>OU612044.1:88108130-88708130 GCA_914767935.1 Coremacera marginata | reverse complement strand
TAACTCAAATCTAGGAGTTTTATTTGATAGAAAATTTTCTTTCTCCAACCATTATGACAACATAATTACCAAGGCTAATGCAATGATGGGATTTTTGAGGCGTAATACGAAGGATTTTAAGGATCCTTATACTCTTAGAACTTTATTTTTATCATTGGTAAGGTCTAACGTGGAATATGGATGCGTTATCTGGGATCCATGTTACGAGATAGATTCCTTTCGTCTGGAAAAAATACAAAAACGTTTTACTCGTTATATCATGTTTAAAATAAATTGGAGTTTTATGCCACCTTATGCAGCCAGGTGTGCACTTCTAGGTCTGAGTACTTTGGCCTCTAGACGTAAATACTTTTTAATACTATTTGTTCGCGATATAATGATGTCACATATAGACTGCGCGCCACTCCTCGCTCTCTTGCAGATCTATGCGCCTGAAAGACATTTTAGGCAAAGAGACTTTTTTTATATCCCATATCATAGGACTAATTATGGCCGTAAAGATCCTATCAATAGCATGTGCTCAGCGTTCAACTCCATAAGTGCTCAAATAGATCTCACATTGAACAAAAATATCTTTAAACAGAATCTATTAAGAATTGTTTAATATCTATTATGTATTATATTATTTTAAATTCTTTGCATATATCTACTGTAAATATATATTATTTTTACTCTTTAAACTGTTAAACGATTGTTGATAGTTAAATAAATAAATAAATAAAAAAAAATAAAAAAAAAATGGTGCCATTACGATGCACACCGGTCTTTCGTACGATCCTCTCCATGATGATGTTAAAGAGATCGCAAGACTGTGGATCGCCTTGCCTGAAACCTCTTTCGGTATTGAAGGTTTCGGAGAGGTCATTTCCTACCTTGACGGAGCTGCGTGTGTTGCTCAACGTAATTTTGCAAAGTCTAATCAACTTTGCAGGTATACCGAACTCAGACATTGTTGCGTATAGGCAATCCCTTCTCGGGCTATCGAAGGCAGCTTTAAAATCGAAAAAGAGATGGTGTGTGTCAATTTGATTTTCGTGGGTTTTCTCCAGGATTTGTCGTAGCGTGAAAATCTGGTCTATGGTGGACTTACCAGGTCGAAAGCCACACTGATAAGGTCCAATCAGTGTTTTTGTAATCGGATTAAATCTTTCACACAGTACGCTTTAGAGAACCTTATATGCAATGGAAATAAGACTGATACCTCTATAACTTGCGCAGATTGTTGGGTCTCCTTTCTTAAGTATAGGGCACAGTACACTGAGGTTCCAATCGTCGGGCATGCTTTCTTTTAGCCATATTTTGCTGATGAGCTGATGCATGCGCCTTATCAATTCATCGCCGCGGTTTTAAACAATTCAGCTGACAGGCCGTCAGCACCCGCTACTTTATTGTTTTTGAGTCGTTGGATAGCAACTCGAACCTCTTCATGGCTAGGTGGTGGTACTTCCACTCCGTCATTGTTGATTAGTAGCTCTGAACTGCGCTCTCCATGGGCGGCAATGGTGGAATCGTCGCCAGTAAGTAAATTGGAGAAGTGCCGCCTCCACAATCTCAGCACACACTGCGTATCCGTATTCAGATCTCCATTTTCGTCTCTACAAGTGGATGCTCCGGGCTTGAAACCTTGGGTTAGACGCTTAACCTGTTGGTAGAATTTTCGTGCATCCTTCTTGCCCTGGTATACCTCTAGTTCCTCACGCTCACGCTTTTCCTGCTCTCTTTTCTTGCGTCTGAAAAGGCGCCTCTCTTCCTTCCTCTTTTCGCGGTAGTTTTCTCGCACGGCTCGCGTTGCAGCTGACTGCAGCGTTTTTCTATAAGCGGCGTTTTTTACTCGAGGTGCTTAAATCTGGTGCTACTAACTACCATGTTTCGCGCCGCGGCGAAGTCAATCAGTCTTAGACCGTTGTTCGTGGAGGTCTCATGAAGACTGAACTGACAGACAGTGGAGCCAAAGATGCCTTCCCTTCCGACTTTCGCATTAAAATCGCCGAGGACTATTTTCACGTCATGGACCGGATGGTGGTCGTATACGTCCTCAAGACTAGCGTAGAAAGCGTCTTTGACGGCTTCGTCCTTTTCCTCCGTCGGGGCGTGCGCGCAAATAAGGCTGATGGAGAAAAATGTTGCCTTGATGCGGATCGTGGCCAATCTTTCGTTGACAGGTGTGAACCGGGAAACAAGGTGGCGTAGTTTGCGGCTAACAAAGAATCCACATTCAAATTCACGCCTCTCCGCATGGCAGCTGTAGTAGATATCACAGTGTGCTTGTTTAGAGCAGCCTTGCCCTTTCCATCGCATTTCCTGGATGGCGGTGATGTCAGCCTTTATTGTTTTGAGGGCTTCCGCCAGTTGGATACTGGCACCTTCCCTATAAAGGGTTCGGACATTCCAGGTGCATATCCGTAAATCATTGTTCGTTTTTCGTTTGCGGTGGTCGTCAACGTAATTGGGGTTCTTATTCGAGGCTGGTTTAGTTTTCATTGAGCAGTAGTAATGTGGCGGGACCCAAACCCTGCGCACATTCCATGTTTAAGGTCTATGGAGTGACCCGCCGCTCAAATTAGCCGTCAAACTGACGGATGCCAGTTTGCCGTTGCAAAGGGAACACCACGTGGAGGTTTGAGTCGACTTGAGACGATTTCGACATGGATAATGCTGGCCTCGCTAGGTTGAGGCGGTCAGACACGTTGCCATGTGAAGGTTCGCCCCCTGTTCCCCTGAAAAATTATTAGAGTTATAATAATAACACAAAAACTTATGAAAAGAGGTCGAATAAATTTACAAATTAATTCTCTGGCAGAGCACGGCCGTTGAAAAACAAAAGAATGATTAATTTGTGTGTTTACACACAATAAAATAAAAATCTTAGTTTTCAAACAAAATATTTCATGACGTCATAGTTTAATAGCAGCAGGTTGCTGCAACTAAGACGGACAGCGAATAATAGAAGAACAACAACTAAAACTACAACATGCCTGTGAGTGGTAAAAAGCTTTGATATATCTTCGAAGAAAGAGCTTACACCGAATAAGTGTGAATCTGAAAATTCGAAGAACTTTAGCTGCTTTTCGTATCATTTGTGTGTACAATGTAATTCAGAGTAATTTTCTCTAACATTGACGAAAACAAATAGACATGAACGGCTAAGTTTATCATCGCTATCATATAAAGGCTACTGATGAGTTGGTGTAGCGGCCAACGAAACAGCTGTCTAGTCTGATGTATGATTGCCACTCTATATAAAGGGTATTGTTGTTGTTGTTGGTTGTTTTCTTCAGAAAGCAACATAGACCTTGAGCTCGAATATATAACTCTTAATTAATAATTGAAAAATTATTAGAATTATAATAATAACACAAAAACTTATGAAAAGAGGTCGAATAAATTTACAAATTAATTATACGAGGGGTGCCTTTTATATTTCGGGATTAGAGAACAAAAACAAATATTAATCATCGAAAATCACTTTATTGTTTTTCAAAATATTCTCCATTAAGATCTATACACTTTTGCATGCGTTTGAACCAATTGTCGAAGCACTTTTGCCACTCTGATTGAGGTATCTCCAAAACATGCATTCTGAATGCCGCAACCGCTTCTTCGGGCGTCGAAAATCGTTGTCCACGCAGTTTATTCTTCACGGTTGGGAATAAAAATAAGTCATTCGGTGCCAAGTCAGGACTATACGGCGGATGACCCATCAAATCGATGTTTTGGGTGCTCAAAAATGCAGTTTTTTGAGCCGATTTGTGAGAGCTCGCATTGTCGTGGTGAAGAGTGATCCGTCTTCGGCGGTTGGTTTTCCTGATTTCTTGGAAGACAACTGGCAAACAAATGGTTGTGTACCACTCAGAGTTGACTGTTCTGCGTTGTTTTAGTGGTACGGTTGCGACATGTCCATATTTTCCGAAAAAACAGGCGACCATTT
Organism: Coremacera marginata; assembly: GCA_914767935.1. Classification (NCBI taxonomy): domain Eukaryota; kingdom Metazoa; phylum Arthropoda; class Insecta; order Diptera; family Sciomyzidae; genus Coremacera; species Coremacera marginata. The sequence continues at coordinate 88,704,202 of OU612044.1, read as the reverse complement.
GCTTGGAAGTGCTTCGTGCGCGAACAACTTTTGTTGGATTTGGCTCATCTTGAAACACCCATACAGTCGACTGCTGTTTACTTTCGGGCTCATACGCGTAAATCCACGATGCATCACCTGTCACGATGTCATAGACGTGTTTCGAAGCACCGCGATCGTATTTTTTGAGCATTTCCTTCGACCAATCGACACGAGCCTTTTTTTGAGCGATTGACAAATTGTGTGGGATCCAACGCGAACAAATTTTTTTGACAGTCAAATGTTTATGCAATATTGAATGTATGCTGGTCCCACTTATGCCTAAGGTTGCCTCAATCTCACGATAGGTAACATGACGATCTTGCAATATCAGTTCGCGTACAGCATCAATGGTTTTCGGAACAACAGCTGATTTCGAACGACCTTCACGAAATTCGTCTCGGAGTGAACTACGACCACGATTGAATTCACCATACCATCGATAAACACTGGTCCTTGATGGAGCTTCATCGCCAAAAATTGAATTAAGTTCATCCATGCACTGTTGCTGTGTTAATTCACGTCGAAAGTTGTAAAAAATAATCGCACGAAAATGTTCACGATTTAATTCCATTTTTAGACCGAGATGAATCTTTTAAGTTACTATAAACAACACAAATAGCGCTCGTATGTCAAAACGTTCTGAGTACGTATAAGCCAACAAATGTCAAACTTTGCGATAGAGCTTTTAGTTGACAGATTGCAACACCAGGGTTGCCAAATCCCGAAATATAAAAGGCACCCTACGTAAGTGTTCTCAATTTTAAAACATGTCGATTTTTCGGTGTATATATTTATAATCATTACTTTTTGAATAAAATATTTAATATTTAATTATTTTCTAGGAAAAAATTATTGTTTTTTGAAGATTTGAGAGATGCAGGGTTCTAAAGAGTAGAAATATATCTGTTACGAATGATCTCTCCTTCTCTTAAGTGGTTAGTGACGAGAGTTGCTTCTACTGATGAGTTGCTTCTACTGAATGAAGTCTCCGGTTCTACACTTTCCACTATTTCACTTTCATCAATGTCAGCAGGCGCTCCTGCCTTCATTGCGATGTTGTGCAAAATCATACAAGCATTGACAATGTTTGCTGCTCTTTCATGTGAATAATGGAGCACACGATGCTTAGACAAGCATCTGAACCGGGACTTCAAAACACCAAACGCCCTTTCGACGGTATGACGGCTCTTTGCATGAAGCTTGTTGAACTTTTCCTCTTTGACTCCATGTGACTCAGCCAATGGTGTGAGAAGCCAAGGTTCAAGAGGGTAGCCTTGATCACCAAAGAGCCATGTGTCGCGTTGAGAAGTGTGATTTCTCGTGAAGTGTGTTTTGACTAATGATGTTGCCCAATGTCTGAATCATGGCACGAACCTGGATATTTAGCATTCACAGATGTAAATACTAGGCGGTGATCGCAAATCTGGTTTGGAAAAATACATGTATGGATGAAATGTATTCTGTAAGCGATTTGGATTAAAAGCAAGAAACTTACAGCTTCAACATTAATACTGTAGTATCCTTTTCGGTTCATGTATAAACTCAAAGGTGTTTCAGCATTATTTGCAGGTGGTGAAACGATTGCCACATGAGTGCAATCAATGCAACCAATTGTACTTTTAAGGGGGTCTTCTCATTAAGCAAATTTTTTTCGACTTTTTTTTTTGCATTTATTTATAGCTTGGGTAGTTGTGAATATGCCCCTAAAAGCATTTTTAGAAATTCGAAATACTTTAGAAGATACAGCCTTTTTTGTGAAGCAAGGTCTTCGTCAAAATGAGCTATTTTTTTCGACTCATTTTCGAACGAAGCGGCATAAAGTAACCACCGAATTCCGTTGAAAATGTTTATTGTTAGGTAAAAACGTGTTTGCACACATACTCATACAAACATACGAATACACATTTCTGCTTATTTTAGGGGTTGAAGCATTTTTTGAGTCCAGGTGTTCAACTGAAAGCATCATTTAGTTCAGTTTGTATCGAGTTGAGCAACAGACGCGTGCGCTTCAGTGAACGGAAAAGTAAATGTTTCATATATTTATTGTGATTTTTGTAAAATGGATCGGAAAAGTAATAAAAAAAAAAAAAAAAAAAAACGCCCAAGTGAGCGTCAGAATCGTGCTAAAAAACGCGGGTTTAGTGGAAATCAGCATCTTAGACCAGAGAATTCTGAATATACCAGTACATCGGCCAAGAAATTCAAGAATAACGAAGACGACGAAGTATCAATCAAAAACAATTTGAAGTATTGCATTCTCGAGTTCTGTTCTGTGTTTACCACGTTGTCAGCGTTGGTAATTTGTGCCTCATGCAAGCAAAAAATTGAGTTCTCAGAAGCCTCACCAAATGGAGTTGGATTTAAAATCGCTTTGAACTGCGCCTGCCCACGCACAACATATATCGTCACCTTCGTCACCTATGATCGGAAAATCATATGAAATTAATCGACGCTTGGTTGTTGCCATGCGGCTTTTAGGGATTGGGCCAAAAGGTATAACCATGTTTTGTGGCCTCATGGACCTCGGACAAAGTTTGTCCAACAATCTGTACTATACTATCCTACAAAATTTGTACGTTGCTGGAAAAGCCATGTACGAACATGTCATTTCAAAAGCTATTGGAGAAGAAAAAGAGGCTATTATCGAAGCGAATCCAGAGTGCGATCCCACTTTATTTACTGTGTCGGGGGATGGGACTTGGAAGAAGCGTGGCTTTGCTTCCCTTTATGGTGTCACAACTTTGATTGCCAAGCATACCAAAAAAATTGTTGACACTGTCGTAAAATCTCGTCTGTGTAACAGCTGCAAATATTGGGAAGCCAAGAAGGAAGAAGAGCCAGAGGCTTACCAAATTTGGCTTGATACTCATGACGAAGAATGCACCATAAACCATGAAGGAAGCTCTGGGAAAATGGAGGTGGACGCTGTAATAGAGATGTTCTCCAGGTCGTTTGAAACACACGGCATAAAATATGTAAAGTATATCGTCGATGGTGATTCGCAGACCTTCAAAGGTGTATTAGATGTCGACGCCAATGACGGTGACCCTATAGTGGAAAAGAAATAATGCATTGGGCATGTGCAGAAGCGAATGGGCACGCGACTTCGAAAAATAAAAAAAGAAAATAAGGGCATTGGAGGCAAAGGTGCGGGCAAGCTCACCGACAAATTAATATCCGAGTTGACCACATATTATGGCCTTGCGATCCGCCGTCATCCTGACTCCGTGGAGGATATGAAAAAGGAAATTTGGGCCAGTTTTTACCATAAGTGCTCCACCGATGATAAACCGCAACACCAAAATTGCCCCACCGGTGCGTCAAGCTGGTGCGCATGGCAGAAAGCAGCTGCTGAAGGTACGTTAGATAGCTTTCACCACACGTATGCACCTCTCGACAAGAAGGTGATGGAGGTAATAAAACCAGCTTACGAAGCGCTGTCGGCAGATAATTTGCTTGAAAGATGCCTTGGATCTGAAACTCAGAATTCCAATGAGTCCTACAATTCTGTTCTTTGGTCACTTTCGCCCAAACACATCAACTCAGGCGCACGCACCATCGAAGTGGCCAATTTCATTGCAACGTGCCTCTTCAACGACGGTTTTATACCCATACTTAAAATTATGGGTTTGATGGGTATTGCGATTGGCAAAAACGCATACGAATACGCACTATCTCGCAATGAAGACAGATTGAACCGATCAGAGACTCGAGCTGCGGCATCATCAAAAGCTGGCAGAACGGCTCGCAGAGCAGAGAGGGCAGCAGAAAGCAGTTTCTACGAAAAAGAGGAAGGTGGCCTGTATGGAGCTGGCATCGCCGACTAATATTTGTTAGTAAAAATTGTCAGCTCTTTAAAACTGCATTTAAACATTTTTGATTTTTTTTTTTTTTTCCCAAAAAAATTACTTCAAACTTTAAACGCGTTTATCTCGAACCCACGTTTTTCGAACTGGCGGCCATGATATCTCCAGTTCAACTGAACCGATTTTCATGAAACAAAGTGGAATCGACGCAGAATTGTCACCATTCTCGGGTGAACCTCGACCATAATTTTAAAAAACTTTTTACTATTTTTTTTTTACACTAAACTACACAAAAAAAACCCGAAATTGAAATTTTTTTTTTGAATGGCCGCCATTTTGTCAAAAAAAATCACAAAATTAAGCTTTAAGCTATTAAGCCGAGAATTACATCTATACTGATTATAACCCCGTTTTTTTTTTCATTTCAGACGCTCCGGAGACCCGGAATCGTGGCCGCCGTGACGACACCTTTTTTTTCACCACCAACTTTGAAGTCTCATTACTTTTTGAACAGCCCACGTATCGAGGCAAAAAAAATTTTTTTATTTACTTTGAACCTTTTGTAATACAATAAATAAAAAGTTTTCAATTATTCTTTGCGTTTTCAAATAAGAATTTTTTTAAAAAGGGTCAAAAAAACGGGTTTTGAATGAGAAGACCGCCTTAATACCAAAGCTTCGGTAGAATCTGCAAGTTCCATAAGAAAGAAACTTATTGTTTCTATAAGCCAATATATACAAGCCAATATTTAGAACATCTTTAAAAAAGTACCTTGTTTTAATTGCAGCTCTCTCTTCCAGAGTGGTTGGAAATCTCACTTCATTTCCTTTGACTCGAATAATTAGTTTTGTCATTTCATGTAAACTGCGGGAAACTGAAGACTGGCTCATTGGTTGACAATGATTGTTGACACAATGATTGCCAACGTATTTTGATAAGAACCGTGTGCAAAGAAGTAAAGTGTAGTCAAAAGTCTCACAGATAATGGTATAGTTGTACATTGAGTACCAAAACGAGATAACTCCTCAATGAGATTCCAGCATAGTGTCTTCTCCAGTCGAAAGTCCTTCACAAACTGCTTGTCGCTTAAAGAAAATAGGTCGTTTTCATCCCGAAGGCGTTTTAAATAGCGTCGTCTTTCAATTTTTTCTTTTCGTTGATCTTCTTCAGCAGCAACGTATAAAAGTAATAAATATCCTTCCATGTTTATAGTTAAATTGTAATTTCACAATAATAAGCACAATTAAACTGTTCAAGCACTAAATTTTATGTTCACAATTTTTATTTAGCTCAATACTGAAATGTCACTTGTTACTTTCTGACATTAACAAAATAGTAAGGAAAAGGGTCTTTCAAATTTTCACCAGAATACGAAACATTAACCAATTGTTAATGTTAACTATTTTGTTAAAGTGGTGAGCTTTGTTAAGCTGGTAGAATAGGGCTGTTAATCTAATGCTGCAAAAAAAAAAGGTCGGCCTCAAATGGTTTAAGAGATAAAATTCATCAAAGTTTGGAAAATTTGTCTTTTTTCCAATAAGAAAATGGTATTTTTTATAAAAATTTTTCATGTTTTAGTTATTTCGTAATAGGATGAGCCATCAAGTGTACATTATATGTAAAAAGCATATGTTAACTAATTATAAAGAATTTAATAATTTGAAAGTATTTTTCCTTATAAAGTTGATCACGTTAAAATTTTGTGAAATTATCTTAAAAACACTTAAAAATTTGCACTTAACTTTTAAACTTACTCGATTTGTATCTCCTAAACCATTTGAGACCGACAAAATATGGAATAATTGTACTTTAGAGCCCAAGCTCCAATATTTTTTTTTTTTATTTTTATTAGATGTATATTAGGGTGGACCTTGTGTCGATATTTTGGTAGATGAGGGCTCTATTCCGTGCCTTTTTGAAAAAAAATGACAATGCCGAAAAAAAAAAATTAAAAAAAAAAAAAATTAGGGGTTGCGCACGAGCCGAGAAAAAGGTCCACTTTGCCAAAATTAGGGGGGAAATTGCCATAGGTCATCAGGGGTCACCCGTAGAGGGGAAGAATGTATGGCCGACCCCCATTTACTTTTTACCGCCAACATTTTCCCCCAAGACACCCACCCCCTATCTCCTCCCCTTAGGGGGTCACCATACAAAAATGGAGGTTGCTCAGTATTTTCGAAAAACACCATAGGTCATCAGGGGTCACCCCTAGGGGGGCAAAATATATGACCGACCCCCATTAACTTTTCATCCCCAACATCTTTTCCGAACAAACTTACCCCTCTATCTCCACTCCTTGAGGGACTCCCCATACAAAAATACTGAAAATCTATGTATTTACAGTTGCACAATATCGAGATTTTTTTGATTTTTTTACAGAAATTCCACCAATATTCAAGAGTGGTCATTGTTTGGAAAGTCTTGAAAAATTTGAAACGCACACGTAGCAGATGCCCCCATTCATCAGTACCTGGCAGTAAAATATTGCAAAATACGTAGTAGTTATAAATAGCAGTTCATTCATCGATTGTTGTCATTCAACAAGTGCCGACGACCGCGAAAAGTAAATTGATTTTTCTCCCGTTTTTTAAAAGTTAAGATGACAACACAACTTAGATCGCGCGACGATATTTTTTTGATTGGTTATCCAAGCATGAATATTACGGGGAACAAATTACCGTCGAAGAAGCAAGTGCTAAGAATGCATTTCTTCAACATTCGCAAACGAAACATGTCGAAGAAAAATAGTGCGGTTATAGTCGCGGACGCAGTGATGATTTTTTGGCGCCAAGCAGCTATTCCGACGAAAGCCAGAGGAGATGTTAGAAGAAAAATAGCTGCGCTGCACGATGAGTGGGATGCTTTAAGAAAGTCATCTCACAGAAAGACTGAGTCCACTAGAGAAAAAGAGAATAAATTTTCTGATAGCTTGGATAATCTTTTCGACATCGCACACGCCAACGCCCTTGAGAAAATGACAAATACCGAAGACATTGAGTTTCTGCTAAAGCAAAGAGAAGATGGCCGGCCAGGAACTATGGGAGGTGTGGACGCTACTGATACTCGAACGAGGAAAAGAAAAGCTGAGCGCGAAGAACAAGAAGAGTTGCGACGCAAACGTGCAACGGAATCTAGTAGAGATCAGTTCGCTAAAGGCGGTAAGCTATTTCGCGCTTTGTGTGTTCGTCCAATGTTTATATTCAAATGAAATTCTTTCAATTGCAGTGGTTAAATTTTCAAGCAGTGATTCAAGCGATGATAATGGGAGACAGGACGAAAACTTCCCGGCAGAAGCTGGCCCATCAAATGTTGGTGACAGAAGAGGTTACAAACAATGTTTTACTGAACGAGTGCTATCAGCTTTGGACAAGTGCAAAGTGACTGACCGAGACGCGGTCGGCATTATGATAGCGGCGGCAGAAGCATTTGGACGCGATCCTCAACAATACACAATAAACCGTACGTCGCTTCGGAGATGTCGGCGTTCAAATCGAGAGAACATGCTGAGTTATGTGAAAGACAATCCAGAAGTAAGATCGCATAGATTTATTTGCTCTCATTCAGAATTCTTATTCTTCAACGCGTTTCATTTATCTCCAGCTTGTCGCAGCTAAATCCTTCGTAGTCCATTGGGATGGCAAAATGCTTTTGGATTCTGTGGGTACAAAGAAGGTGGACCGTCTACCGGTAATTGTCTCGTACGGAGAAAAAGAACAACTTCTTGGAGTTCCCAAAGTAGAAGATGGGAAAGGAAAAGGCCGGAGAATAGCACATGCCGTTTATCAACTGTTGGCATCTTGGCATATGACACATCGAATACAAGGACTTTCTTTCGACACGACATCAACGAACAGTGGCCCATTCTCCGGAGCCGCAGTTGCTCTTGAGCGGCTGTTGGAGAGAGAAATCTTATATTTACCTTGCAGACACCACGTATACGAACTGGTGCTAAGGGTCGTTTTTGAGACAAAAATGGGAAAGACCAGTGCACCAGGCGTTCCTTGCTTTGACCGTTTCAAACAGGAATGGGACGCTGTAAAGGTTAAACCATTCCATTCTGGCTTGATAGACGATCAAGTCGTCAGAAAAATTCCTGTGGCAATGCAAGTCGGCATAAAGGAGTTTTGCTTAGATCAATTGAAGGAGAAACACCCTCGCGATGACTACAAAGAAATGCTACAATTAATTCTTTTGTTTCTGGGTGAAAAACTTGAGAATTACCATTTCCGACCTCCAGGACCCGTTTCCCATGCTCGATGGATGGCAAAAGCCATTTGCAGCCTCAAGATGTTTTTGTTTCGGAGAACTTTTCACTTATCTGTATGTGAATTGAATGGTATTCGACACGTTTGTATTTTTGTGGTGCGACTTTACGTCAAGGCATGGTTTGGTTTTTCTCGAGCAGCTGAGGCGCCGAATCAAGATTGGAAGTTTTTGAAGGACATCGTCGAGTACAAGTCCGTTGACCAGGATTTATCTCGGGTAATGATAAAGAAATTTATCGGTCACCTATGGTATCTCGCCGATGAGCACATAGCCCTTGCCTTTTTCGATGACAAGGTTTCAAATGAGTTGAAGGCCAAAATGGCCCAAGCATTGCTAGAAAATGAGAATGACAAAGGTGAAGAAGATGAAGAAGACGAAGAAGGTGAAGAAGATGAAGAAGACGAAGAAGGTGAAGAAGATGAAGAAGACGACCCGGTTCCCCCAGCTCCTCGCGTCGTAATCAAAAGCACCAGCGTTAAAAAAATCGAGGTGAAATTCAAAGATGTGAATGAGGAATTCTTGGCTAAAGACTTGAGCAACTTCGTCTCTCATAATACCAAAAATTTATTTGTACGATTTGGAATATCGCAAGATTTCATTCTTGCAAATCCAGCAACCTGGAAATCTCGCGCAGACTATCAAGAAGGTCGTAGAATTGTAAATAACTTGCGCGTTGTGAACGACACTGCCGAAAGAGGATTAAAAATGATACAAGATTATAATAGAATACTGTGTCAAGGCGAAGAAGAGAAACAGTATTTACTACATGTTATCGATTCTTACCGCAAGAAATACCCATCAGCGAACAAAAATATGTTAATTTGACTATATTATATTAAAAGTGCTTAGTAGTACTACTCAATTACAGCTTCTTTTATTTTTGTATGGGGAGTCCCTCAAGGAGTGGAGATAGAGGGTAAGTTTGTTCGGAAAAGATGTTGGGGATGAAAAGTTAATGGGGGTCGGTCATATATTTTTCCCCCCTAGGGGTGACCACTGATGACCTATGGTGTTTTTCGAAAATACTGAGCAACCTCCATTTTTGTATGGTGACCCCCCTAAGGGGAGGAGATAGGGGGTGGGTGTCTTGGGGGAAAATGTTGGCGGTAAAAAGTAAATGGGGGTCGGCCATACATTCTTCCCCTCTACGGGTGACCCCTAATGACCTATGGCAATTTCCCCCCTAATTTTGGCAAAGTGGACCTTTTTCTCGGCTCGTGCGCAACCCCTAATTTTTTTTTTTTTAAATTTTTTTTTTCGGCATTGTCATTTTTTTCCAAAAAGGCACGGAATAGAGCCCTCATCTACCAAAATATCGCAAAAATTTCATTTCAAGGTCCACCTTAATGTATATGGGCCTCCTAAACCTAACGGTGCAATAAAATTTGCCCGCTCTCATATGGTTTACTAGATAAAAATCGCGAAAGTTTGAAAATTCAGTGCAAATTTTTTAGTGCGTGTATGCAAATTTCACAGTTCAGAATATAATACGTATTATTTGTGTGGTATATTCACCCTGTCAAAATAAGTAATACAGCATCATTTTATTTTATGATAAAATTATTTGTCGATTTATTCGTTAGAATCAGTGCTCGAATCTTGTGACGATGACATACTTGCTCTAACCGGGTTATACAGCTCGACACCCATGGCATGGCACTGCTTAATATACATTTTTTATTTTTAATAAAAAATTTTTCATTCAATTTTAATAGTGTATTAAAGCGCCGCAGGCGAAAAATTGTTCACTTGCTCTTGCAAATGTACCAATTTCTTAATGATTCAACTTTAACCTGTAAGGGTTAAAGCTGTTTTTTTCGATCATTTTAAACAGTGTTTTTCCTTGTAAATTTGATCATGTCGAAATTTTCGAGCTTGTAAGCAATGAGGAATTCTTTAGAAATTGCAGATTTAAAATTTTCACTATTTTTATCTCATAAACCATACGAGAGCGGGCAAATTTTATTGCACCGTTAGGCTTAGGAGGCCCATAAACATGTAAAAAAATATGTCGAAGTTTTCAAGCTTGTTAGCAATGAGGAATTCTTTAGAAATTTGTATTGAATTTTCAAACTTTCGCGATTTTTATCTCGTAAACCATACGAGAGCGGGCAAATTTTATTGCACCGTTAGGCTTAGGAGGCCCATGTACATCTAATAAAAATAAGAAAACAAATATTTGAGCTTCGGCTCTAAAGTACAATTATGCCCAAAATATTATTGCATAAGTTTAGGAGGCCTATATACATATAACAAAAATAAGAAAAAATATTGAAGCAAGTAAAATTATGCACTAAATTGATCCAAGGAAATCGGCGTAGGCAAAAATTTCTATAAAAAAATAAATTGAGGGTGAACCATCAGTGTGCATATTATAACTTCGAAAGCAATGCATGAAATTTTATGGTTAATAGCTTATTGAATAGGTAATAGCGTTTCCTTTCTTTTAAACCCGTCTTGCATTTTTCTGCTATTACAAATGTATAAAATTTTGTCATCATTTACTTCAACAGTAAATTCCTTGTAAATTTGATCATGTCGAAATTTTGTGAAAATTGCTTACACGTACTCCAAAATTTGCACGAAATTCTCAAACTTTCACGAATTTTACCTTCTTAAACATTCTAAATCGACAAAATTGCACTAAGTTTAGGGGGCACATATACACACAATATAAATAGGAAAAATATTTAAGCGCGTGCCCTTAAGTAAAATTATGTCGTTAGTTATTTGCATACTACTGACCTTGTTTATTATATTTGTTCAATATCTATGGCATCATATATAAGAACATAATACCCATACGTTTTATATAAATAAAATATCCATAATGTATACACAATACACTACATTGTTTATCAAAATTTTTGGTTTAGTGCTGAAGAATTATAAGAGGCTTTCAAATTATACTACATGTAGTATGGACTTGTAGTACGGCAGAATAGTGGGAACCAGAATGGTGTAGCTTGTAGTACGTAGTATGACCTGTCAAAAGTTAAAATATACTCAATGCACGGAATCGCACAGAATGCGTAGGACGTCTGTGGCACGTAACTGTAGGTGTATCACAACTTAAGCTAACTTTAACTTTTGAGTACTACGCTGCTCTGAAAATTGTATGAATGATGCTTTTTTTAGGGTTGAGTATATCAAATCGATACTGCAAACGTTGTCGGTACCGAAATAAGTGTTCAAAATTAACAATATTTATAAAATCGAAACAATTGATAAATAAGTGTACTCTGAAGTGCTCATGCCATTGTGGACATATTTTTGGCGTAGCGTGCTACACATTGAACAGCTGATGAGGTTACTACATGGAATCGCTACAACTACATTCTGTTCCACGTTTATCGGGAAAATTTGTTCAAATTTTCAAACTGTACTACATGACGGATGGACATCATTATCTTTCAGGGTTCGACAAGAAAACATCGTGCGATGGCAAAAAAATTTATTGCTGCTCTTATTATTGATGCAGTTTTGGAAGATATCAAGGTTGATTTATAAGGTTGTCGCAGGGCTGATCGAACTCTCTTCTCAGTACCCATAATTGTCAAAACCAGCCAATTTTGCGAATGACTACGAAAGAAAAACGGATGATAATGGAGAGCACTTGCAGATTTTCTATGAGCTGTCAACTCCAATTTGACAATTATGGGTACTCGCTCTCTCCCTTGCGACAACTTTATAAATCAACCTTGGAAGATATATTTCAATTTCTAAACAAAATCTCCGAAGCACCGGCCATTTTTATTTATTTCTCTTTGCTATTTGTTTACTTTTCCATTTGATTATCACTCGCCGCAAGCTTTTTTAGAATGAGAAAATTGCACTGAGTCCAATGAACGTGCGTTCAAATTATACTACATGTAGTACGGATCGACAGAAAAGCAAAACCTTTTGATTTTCATGCTACATGTAGTACTTACCGCAGTTTTAGCTTTCACATATCTCACATGTCCATGGCACTGTTTACACCTCATTCAAATTGAAGGATCATTCAAAATTTGTTGTTGTTTTTCCAGCGAAGAAAAAATTGAACTCTTTGCGAGAGCGGAAATGAACTTTCAACACTTCATCGCAACAATCAAAATTTTGATGGAGCTCAAGAACTGCATCAATCAATCACAGGGTTGCATAATCAACTTTTCTGGTACTTACAACAACACTTTTAGTCGGCATCGGCCATTCAATCAAAAACCCACGTGTGAATAGCAATTCAATCAAATATCTCAAAGAGAGTAAAAGAGAACCAAAAATGCGATATTCTTCATTCAATTTGAATGACGTATAAGCTCTGCCCATCGGAAATATCATGTCTATACCAAGGTATATTTAACAAGGTATTATCGTCTCGGAGCGGTGGGTACCGCAGCTGTCAAACACATAGAGTACCATAATTTGCAAATTTTGTTATTTGTTTTGCTTTTATTCGTAAAAACCTGGTTTTGACAGGTGCGGTACCCAGCATAAGAGAGAATTTTAGCTACTAACACTACCTTGTCTTATTCTACCATGGTCTATACTACATCATGGCAGAATTATAGGGTAGGGCCGATTCGGAGAGGAATGAAGTAGAAAGCAGAATAAAGCGTGCTAGATGTCAAAATCAGCTGTTCATCTCGAGTTTCTTTATGTTCATGTTTCGCAGTCGATTTTAGGTTAAAATTTTTACAGTTTGTTTTAAGCCAATTTAAGACTTCTTTCACATATTATAGTTGCTATTACACAGTTTTAATAATATTTTCACTCAAACTATCACAAATTTAAAACACTCGACCGCACTGCTTGCAACTTGGAAACAAAAAATATTTTCTTCATTTGCATTTCCTAGGAAATTCGTTGCGTTGACAACTAGCCAACCTTTTCATTATCTACAATTCGTTGACGCATGAGGACACTGAGCCAGCCGGTCCTACCTTAAAATTCTGCCATGTACTACAAATAAGAACACAGGTAGCATTGATAAGTGTTGATTTTCTCTTCTAAAGGCATACCATAATTTTTCAAAAACAGCTGTTCATGCAACAAAGCTACGTAGCTGTTGAACAACTTTCGGGCTGAGTGGTATGTAGCAGAGAACAGGTTGAATGCATTCAAATGACGTTTCAAATGTTTCGTTAATATACGAGCTACAAATATGCCTTCTGCATTAAAATGAATGTGCGAATACATGTACCAATCGTTGTGGTTACGAATGCCATAGAGTTCGAGCGCCTGCGATTACGAATGCCTACGAGACACGAATGGCCAACAAAGCATGACATGAGCAACATTCGCCAAAAGCAACGAAACTTCATGCTTTTATGTCCATTCGCTCGAAAAAAAAAATTTTAAAATAACATTTTAACAATGTAAACAAAATAAATTTGATTATGTATTTTGTTGGTTGAAATTCTGTTTTCAAATTCAGAGAAAAGTTCTGTTTTTTGATTGAAGTTTATTTATATAAATTTGTGTTATTATGCAATAAATAAATAAATATGTTAACTTTAACATCACTACAGCTAGTAATACAATTTTTGTAACTACATTATGGCTCAGTAGCTACATATATATGCATTATTTATAGGGCTCTCGATTTCTCGAATTTCGAGCCTGGGCCATACCTGGATACCCAAAAAGTTTCGGGCATTTAGTTTTGGGAAGCGTAAAAGTTTTAAGCTTATTTATGAAAGTAAAGGCGCATTTATGTTGCGAGATTGCTGCTTGTGACTGGTTTCTTTTTGTTTAATTTTTTGCAATAATTTCCTTGTCTTGCATTTTGTGAAAATTTTGGAATAGGAAGAGTGTAAAGGGAAAGGAAATAAAAAACTTGCGGTGATTTTTAATAAAAAAGTGACTTTGCGTTGTTGGTAGCTTCTAAGGTTGCGAACATAGTGAAGGCCAGTTCAGACAGGCAGGCAGATCAAATAAAATTTTCACATTGGAGCAATATAGAAACCAAGTCATGCATCTCTTTTTCTAACGGTGCTATTAGAGTTTTCATCGGCGTGTGAGTTTTTTTTGTTATCGCGCATACAATTGTTGTTGTTGAGTTGCAAATGTTAATGCGTCAAGTGCAGATTGTGTTATTGTTGCTTGTATATGTGTTTGATTTTTAAGGGGGGACATGACATTGGCCGTTTTTTTAATAATTTTGTATTTTAGTAAATATTCTTAAGATTTTAAGAAAAAAATTTCATGGAAAAATTTCTACGGGTTCTAAAGTTACAGCCGGATTAGTGAGAGCGCATTTTTAATTTTTGCGCTACCTACGTACGGCAGCTGGTATATACTTATTTTACTTGCTACCTGACTTTTGGTGGTTGTTATTTCGAGCCTTATGGTATAGTTATTTGCAAATGTTTCAACTACTTGGTATCACCATAGGAGCTACAGCATTGAATTTTTTCAAAGGAAATGATGCAAATCGTTTGAAATGCGACAGAATGAAGGCATATGAAGCTTCAAAAGAAGCTCGAATTGCTAAACGATTGCAAAAAACTATAAGAAACAGCACAACACAAGATAACGAAGGCATACAGTACGAAGCAGGCATGGCAGATTGAAGGCAACCTTTTTTCTTCGTTCACAAACTTTGAGCGGGTTAATTTTTTGACAAAATTTTTTTTTTGTATTTTTTTAAACTTGATTCGCTATCGTATGACACGAGCTTTTTTTTAAATTTTTTTTTGGATTTTTAATGAATTTTTAAAGTCAATATTTTTTTCGAAGAAACACACTTTCAAATTTGGAACATCACCAAAAATTGAAAAAAATTTAAAGAAAAGCTCATGTCATACGATAACCAATTTTGTTAAGATATAAAAAAGTAATTTTTTTCCAGATCGGACAATTTTTGCAACTCCCAGCGCTGCAACCACGAGGCCCCGTTTTTTTCTCTGCCGCCAGTTTGGAGCTCTATAAAACCATGTTGTAGTAGGAAAAATATACTTTTTTGAATTTTTTCTTGTAATTTGTTCAATTCTCTACAATAATAAAAAAATTTTTGGGAAAATGTTTGTTTTTGACTGAGTTATGAATTTTTAAAAAAAGGTCTGTTTTCTCTGCCGCGGATGTCTTGTCCCACCTTAATAACAAAGAAGAAAAAATTGATGATAGATACAAAACAACAATAATAACATGTTGTTTTTGCATATAATTCAAACAAACAGCGCTATGATCAATAACAAAAAATTCAAAACGAATGAGTTTAAAAGAACTTGAAAACATATATCAGAACAGCGCACAGTGTGACATTTTATCAATCTACGAGGACAAAAGTAGAAAAAAATTTCCAAAAAATTAATTTTTTTCTTACAAATGAAGCTAGTACACACAGAAAGCCATGTCAAAAATTTTAAAAAGTCTATTTATCCAATATATATAAAACGGCAGTCATAAAATGGTGCTTTTTGGGTTGTTTTAAATTATTTGTAAGCGTCAAGAGTAGTTTTTGTATTAAGCAATGGAAAACTCTTGTGAAAATATGTAGATTAGTCCATAATAAAATAAGTCGCTTAATTAATCAAGGTTTCATTTAAATTAGCGATGGAAAATGAAGCATAAATAAGAAAAGATGAATTCAGCTACATTTTGATGGACTGGCAAAAAGTTTGCATGTATATGTTTTTGGGTGTCCCAAAATAAGTCGAAGTTGTTTTTTTTATGTGGTACCACCTCAATTTTTTATGATGTTGAATGTTGATGTTGTTTTTTATGATGTCGTATGATGTTGAAATATGTGTATACAAATTTGGTGTACCTAAAATCACGGGAACCCGTGCCGACTTGCATCGGTGCAAGTCAGCACTTGGTTATATGGGAAAAAATCTTTTGGAAATATTTTCTTAAACTATACCAAAAGGAGATACAAAAAATTGTGTAAATATGTTGAATAACCCGGTCGCTATGAATTTTTTTGTTAGAAGTGTTCTTTTTGAAAATTTTTAATTGTAGTATTTTTACAAAAAAAAAAAAAAAACAAATTCCAAAAGTTCAAAAATGCAAAATACGGAAAAAACAGGACAGATGATTTAAACATAGTCTTGAGCTATTTTCTACAAGAAATTGAAGAAACCGACATTCGGGAAAAAAGTAAAATCTGTTGAAACTTGACTTTTTTTCTAAAAACACTTTAAGTGCCCTTTTCTAGCATTTCGATTACGAAAAAATTGTAAAATATCAAAAAAGAGTTATTTCTCACTGGGGGTAACTTTAATAATTCTAGAAAAATATTTCTGATTTCCATTCGAAAAATTTTTGAATTCCAGGATTGCCAACATACCGTTTTTCCATTCCGTTTTTTAGTAGGTTGGATTTAGGTGTTTTAACGAAAAAGTCCTCAAAAGTCGAAAAATGCCCTTATTTTGTATATTTTTGTATTTTAAAAGGTTTTTTGATGAGAAATAAATAGGTTTTCTTTGAAAACCTAAAAGCCTGCAAGTTCTTCTAAACTGTCATTATTTGTAATAACAGAGAAGAATTTTATAAAATTTTATGTTGTTCTAATACAATTCAGTGCTTCAAAGTCAAAGCATAAAGAGTTAATGTCTCTCCATTGGAAACTCAATAAAATGCCCTGTAATTAAGAGGGTGTTTGAGATTTTTTTTTGGAATGAACCAGAGATCTGCAACGAGTGATTCATACTTTGAGTTTACTTATCGTATACTCTTAATTTCTCTTAACTTATATTCACGTTTACTCTCAAAAGTATTCATCATATTCATAAATATTCAACTCATTTTCGTAGAATTGAATATAAATCATACGCATACTCAATGTAAAGAGAGTGTTAAGAGTATGATTAGCATGAATGCTTTATATGCAAATGATCTTTGAGTGACTCTTGACTCTTGCGGCACAATGCTGGCATGACACACAACGTTGTTTGAGGGAATACCCAGCCGGAAATTTAATATTATATCAATGTCGCCAATAGTTCTATAATAAGTAAATATATAAGTTATTCGAATATAAAATCTTTTTTAAACCGATTACGAACGCTAAACATGATTTTTACTAGATTGACATTTAAAAAATAAGTAAAACTCTCACATCCTCTCACCAAATGAAAACTTAAATTTTTTTAAAAAGCGATAGCTAAAATTGCATAGTTTTATTTATAAATATAAAAGTTGTATTATTTATTTATTAGATTTATTTATTTTTAATATTTTTCGAGTTGCCATTCAGTTTGGTTCTTACGTTGTCAAGCAAGTAGTACGCCGAATTCGTTTATGTCCTATATACAGTCAGTTCTCCATAGTTCGTACAGCATTATTTAGTGTTACTTTGGAAAGAAGAGCAGTTTTGACGTCAATACCTGTAGGATGACAACATTTTAATTTCCTACTGGGTTGCTTTATGTTTACTTTGTTGCTTACAGTGGAACAAATATATAAAACATCAATTGCTTTTCAATGTCTTCAGAAAAACAGCTTTGAATTATAATACTATATACTATAATACCTTTGATTGATGGAGTCTTAATGGATTCTGTCGTCAAAGGGGAATCGGTTGTTGAGAAGCATTTATGTAGTATATCGTTCAAGTTATGCAATGATATCTACAGCTCAATAAAGGTTCTTCAACTTCTGTTATTTAAAATAAGTCATCTCCATTTTTCAAAATTTGTTAGGTTAGCTTAGGTTTTAATGAAATTTGTATGTTTATTTTTATCACTAGCTTAGGCATGTTAGAAACCTTCCAAGATTATCTAACCATTATTTAGTATGATGGCAAAATATAGAGGAAGGCTTAAGTGGGAATTCATATAATTCCCCCTTCTGGGTGGTTTGGTTTTAATTTTTCTGTATAGGTAGGAACTTGTCTGGGGGAAGCAGCCCCGGATGCTTTACAACCAAGCCCTCCGGAATCGATTAGATCTGATGGGTAATGGAATTCAGTTACAAATGGGACTGCTTCTTTACATAAGTACAATATGAGGTACTTGTCTGGGCTTTGGGATTTGTTGTGAAAATTATTTTGTGGTTGCTTCTTTGACACACTTTATACTTTTGTCTTGCACTATTTTATATAGGCAGTATCAGAAGTTGTGTCTTGCTGCTTTTATACAAGATGATTATTAGTAACTTATTCCATTTCTAGATAGACCTCATATGGAAAGTGTTGTTTGCGAGTTATTGTGTTTAGATGGGGAGTTGTCATTAATTTGACTTAATTTTATATATTTTACAACTAGTTGTAAAAAAGGCTTATATTTTATTTTTCTATAATATTATTAAAACAGCTGTATTTTATATTAGGGTGTTAAATGTTCTATATCTCTCTGGCATATATATGTTGGGAGATTGGAATAGTTTCTCACCTTATTAATGTTATATTAAAGGGCTTTTTAGTGTATTTAGTGTATATATAGGAGTCTTTCTGTCGATGTAGTAATAAGGTTGTATCTGTTATCCGTTTAAGCATGTTTGGGGTCTAATATAGCTGCAATTGGAGTGCATTTCTGCAATGGTGCATTTAGTTTTGACTAGGAGGCAATGTATACTTATTTGCTAGTAGCTTCATGTTGGTCATTTATGACCAATATGTTGTGGCTTTCATTTGGGTATCATCGTAGCGTTCTGTCGTGTTTATGCCTTAGGCTTGCATTTTCCTACGTAGAGTTTATCGTATTTAAACTCTGAGGGGTATCCCTCATTGGAAATGCATTATCTCGGTTTTACCGTGTTTTTATAGATGTTGACTAGGTTATGCATTTGAGATGAACACATGCGTATAATGGTTTGTGTATGTTATTTTACTAATATACATATAACTTTCTCTTCGTTTGTGTTGGTCTTAAACAGCATTGCAGCGGTGTAACCGTGAAAATTTGACATAGTGGGGGCGGCGAATTGTATGGGGAGTGTTTGGGAGCTATGGTTATTAGTTCTCAACCATTTCTTGTCGATTTAATTGGGATTCCCGACAATGCTTACTATTATTTAGTGCGGGTTCAGATGCGGCTCCCATAGATGGTAAGAGACCTCTATGTTCTAAATATTAAGATTATTTATTAGTTTTAATTAACTGTTTTATTTATTTAATTATTAATTGTTTTGCATGCCGGTATACAACTTGTCAGTTCATGCGTGATTTTGGTTGAGTGCGGTACGTGTTTTAGAATAGTTGCCTTACATGTTTATGAGGAATGTGCTTCATAGACATCAATTGTATGTCTGTGAGGAAATGTGCTTCATAAGCAAAAATATTTTTTGCGATTCGTTGTTATTAAAAATTTTTAATTAAAAACTTATGTAATTTGTCGCGAGGACTGAGGGGCTGTGCTTCATGGTATGTTTTTATATTATTTATATTTTTTATGGTTTTATTTTTTATGTTTTTATTTTTTATATTTTTATTGTTGATATGGTTTTGATATGTTTTTCTAATTTCTTATTTCTTATTTTTTCCTTTTCTTTGTGAGTGATTGTATGTTTCTGTATGGGTGTGAAAGTATGATTGTGGTAAATGATTGAGAGAATCCAATTATTCGCTATTGAGTGATGAATGAATTTTTTCTTAATTTTGAGTAGATTTAGTTTTTTTTCGAATGCGTAGCATTCAGACTTTAGAGGTTGTGGTAGGAATTTCAAATTAGAAATCCTTGTGATGAGCTTACTTGGCGGTAAGCGAAAAAGCGTTTTAAAGGTAGCCCTTGTGCCTACACGGCAAGGTTTAGGTCTTAGGTCGGTTTTTTCACTTTTTAGCATCGGGAAGTATTTCTTTTATCTTTTTTCAGGTTTTTCAGCATTTTTTTCCAGTTTTTATTAGTGTATTGTTATTATTTTATTTATATTATGAATTTATTTTCAATTGGTGATGGTTTTCGGTAAGAATAATAAGAGTATTTTGATTGGGAATACTTAGTATTTCTAACCTTATTGTATTTTCTTGATTTGAAACGGAAGACACCACCGTTTGAATTCAATATAATGTTAATATAGATATTGTCTCTTGTATATGAGCACATGTAGATTGTGTGATTAGAGCTGCGATTGTGCCAAGCATGGGCAGTTCTAAGATATTTGGATGGTTTATGTTTTGGTTACAATCAGTGTGTAGGTAAGCTTTATTGAACTTCTATATTATTTGATTTTATAACTAATGGTACATTATGTATATGTATATATGTGTTGTGGAAAAGTACATGTTGTTAGATATATGAATTTTTCCATATATAATGCATGTATACATGTTATTATTATTATTATTTTTTACTATTTTATTATAAAAAAATTTTTATTGATAGTTAGTTTGACTGAGCTATAGATAGACTCTAGGATTTGTATGGTAGATTAGGGGGGTGGGGTTTGTGTCGACATTGGTAGGTATTCACTTTGAACAGTACTTTCGACAAAAAAACTGACTTTTGACGGACATTTACAACAGTAACTTGGTGTGGATATGTTTGTAAGGTTTATTGTTTCTTTCCATAAGTTATTGTGGAAAATGTCAGTAGATCTGCATTCATATTTCTGCACAACACTGACTGAGACTGTACTTTACTGAGGCCATCTGGCAGGTATTTAAGTAATGTCTCTTAAGTAGGTTAGTTAAGTATAAGATTTTCATTGTGGGGTTGAAGGGCTATCAGCTGGTATGCCCTGATTTGCATTTATGTTGTGTGTATATTTTTGGGGGTTTTATATGACAAGATTTAATGTAAAAGTGAAGGTCATACTATAGGATAGTTTCTGACTCACAATAGTCTTTTACGCGTTAGGGATTTGTTGGTGGGGATCTTTGTGGATTTAAATTTATATAAGATGATGTCCTTTGATTGATGGAGTCTGGATTCTGATGGATGGATCTGAATGGATTCTGTCGTCAAAGGGGAATCGGTTGTTGAGGAGCATTTATGTAGTATATCGTTCAAGTTATGCAATGATATCTACAGCTCAATAAAGGTTCTTCAACTTCTGTTATTTAAAATAAGTCATCTCCATTTTTCAAAATTTGTTAGGTTAGCTTAGGTTTTAATGAAAAGAGAGAGAGACAATTTTAGGAGTGAGTTATTTAACGAAAATGCGAGAGCAATAATTGTAGGAGAAAGTTTTTACGCAATACTAGCGTGAAAAGATTTGAATTTTGGTCTCTGAAAAAAAAACTATATTAAATGAAGGAAATCTGTTGCTAGCAATAATTGCTGTAAGTTCCCGTGGATTTTTGTTAGAGTGTAACAATGCCAAATATTATATTTATTAATTATTAAATTGCTTAATAGTGCTTTTAATGAAACTATTTGTTTGAAACGAGTGCACACAGAACATTATAAAAATAAATTTGAGACAAAAAGCATTTATTGAAGGACAGCTGTTTGCCGTTTCGAAAAAAAATAATTCAGCACAAAGTACCACTTATACTACTTCGTTACCTGAGCGCTCTTTCGAATAGAATGCAGCCATTATAAGGTTATCCACATACCACATATCGCATATCATAATGAGGAACTCTTGGTAGCCGTCCAAGGTGTACGAAATTATGACAAGGACTTTCAAATAATATCAAATTAAAATAGTACATTCTTGTAGACAACCGAGCAACAAATGATAAGTAAGTACCAGGCCGATAATGTTGCGGCTGCAGGCGATACATCCGAGGAGATAATCTTAAATACTACCGAATCTAACGGATCGATATACCAGCCAACAGGGATGATATTGGATTCGTTGAAAAAGGGCTACAATTCATACAAGAATAGAGCCTTTTTGACAAGAGTAGGGCCTTTTGAGGCAAAAAATAGTAATTTAATATTGAAGACCTTCTATTTGGAAATTCAGTCATGATCATACAAATAGCACACTTTTTAATAATTCCACCAAGCCCAGATCATTTGACATTTTTCTTCAAAATTTTAGTTTTTTTTATAAAATAAATAAGTTGCTTTCGAATTAATAAAGGGTGGTTAAATTTCCAGGGCCGATGTTGATTTTGAATAAAACACAAATTATTTAAGAAAATATTCTCATTTCTTTTTATTATGATAATATTGGTATGGTTCAATTATGTACCTCCGTCCGATGGTCCAAATTTTCGATAACGCTGAGGCATAAGTGAGATTCTATGCTGTCAATGTGCCGAATTATCTCATCCTTTAGCTCTTGAATAGTTGCTGGCTTATCGACATACAGCTTTTCTTTCAAATAACCCCAAATGAAGAAGACCAACGGTGTCAAATCACATGATCTTGGCGGCCAATTGACATCGCCACCACGTGAGATAACACGGCCATTGAACTTGTCGCGCAAAAGAGCCGTTGGTTTTTTAGCTGTGTGGCAAGTGGCACCGTCCTGTTGAAACCACATATTGTACAAATTCATATCTTGTAATTCGGGCCATAAAAAGTTCGTTATCATCTCACGATAGCGAACACCATTCACAGTAACGACAAGTTGAGGTGGACGGCTCTTCAGCCACACTATCGCGAACACCAGCAATATTTTCTGCAGTACGAGCATTCACTGGTGTTTTCATATCTCCTACGGATCCGGTTTGCTCAAATTTTTGCACGATTTTTCCGATTGTACGCACATTTGGACGATTAAATTGACCGAAAAAAACGCCCATTTTCATAATAAGCCTGAATAACTTTAACGCGTTGCTCGATTATGTATCTTTCCATGATTCAAATTGAGTTAGTCTGAAATTGAGAAATGTCAAATGAAATGCAGAAAAAAACTTGACGTTTAGGTCTAGTTCACATTCAACATCGGCCCTTAAAATTTAACCACCCGTTAGTTCAGGGAAATCAAGACCATTTGAACATTTTTCTGAGTTTCGCTTTCTATCAGCTCGCAATCTTTTTCTTCTTTTATAGAGATTTATTTGTATATTTTATTTCATACATAGAGGTCCCACTGCACTTTATAAAGTCGACTTTTGTATTGCTTGCAAAATTAATAAAGTTAATTTCTCCAAGATAATTAATAACAAAACCATTTATGGTATATAACAGGTTATTAATTCAAATCAAAAAGCAAAGCATTTCCACAGAAAACAGCAAACCGGACCCTTTTAAGCATTAACTTGAGATAAACTCTGGTGCTGTAGTCTGAAATAGTTATGAAATTTTACATTTTTTAAAATTTTTAAAATTTTTGATTGGTCGTAGCAAGCGTAGGGCAGGGTAGGGAAGTTTCCCGACCTGAATTTTAGTAAAATAAAAATTTCGGCATTTTCTTATAATTAAAAAGCAGATTAAAGCTTTTTATTTTAAACTTACCGCTGACTCATTTCTATTTATTTATCAGTAGCATGAAAAATCATTTTTCCCACCCTTGAACAAAATCCTGGCTACGGGATATGGGATATAATAAGTCAGAAATTTTTTTTGCTAGAGTTAAAGTGAAAAAAATTAAAGAAAATTAATTAAAAATTTACGACATTTGGGATTTAATTGGTTAAAGGGATGGTACTGTTTTAAAGCCGCAAAAAAGGCATGTTTTCATAATTTTTTTTTTGAGGCATGAAGAATGTTGGTGTATTTATTTCATATACATGTTATAGTTTGACTTCTAAAGTATATTTGGAAAAAAATTAAAAATTATCGATAAATAAATCCGTGGCTGCGATTCTCCGATGGCACCTCGAAAAAAAGTTGTTCTGCGGTGAGCACGATTACAGGTTAATAAAATTCAAAATTTGTTTAAAAGGTAATACGTTTCCCGAGGTAATGCCGAAGAGTGTTTTTTTAAAATGTTTTTTTTTTTAGCGTTTTGAAGTCAAAGACGCGCTTTTCGCGCTTAAGTTATTTTATTATTTAAAAGTAGGAAAAAAAAGAAAAAAGCGCTTCGGCATTACATGTTGACTTATGTGTAGAAATAGTGTACAAAATTTCAAAACGATCGGTCAAGAAAATCTATTGCGGCATCGTGGTCACCGACTGCAAAACTGTTGTTTCTAGAAAATCGATTTAAAGTTATTTTTTATCGAAAATAAAAAATCATTAAAAGAGTATAATTTTAATTTTTTTTTGTTCTTACCTGCGTTGCATTCCACCCTCTTTACTTGTACTTGCAGCTTGTTCGTCCGCTATATTAATTCGTAATTCGTCAAATGCGTGCGTCCATTGGTAAGCACTTGGGCCTGTAGAGATGCCCATTTCATTAAAAAAGGACAATAAAGCAGAAGATCCTTCATTGAAAGTGCATGCTGTAACATTTGCTGCAATTTCAACAATGATTGCAGTACAGCCCACTGACTTTTTAGAGATTTTCCAAATAAGTTGATTGAAACTCTAGTTGTTATTCTGCGTGAAACCTCCAAGACACCGATACAAAAGTGTGTCCTTGCTCAAATCTCCGTAGATTGGCCTTATGGCTTTTGTAACATCTGAAGGAAGGGTACTGTAGCTGTGTTTGTATGAATCCAGTGTGTTTGCAGCTGCCACTTTTTGTCATTCACACCAAGAGTCCTCACCGCTCGGGCATTTGTCGTGCTGTGTTTCTCGTCTGTCGAGCAATAATGAAGGTATGTTGCTCGAAATGCATTTTTCCTTTTTTCTATACAATCGTGATTGCGTTGGATGGCCAGTCCATCGTTCAGTCAGTCGGATGGCAACTAAGTAATTGCGGATTTCACTCATAGATTGCTTTAGTTGAATTTTTAGGTTTGCTGACGTGATCGAAATATCATACACATTTTGTTATTTTATAGTTGGTACTTCAACTGCCAATCAGTAAAAAATTTTTTTGATCGGTTGTTTAGTTTTTGTTTGGCGTCTGTTGAAAAATGGAAAATCAAAACGAACATTTTCGTCATATTTTGTGCTGTTTATGGTGACGAAGCTTTAAGGGAACGTTAGTGTCAAAATTGGTTTGCCAAATTTCGTTCTGGTGATTTTTCACTCAAAGATAAAAAACGCTCTGGTCGTCCAGTTGAAGTTGATGACGACCAAATCAGAGCAATAATCGATCGGATCGTCACAGTACAACACGTGAGATTGCAGAGAAGCTTCATGTATCACATACATGCATTGAAAATTGCTTAAAACAACTTTGCTATGTACGAAAACTCGATATATGGGTTTCTCATGAACTGAAAGAAAATCATTTAACACAACGCATTAACATCTGCGATTTGTTAAACAAACGTAATGAAAATGATCCATTTTTAAAATGATTGATAACTGGTGATGAAAAATGGGTTGTTTACAACAATGTCAATCGGAAAAGATCATGGAGCAAGCCTAGTCCACCCAACCGAACGATCAATTCAGATATCTACATTGAGCAACTAACAAAATTGAACAATGCAGTTGAAGAAAAGCGGCCCGAATTGACAAATCGAAAAGTTGTTGTATTCCACCATGACAATGCAAGGCAACACAAATCTTTGATCACTCGGCAAAAATTATAGGAGCTTGGTTGGGATGTTTTGCCACATCCACCATATGGTCCTGACCTTGCACCATCTGATTACTTTATATTTCGATATTTTCAAAACTCCTTGAATGGTTAAAATTTCAATAATAATGTTAATGTCAAATCGTAACTGGTTCAGTTTTTTGCTGATAAAACCCAGAAGTTTTATGAACGTGGAATTATGATGCTGCCTAAAAGATGGCAAAAGGTCATTGCTCAAAATTGGCAATACATTACAGAATAAAGTTATTTCGTTCCATGAAAAAATTGTCTTTTATTTTCTAAAAAAAAATCCGCAATTACTTAGTTGCCAACCTGATAGTTTGCAGATCCGTAACGTCTTAATTGAGTGCACTGCCACTGATTTAACCAAAGCCAAGGTTGTGCTGCATACCATTGTATGCATGTTTTCGAAACACTTTCAGACAGTTCATATAGACAGACCCAAACCAGCTTTTCTGAATACAGAAACCTCAAAGACACTTCCCTAGCAACATAAATGTAAGACTGTAAAAAAACAGCCTGATGAAGAGGTCGGAGGTTCGGCCTGCATAATATTATCTATAAAATTTGTTTGTTTTTTTTATTTTTGACGACATAAGCATGCTGTGCAATGAAAATTCCTTGGGTACCTTTTCTTCAGCGTGATGTTTGACAGCATATTGACACTTCACATTACAGTTTTATTCACCAAAACAAATAATTTCTTACAGTTTAAGAGTCAATAAATAACTGCCAAGAAACTCAAGGTGTTCATTTACTTCCTTATATGAAAAAAAAATGTGGAACATCACCGTTTTTTTCGACCTCTACATAAGAACCTGCCCTTGAAGTATTTTTGATTTGCACGAGTTGTTTTAGGCATTTTTCATCTGATGTATTTAATAAATTCTTGAAATTTAGACAATATTCATTTATGCTTAGCTTTATAAAAAACTCAGATTTAATAAGCCTAAAAGCCGTTTAACTGCTAAGACCCTTTCACACTTGTCAAGACTTGAAATCAATTTTCAGATTTTATAGAAAAATTGCGTTGAAATGAAAGATGCAGCTTACAATTGCGTTTGTAAAGTACATTTTTTCAATGCCAGCTTTTTAATATTCCGGGACAAATTGTCCGATGACGGGACACGGGACAAGCACTTCAATAATTGGACAATCCCGACCACCTGGCAACTCTACAAGCAGCACAAGTTCATGCATTTAAGTTTGTAAGAAAAATATTGGATTCATTTAGTTTCAATTTTAATATTTTTCACTTGCAATACGTGTAAATTATAATTTGATTTATATTTTATGTACCTAATTAAAACGAGTTACAAACATTTAGATGCTTTTGATGAGAATAACATCGAGTTAAATTTGAGCTAAAAATTTAATTTCTAACAAAATTACTCAACAAATGAAATCACAAACGAGAAGAACATAACAAAATGAACAAGAAGAAGCAGCAATAAACCTGCTGTCAAACACATCAAGCAACGTTGCTGCTTTTTGTGTAGGAGATAAAATGCGAGAAAACGCCCCAATTATATATGCATTTTTTTTCAAAAATAGTACTGAAAAATATATTCACTTAAATTTATTTATAAATATATTTATAAGCTATTAATTTCATGTCAATAAACGAAGTTTCAATAAGAAAATGTCGACATTTCTTCATCTCTATAAATAAATCATTCCCTTTAAATAAATTGAGACCACTTTGACCAACACTTTGACAAGCTCGAGCTATGTCACGATTTTTCGCAGCCAACTTCACAACAAAGATGGCGGACGTGCGCAATACTCAATCTCGTAATATATCATTCTCGATTTAATGCGAAAGTCGGAAGGGAAGGCATCTTTGGCCCCACTGTCGGTCAGTTTAATCTTCATGAGATCTCCACGAACAACGGTCTAAGACTGATCGACTTCGCAGCGGCGCGAAACATGGTAGTTAGTAGCACCAGATTTAAGCACCTCGATATCCACAAGGCCACCTGGCTGTCCCCGGATCAAAAAACGCGAAACCAAATTGATCATGTTGTAATCGACGGAAGGCATGCCTCTAGTGTTCTAGATGTGCGTACATTTCGGGGGATCAACATTGACTCCGACCATTATCTTGTTGCAGTCAAGATCCGCATGCGATTATGCAATGCGAAGAACATACGCACAGGAATGCAACGAAAGCTAGATGTCGCTAAGCTGCAATTATAACGGACTGCCGAAGCTTACTCCGCTCAACTCTCGGTTAAGCTCAACCAACCAGCCTCTGGAAACGACGACGCCGGCGGACATTGGGCGCATATATCCCACTCAATGCGCGCTGTCGCTGAAGAAGTCATTGGTTTCCGGCGCCCGCAACCTCGGAACCAATGGTATGATCAGGAGAGTTGCATCGCGACTGCAGTAAAAAACGCCGCATATAGAAAAACGCTGCAGTCAGCTGCAACGCGAGCCGTGCGAGAAAACTACCGCGAAAAGAGGAAGGAAGAGAGGCGCCTTTTCAGACGCAAGAAAAGAGAGCAGGAAAAGCGTGAGCGTGAGGAACTAGAGGTATACCAGGGCAAGAAGGATGCACGAAAATTCTATCAACAGGTTAAGCGTCTGACCCAAGGTTTCAAGCCCGGAGCATCCACTTGTAGAGACGAAAATGGAGATCTAAATACGGATACACAGTGTGTGCTGAGATTGTGGAGACGGCACTTCCCCAATTTACTTACTGGCGACGATTCCACCAATGCCGCCCATGGAGATCGCAGTTCAGAGCCACCAATCAACGATGACGGAGTGGAAGTACCACCACCTAGCAATCCATAAAGAGGTTCGAGTTGCTATCCAACGACTCAAAAAAAATAAAGCAGCGGGTGCTGACGGCCTGTCAGCTGAATTGTTTAAAGCCGGCGGCGATGAGTTGATAAGGCTCATGCATCAGCTCATCAGCAAAATA
Organism: Coremacera marginata; assembly: GCA_914767935.1. Classification (NCBI taxonomy): domain Eukaryota; kingdom Metazoa; phylum Arthropoda; class Insecta; order Diptera; family Sciomyzidae; genus Coremacera; species Coremacera marginata. The sequence continues at coordinate 88,675,816 of OU612044.1, read as the reverse complement.
TGGCTAAAAGAAAGCATGCCCGACGATTGGAACCTCAGCGTACTGTGCGCTATACTTAAGAAAGGAGACCCAACAATCTGCGCAAGTTATAGAGGTATCAGTCTTATTTCCATTGCATATAAGGTTCTCTCAAGCGTACTGTGTGAAAGATTAAAGCCGATTACAAAAACACTGATTGGACCTTATCAGTGTGGCTTTCGACCTGGTAAGTCCACCATAGACCAGATTTCCATGCTACGACAAATCTTGGAGAACCCACGAAAATCAAATTGACACACACCATCTCTTTGTCGATTTTAAAGCTGCGTTCGATAGCCCGAGAAGGGATTGCCTATACGCAACAATGTCTGAGTTCGGTATATCTGCAAAGTTGATTAGACGACCGTCAAGGTAGGAAATGACCTCTCCGAAACCTTCAATACCGAAAGAGGTTTCAGGCAAGGCGATCCACTGTCTTGCGATCTCTTCAACATCATCATGGAGGGGATCGTACGAAAGGCCGGTGTGCATCGTAATGGCACCATTTTCTATAAAGGTGTCCAGCTCCTTGCATACGCTGATGATATTGATATTGTTGGCAGAACCAAGAGAGATGTTACCGCTGCGTTCGCCGCTATCGAAAAGGAATCAGCCAAAGTGGGTTTGACGATAAATGAGGGTAAAACAAAGTATATGCTGTCTACAAACAAGGGAGCGCGGCGTTTGGACTCCCAAGTTTCATCCGGCAGCTATAACTTTGAAGTAGTCAAGGAGTTTGTATACCTTGGCACCGCCATTAATTCCAACAACGAAATCAGCCTGGAGATAAAGCGAAGAATAATAATTGCTAATAGGTGCTACTACGGGCTCAGTAAGCAACTAAGTTCCAGAGCCCTCTCCCGATCGACAAAACTAACACTCTACAAGAGTTCGGCGTATAACTGTGCAGCAACTACGCTGGCTGGGTCATGTCCATCGTATGAACAACGAAGCTTCAGCGAAAAAGGTGCTTGAGGCTAGGGTCGCTGGTCAACGACGACGAGGGAGACCATGCCTCCGATAGATGGACCAGGCTGAGGAAGCAACAACAATAAATGTTGTGAAATTTCACGACATTTATTGGCGAAACGATATGCAGTGGTTTTCAATTCTGTCGTTTTTTCAAAATAGTTATATACGTATATTCTCTATTTTTCACGCTTTTCCAGCGTTTTGTCGCTGAGAGAGTCCCAAAACCGCTTCAGCAGCGATATTTTACGCTATTGGAGCGGGTGATATGCTCTCTCAGTGATGATATTGAGCGTATTTTTTAACAGATACATAATTTTCATCAGTTTGATGTGAGCATCTGATTGAAGAATAACTGATCGCGTAATATATTAATATAATAAATATTTATAAAATACTTACATAAAATAATTTAAGATAATGTTAAGAACTAGTGATAGATAGTGTAAATATTTAAAAAAATATCTAAAATGTTTAAATGTAGCCTATGTGCGTACGAAGTTTAAGAAATAAAAATATACCATGGGCATTTACATTTGCCAAAGATAAAAAGGAAGCAATTTTTAATTGCCTCTTTAATTACTAGTTTAGTATTAAAATAAACTTTAATAACTACTAGACTTACGAAGTGCATTGGTTTCGTTTTCATCAAAAAATTAAAAGTGTGGAAAATTTTGAAAGCAATATATTTAAATGTACCATAAAAAATTGTGCGTTTAAGAATAGTTTAATTAACATAACAGCTCATATGAGCCGACAAATTTTCACGCAAGTATTTTGTTCCCAATAAAGAAATGCTTCTGAGCTTTGCAGAATAGATCAGAGAGCTGAAAAGAGATGCGAGTGAGAGACTTCACGCATTTCTAGAGTTATTTTTGGCGAAGACAAAAGAGAGAGACAATTTTAGGAGAGAGATATTTAACGAGAATGCGAGAGCAATAATTGTAGGAGAAAGTTTTTACGCATTACTAGCGTGAAAAGATTTGAATTTTGCTCTCTGAAAAAAAAACTATATTAAATGAAGGATAAATAAATAAATTTGAGACAAAAAGCATTTATTGAAGGACAGCTGTTTGCCGTTTCGAAAAAAAAATTCAGCACAAGTACCACTTATACTACTTCGTTACCTGAGCGCTCTTTCGAATAGAATGCAGCCATTATAAGGTTATCCAGATATTTGACATACCCTTATTTTATGTAAGCAAAAGACAGTTCGATATTATCGTAGACGTAGAATTTTTTGTTTGATATATTTGGCGATAAATTAAACTCATTCTTATGTTTAGTAAATGGAAATAAATGTTTCCATTTAAAGAGATTTATATACATCTTAAATTAATTTGAAAATTTAAAATTTTAACAAACAAAATAAATTTTTAATTTGTAATAAATATAAAATAAATTTAATAAATAATTTCAAATTATTATGATATATAAAAAATCAATGGAGTTTTCATAGCACAATGACCATGCGCAGTCTTTGTATATGTAAACCTGCGTAGTAATACAATTTCTTGTAGCTCCCTTCTTGCTCTAAATCACATCTCTGTAATACATCTGTATTGTTTATTGCATTTATCTCAATTGTTTTAAAAGTGAACAAATAGTGGAAAAATTGTGTTTTCCCGTTTTATTTGGCGTTATTTATTTTATTTGTTGTAAAAGCACACGTATACTAAAAAAGCCAAATTTTTAACTGGAAATACTCAAAAAGTTGAGTAACTGTATTAAAAAAAATAAAGTGCGGCGAAAGACAGACAATTTTCACATGTTGTGATCAGACACTGATACTTTTTCGTTCAGCAGGCACACACTAATCGGTTGCACAAAACTTGTACCTGCTGAACTCAGCCGATAAAATTTAGCACTAATCAACAGTTGCTCTCTCCCTGTTATAATTTTTGACAGACCTGGGGCAATTTAAAGTGTAGTGAAAAATTCGCTATTACCTGGTTTTCTTACACCATGGGTGTAGCAAAAGGTGATGTATTCGTAAATTCACCAAAATTGCTCTAATTTGCTTCAATTGTCACCACAGCTACAAATGAGTTTCCAAGAATCTAATCAGAAATTTTTCTGGTTTTTCTGAACAAGATAAGTTTTATCGTTTATCAAAGTTTTTCTTAAAACTGTTCTAATTATATTCAATATATTAATACTTCTTTTCTTTGTTCAGTTATTGTCTTCAAATTCATGTATACTCTAAAAAGAATAGAGTGGAGGAGATGCGTGGCTGGATGCCAAAAAGCTGTGGACGGAACTTTCTTCAGGATTCCAAATGGCTTAGAAAGGTTAGTGAATTAATATATTTATTAGCGTGGCTTTGCTGTGGGCTGTTTTAGTGGCGGTGAAGCAATCAACAATTCTGGGGCACATTGGACACCTGCACCGATTCGCTGCCCAAAGAGAAGCCACACTACTTAATAGGTGGGGGTTTTGCTGCTGACTTGGTGGTGTGCGTTGCCTTGGGCATAGATATGTTCGACTGCATGTTTTATATTTATGGGTTGGATATGCAATCCAGTGACGCACATATCTGCACAACGTAACCAATGAGTCGGTATCCTGCAGCCTCTTAAGCATACGCAATGTAGCCTTCCAGCTGCATCTAATAAGTGAAATGTGTGCAGCAATACAACGCAATGATTTTCCGGAATATGTGCAAGAATTTATGCGTTAATATTCGGGGTTGTTGTAGAAACCAAGAGCTCTTGGAATTAGAATTGAAACCGACAAGTATTTCGCTTAGGTGTCCTGGAATCTAAGTTGGCGGTATTATATTCGAATCGGATTCGGTGTCTCTTTTAGATGCCACGGAAATCTATGTTATCCGATGTCACCTAAGAAAAATATTTGTCGGTTTCAATTCTGATTCCAAGAGCTCTTGGCTTCTACAACAACCCCGATTAATATCATTTCTTAAATATCCATTTCTACTTGAATATTCAAGCCTATTCAGAGCTCTGAATTTTTGTCCACAAACTTCTCGTGACTGCAATTAAGGCCCCTTTTATGAATTACAATTCAACTAAGTTGATTAGATTTAACTAAATTTGTTACGTACATATAACATATTACATACATTTCAGTTAAACTATGTAGTTTAAAAATTAAGGTAAACTACATCGTTAACTGAAATGTTTTAATTAACTTTGCTTATAAAAGACATAGTAATTATATTGGGATTAAACTGCAAGAACCATTTGCAAGTGTGGATTTTGATGCTCGAAAAGCTGCTGATATCCGGAAAATATATATTTGAAATTATACCTTGAACGAATATAATTTTATAAATTGATGAAAAATAGGTTGACATGTTTTATGCAAAATTTAAGCTTATTGGAACCAAAACTTTTGAGAAAGCATTCGTCTGAATGGATTTTTTTTAAATTCTTAAAAGCTGTATAATGCAAAAATATCCATGTACTACGAGCTTTAACACTTGGTAAATAAGACATTTTAATATACCAATAATATTCTTGGTTAAGATATCTAAAATCTCCAACTTGGCACAAAAATTTAGTCCTGGGCGAAGTCTTTTCCAAACTAAAGGTTTTGGAAAATCACTTAAAATCTAAATATATATAAAAACATTTTTTTATAACATCTTATACAGTCCAATTCTATGGTGAAATACCAAATTTCATAACAAAAATAAACAATTACATTTTTTTAATTTTCAGTATTTTTTAATTTTCATAACAAATATAAACAATTAATTTTTTTTTAATTTTCGGTATTTCTACAATTATTTTTTATATTATTAAAAATAAAAAAAAAATTGGAAGTTCAAAAAGTTTTATTTTTAATCCACGATTTAAATCCACAACTGATTAAGTTCTTAAATATAGAAAAAAAAATTACTGTTTAATTCTTTTTATAGAAATTTGATAAAAAAAATGTTTACATCATCATACTACTTATAGTTTTTAATAAAAAAAATGCGTTTGCAAAAAATTTTAAACTATAGAACTTCACTTTTTTCTTCTTCTTGAAATAGCGCCTTTTGAGATACGCCCTTTCTATATTAAGGCATCGATATATAATAATAGCAGTGTTTTATGAAAAGTCCCTTCATAGTCCATTAAATAAAAAACAAAATTAATACTAAATGGAAATTGGGATTGGATGAAAAATGTTACAACAACTAGCAACATCATGTTTTATTTAAGCGAGTATGAAGCGACTTTTCATACAATAGCATTTTTTTTTACAAATCGCTTGTAAAAAACAGCTCTTATTTAATTTATTTATTGATAATGATAAATAATATAATAATATTAATATTTAATTTTACTACATCACACGTACTCGCACGAATATCGAAGCCTATAAAGAACTGACACAAAAAGATAAATTTCTCAATAGGCTCGAAAGTAGTGACAGGTATGTTTCTAATTTTAATATATCCAAAAACATTTTGTATTCTTATTTCCATTCATCTTATTTTTTTCTAGATTACGCAAACCAACGCTATGCGCCGATACAATATTTAATCAACTAACTAATAAACTTCACTACTAAGAACCGTTATTTCTACAAATAAATTTTCAAATGCTGTTTATTAAATTATTATTTAAAAACGCTATTTTTGTAATTAAGATTTAAATTATTATTTATCCCAATCATACAACATTTTCTCGTGGGTGTTGTAAAAGCGACTTTCCGTTTTTAAGATACATATGAAAACATCTCTTTTTGCAAATATTTGTTTTACAAATTACAAATTTGCAAAAAGTTTTTGCACTTTATCTTAAAAACAGAAACTCTCTTTTACAATTCCCTGGAGAAAATGATTGACCTGATTAAGTTTGAGTTAAGTTTATAATTAATTTCGTTTAATCTTTATCATATTCAAACACAAAATAAACTAGACAAATAAAACTGTAAAAAATACATTTAAAAAATAATGAAGTAATCTAATTATTTCTATAAATTTGAAAGAGAAACCTTCGACGTTTGAAATATTGAATGTTTTCGCAAAAAGTTACATAAAACTTGCTTTCGTTGTAGAATAATTTATATAAAAAATGCGTTGCAGAAAGGGGGTCATTTCTAATAGCTTAAAATTTATTTGCAAAACTGTTTCAGTTATACACAAAAATTAATTAACTGTTTCTTTCATTAAAAAACAAGGGATCTTCATTTCATATTTTTAACAAAATAGTCTAGCCTTAAGTAGTTAATAGATTACTAAAAATCTATTTTCATACCATATGAATCTATATTAACTCATTTTTTGTTAATTATTAAATTTCTATACTTCATACTTCCCTTGCTTATTTTTAGAATAACCGTGCTCATTTCTAAAATTTAAAAAAAAAACAAATATTTTTGCATTGATTTATTTTTTTATACTTTTGCCATGGACAATTTTACCCTACTTAGTGGAACATATAAATTTTTTTCAACTGCATCGGAAATTTTGCTTATTTATTTTATATTTGTAAATTTCTCTTTACACTTTGGAGCTATACTCGTAATACCACAAATTGGAAAAATCTCTAAAGATATTGTCACCAACATACTTTTCTGAATTTCAGTTGCCTAATAAAAGTATTAGAAAAAAAAATGAGCAAGGGAAATTTAATAATTAACAGAAACAAGTTTTGCTAATACAGGCATGGTATGAAAATATATTTTTATAATAACTTCTAATTGGAAAGGAATATTGGGATATTTTTTTTTAAATTAATAATTTTGAAGCTAGACTATTTTGTTAAAAATATAAAAAGAACATTTTTAAAAAAATAAATTTCGACAAAAAATCCCGTTTATTAATATTAATATCTTAATTTTTCTGAAAGATTGATATTGCCAACAAAGATATCATGGAATATATGTTTAGTAATTAGTCACGTTATGTTTAAAGTTATTAAGCATACATTTGCAATCGACCTAAACCACTCAACGCACTAAAGTGCCAAATAGTGCCAATAGATATTTCGCGACCGAAGGTAACGAGCCATTGAGTAGACAAACTCGTTGCTCATCACCTTAACCCATGAATTTCTGTTAACATTTTGAAAGTCTTCTTATTTTGCTTTTGGAATAACCAAGGATAAACACCGATTAGTTTAAATTTAATAGTTAATTTTTTTTATTAACATCATTAAATAAAAATTTATATTTCTAATGGTATGGTAACAACTTAAATGAAAAGAAAACCATTTTTATACTTCAACTTTAACCGGCTCTAGTGTTTTAATTTTTTTACTTTATTTTATTTAATTTTTAATTTAAATTTTTAAACTTAATTTTTTAAACTTAATTTTTGAAATATGCACCTCATTTAGCGTGAATACTACGTTGATTTTCTTGGCCATAGGCATGAATTCCATGTTTTCTACAGAGTATTGCAAACAAGTTACAGCCTGGCTCGAAGCCTTGTTGGAAATGCATGCAAACATTTTTCGAATGTATAAGATTTCTGTTCTTAAATGAAAAAAAGAAATTAAATGCACTTGCAGAAATATACGTTATAATAATATACGACAAGAAATAGACGACAAAATATCCAAACCAAAATATCCAAAGCTAAAATCTCCAAAGCACAAAATATTCAAAATCTCAAAAACTTAATCGCCAAACCCAAAATAGCCGAGGACAAAATCTCCAAAACACTCAAAAATGTAAATTGCAACATTTATGAATGAGTTCATTTGCATTTTAGAAGATTAAGTTAATTTTTTATTTTTTTTAAGTAAAAAGTTTATTAAAGTTTAAAATTAAAACAAAATTAATCTAAGCCTAAGTTTACGGCAATGTCAATGTCATAATTTGCTTGATCCATACAAGTTTGTATTCTTTTAAAACGTAAAAATATCAATATCAAAGCAATGAAATTATTATGAAAAAAAAATTCCAAAGCATTTTTGATTGAAGTAAAAATTACAAAAAATATGTAGTGTTTGGAATATAATTAAAAAAAATAAATTTGGTGATTTTGGCTTGGATATTCGTTGGATTCCTTGGATATCGTTGCCTAAATATAGAAGGCCCTAACTCAATTTTTTTAACATTATTGGGGGAAAAAAAACTTGTTTAAAAACAAAGTTCTGCAATTTCTGCAGTAAAAAGAATTGTAACATCGCTACATCACTTATAGTTTTTAATAAAAAAATTTGTTTGCAAAAAATTTGAAACTACAGAACTTTATTTTTACAAAGTTTTTCCATCTCCTATTGAGTTAAGTAAGCTGGACAGTTTTCGTCCGTTGAGGTACATTTGCATAGCGATGAATTTGGTATCCATGCTAGTAACAGCGTCGAAACATTTTTTTTTTTTAACTAAACCAACGCTTAGGAGATGCCCCCTTAAGATGCGAAAGCATTACGTTAATTCGGAAGATGGGTGATAGTTAGTTGGAGGGTGGAAAGATGGAGTAGTGATGGTGAAGATTTGCTTTAAACTTGCACAGATCAAAACTGCCGGGGAACACGCTCACAAGGAGATTATTCCACAATCGTACCGAGCGACTAAAAACCGAATTATCTCGGTAATGCGAGGTTCCATTGGGCACCGATGCAATGGTAAAGGGATGGACTTGAAAAGCTTCCCGAGTAGACCTAGGAAATACACGAACTGGTGGCGTCAGGCCATGTACCTCCCTTGAACACTTCCCATGGTAGAACCTATACAAAAGGTTTAGGCAACCAACATTGCGCCGATGCCCAAGAGAACTGAGAGGAGATAAAATGTTTTCATATCCTATCATATATATCGCACGGCGTTGAATTCGGTCCAGAAGCTCCAAATAAGAACTCGAATCTCCTGCCCAAATGTGCGAATTGTTCTCCATTTTAGGACTTATATATTAGGTATAATCACTCGAAGATCAGATGGGGTGAAGTATCGCTTGCACCGTTTTAAGAAACCTAGGCACTTGGACGCTTCATCATCATTCCAACGAAGGTCTGATTGTATCGATCTGCCCAGAACGTCAAGAGCATCTGACTCCAAAAGACCTACACCATTCATATTCAAGGGAGCTAAGGGGCAGTTCATCCGCTTGTGGGTTAACAGGCTACACTGGGTCTTGTTTGCATTAAACTCTACTCTATTAGCAAGACCCCACTCGGAGATTTTTTTTAAGTCATTAAGAAGTGTGTCATTCATATTTTGCCTCTTACTCTCAATCTGCAAAGAACTCGGGCGTTTTTTGAAAAAATATGACGAATGAATTGGGTTATGAGTTGGCGATAACAAAGTTGGCGATAGAACTGAACCCTGCGGTACTCCTGCGTTGATGGCGTGCTCACTGGACGAAATGCCGTCGATTACGACACGGATGGTTCTGTTCTTAAGAAAGCACGTGATCCACCGAGCATCGATACCACCTACACCGTATGCAATTAGCTTAGAGACGAGTGATTTATGCCACAATCGGTCAAACGCCTTTGAAATATCCAGAGCAACAACCCTGCTCTCACCGAACAGGTGAACGCATTGGTTCCATTTTTCTGTAAGGAACGCCATAAGGTCACCAGTAGACCGGGCCCTACGAAAACCATATTGACGGTCACTTAGCAATTCGTTGTGCTCCAGATAGTTCATTAGGTGGAAGTTTATTACGCTGTCCATAACTTTGGAAAGCGTAGAGCATATCGCAATGGGTCGGTAATTTGCAAGATTCTGCAGGCCGAGCCAGTGTAGAAGCACACATTTTAAGCACAATTGGTGGTATGCCACCAGGACCAGAGGCTTTGTTTATGTTAAGATTTGCAAGGACTCTTTTGACTGCTCTCGTTCGAAATATATCTCCTTCATTGAAGAAGACCTAGTCCAGATAAAGTCCTTCCCGACTGCTATCCGAAATTGTGGAATTGTGTGCAAACAATCCAGCCAACAGGTTATCAACCGAGTCAGTAAAGATTTGGTCATTTGGAAAAAACAGAGGAGATGGTACAATGGTCCAAATTACCAAGAGGTGCATTGACACTTACATCATATTTTTCATGATGAGAAGTCAGAAAAAGGTCTAAGATATTATGGCTTTGCAAATCATTTCGTGGGAAAAATGTTGGTTCCTTCACTAATTGAATCAATTGGTTCGATTCATCAAAAAGCTTAACATATTGTCCTTCAGGTGAGGTGTGGCTTGAGTGACATAACCAAGCTGAGTTGTGGACATTGAAATCGCCGGCAACAACGATTTCGCTGTCAGAAAACAACCCCAAAATGTGCGTAATCGAATCAGAGAGAGACGCCAGCTTATTAAAAGTGGGGTGTCTTCCTAAATTCGGACTTCTATACCCGAAACAGAAATGTAGCAAGTGCGAATGAACTCTGAACCTCACCCACATGGAGCTGAATTCCGGATCGGCGACGCTCAGACCCCGCTCGAACTGGTATGCCACATCTGTTCTTATAAAAAGAGCGATATCCCTATGCGAAGAAAACAATGGCAGTAAGTGGTACCCAGGAATATGAAAATCCAGTGGATCTGAGTCCTCCGTCACCTGGGTCTCACTTAGTGCCATTATTTGAGGCCTATAAAGAGCACAATATGCATAGACCGAGAAGAAATTCGCTCTCAGTCCACGAACATTGCAAAAATATATGCGAAAATGTCCCGACATTTAGGCACAATGCAAGTCACAAGCAAATAAGGGTAATAAGGTAATTAGTTACTTCCGCAAAAAAGATTAAACACAGTGGACATAGGCAAAATGTACTGAAGCAAGTGTTATGCCTTTGCCTCAGCACAAATCAACCCACTGTGCAACCCCCCTCACAGACGTTACTAATTGGAGAGGATGGTGGAGTTGACGGACACGAAAAAACGATTACTTACGCGCGGCGAGGAGCATAGAAAAGCCTCTCGCGTGGTTAGCAAAAAATCGAAGCCCGAAATCGAAGCGATGTTGCTGCTGGCAGCTCACGGCAAAACTAGTTTCAGCTGCATTTGTTGTTGATGTTAATTTGAGTTTGTCTTACTTTATTTAATTTATTTAATTTTATTTATTTAATTATTTATTACAAGCTTTTATTTCAATTAGTACTATTACACCGAATTTGTTCCACAGTGTTATTGTTTGCTTGTTTGATATTTATTTTTTTTTTTTTTTTTTTTTTTAGTTTATCGATGTTTCGTTAGTTCTATTATTGTTTTGTTTTTTGATGTGGTTTCCCCCCGTTGTTATTGATGCTGTTGATTATTGCAGCTGCTTGTTTATTTTTTTTTTTTTTTTCCTAAGTACTATACACTGGACGAACACTCATTTAACGACGGACGTTTTGTTAAATAACGGAACGAAACGAAGACACTGGATTTTTTTATATGATTATTATTATTTTTATATATTATTATTTAGCACGATGCGGTTAAAAACACAATTAGAAGTATTTAATTAAAATTCCATTTATCTTTAACACTTGACATAAAACTTGGACACCAACGACGGAAATAAATACAACGACGGAACATAAACAAACGATTTTAAAAATGTACCAAGGGGACGGCACGTCTATACCCCTTGACTGCACGATGTCAACTCGAATGCTGTTTTTAAGGGGGTTGAAAATGTTTGGTAGCCTGTGATACTGATTGATTCTCCCCTTATGGTGCATTCTGGTTCTAAATTTAACAAACCAGTTCCTTCAAATGTCATTTGTGAAGGCTCCTAATTACATACGGTGGTAAGCCGAGTTGGATTTTGTAGTGCAAATATTCATTGATTTTTCTTTTCCAGTTGAACCCATGTGGAATTTGTCAGAGTCTTTTCCAGTATGCACGTTGGTTAAGGGTTGTTGACCATGAAACCCATTTCGCAGGCACATGATCCAGAATTTTTTTTGTATTTTGATTGGAGGTTGAAATAAAGTCGCCGATCTGGAGTTATAAGCATACATTGTTTAGATCATCTTCATTCAATGGTATATATTGATCCCTGTGACTTCCTATTGCTAATGCTGATGCGCATGGTTTGATTATAATCATAGAGTATAATCATACAAGTTGAAACAAAAATCATTTTAGAGATCTCGAATTGCTCTGGATTGATGAGAGGAAGGGTTATCTGAAACACAGCATTATGAGGACCGAGACCTCCCTTGACTGTCGTTAGATTATAAAGTTGTATAAAATCGTTGCTATCTACATGTACTCTAACAAGGGTGGTAAATGTGCTCTAATTGTTTTTAATTCTTCCTTCAAACGATTCGCATATAATAAGAAAGAGCTTATTCTTCCATGGTGTGTATCGGCTAGCACATCGAGTAGTGCCCCTTGAACTCGTTGCATGTTCACCATTAATAACGTAACTTGATGTTGATAGCAACATTTGATGCAGTTTAGTTTGAAATTCATCAGTGCTAATATGATTTAGCTGTTCTGTAAGGTTGTTTAGCTGTGAGCCTACTTGCTTAAAACGCTCCCTTGTTGTAGTTGCGTCAATTTGCAAGAGATTAATAGTTGAATCAATACTGATGTTTGATTATGCAGCAAGTTCAATAGGTGATCTCCATTGTTTCGGATTTCGTCAATTGTTTTCGACATTTTGATTGCATAGTCATTGTCCAAAACTCCAAACAGTGATCCAGCGATGTGTCCAACGATATTCATGGCTCCTCTATTAACCCGTTTGGAAGACAGAAGCATATCATCGAGGCGGAGAGATTAAGTGATGACCTGAAAAGATTGTATTGTTTCGTCGCAACCCATCTTTTGCTGCAGCTCTTCGCATAGCTGTTGTGCTACACGAGTTCCATTTAATAATGCTGATAGTTCTGCCATTAAATACAAGATCATAATATACAATGAAATTCTATTGGCTTGATGCGATGTTTAACGCACTTATATATGAATCTGGTTACCTTAATTTTGTCTGCAAAGGTCAGTGGCAATAGTAACATAATGATCATGGCTGTAGTAAAGGAACTTGTTACTAATGTACGACGTCTTTTTGAAGATGTTTTTTCTGTATCTACATCAGTCCGAATTGTAGTTGTCGAGGAACTCGTATTTTCTGTAACGTTTTGTACGTTGTCACTGATTGTGTCGATCAGGGAATCATTGTTGATTGGAATAGGTGCTAGACGGTGTATTGCTCTTTTCAATATTCCAAAAGATGTCTGTCCGTCTGAAACTCGAATATAACCATAATCTTCTGTGTATGTTTCGATGATTCTTCCTAGTGGCCATTGTTGAACTGGTAGGTTATCTTCTTTTATAAGTACGATAGTGCCTTCCTTGAAATTGACTGATTTATGGTTCCACTTTTTTTGTATTGCAGTTCGTTGAGATATTCTCTTGACAATGGGTTCTAGAATTCGTGCTTAAAGTGGGTTATTAATTTCCATCTATCTAATCTATTAATTTTGATAGGCAGTGCTTGTATGTCAATTTGTGCATTCATTGGTTCTCCGATTAAAAAATTCCCTGGAGCTAAGGCAGTTAGATCAGTTGGGTAGTTTAACACTGAAGAAATTGGTCTTGAATTGAGTATTGCTTCAATCTCAATGATTATTGCCTCTAATTCTTCGTATGTTAGCGATTCTGTTGAAACGTTCTTTAGTAGTAGACGGTTGTGGACTTTGCTGCCGCTTTCCATAAACCCCCAAAATGTGGGGCACGTGTGTGTTCTTTGCTCCAACAAAGTTGGTGGCATTATGACAGTATAAAGTTTTGCGATGACCACGTCGCTCACCAGTTCCATGTGAATTGCCTTGATAGCAAAACAGCAAAATAAAGCAATGTAGGCCTTGTGTGGTCACATGCCCCTCAGCTTATAGTGAATTCAAAATGGTTCACAAAAGACATCTCCTGTGCTAATAAATGGCAGAGCGGGAGTTACTCTTGTTGCGGGCAGGTTTCCCATTATTTGCGAAAGCAATTTTGGCCGTGGTTTTGCGCAAATTATGCAATTCTGTATAATAGATCGGGCCATTGATTTGCCGTTGATGGACCAAAATCTTTGTCGAGTAATCGCTAAAAGTGTTGTGGGTCCACAGTGCATATTATCCTTGTGAATCATTTGCATTATGAGTTTGGTTATTACATCATTATACGGCAAGAGTATTTGGTGTTTGGCATCGTATGGTAATGTTGAGTTTTTCAACCTACCGCCAACTCGTAGAACTCCAGTATCGTCAATGAATGGTGTTAAGCCGATCAGTGTACTGCCTTTTCTGATTTCTGTTCCTTTTGTTAGTTGGTTTATTTCATCACTACAATCGTACGCTTGCTTGGCGCGAACTATAACTTTCAGCGCTTTATCTAATTCTTCTGGTGCCAAAACAACTTCATGTTGACGTGAAAAATTGTTGTATTTGTTGTAATTAATGAAACGAAGAACATATCCCACGACACGTTGGAGTTTTTTGAAAGATTTCCCATGGTTAATTGTATAGATCAAATCTTTACTGTCGAGAGTCGTTAAAACTGATGGTAGCGCCCTTTTCTTTCGTTCTTCTTCAGTTTCTGTGAACACCTTTGCTGGCCAGTTATCTTCTGTTGTGTGTAAAAATATTGGGCCATAATGCCATAACGTACATTTAGCAAAATCTTTTGGTGGCATTCTTGACACGTAACAAGGCAAGTTCACGGCAACAAAAACTTGGTATTGTGCCGTATCAGAACTTAGCCAAGCCAATACAATTTGCGAGTCTGATCAGTAGTATGTTTTATATCAGCTGTATTGCAAATCTCCTTAACTCTGGTTGTTAGCTGAGCTCCAAATAAGGCACAATTCTGACCATGGTATTGTTGTCTTTTCTATTGCAGCAACACAAGATTTGGCGCATAATAACCTTACTTGAACTTGACCATTGGTTAAAATAAATCGAAAATAAACTACTGCACCAAATGCCCTTTCCGATGCATCAACGAAGGTATGAACTTGTGTTTCTTTGGGTATATGAGATGAAAATACGTGTCGATTGATCTTGTAGTTGTTTAGTTCTTCCATTTCTTGTCGGAAGTTCCTCCATGTTGCCTGTGATTCAGCTGATCATCCCATGTTTTTTGTAGCCACATCTGTTGAAGAAAAATGTTTGCCTTTACTACAACAGGTGCAAAATTACCCAATGAATCAAAAATTCTTGTCAGAATTGATGCAACTATGCGTTTTGTTATTGCGTTTTGTTTTCGTTCAAGTTGGCCTTGAAGCAGAACTGATCCGTTTTTGGTAACCAGATTAGTCCAAGCGATTTTATTGCCTGTGTATCACAATCGTCGAGATTCAAATTTACTTCTTGGTCCTTCTTCTGGAATTTTTTTTAACAGCCTTGGGAGGTTGGAACACCATTTTTTTAATAAAAATCCAGCTTCATACAGAATTTTTGTGAGCTGACTTTGATTTTCGATTGCCTCCATCAAACTATTGGAGCCACTCAAGCCATCATAAACATTGAAGTCGGTATTTAATGCAGCTGCCCCTAGTGGTCGTTCTTCTTGGTTAATTGTTGTAAGAGCTTATAAGCATTTTGTTGTCAAATAAGGTGCTGTTCTCGCACCGTAGGTAACTGTGCTGAGTTGGTAGCATTGAAGTTGTTCTGAAGGATGTTCTCTCTATAATATGAGTTGGTATTTTCGATCTTCGCTATGCATGTTGATTTGTCGATACATTTTTTGAATATTGGTTGTAAATACGAATTTAGGTGTCGTGAAGCTGAGTAGGATTCAGAATAGCTCACTTTGAAAGGTGGGGCCGTTGAGCCGTATGAGTATGTCGTTGAGTGATACTCCCGAAGATGTTTAAATGATGCGTCAAAAACTACCCGAAGTCTCGTGGTGGGGGATAAGATTATTTGGGAACCATAACATTTTAAATATTTATTTTTGTAATCTGACCCAAACCTTCATATTCACGTATAAATTTAATGAATTGTGTTCTCAGATCATGGTCCTTGGTGAGTCGCGGTTCTAGTGCCATAAATCGATTATAAGCTGTATTTTTCGATATTCCTAATTCTGTAGGTTTTCTAGCTGATGGGAATCGGACAATGAATCTGCCGTCATTGCCGCGTGTTGTATTCTGTGTGAAGTGATTTTCACATTGTCGTTCACCTTCTGATAGTGCTGGTTAGGTGTCATTTAGTTCATCGAGCTTCCAAAATCTTTCAATTAAGGTATTGGTTTCTTCTTCACCAGTAAGAACTCCACATATAACTGTGTTGATGCAAGGCCAAGTTATCTTACCAGAGAAGACCTATCCAAAAACGGTGTTTTGTAATGTTGGCATGTGGGGATGTGTAGGTGTTCGTTTTAGATTTCATAGTGAGATAAATGCGATGATGACTATCTTGTTTTCCCTTTCCGATGCCTTCCATGTGAATTGATGTTGATTTAGGTGATAATCCTAATTTCTTTAGGGGGTTTCAGACAATACTAGATGTCCGATGAACATTGTGTGTCCGATGACATGTATGATGTGTGAAAGCTGAAACTAAATGTCCATCCAACATGTTTTACGAAAATCAAATAATTTTGGTTTTTCTGCCGGTCCATCCGACATGTAATGTTGTTCGAACACACGTCCATCGGACTCGCTGCATTTTTCATTCTGCAAAAATCGTCGATGAGTCAACATCAAAAGAAAAATAAGGAAAAACAAGAAAATAAAGAAGAAGAATAAAAAAAGGGGTTTCACATAATGAATTTTTGAAGAAATTTATTGAACTTTATAGGAGTTTTTTTATGAGAGCAGCAAGAAATTCAGGCCGATCGTGAGTAATTTTTTCCCCCGGAATCGAAAAAGGGAATTTCCGCTTTTAAGATATCAGGTAAGACTTCACTTTTTCATTTTTTACACTCATGAATATTGACGGTTGATGAACAAATTTGTATTCAAAATTTCCAAAATTTCTTGAGCTTTATCTTAAAAAACTGAAATTCCCTTTTTCGATTCCGGGGGAAAAAATTACTCACGATCGGCCTGATTGTGTTGCCATTGTTAAGGTGTGTTCTTTTTGAGATCTGAAAAAATCACTACAAACTAAAAAATAATTTTAAAAATACTTTCCTTTTAATTTCTTGGTCATATTTGATAATTTATTTAAACATATTATTATATATGAATATATGAATATGAATATATATGAATATATTTCTTTTATTATCATAAATATATTCATTTCTTGATGAATACAAAAGCTTTTAAGGTCGGCGCTAATATAATCAGACTTTTTATCAGAAGCGCCAACTTCAAAGCTTTTTGTATTCATAAAGAAATTAATATATTTATGATAATAAAACATATTAGAAAAAATTCAAATAATAAGATTTCATATATAATAATATGTTTAAATAAATAATCAAATATGACTAAGAAATTAAAAGGAAAAGTATTTTTAAAATTATTTTTTACTTTGTAGTGATTTTGTAGTCGGTTTTTTTTTTAAAGTTTTTATTTCTTCCTTTTTAGAGAATAAGATAAATTTTCGAAAAAAGTGTATAAACAACATAAATACAATTGTTCTGAAAAAATTTGTTCTATTAAATTCTGAAAGTTTGTTGGTTAATTCAAATATCTGCCTCTTAAATTTAAATTAGATGTCAAGTGTGTTGAAATTATTATACCCATTCTTGTAACGAGTTTTATTATCCTGGTGTCAATATAATTTGAGATATAGTGCTTTTCTTATATTGCCCCGCCCCTTTTTTAAATAAGCGCCCACTTTCTTGAGAGTTATTCCCAATAATTGTGCCTACCCCTGTACTTTATTTCAGTACCCCAGCGTCAATATTACCTGAGATAGTGTTTATCTAGTATTGCCACGCTCATTTATCGAATAACGCCTACTTTATTGACCGTAATTTTTAATAATTCTGCCAACCCCTGTACTACAATAAATTTCAGTGCCCTAGTATCAATATTATTCGAGATACACTGTTTTTCTAATATTTCCACTCCCAGTAGTCGAATTCCGCCCACTTTTTTGACCGTAATTTATACTAATGATGCCTACCCTATACCAAATTGCAGTACCATAGCATCAATATTATTCGAGATATACTCTTTTTCTAATATTGCCAAGCCCATTTGTCGAATAACGCCCATTTTATTGACGGTAATTTGTAATAATTGTGCCTACCCCTACACTAAATTTCTGTGCCCATATTATTCGAGAAACAGTAGTATGTAGTATTGCGAGATCTAGTACTGCCACGCCCATTTGTCAATGATGCAAAAAAATAACTTCAAACTTAAACGCGTTTATCTCGAAACCACGTTTTCGAGCTTGCGGCCCAGATTGCGTCCGTAGTTCTGAATCGATTTTGATGACACAAAGTGCAATCGACGAGTGCAGAATTGTCACCATTCTGGTCCCTACCTCAATCACAATTTTAAACAATTTTGTACTATTTTTTTTTTACACGTAACTACAAAAAAAGACCCAAAATCGGTTTTTCATTTTTCAATAAACGCCATTGTGTACAAAATAATCCTAAAATTATGATTGAGGTAGGGACCTGAATTATATCTGTACAGAATCTAACGCCGTTTACTTTTTCCATTTCAGATAATTCGAAGTCGAGTTATCCGGGCTGCAAACAGCATACCTTTTTTTTCGACGCCCAACTTTGAAAGCCGACAACTTTTTAAACAACCCTTATACAAAGGAAAAAGAATTTTTTGTTTAATTTAATATGTTCTTAGGTTAAGTTAGGTAGAGGCGGCAGCCGGTGTATATGAAATAGAATACACCAGCTCACTTAGACCAGATAGGTACATTGTGATACCACTGCACACAGGCTTTCATTCAAAAATGGAACCAACTTGAGCTCTTGATGAACCCTATTAGACGCCTGACATCAGTCGAAGACAGGTCGTCAAGCTCATGAAAGAAGAAGGATCAAAAATATTTGTGTTCTTCTGGCTAGCGCAGGACAGGAGCACAGAAGATGGGAGATGGTTTCTTACTCTTCCTCGTCCCTGCAGCTTCTACAGAAGTCATTTGAGATAACCCCTAACCTGTGGGCATGTCTGCCTATCAAGCAGCGTTCTGTGATGACAGCCACTATTGTTCTGGTCTTGCCAGTGAGAGAAAGGCTCTCGATCGCCCAAGATCGGCCAGATAAACCTTGATGCTCTGCATGTCGAGAATTCAGCCCACCTAGTGTTGGCTTCCGATATGATACTATTACTGATTAGCAGCTTAAGAGTCGCTAACGGGATACCCGCTGGGTCCAGCTCATCTGCCTTTTCATTACTGAATGAATTACATTGATGCTGAAGTAGTTCGGTATTTCACCTAATGAAGCACGAAATTCTTTGGCTACTTTAAGAGTTTTTGGCTACTTTTTCTAACGATTTTATCGCAGCCTGACTATCTGAGAAGATATAAATTTCCCGTTTGGAGATAACGTTTTTGGAAAGCCATGATGCAACCTCCCTTATTGCCCTCATTTCGGCCTGAAACACACTACAGTGGTCAGGAAGCCTACGAGCCAGAGATACCCCAAGCTCTTTTGAGTAGACTCTGTACCCGACCTTGTTGTTTAATTTTGATCCATCTGCATAGAAATTAAGACACCCTCGTTTCCATGGTGCACCATTGACCCAGTATGTCCTAGGCGGAATAAGCGTACCATACCTTCCTTCGAAGGAAAGCGAGGGCTTGCAGTAATCAGTACTTGATGGAATGAAGTTGAAGTTGTTAAGTATGGATGAATGACCCGTTGTCAGACTTTTCCATACTCCCAGATCTCTTAGTCTTATCGCCGAACAGGCTGCTGTCTGTTTGGCAGCCAGGTCCAGTGATGGAAGATGAAATAAGGTCTCTAAGGCTGCAGTCGGTGTTGTTCTCAGAGCACCGCTGATGCATATAGAAGCCATTCTCTGCACTTTTTGGAGTTGTTTCATATATGTGACCTTGTCTAAGGACGGCCACCATATTACTAATCCATACAGAAGAATAGGTTTTATGACTCCAGTATACAGCCAGTGAACGATACGAGGCGAAAACCCCCCTTTTGTCCCTACGGCTTTTTTGCAAGTATAGGGTGGTTAAATTTTAAGGGCCGATGTTGAATGTGAACCACACCTAAACGTCAAGTTTTTTCTGCATTTCATTTGACATTTCTCAATTTCAGACTAACTCATTTTGAACCATGGCAAGATACACAATCCAGCAACGCGTTAAAGTTATTCAGGCATATTATGAAAATGGGCGTTCAAATCAAAATGCATATCGTGCACTTCGTGATTTTTTCGGTCAATTTAATCGTCCAAATGTGCGTACAATCGGAAAAATCGTGCAAAAATTTGAGCAAACCGGGTCTGTAGGAGATGTGAAAACACTAATGCATGCTCGTACAGCTCATACTGCAGGAAATATTCAACTCGTCGTAGCGCCCAACAATTGCACCTCTCACGCTCGTCGTTGATGAACATTATGCATAAAAACTTGCATTTACACGCTTACAAGGTGCAATTGACTTAAGAACTAACGCCTCTTGACCATTTCAAGCGTCGTCAATGGTCAGAATGGTGGCAAGAAATGGCAACAGTGGATGATCAATTTTCGAAGAAAATCATCTTCAGTGATGAGGCACATTTGACACCGTTGGACTTCTTTTTTTGGGGTTATTTGAAAGAAAAGGTGTACGTCGATAAGCCAGCAATAGTTCAAGAGCTAAAGGATGAGATAGTTCGGCACATTAACGGCATAGAACCTCACTTATGCCTCAGCGTCATCGAAAATTTGGACCATCGGATGGAGGTGTGCCGCCGAGGTTGCGGGGCCATTTGGTCGATATTTTGTTCCATACATAATGGAACCATACCAATATTATCATAATAAAAAGAAATGACAAAAATTTCCTAAATAATTTGTGTTTTATTCAAAATCAACATCGGCCCTTAAATTTTAACCACCCGATATAAAGTGCCACTATGGCTTTTTTAGTGCGCTCTGCTGTGTTTAACTTCCAGCTGAGCTTGCTATCGAGTATTAGTCCCAGGTACTTTGCGTTATCCGCAAGGGACACAACAGACCCATTTAGTACGATTGGTGTTAGGGACGGAATTTTATATTTCCTGGTGAATAGGACCAGCTCTGTTTTAGCCGGATTAACTCCAAGACTACAGGGTTTGGCCCATTGCTCAAATCTGCAAAGGGCCATTTGCATAATGTCGCATAGAGTAGTAGGAAGCTTGCCTCTGACTGCGATTGCTAGGTCATCGGCGTAGGCTGCCACTACACATCCATCTCTCTCCAGAGATAGCAGTATATCGTTCACTACCAAATTCCAGAGGAGTGGAGAGAGAACACCTCCTTGAGGCGTACCTCTTGAGACAGATCTTATGGCGTTGTATGCATCCAGGTCCGATAGAACTATTCTACTGTTGAGTAGCTTGTCTATAAGCTCTGTAATGATCTTGTTTACGCCTAGTCCGACCAGTGCTCGTCGTATTGATTGAGTAAACCAAAGTAAGCTCATTGTTTAAGAAGGATTTTTCTATGGTACCGACCAGCGTATGTAGGGCCGTTTCCACGGATTTTCCTTTGTTGTAGGCATGCTGTGAAGCCGATAGTAGTGCAGAATCAATGTTACTGCGGAGGTACAGATCTAAAAGGCGTTCTATCGTCTTTAATAGAAAAGACGTTAGGCTAATGTGCCTGAAGTCTTTTGGGGTGATATGTGATGTCTTCCCTGCCTTGGGTATAAAGACCACCTTTGCTTTTCCAAGCTGTGGGAATATGCGTTAGACTTATGCAGCCATTAAAAATTGTACGAAGCCAGGGTATTATGATAAGCATGGCCTCTTGTATTTCTATAGGGTAAACGCCGTCAGGTCCCGGTGATTTGTAGGGTTTGAAGCTGTTTACCGCTAACTTCCTGTCAGAGACGATGCCTTCGACCTCATGCTGGGAAGAGCTGAGGTGGGGCAGGGGCGCACACACGAACGCGCCACTACCAGGGAAGTGCATGTCTAAGAGAAGGTAAAGAGATTCCTCGCTAGGCATTGTCCATGAGTCATCCGACCTTTTGAGGTAGCCGAGTGTGCATGGTGTAGTAGCAAGAATTTTACGCAGCCTGGATGCTTCTGAAAAATCTTTAATTCCTTCTCAGAATTGATGCCAGTGAGCGATTTATTGCTGTGCTTAATACATCGACTAGATTTTCTTAATTCATTGCCGATTTTGGTTTGTTTATCGGACCAGATGGCAAAGATTTTGCCAAAGTCTTTCTGTAGAGTCCTCAGTCTGATCTCCTTATGTTAATTGAGGAGATTGAATATGTTCTTATTACAATGAAAGAGGTATAGATCATTCGAAGATCAAATGGGGTGAAGTATCGCTTGCACCGTTTTAAGAAACCTAGACACTTGGCCGCTTCTTTCGACACATGGAAAATGTGATCATTCCAACAAAGGTCTGATTGTATCGACATGCCCAGAACGTCAAGAGCATCTGACTCCAAAAGATCCACACCATTCATATTCAAGGGAGCTAAGGGACAGTTCATCCGCTTGTGGGTTAACAGGCAACACTGGGTCTTGTTTGCATTAAACTCTACTCTATTAGCAAGACCCCACTCGGAGATTTTTTTCAAGTCATTAAGAAGAGTGTCATTCATATTTTGCCTCTTACTCTCAATCTCCAAAGAACTCGGGCGTTTTTTGAAAAAATATGAATGACAAATGCTGCTAACGCAAACGAATGAATTGGGTTATGAGTCAACGACAGAAGGTCGTTGATAAAAACCAGAAACAAAGTTGGCGATAGAACTGAACCCTGCGGTACTCCTGCGTTGATGGCGTGCTCACTGGACGAAATGCCGTCGATTACGACACGTATAGTTCTATCCTTAAGAAAGCACGTGATCCACCGAGCAAAGTTACCACCGACACCGTATGCAATTAGTTTGGAGACGAGTGCTTTATGCCACACTCGGTCAAACGCCTTTGAAATATCCAGAGCAACAACCCTGCTCTCACCGAACAGGTGAACGCATTGGTTCCATTTTTCTGTAAGGAACGCCATAAGGTCACCAGTAGACCGAGCCCTACGAAAACCATATTGACGGTCACTTAGCAATTCGTTGTGCTCCAGATAGTTCATTAGGTGGAAGTTTATTACGCTCTCCATAACTTTGGAAAGCGTAGAGCATATCGCAATGGGTCGGTAGTTTGCAGGATTCGTGGCATCGCCCTTTTTAGGTATCGGCTGGACATTAGCGACCTTCCAACAAGATGGAAATACTCCTGTCCTGTATGAGATGCTGAAGGTTGCGCAAAGGCCGAGCCAGTGAGGAAGCACACGTTTTAAGCACAATTGGTGGTATGCCATCAGGACCAGAGGCTTTGTTTATGTTAAGATTTGCAAGGACTCTTTTGACTGCTCTCGTTCGAAAATATATCTCCTTCATTGAAGAAGAACTAGTACCGACAAAGGGCAGTGGCTGACTGCTATCCGAGATTGTGGAATTGTGTGCAAACAATCCAGCCAACAGGTTCGCTTTATCAACCGGTCAGTGAAGATTTGGTCGTCTTTTAAAAGAGTTAGAATCGATGCGAAGTCTATTAGTGTCAGCATTCTTATCAGATCGCCAATTCTGATAGGCTTCCTCTTTGGACCTGACTGCAATCCTGCAAGTCTCATTAAACCATGAGTGGACTTTTGATTTAATGCTTTTCTTCTTATTGGGGATAAAAGACCGCATACCCAATAAGATAATTTCTTGTACCATGACAGCCGCGGCATTCACATTTCTATCAGCGAAACATAATTTCCAATTGAAGTTGCGATAAAAATTATTTAACGCATTCCAATTTGCTCTTTCATAAAACCATGCAGTCCTTTTCGGGGCTTTAGGCGTAAAGTTGCGAAGGTCAGAATATGAAAATCTCCATACTCAGCGGAGATGGTAAAATGGTCCGAATTACCAAGAGGTGCATTGACACTCGCATCATATTTTTCATGATGAGAAGTCAGAAAAAGGTCTAAGATATTATGGCTTTGCAAATCATTTCGTGGGAAAAATGTTGGTTCCTTCACTAGTTGAATCAATTGGTTTGATTCAGCAAAAAGCTCAACATATTGTCCTTCAGGTGTGGTGTGGCTCGAGTGACATAACCAATCCGAGTTGTGGACATTGAAATCGACGGCAACAACGACTTCGCTGTCAGGAAACAACCCCAAAATGTGCGTAATCGAATCAGAGAGAGAGTCCAATTTATGGACTATTAAATTAGTTAAATTAGTTAAATATTATTTATTTAAATAATTTAAAAGTGGGTTCTCTTTCTAAATTCGGACTTCTATACACGAAACAAAAATGTAGCAAGTGCAAAGGAACCCTGAACCTCACCCACATGGAGCTGAATTCCGGATCGGTGACGCTCAGACCCCGCTCGAACTGGTATGCCACATCTGTTCTTATAAAAAGAGCGATGCCCCTATGCGAAGAAAACAATGGCAGTAAGTGATACCCAGGAATATGAAAATCCAGTGGATCTGAGTCCTCCGTCACCTGGGTCTCACTTAGTGCCATTATTTGAGGCCTATAAAGAGCACAATATGCATAGACCGAGAAGAAATTCGTTCTTAGTCCACGGACATTGCAAAAGTCTATGCGAAAATGTCCCGACATTCAGGCACAATGCA
Source organism: Coremacera marginata (assembly GCA_914767935.1). Classification (NCBI taxonomy): domain Eukaryota; kingdom Metazoa; phylum Arthropoda; class Insecta; order Diptera; family Sciomyzidae; genus Coremacera; species Coremacera marginata. Next base: position 88,651,270 of record OU612044.1, on the reverse strand, counting down.
AGTCTCAAGCAAATAAGGGTAATAAGGTAATTAGTTACTTCCGAAAAAAGATTAAACACAGCGGACATAGGCAAAATGTACTGAAGCAAGTGTTATGCCTTTGCTCCAGCACAAATCAACCCACTGTGCAACCCCCCTCGCAGCCGTAACTAATTGGAGAGGATGGTGGAGTTGACTTAAACGAAAAAACGATAACTTACGCGTGGCGAGGAGCATAGAAAAAACCCCGCGTGGTTAACAAAAAATCGAAGCCCGAAATCGATGAGATGTTGTTGTTGCTGCTGTCAGCTCACGGCTAAACTAGTTTCTGCTGCATTTGTTGTTGATGTTAGTTTGTGTTTGTCTTAATTTATTTAATTTTATTTATTTAATTATTTGTTACAAGTTTTATTTTTATTAGTACTATTATTGTTTGCTTGTTTGATGTTTTTTTTGATAGTTTATCGATGCAAAAAATTTCCTTTTTTCTATTTAACAGCACAAAAAAATTGCATATATTACCTGCAATTCTTACCTGCAATTATTAAAGAGGGAGTAGTTTCCGTGTTAACTTTAATTAAATTAAAAAAATGTTTCCACGTGCAGCCGAAATAAAGATAAGCTTAATTGCACCGAAACACTCGACAGATATGAGGTGAACACACGTACACAATATGTGAGTTTCACCACAATACATAAAAGTGAGGTAAAAAATTAAAAGAGCACGAATGGCCTTGAAAAAAATCGAAGTTTCCTATCTCTTTAACTCTGTTAATAGTATGGCCACAATTTCTGTATTACAATACAGGGCTGTCAATATTCGAAGCGCCCATTTTATTTTTAAATAAATCAAAGAAAACACAATTTTTTGTCTGTTCGTCATGAATATCATTTAATTGGGTTCAAGTAGATTTGCTTACATCATTTCTTGAATATGATATCTCGTAAATGGTCGCCATTTGCCCGTTTTGCAGCATTTTCCATGGTTTTCTTCAACATTTCGATGGGATTGGCGGTTATTTCTTGACGGATGTTGGTTTTCAGCTCTTCTAGGGTCTTTGGCTTGTTGACGTATACCTTTGATTTCAAATAACCCCACAAAAAGAAGTCTGGAGGCGTTTTGACATCAAACCATTTTTTGACATCAAACGGCCAGGGAACAACTGCTGCAAAAAATCGATTGTAGTGCGGCTTGTGTGTGGTGACGCGCAGTCTTGTTGAAACCAGTAGTGCCTGATACGCTTTCGACGAACGATTGGCATGAAAAAATTGTTTATCATATCGCGATAACGCTCCTGATTGACAGTAACTCTGTGGCCATTATCATCTTCGAAAAAGAACGGCCCAATGAGCATTTTAGCACAAACGCCGCACCAAACAGTGACTTTTGCATCGTGAAGAGGTACCTCTTGAATATCTTGTGGATTTTCAGTTTCATACAAACGATAAATTGTTTTCTTGGAAGGCGCACTTTTCACTTTATTTATTTTTTTGAAAGCACGTTGAGTTTTCACTAATGACTTGTTTTGTTGAATGTAAATTTCAACAATTTTAGAGCGTTCGTGTGGCGTGTACTGATCCATTGTAAACATTTGCTTGGAATGACGCTTCACTGCGGAAAGTATTGCCAGATGGGCGCTTCGAATATTGACAACCCTGTATTAAATTAATTAATAAATCGAATGCCACATGGCTATAATTTTATTATAGAATAAGTTAATCTTGCTCAATGAGTATTAGAGTATTGCTTTTGACGAATGTCATTAAAGTAAAATTTATACAATTATAAAACAACTACAAGAAAGATAATACAATGACAAGCGTGACCAAAAGGCACACATTAACTAAACCTAAAAATATACAAAATCGTTGATACTTTCACAGTTACGATTGCCATAAGAAAAAAAGAAATGACCATATCAAGTTAATACATTTCATTAAACTTATTTTGTATAAAACGAATACATAAGCAAAATAAGTATCTGGCTTTCAGTATAAGAGAATAAAAAGTTAAATAACAATCGTAACATTGACAATGGTAGCACAAATTGTAATACACTGTAATACAACTATAATACAAACAGAATTATTAAAAAAAGTTAAAAACAAAAAATAGCAATAAGAGCAATTAAAACAAAAATGGATAAAATCTGTGCTTCACCTTCTTGTACCGCAGAGGACCGTAAGGCGCCCAAGATAACGTGCAAAGGCCTTTGTGGAAAATCTTTCCACACTTCTTGCATAGGCTTATCGAAAAGAAGCTTAATTTATCTTGACGAATATCTGGACAATTTTTCGTTTTACTGCGATGAATGTAAAGAATTGTCACTCACGCATGTTCTACTCGCGATAAAATGCCTTAGTGACTTAACAAACTCAGTGCGGTCGGAAAATAAACAGTGTTTGAAAAAGACAGTCGATCTGGTGTCGAAATTTGATGAGGCATTAAAATCAATAGAAGACCTCAGCAGTGCTGTCGAAGTGATAAAAAATGAAAGTAATAAAAAGCTCGGAACACTAAACCAGAACTTAACCAAAATCTTAAACTATGCCATAGACCATCAAAACGATATAAACTGTGTTGAAACCGCAATAAGTGCTATAAATAAATCAATAGACACAAACTTTGAGAAAATAAACACAGTTGATTCAGTAAAAAATGTAACTGAAAATATCGCGTGCTTAAGAAATGACGTCGACATCTTGCTGCAATCGACCTCGGAGAAAACAACACAATCACCAACTGTACCAGATACACTTATCGAAGTTTTGTGTCACAAAATAAATGAAATAAGTGACGATCTTGTCTTATTTAGAGAGTCGCTTGCGGAAATATCTGATGCAATCAGTACTGGAACCAACAGAATCAATGTGACAGAAGCCATTGAACACAATTCATCCTCCCTCTTCGATGAAATCATGGAAGCTTCCGTGCTATCCTCTTCAGTGCGTCCCTTACCATCTAACTCGGATTCGCAACCTAGGCAACCAACACCCACACCATTAATACAACCACCTGTTGCTGCACCTCGGAAAATAATTAATCACTTTGGAACCTCTTGGACCACATCAGAATGGAATCACAGAATTCAAAAACTGAAGACTGGAAACCAAAGTGATAGCACTGCTTTGTTCGTTAAAGGCTTCCCCACAACTACAGATGCAACTTGGGTAGAAAATTACTTCAAAAAGAAGTACAAATTAACCATCTCAGACTGCCATAAAAAGTCGTCAAAACGATCCAAGGTTAGCAGTTTTAAATTTAATATACCCAAGGCATATGCGTGGATGTTTTCTAGTGCAGGTATGCGAACGAAAGGAAACATTCGTATAACTGAATGGACGGAAAAACGGAAGTTAAGGCACCTAGTATTAAGCTTATCTCTAAGCCTATGATTAAATCTATTAAGCCTACTAATATTAATAGTAATAAAAATATTATAAGCCCACCTGCCAGAACACCCTCAAAGCCAGCTTAAGATCAAAACTGGTCATATAAAACAAATTTATTCCCAAAGTTTTCTCCACAGTCAAAACTATCTTCTCAACTGTTATCTTCTTCTAAATTCCCTATTACTCAATCGTCGAAACTCCCTTATCCTAAAGTTAAACGGGTTTCGTTTAACCTCAATAACGACGAAAAAAATAAAACTTATTCATATAAATATCCTAATTTCGTCCATTCCCATTCACTAAATCCAACCCCACAGCCCGCAATAGTCATACCTAAGCCTACTTCTACACAACCTGTTACTGCAACACGTTCACCAGCAATCACACCCTCCAATAACACACCTCCTCCCTTAATTACTTGCACTAATACTCAAACGTTCACTAATGCTACACCAGCCTTTCTGGATCCTCTTCTGCCACCTAATGCGAAGCTCACAAAAAATCTCGCTGACGTTAGTAGTGAAGGTCGTTTCGTTATGTCTCGTCTAAGAGACCGTCGGTTGTATGATAATGTTCGATTATACCTGTCTTATTTACATAATAAGTCTGACTCAGTCTGTATTGAAGGTACAACAAGAACAAGTGCAATGGTATCCATCCAACAAGAAGGTCTTCCTACCGACCCTGTCGAGCTGAAAAAAATGTTCATTAACTTCCATGAAAGCCTCAACATTTCACCCACTGATGTTGAAAACGACCTCACGGCATTTGCATCGCATACTAGCTCAAAGTATATATGGCATTTACAAAGAGCTCGTTCTAACTTCAAAAATTTTTATTATCCCTAACTCTCATCCTAAAGCAATGTCCGACTATCCAGCCTCCCGAAATACACTACCTTCAATTGCGTCTTTTAATATATCCTACCACAATTGTGGTGGCATGAGCGGCAAACTCAATAAACTGTTTGTTGAAGCTAAATCTTGTCATTTCAATGTTTTTGTCTTTACGGAAACGTGGTTGAATGACGCTATCAAAAATGAAGAAATTCTAGATAGCAACTGGACAATATACCGGAATGACAGAAACTATGCAAGCTGCGGCCTGTCTCGAGGAGGCGGTGTCTTAATTGCCACACATAACTCCTTATCTAGTGAATTGATTGTAACCTGCTCCTCCAAATGCTTTGAGCACAAAATAATCAAAATAAGGCTAGATCAAAAAGCTTCCGTATACATAGGTGTTATTTATATTCCTCCGAATTCAACCCACAATTCCTACAATGAATTATGTGAAATCATAACGTCAATAACAGCTGCGTTAAACGAAGATGATAGAATTATTATTTTTGGAGACTTCAACCGTCCCAATATAACTTTTGTGCACGATGATGATGACAACCATCTCCTTCCAATTAACCTGTCCAATGCAGTCGACTTCGATTTATTAAGTACTTTTTATAGAAATGATTGTCAGCAAGTTGCTCCTGCTCCAAACCGAAACAATCGCTGGCTAGATTTGATTTTTACTAACTCATATGACGAAGAAAAGGTTAGTCCAACCTGTGAGGCTGAGCAGATATTTTCCAATACCCTCCACCATACTGCTTTTACTACTGAGTTATGTACTAACAACATAACTTTTATACAGTCATTCAATAATTCTATTGTATACGATTTCCTCAATGCCGATTACAATAACATTAAAAATGACTTAAATTGTTTGGACTGGAACCACCTGTCTGCACTAGAATTGGACGATGCTGTATCGTCTTTCTATCAAAAAGTCTTTTCTGTATTTGATACTCATGTTCCAAAAATAAAGAAAAAAAATAAACTATCGGAACCGTGGCTTGATTCAAATCTTAGAAATTTGAGAAATCAAAGAAATAAACTTTACAGTCATTAAAAATTGCGTCATTGTAAGTGATGAGGTAAAGGTTAGATACGAAGAGCTGTCTAAGGAGTTTTCCATTAAGTCCGAAGAGGCTTATAGGCTTTACACCAATTTAATTGGAGAAAGGATTATTGAAGACCCGAAAAAATTCTTCGATTTTGTAAATGTAAAACGGAAATCGACCGGATACCCAAACTTCATGTTTAAAGGCAATGTTAATTCATCTAACTCACAGGAAATTTGTAATCTCTTTGCGGATCATTTTAAAGAAGTCTTTTGTTCAACTACTTCCCAAAATCAACTTACATTTGCCAGTATAACTAGTAGACCGACATTGGTTTGTGAAATTAATATTACATGGAGTGACATAACCAATTCCATTAAAGAATTAGATTCAAATAAATCTCCAGGTCCAGACCTCATACCACCAATTTCACTTGTTCAATGTTTAGACCAATTAATTACGCCGTTACATATGATTTTTAACAAATCCTTGCATACAGGTATATTCCCAACTTTTTGGAAATCTTGTCATCTTACGCCAATTTATAAAAATGGCGACAAGAGATCAGTTGAAAATTGTAGGGGTATTGCAATATTGTCAGCAATTCCAAAGCTATTTGAAAAAATTATATGTTCCAAACTCACGAGCATAATTAATCCGTGTTTAAACGAGCAGCAACATGGTTTTTGTAAAGGACGATCAACAACCACAAATCTTGCAATCATGGCATCAGACATTCTTACTAAAATGGAAAAGGGCCACCAAATAGATGCAGTCTATACAGATTTTAGTAAAGCCTTTGATCGTGTTGATCACGAAATCCTAGCTAAGAAACTAGAAAAATTTGGTATATCAGGTACTGTGCTGAAATGGCTCAAGTCTTATCTCTGTGAAAGATCCCAATATGTAAAATTTCAGGGTACTTTGTCTAAAAAGATTGTTGTCTCGCCGGGTGTACCTCAAGGTAGCCATCTTGGCCCACTTCTCTTCAACATATTTATTGCAGACATATCTGAAGTTTTGCATGATGTCCCCCATCTCTTATATGCAGATGACTTAAAATTATACTATAACATTAGATTAGAAGTGGATTCAGTATTCTTACAGAATAAGCTTTTTTCTCTGGAACAGTGGTGTAGTAAAAATAAACTTTATTTAAATATAAATAAGTGCTACGTTATAAGATTTGCCCGTAAAAACGTAATCACATATAGCAGATACATGCTAAATAAGGTAGAACTTAAAAGGGTCAACCACATAGCAGATCTTGGAATAATTCTTGATAGTAAGATGCGCTTTAACCTTCACTACGATCATATCATATCCAGGGCAAACAAAATGCTCGGATTCATAAAAAGACGTGCAAAAGAATTCAAAAACCTTTGTGTAACTAAAACCTTATACTGCACATTAGTACGACCAATCTTAGAATACTGTTGCATAATTTGGAACCCAGCTTTTCTAGTGCATAGTGAAAGGCTAGAATCTATTCAAAGACAATTCTTGCTTTTTGCATTGAGAGACCTATACGATCCTCGTGACTATACAAATTTACCACCATACGAGAGTAGACTTAAAATCCTCAATTTAATCCTCAATCCCTTCTTCTTCTTGTCTTTTCTTTTTGACGTGTTTTTGAAAATGTGTCGATTCATGTGGGCGGATTACGCCCACTGAGAATTGCATATCTTCTACACCTAAAACAAGGAAAGAGGAGAGAAAAACAAAAAATAAAAAAAATAAAAAATACAACAACAACCTGTTAGAAAAATAAGTTAGAATAAGTATATTGCCTTGTTTGGCTAAATAAATAAATAAATACTGTTGGACTTATACTCAGTTAATAATTAATACAATAAAAGCATTCTGAGGTAAGTATAAGGCAATTATGGTTCAAAGACATATTAAAATTATTATTGTTCTTGTTATTGTTCAGATAAACATTATAAAATCACAAAAAATAATTAAAAATAGTACACAAAATAGTACATAAAGTCAAAAACAAAAATAGAAATATGCAGAAAAAAAGGATTTGCTTAAATAAAAATGACGGAATATATATATACCGAAAATTATCAGATAGGTTTTGTCAACCCATACTTAATAAATAATTAAAATAAATATTTCAGTAGCTACTCTAGAATGAAAAATTAAGTCAAAAAAAAAAAAGAAAAAGATTAAAAAATAAGGTAAGGGTGATCCATCAGGGTTAGACTCGAGGTCTTCAAATAGAATTTCAACCGGTGAATGATACGGGGTACTATACCATGTAGTTCCCGACTGCGAGGGGCAGACCTCCCTGATGATCTCATTCTCTGAGATATTCATGTTAACAATACATTTTATCACAAGCTTGGTTGCATAACATATAATTGGTGTAACAATAGCCTCCTTGTAAACAGTTTCATTTGAAAACCTTTTATCTCTCGCCTCATAAGTCATATTAATGCATTACCTGAGTACCTTTCTCTCCAACTTCTCAATTTCACCGACCACCGATGGTGAAATGAAAAACCAGCACGGAAAAGCGTACAACAGCACTGGTCTGATTAAGGTTTTATAAAGGAGTAGTTTAGTTTTCCTCTGCAAAGTCTTACTATAAAGAAAGGACAGAAGAATATTAGTAACTTTCCTAGCTTTTTCGAAATTATTCTAACATGTTTATTGAATTTAAATAAAATATTAATGCTGAACCCTAAATATTTGATGTTATTCTTGAAAGGAATCAGGTTATTATCGATACGAAGCGAGAGATTACGACTTTCCCTTACAATTCCAAGCTTTCTCTTGCCGCTTGCATTTGTAAAACAAATATGGGTCATGGTTTTCAAGTTTTCTAAGAGCAGCCAAAGGGTAGCCATCCTTGGCATAGGCAAAGGTGTCATCCGCAAAGAGGATACCCGTAGAGGCAACAGCATTATCGACCTCGCAAAAATGAGGAAAGTCGTGCATGAATATACTGAAAAGTTTGGGGCCCATTGCGGATTCTTGAGCGACCCCATTAAGAAAATTACAGGCGTTAGAAGTTGATTCTTGAATTTGAATAAAAAAGGTTATATCAGTAAGGAAGCTATCCAACAAATGAAAGACCTGAGCAGAAAAATCGTGTTTAATAATTTTAAAGAGCAACCCCTCCCTCCAAACATTGTCGAAGGCCTTCTCCACATCTAGAGGACACGCGACCGTACAATTTTTTTCCCTCAGACCAGTCGTTATTTCATTGTGTACCTTTAGTAACGCATGAACTGTGGAGTGTTTTCTTTTAAACCCAAACTTCTGCATTATAATCCTCTCAAAAACCTTTCTAACATTCGATAGAAGAGAAATAGGATGAAAATTGCTCAACTGAAAATTATTCTGTTTTTTGAAAATAAGTAGTATATTCGCTTTTTGCCATATTTTCTTGAAATAGCGGTTTTTAATACAATTGTTAAACACTATGGATAGAAAGTGTGTCACATGAATAGAAATCTTTTTTAGCGTAAAGTTTGATATCATATCCGGACCACTTGACTTCTTGGCTTTTATAGAATGAGGAACTTCCCCCTGTGAGGCGAAGTAGCCAGTTGAAGGAGGAGATATCGCTGAATTCGTTTCATTAAAGACGAATATGTGTTGAGGCTTGACTACTCTAGCGGCCCTGACTGTTTCCCTAACTTCATCAACCAGATCCTGGTCGAAACTCTCTCTTCAAAGACTGCCTGAAAGTAATTTTTGAATTCCGTCACAATTTCATGCTCATCCGTTACGGTGTTATCATTCACTATTAGTTTGTTTTAAAAAATTTCCTTTTCCCTCCAGTTATTCTGAACATATCCTAAAAACCTTAGATCCCAGAACTATATTCTCAAGGCGTTTCCTGAATTGCTGATTTAACCAGATTCTCACTTTGCCACTAATAATTTTTTTAAGAAGTGCGATTCTGCCTGATAACTCTTTATATTCTCTATTTATTTTATTATATGAGTTATGGAAGATGATTTTTAATTAATTCTGATAAACATGTTTAGTTTTAAAAAGTGTCTCGATATCCTCAGGAAGGTTGGCGTATTTCTTAAAAGTAACCTGCATCCTCACCGAATGTCTGTCTAAAGTATCAAGCAGAATCTTTTTAAATGAATCAATGTAGAAATCGATATCATTATTCAAAAGATTAACCGAATGAGCAGGAAAGCAGTGAAACAACTTGTCGTCAAGCTCCTCTCTAAAAATATAACAATCCGTTCCTTTTAAAGACTTACCGGCAATAGCTTCAGGCATCGGGGACTCAACCGGTTCAAGGTTTATCTCCAGGAGAACAGGAAAGTGGTCCGAAAAGGTAGGGAGCGTATGAAGAGAAAAATTGTTTAACAACAAATTTGTCAAGTGAGAGGATACAAAAAAGTGATCTAAAAAGACGAATATCTGGGGAAGGTTGGAGTCTCCGGAGTAATATTAACCAAAGATGGAAAGCATATACGCTGCCAATTCTCAAAAGTTTTACCGTTCGAATTATATGTACTATCCCCCAACTAGTACATATAATCCTAGCATTCAGATCCCCCCAATAACAGCACCATTGAAAAGCACAGCCCTGCTCTCAATTCTGATAAGGTCATCTAACAAAAGATCTGATCCACTGTTGGTAGGAATGTATATGGAGCCAATTAGCAGCTCTTTAAATGATTCTCTTTTCAAATTCAATTTGGGTATGCTAACCATCTCATAGCTGGTGCCATTTTTGATAGCCAAAGCTACCCCCTGCTTAGAGTCGTTCCTCAAAGAATCGTACTCGTCGATGAAAACCTTATGCCTACTATTTAGATGCATTTCCTGCGAGAAGGCCACCGTTGTTATTTTACAGTTGTTGGAAATAAGAATATTTTGTAATTCGGCTCTCCTGCTGCACTCAACTAGCGATGCAACATTAAAAGTTAAAAACTTAACTGCCATTATTTATCGGACATAATTATCTGATTTAATAAATCCAAGTTAGCTATTTTTTTTTCTAGCAATGAAGCGCTCCTATCAATATTATTCATAGAATTTTCAATTTTTCCAAGAAGGCTGTGGACACTCATACTAAAGAGATCCTTCGAGAGATTGAAGAACTGTCTCAACTCGTTACCCCCCATAGTACTTGCCATCGACGGTAAAGCAGAGGGACCATCCTGCCCCTTAAAGTGACTAGCGTAGGACACCGTAAGTGGAGCTGTTTTTTTAGAAATGAGAAAAACTTCATTAGCTTTCGATTTGGCATTTGCACTCATTTTTTGCAGTCTTTTTTCTCTGCAACGCATACTCACTGTATCTCTCACAGCCACAATAATTGGCAGGACGGTCCCCCTGGCAGTTTACGCAGAAAGGTTCCTGACCCGATTCCCGCGTCATATTACACTCTCCCGGTTAGTGTACATTGGCACATTTAACGCATCTATAGTCGCTAGCGCAATTCTTTGTCATGTGTAACGGCACACAAAGTGGTGAATTCTTGCTTCCATGTTTGAAGGTGGCTTTGACTGGGAATTTCGCCATTGCAGTGTCGTATGCAAACATGATTGACATACTGTTCATACCACGGCTGACGCGTTCGAGGTGTGACAGCTGACAGATGACTGTGACAGTTGACAGTTCTACTTTGACAGCTGAAACTTTGTCAGCTAACATTTTGTACTTTGACGTTACCACTTTGCCTTTGAGAGTTCTTGTATTTCAAAACGGACGGTATACCATTTTTATTCTGACATTTTTATTTCCTTTGAAATCTGACAGTTCTTTGACATTCAAATCCGACATTCGTTTCATTAAAATTCTGCCCTTTCTTTTTGAATTCAATTCTCACCTTTCTTTTCATTCAGATTTGACAGTTATTCGTTTATTCAATTCGACAGTTTCCTTTCATTTAAATTAGACGTTTCTCCTACATCTAAATTTGCCTTTTCTTCGTTTATTAAAATCTGAAATTCTTCCTTTAATTTAAACCTGACATCTCTCTTTTTTCAAATCGGATATTTTTCGTTTATTCAATTCTGACAGTTTACTATCTTTTATATCTGAAATTTTTTTTTTTATTCAAATCGGACAGTAAGCATTTATTTAATTTCGACATTTCTTTTGAATTTATTTCACACTTTTGTCTTTCAATTAAATCTGACAGTTTCTTTAATTTACTTTTGACTTATCTTTTTCATTAAATTATGACATTTTTCTCTTAGTTAAATATGACATTTCATGTCATTAAACTTCTGACATCTCTTTTTGAATTTAATTCTCCCTTATCTTTTCATTAAAATCTGACAGTTTTACGTTTATTCATTTCTGACAGTTTTCATTTATTAAAATCTGACATTTCTCCTTCAATTCAAACCAGACATTTTACTTTTATTCAAAACTGACTGTTCTTCATTTGTTCCAATCGGACACATTTTTTTTGTTAGCAGACAGCTGTCACATTAATTTCCCAGCTGTCTCATTTTGGATGTGTCGACTGACGGATTGTAAGTTGATCCTTGCAAGGGCTGAAAGGGGGTCACAGTGAATGTGAACTCTGTGAATACCCCTAATACGTAAGCCGGCATGCAAATCCCGTACATATTGTACCATAAGCCATACATTTGTTCAACGGCGGATTTTCAAGCGCACCCCTTGGTATTCTTGTAAATGTCAAAGAACAATTGACAAGGCAAACTTCCACCATATTAAAATTCTTTTTCATTCCTTGGATTTCGGACAGCGTGGGAGCCAACAGCCACAATTATTGAAGGCCTCAACATCGGATTGGCCGACATCAGCATCGCAGGACAGCAGCACGAAACACAACTGCAGTGCCAACTAAAGCGCAGGCACCAGCAAACAACGCCCGCCAACTAAAGCGCAGGCACCAGCTAACAACGCCGCCAACTAAAAGCAGGCACCAGCAAACAACACCGCAACTAAAGCGAGGCACCAGCCACCAAGAGCGGCGCCAGGCAACAAACACCTACAGCTGCGGCTACAGCATCGTGGCACACCTAGCGCAACAACATCAGCAACATCTTATGTTGCCCAAGCTCACCTACCAGTATCAACAGCGGCGCATCTCCAAAGGCACCGTTAATCCAGCGGCAAACAAAAGCTACCAGCAGCCAACACCAATACGGTAGTCAGCAGACCGGACATCAGGTTTTTTTTTATCTTTATTTCTTTTGATGACCTCAATCACGGTTAAATATTTGAGTTTGATTTAAAACTTACTTTAAATCTAGATAAGAATTTAAGGTCCGTACTAAAATTTAACTTACCTAAAATTTACACTTTACGTGCAAGCGTACCTAAGTTCTAAATTGAAGTTTAATGTAAAATTAGCTGGAAAAGAAAAACGAGAGATGAAAAATTTAAATTTACACTTCCTTAAAAACTAGGATTAAAGCAAATTGAAAACATTACTAAGATCCAACTACTCTAGGCTATCCTAATTGAAAACTTAAAAATACATTTTTTTTACTGAAAATAGCAATTAAAATTAAATGAATATAAACATAAAATTTTATTAAAATAGACATAAACAATGAAACAAAAAATATAAATTAAAAATAAAAAAAAAATAATAAAATTTTAAATTTTATTAGTTTTGCTTATATAAAATTTAAAATAAAGCTACATATAACTTTTTTTAATATAAACGAATAACACAATAATAAAAAAATAAAAAAATAATATATAACTTTTCATTAAAATAAAATCCTTTCTTAATAACAATAAATTAAAATAAGTAAATAAAAATAAAAGGTTATTTATATAAATGGAAAATTTTTATTTAAAACAAGAATAATAACAAGAATCAAAAAAATAAAACATCAAAATTGGAAAATAAATGAAAATTAAAAAAATAGTGAATATTTTTATTTAATTAAAAATCAATTTAAGTAAAAATTTTTTTTTATATTGGAAATTAAATAAAAATTAAATCTTTTTCTAAAAAAAAAATAAAGGTATTCAAACTATAAATAAAAATTAAAAAGTTTTATTTAAAACAGGAATAATATCTAAGAATAAGAAATATAATAATAACTATACTTCACTTTGACTTAGAACTGAACTAAGACTAAACTAGAGTAAATAACATGCAGGTATTATTGGCTTATATACTTGAAAATATGTCTTGAATCAGTATCCTTATCTTTACTTTGCATTCCGTTGTAATAGGTATCGAATTAAAATGTGTTAAATCTCTAACATCTCTAACCAGTAAGTTATTTTCAATTGGTGGGGAGAATGTTTGCTCTAGGGGAGGAAGAATTTGTTTGGCCCCAAATCCTCCAGGACGGGGCTCACAACCTTTACTTTCTTTCTTAATTTAAATTTTTTATTATCTCGTTTCAGCTCCGGTGAAAAAAAAATTTGTTTGCGTTTGGGTTTGAATTTCGACGCGATAATTTTTTTTAATCACGTGAAACATTTGTGCGAGGAAGGCACGCGTGGTTGGCCACCACGGCCCCTCCCCCCCCCACATCTCACCGAACTGCTGGCACACAGGCAAACCAGCACGTGCAGTCGTGGCCAATCACGTGTCCGAGGGTCACCTGACCAGGGTCAGTGGAGTCGTCTGAGGGAAGCAGGTGCCCAGACTACTTTTATGTGAGCGGTACACAGGAGCGCATGAGCCCTCAAAATATGAAAGTCAGGGCTGCTGCTTCACTGGCCGTCATCACCGTTCAGCGCTGCCATACGCAACCAAATTTAAATATTTTTGTTTGAGATTTTAATTTCCGGTCGTGACTCTTTTTTTCCGATCTGCTACACATGTGACCGAAACTCTGGCAGCGTCTACATTGAATCGGGTCAGAGTTTCCTTTTGGTCTCTCCCAGAAAACCTGCGTATTGAATAGATATTTTATTCCTAGAATTTCCGAGGGCAACTTACCCGGCGGCAGTCTAACCAAAAACATGTTATGCCTTATCTTTTCTCTTAGGGACCAAGCTGTTACCAAACCTTCTCGACTCCCCCAGGCAACAGATCAATCAATTCTTCAAGGATCTCTGCTTCCTCGAAGTCTGCGGAAAGGCCTTTCAATAATACGGAAATGTTACGGAAATGCTTTTATCCTCCTTGGGGGTAAAAGAAAACGCTTGGATACCCGGACTATCCCTTATTTTGTCCAGTAACGCCCGATGGACTACCATATCTTCAACGAAAATCTTACATTTATGGCCCGCGTTGACTACTTTAAAAATTACATTTTCTTTAACTTTAACAAATCTTTAACGAGTTGGCGCACGTCAATGTTTTTAATAAAAACGGGTGGACAAAACCTACCTTTTTTCCCTGCAATATCTTGGAGTTTGGATTGATGTCGTCACCGTTCTCTTTACTGTTGGCTGCATTAACATGTGCAGCGTCCATTTTGTTCTGCCTTCTTGAATCAATTGCTTGCTGCTGGTTCTGATGCGAGCTGCTTTCCTTCAACACCAGATTATTACAAATCGCAAAACAATTACTGTCTTTGTCTGAACATTTGTTCCAGCCATCTCTTTGATATAGCCACAATTAGTTTGCTTGAATCTTTTTTGTTGTACAGTTTGGTATCCTTCATCTTGAAAGTTTAACAATTGCTCAGCCGCCGAGTTTGCGCCTGGTGATAAAGTATTTCCAAAATCCATGGAGGAACTATCTTGCCCCTGAGATCGTTGCAGCTGATGTTGCGTGGCTTGTGGAAACCTTTGATGTAGTAGCTGATGTTGTTGTTGGTGTTGGCCACCGAATTGCGAGAATTTATTAAGGTGCGGCTTTTTATCAACATGTTGCTGTTGTGATAAAGATGACGTAATCGAAGAATAATATTGCGGCTGCGACGTAACAGACGAAGCCGCTGCTAGTTGTTCTGCCAATAAATTTTTGCGTGAAAACTGTGCAACTTCCCGCTCATTCGACAAATTATCGCTCAAAAACAGCGCGTCGTCAGACTTGTCCTGGAATTGAACCGACTGGGATTTTTCAGCCACCTGTGCATTGATCAAAAAATTAACACTTGCTTTTTATTATACAGTTTATCAAATAATAAAGTTTATTCACTTCAACAAAATAGAATTGTTGCACTTTTGAGTGATACCCAACTTCACAAAAATTATTAGTTTTTTTTTTTTGTTAAAACTGTACCATTATATCAAATACCAAATATACCAATTGTAATATCATCCACGTATATAAGATATATTACAA
Source organism: Coremacera marginata (assembly GCA_914767935.1). Taxonomy (NCBI): domain Eukaryota; kingdom Metazoa; phylum Arthropoda; class Insecta; order Diptera; family Sciomyzidae; genus Coremacera; species Coremacera marginata. Next base: position 88,635,821 of record OU612044.1, on the reverse strand, counting down.
ACTACACCGCAACAAGTACCACACAATTGTTTTTAAACTATCAGAAAAAACACAAGTCGCTGATATAAAGTGCAGCAAGCTGTGTTGCATAAAACTTATCGCAAACGTGCTGCCAACCATGGTAGAATAAAAGAAGGTAGATGAATTTCAGGTGGCGTGGCGTAGAGTGTGTTTCTCATACGCCAGAGAGCCCAGGTTCGAATCCCCCATCTGACACAGAAAGTTTTTTCAATTGAATTAATTTTTCTGTTCAGTCGTCACCTCTCTGCAGACAATAGCAAACCACAGAGAGTAAAAAACTGACATGAAAAGCTTCTCGAGCTTTGTGTTTAAAAATTTTCACAACACACACAACACAATTGATCATAAGAAGCTCGTTCTAAGTCCTTTCAAGGGCTAAAATGGCCATTTCGTTTTTTTTAGATGCATTTCAGACTGCGCTCTCTTTCTCATTGCCAAAATTTTCAAAATCTAAAGAATCACTTTTTTGTTTACATATTTCCAATTCAAGCTTTCTCATCGCTTTCAGATTTTCTATGAGCTGTCAAGTTCATTTTGACAGTTACGGCAGTCTGCCTCTCCGAAATGCATCTACCATCTCTTATTCTACTATGCTGCCAACTAGTTGTGAATGAGTTGGTAAGATAAAAAACAAAAACAACAATTCAATTCATAAATAATATTTAAAAATATAACACAGGTACTCAAGATATGAGATCTAACAAAAAAAAGGCGAAATGTTTTAGAAATCTAAATTGACATTATTCCCTATGGTTTAAGTAATAATTTTTCAATACACTCAAAGCGTTTATTGAGTCGTCATAAAGTCGATTTCGGATTTTATTAACGAATTGCTCTGTTACCGAAAATACTCGTTCACTTTCTACCGAAGTCGGACGAATAGTTGGAAGTGCGTTGAACAAATATTCAATATTTTGAGTTTTTTTACCACTCCCCTCCAACAATTTTAATTCTTTCTTTATGGAACATTTTGAAGTATTTTTGGGACTGGATTGAGAGCATACTTTAACGTTGTTAATAGCTGCACTTAAAACTTCTTCAAATGTTTTCTCTTCTACAACAAAACATTGTTCACCATCATCACTACCATCAATTCCCTCAATATCATTAGGTCCACCAAAAAGACGACGAAATAGATTTTCAGCATATGCAGTTACTGAGAACTTAGAAGCATAGGAAAACAAACTATTTTCATGGTTGTTGGTAAAGAAATCGGGTTCATTTAAATATTTTACCAAAATATACAACTTTTTATCTCTCCTTTCATCAATACGTTTATGAAGAGCTTTAAACATTTTTTCGCCAAGACTAGATGGAATCGACTGAATTTCTTCACATAAAGTGTTTACGATGGCATCAGCTGTTAATATATTTGTTTCACGGCTGCTCAACTTTTCCACAGCTAATTTTATGGGTTTCAAAACTTTAAGCATGTTGTTTAAGGTAGTTATATTTTCCTCAACCCAAAGTTCAGCCATTTCCAAATCAATAAGGCTCTTTTTTATTAAATTTTTTAAACGCAGAAACTTTTCTTTCATTAGGACTAAAGAATTCCACCGAGTTACAATATCTAATTCAAGAGCCAATTCTTTTTTGTGCTCTTCAACACCGTATTTTTGAAGGATAGCGTTTTTCGTAGGACTTTTTTTAAAAAGTTTAACAATACGTCGTGTCTGATCTATCACCTCTTTGTAGTTAATATTGAAAACTAGATCATTTGAAAAATCTTGAAAATCATTTTCAAACTCATTACTGTTATTGTGTGATTCTGATTCACTATCAGAAGAAATTATTTCTTCTTTGTAGAAAACGTCTATAACTGCCAAATGTATGGCATGATTAAGGCAAAAAATACCATCAACTGGGCTGGGATGGGATCTGTTCCAATGCAGCTAGAGAGCTGGTATTGGTGTCAAAAGTTTTGTAAAAATACCTGTTTTCGAGGTGCATAGTTGTCATATGTGCAGAAAACTCTTGGAACACCTGAGAAGCCAGCAACGATTTTGTTGAAATGGGTTATGACCTGGTATATAACCTGTTCCAATGCAGCTAGAGATTTGGTTTTGGTGTCAAAAGTTTTGGAAAAATACTTGTTTTCGACGTGCATAGGTGTCATATGTGCAGAAAACTTTTGGAACGCCTGAGAAGCCAGCAACGATTTTTTATAAAATGGATGACGACCTGGTAGGGAATCTGTTCCAATGCAGCTAGAGAGTTGGTATTGGTTTCAAAAGTTTTGTAAAAATACCTGTTTTCGATGTGCATAGTTGTCATATGTGCAGAAAACTCTTGGAACACCTGAGAAGCCAGCAATGATTTTGTTGAAATGGGTTATGACCTGGTATAGAACCTGTTCCAATGCAGCTAGAGAGTTGGTTTTGGTGTCAAAAGTTTTGAAAAAATACCTGTTTTCGGGGTGCATAGGTGTCATATGTGCGGAAACTTTTGGAACGCTTGAGAAGCCAGCAACGGTTTTTTTATATAATGGATTTCGACCTGGTAGGGAATCTGTTCCAATGCAGCTAGAGAGTTGGTATTGGTGTTAAAAGTTTTGGAAAAATACCTGTTTTCGAGGTGCATATGTGGTATATGTGCAGAAAACTTTTAGATACCCGAAAATTGTCAAAATGTTTTTGTATATCTTAGTGCATATAGCGTAAGAAGTAGAGTATTTATTATATATGTTATTGTCTTAAAATGTTTCTTAAATGTTTAGTTGTAATGTCTAATACAGTTTTTTTTTAAATTAATTCGCCTTTTGCTTAAAATTTACGTTTAATTTACAAATGATGTCATTAATGATCATTATTGCTGCAAATAAACACCCTGTGTGCGTAGCGCTAAGTCTGAAAAAAAAATTCGTTGCTGGGGGTCGACGAAAAAATCGTTGCTATCTTCACGGACGTAAAATGTGATCAATTGTGAAGTTTTGTATCAATAATCATTGATAAACAAATGCTTTTGAAAAATATTGCCGTGAATTTAGCAAGATTGCTAGCAAGACGCTATAAATATAAATGCTGAAGGTTATGCATATACGTAATACTATAAGGTGGCTACTATGAAATTTTTTTCCCGGGATCCCGCATCAAAAATCACGTGAAAGTGGGAAATGAAAACAGTGGCAATTCCCGGGAATTTCCGGGACGGGATTTCCAGGGAAAAAACTCTAGTTGTTTTTCAATTGCTGCATGTGGAAAATGATTTATATATATACAAAGTAAAATAATGGTATATTTAACAATGAAGTGTCGTCTCAGAGCGGTGGGTACAGCAGTTGTCAAACATATGGAATATTATAATTTACAAATTTTGTTATATGTTTTGCTTTTATTCGTAAAAACCTGATTTTGACAGTTGCTGTGCCTACCTCAAGAGAGAATTTTAACTACTACTTTTAAGCTTTTAATAACAAGCTTTGATCGCCGCTTGTGAGAAAATAGACTACTGTCAGTAAAACCTAGATTATTGTATCAAGAGACGAAGTAACATTGTAGAATAATATAGGTAGGAGCAATGAGGAGAGTCGCGGTTCGCTAGTGTCAAATGAAACGTAGGTACATGGTTCACAAACTTACGAAAAACGCCAAAACTTTAATAATGGTATTCATGCAATGCCGAACATTTTCCGATGCCGAATATCGGAAAATATTCGCTGTTTTTGCATGAGGTACCTTTTTTTAGTTATCGGCGAATGCCGTATATCAATCAGCTGTTCTTTAAATTGCATTGAAAAAGTGGCAACATTGGTTTAATATTTGTATTAAATATATGTAAAATATTTGAAAGGTGGCAGCAACTGGTTGCCGAAAATATTCGGCGCTATTTACGCATTAAGATTGTGCGGAAAACTGGAAACTATGCCGAATATCAGATTCCATACAAATTTTGACAGTTCATATTCGGCGTTTTCGGTTTTTCCGATTTTCGGCATATTCGGCTCGTTTTCGGTATTGCATGAATACCCTTAATATGTTTGCTTTGGACTTTGACAATTATGGTCAGAGCAAGGAGAGCACTGTCAAAATTGCTCCTACCAAGATTATTGTGGCATGTAAAGAAACATATTAGTAGGTCTGTTTCCGTACTCGATTTCAGAAACTGGTAATATGCTAGAACGTGTTTACGTTCTTTTTCTAGCTAGAAAAAAAAGCACAAAATAGCTCTCTCGAAAGTTCCTCGAAGTGTGCTAGAAGAAATTTGTTCCAGCTACATAAGAATATGTATCAAGAATAAGCATAAAGAAGAACAAGCAAATGCCAATTTTTCGTTTGTTGTTTGCTTATGTTGTGCGATAAAAAATATATTTAATGCCCTGTTTAGGTTAAACGAAGCCTTCGTGACAAGATTCGTTCGTTTTCCGACGTGATCGTCCAAAATTGGGTCTTTGTATTTTTTTCTTGCGTCATCGTCCAACATTACGTTGCTTACGTTTCTCAAATACTCTCAACGTGAGTACTTGTCAAAAACCTTATTACCAGATTGTAAAAGTTGAGCATTTGGCGTAAAACTGACAAAAAAATTGAAAATTGTATGCTTATTACTGGCATTCTTTAATAGGTGGCAATACTTTTAGCATCAGCTGTTTTGTTTGTTGACTTTTGGAGGAAAGTAAACTCTTTTTAAATTGATTGCGATAGTTTGAGACAATTTATGCAAAAAATGTTTTCGGCAATTGCCTTCTTCAATTTTAATGAGGACGCAAGTGATAGAGATAGTTGTTGTTTTCTTTGTACTGAGAAGATTAGAATTGATAATTTTTTCTTAAATATACTTATAAAATAAAATTTACGTTTTTTTGGCATCCATTTCCAGAGCGATAATAATTCTGCTCTCGTCAAATTTTGACGTTTCGTTCATATTTTTTTTCTTACAAAGACCCAACTTCACACTGAGGTTACATCTTCGCTCGTTACTGAGTCAGCTGTGTTCGTTTGTCTCTGACATTCTTTATTACATGGATTCAAAACAGCTGATTTTCACCTGTTTGACGATGCGTTCGTGAAATACAAGCATCGTTTGTTAGCTAAACAGGGCATACAAATTGTTATATATCAATAAATATCAATACATATAAATAAATATCAAGTTAAAATTCAATTTTGCCAAAAAGTCAAAATTGGCGCTGTTTACGTTTGATAGGCAATCAGCTTTTATCGTGTTTGAAACTAGCTAGAAGTCGATTCCGTACTTTTGACACTGATCTCAAATTTCATGTTTCTCTCTCACATTGAACTTTACTCGACTTTTACTGGACAATGTGTAGTAACTTGCAATGTGCTAGAACGTGTTTCCGTACTTTTTCTAGTCAGAAGAACAAGCATACAACCGCTCTCTCTAGCTGGAAAATTGCTCGAAGTGTGCTAGAAGAAATTTGTTCCAGCTACATAAGAACAAGCATAAAGAAGAATAAGCATCAAAACGAACAGGCAAAAGTCAAATTGTCGTTCGTTGTTTGGTAATGTTGTGCGATAAAAAACAAATTTACAACTTGTTAAATATCAATTAATATCAATACATATAAATATATATAAAATATCAAGTTCAAATTGGCGTCGTTTGCGTTTGTAAAAAGTTAAAATTGGCGCTGTTTACATTTGATAGGCAATCAGCTGTTTTCTGGCTTGAAACTAGCTAGAAGTCGTTTCCGTACTTTTGACACTATTCTCAAATTTCATTTTATTCTCTCACATTGAACTTTACTCGACTTTTACTCGAAAATGTTTACGGAAACACACCTAATATCAAACAGAGCATGATGGCCTTGCAATAGGGGCTTTCGCATGGTCCAACATATTGGATGACATGCTGAACCATAAGTTTTATGGAAAAATTTGATATAGAGTTCGAACGATCCAACTTGTGAAACAACATCATTTTTTTTCAAGCTCTCAAGCAGAGCACTTTTCCGGAATGAAAAAAAAATATTTTTGACTGTTTTTATAACTGACCAATATTTTAACTTTATTTTTTTTGGTTTGCTTAAATTTTTTCTTTCCATATTTCAGCAAAACTTTTACAAAATTTAATAAATTCTATCCAAAATTGAGTGTTTGGAATAACAGGTGCGATGTTCACCGTGCGACGACCAACACAGAATGAAAAAATGGAGGTAGCTTTCGCATAGTCCAATTTGTTGGACGATCGCAAGAAAAATTTTTGATATTCATCCAACATGTTGGACCGACTGTCGTTTTTAACTTATGAACTACTTGTCATCCAACATGCCATGTTGGTCCAATCATGATTCAATTATTATAAGGCTGTCCAGAGATTTGACCTTCTCATAAGAATAAAAATGTATACCCTTATTTGAAGAAAAGAGCAAAAGAGCCTGTTTTTAATGACATAAAAATCACGCAGTTGCCTGAATCGGGTCTATTCGGCGAAATCTGAAACGAAGCGAAACATTTCGAACTTTTATGGCATCCTGTTATTAATATTCGAAAATAAAAATCTATTACAATTCCGTTAACTCCTGTTATAAAACAGCTGATTGCTGTCAATGAATTATTTTAACTTGTTGGCTTCGGCACATTTGATCATTGCTAGCTGTACAAAAATTTATATTTTCCTACACCAACGCATAATTTAAACAAATCTGGAGGAGCAAAATAGCGGATAAGTCTTCTCAATTACGCTGAACAGTTCGCAGCATAACAGCAGTAAATTTAACACAAGGCAACATCAAATTGCATCAGTAACGTCATGTCTGGCACAATATATGAGAATCTTAGAGGACGAAAGTTGTCTATACTAGTGGCGCTGCTATTGCTTTGCCAGGTGGCTTGCTTCTTGCTGGGCGGTCTATGAGCACCAGTACCCGCCTCACACCAAAACATTCTCGGCATGGTTTGTAAGGATACAACGGGTCGACAAAATGATTCCAACTATTGGCTGTTGGCAGAGGTGCATCCATAGTACAGGAGGAGATTGAGCGACACTCTACTAAAATGTCCAATGAAATTGTCTACGTATTCCAAAGGCCGATACCGAGAGAGGGTAAGGTGTTGGACTACTCCAGGTGGCAGCAGAATCTTATCGGCGTGCTACAAGTTTATCTTGCTTATGGATCAGATGTGCAGCTGCTGGAGTCACCATAAGAACTGCGTCTATCTGTGGATACGCGGCTCCCATTCAGATAAGAGATGACTTGAATTGCCTATGGAAGGAGAAAATAAATTACTTTTCTCTTCTCAGAGACAAGGAAAACAATGATTCGGCCAGGTAGCTGTATGCGCGCTCAGTGGAACAGCGCTATTTGGACTACAAGCTGGTGCAAATGAGCCAGCAGGAGACGCTATATTTATGAGAAATTATACCACTTTTTGAGTTGGGCGCTTTGAATCTCAACTTTCTTTTCTTATTGCTGCAGATGAATATTTGCTTTAAATGAATCTAAATATTGGGCATATGCATGATCTAAAACAAATATTAAAAAAACGTGCAAAACTTGCTAAAGGTGGTCAGTGAATCCAGCCTTATGCCCTATGCACCAAGCCACAAACAGTGGCCAGCGCTCTGCTCCGATTCTACAACCCAGTCCAATGAAAACATTGTTGCCGCTGTTGCTATAAAGAAATTGAATTCAGCAATTTTATAGCTGACTCCAATCGAAGCGAGATATCTTCGCTGACATCATTTGCCGGAAAAGTTGCATTTGACTAAATTGGAGGCTGATGAGTAACGCGAAGCAAATGTTTGCAAAATAGCAGCAAGCATTTTAATAATGACTTTAATATTTTTTATTTAATTCTAAGCCTGCATTATTGTGCCAAATGTTTAAGTTGTAACGTAATAACTGTTTTTTTAGCTATACGTCTATCAATATAAAAATACGTATATTCCTTTGAATCTCCTTTTTTAAGCAATTACAAACTATTCCCGCTGTGAATTGTTGATTTAGTAAATTACTAGTTGGTTCATAAGTGCTGCTAGATTAGAAAGAAATTTAAGTCAAACAACTGATTTAAATTGAATAAAATGCTTTCAGCCGTATTCATAAAAATATTTTAAAACAGCTTTCAAACGTTCGTTAGCTAAAATGCTTTTTAAAGTTAAAATACTCTTTAAAAATGTTGTATTCATAAACGAGTTTTAAGAGTCTTATAGCTAAAGTGAGAATATTGATGCTTTAAAATACGAACAGTTGTAATTTTCGTTTGTGACTCTGTTAAATATAATCACATTTGTTTGAAAATTAAAGCAAAAAAAATATATAGGTTTGTGAATTTTGTATACTGGCAGGCATTTGTTTAAGGCCCAGTTTAAATTTTTTGAGTAAAAAACTGGACTTTTTTGAATGGCTGCATTTTTTTTATTTTATTAAAGATCAAAATAAATTTTTTTCATTTTTAGTTAAGTCTTAAATTAAGAATTGTATTTTTGTTTTTTTGCATCGATAGTTATGGTTATACAGCGTGTAAAAGTTGAGGTCTCGAACGAAAGGTCTCTTGCGGATATTTCCTCTCCAGGGAGCGAAAAACCAAAAAAAAAAAACAGGTTGTTTTTAGAACTGTTTTGCCTTCTGAGTAAACCGACAAAAAGTTTAAAATTAAAAAAAAAAAATAAAAAAATGCCGCATAAATTAAAAAAACCGAATTTTTCGTGCACGAAGTCGGAACTTTAAAATTAAATACGAAGCAAAAAAATATGTTTTATTTGATTTCGTCGGTTCACTCAAAGCGTATTTAATTTTTAAAAATAATAAAACTAGATTTGAGTTGATCAGACGAATACTTTTCGAATTAAAGTGCAAGCCGTTTCAAAAAATGTTATTTCGAAAAAACCTCGTTTAAGGTTTTTGCTTACCTTACTTTATGAGCGCTTACTACTCATAAAATTTTAAACATCTCTTAAACGGCTTCGAAATTTATTCTGAAATTTTTACACATTCTTAAGATGTTTTTCAAAACAATAAAATAAAAAAAAAATCCAAAATTTCTCTAAAAAAATTGAAACTGGGCCTTAAAATTTTGTTTACCTTTAAAAAATACAATTGCCCATAGCAACTGCCAAACAAAAACAATTATTTTTATTTATTTATTTGTTTTGATTTTTGTTTGACACAAAATTAAAAGATTGTTCTCAATTGAGAGCATTTAAATTTAAAATAGCTTTGTAATGAGGCTTGCAGAATGTTTGTTCCTATTTTAAATTCTCTCATTTGTGAAGCTGAGAGGTTTGTAACTTTTTATGAATACGGCTGTTTATTTAAACAATTTTATTTCGCCTTATATGCTTAACACATTCAAGTGCATATTTTGTAGAAATAAACTAGGTGTTTTTTTTTTATTTAATATAATAGGTGCTGATTTTGGTTTATAACCGTTAAACATTAATTTTCCGATCAAAATATTCACTTTCTAAAAATTTGTTACGATAAAAGACAGAAAAATATATCTTTTATTCTGTTATCATTCATAACAGATTTTGTCATGCCGAATAAGTATTCAGGATTCTGTAAAAGATTTTTTGAAAGTCCGAAATATCTGCAGGCAGAATACGAATTTTAGTCTCGAAACAGTTTTTTTGATAGCTCAAAAATGTGCATGGGAATTCATAACAAAATAACAGGATTTTTTCATAACAAATTGTGCCGAGTAGGCCCAAATATCATAAAAATATATATAATAAATACATTTGACTACTACGTTTCTTCTATTTAATTTTTTTGACACACTAAAACATAAGTAATTAAATACAAATAACGCTACAAAAATTGAAGCAAATTTACACTAATTTTTTCAGATACTGTAAATAATAATTATTTCTAGATTTTTAAACCAAAAATACATTTTGAAAAAATTGTACTTCTGCATTTTTTATGGCACCATTCGAATCTTCTCAGTTTATTGAACATGATTTCCTATGGATTTTAAAAATTTTGACTTTTAAATTTTTGACAAAAAAAAACCAATTATTTTTGGTTTTTTTTTTAAGTCGAAAATAGAAAGCAGAATCTGCCTAATATTTTTTGAGCACAGAATATCTGATCATTTTTGGGTTTTCTTTTTTTTTCAGGCAAAAATAAAAAGCAGATTTTACCCGATATTTTTTGAGTACATAATGATCAGTAGTTTTTGATTTTTATTTTTTAGGCAAAAAGAAAAGGCAATGTTAAGATTTAAGTCTGTCGTTAAGTCAGATATGAAAATTTTATAATCATTTCATTCGTTGCAGTGTCTTTTATAATACATATTCTTTGAAGGATATTTTAAGACCAGCAACTTTACAGATTTACGGCATACTTAAATCTTAACTTTGCTTTTTATTTCTGCATAAAAAACAAAAATCACACAAAAAAATGGCTACATTGTGCTCAAAAAATTTGTGTAAAATCTGCTTTTTATATTTACTTGAAAAAAATAAAAAATCAAAAATGTTCAAAAATATCGGCCAGATCCTGCTTATTTTTGCCATAATCTTTCTTCTTTTCGACCGAGATTGCTGGGGCAGCAGTAACCATCTGTACATCGGTATTACTGATTGAACGAATGCCTCTTTTGCCAATTTGAAGAACTTTAAACGGCTCTTGGATGTCTAAGGAAGTTTTGTAAAAAATAGCGGAAATATATTTGGTATAGCGAAGCCAGCGCATTTCTTTCCAAATGAATTTCTCCCCATTTTCATTAAATCGTCTGCAAATAAACTTTGATGTCAATCAATCCGAAAAACTAAAGAAATCATCCGGTCTCATTTCAACAACGTGCATTTTTGAGTGAACGGATCTCACAAATTGATACTAAACTCTGTGAACTTAAATCTTAATATTTGACTTTTTCTTTTTGCGTTCAATGAAAGCATGATTCGAATCGCACTCCATATGTGTATGTCCTGGTTCTAGAAATTTGTGATCTATGAACTCAATATGCGGATTGTTATGCACGAAAGTAATAAACATTACAGACACAAGGGAGTTTTTGTTTTGGCCGGCACAAGAGTCGTTATAAAAGCATATTTTCGTAACATTTCTGTTAATCATATTTAATTACCTATAGACACGACGCGATCTCGTTTCCACCTCTTCGGGCAATAGTTTCATGCCACATAAAGCACAGTGTGGTGTCGTCCTCTAAGTCTTGAACTGTAAGATTGAAAAACCACAATTGAATGTTGTAAAAACAAACTGAAGTTCTTAAAAACGATGTGGACAAACATTGTTGCAAATTGAACGCAAACGCTTTTGTGTTTTTATTAGGTATGTTTCCGTACACACACTGTGTAACTTGTGGGACACTATTTTCTGTTTCCGTACTTTCTGTGCTTAAAATGGGAGAAGAAGAACAAGCATAAAACCGCTCTCTCGAGCACACAAAGTGCACAGAGAGTGCTAGAACTCAAGACTCCGAGTAAAGTAAGAACAAGCATCAAGAAGAACAAGCATCAATTTCACAAACAAATTTATTTTAATTTTAATTGGCGCAATTTACGTTTGACATGTCTGCAGTCAAAATCAGATGTTTTGTGCTTGAAACTTACTAGAAGCTGTTTCCGTAGTTTTGCAACTATTCTCACATTTCATTTTTACTCTCTCAGTTTGAACTTACACAAATCTTACACAGTGTAGAGTACGGAAACACACCTATTGTCTTTCGCGGCCTCCTTATCAACTCGTTTTTTTGGTATGCATTGTCTGCTTGTTGAACACGTTGTTCCTTCAATTGCTTAAATTTATTCAGTTCTTCTCCAGTACCAAACTTAATTTTCATTTGTAAAGAGACACATATGAAACAAGTGTCGAGCTGTGGAGATTTGAATTTTTAATTCATAGTCCTGAAAATCAGGGAGTACTTTGTAAGGCTTAAAGAGTTTTCAGTTTCATCAGTGTACAATTGGTGCATTTTTGCAAGCGTTAAATCAGAGTGGAGATATTTTTGGCTTGTGTTGCGTCTTGTATAATAGCTCTCATAAGACGGAAATTTGTTAATATGGCTTGTAACCTCCTCCAATTTAGCTGAATGTACTGTATTCGGTGCTGCCGATTTTTCACAAATATTTTTGAATGGAATAGATGGACAAGCAATTTTCTTGCGGATTACGCTTCTCACGAAACTCTCAGTTTCACCAAAGCATTGCGTAAAATGTGTACGGCATACTTTAGTTATTTTGGCATCGAAATGTAAGGCATACTCTACAGTATTCTCCCGTTGCCTTTTTCTGGCTGTGGAGTTCACTAAAGTATCACATTTTTTGTCTTTAATTTCCATCAATGATCCAATATAAAGTATTCGTAGATCGTATGATCTTAGACACCAATAGTGATTAAATAACAACTTGGAGGTTACAAAATTTACTTTTGATTGACAATTATCTCGGCATTTATCAAAGGGAATGCAAACTCTTTCTTTCAAAACTTTTCCAGATATTGTTTAATACGACTGACCACTATTACGATATCTTGGCTAGTGAGTTTATAATTCTTACCCGATGCAGCTAGGAAAGCATTTTCAGCTCGCCTACGAATTAATTTAATTTCTGTATCTCCTACACTGTTATGTCCTTCCGTATAACTTGACAAATGGTGAGAGTCCTCAATTTCAACGTCAGAATCACTTGATGTACTACAGTAGTCAGAATTTTTGATGGAGTCATCACAATTTTCAGATAGTGAAGAGTCACCGGAAATTGACTTAGGCAAATCATCACTTTCGGAACTGGATGAATAATCTTTGTTCGAAGTATTGGAATCTGAAAAAGTTGCAATTGTTATTCAGAAGTGTATTGATATATGTGATGACTAGTTGAGCGCTGCAAAACAAAATAATTATTATAACTCGAGTTACTCAAACATTTTCAAGTTTCGTTTCACTCAAAGCTCTCTGTGCTTTTTTAATGTTTTCCATTTCACTCTCTATACGTATACCCTACAGAAATTACGTTTTCAATGCAATAAGACTTCGAAAACTTTGACAATCTGCAATTTCATCAACTTAAATGTTGGCTTATATATTTCCGTAATTTGTATAATGGCAGATTGATTTTTTTTGTGTGTTAATCAATACTCGTATAAAGAAAGTTAAAATTAAATATAATTGAGGTCTTTTAATTTAATGTAGGAACCACAAAAAATATCTTTAATCAACCAAATAATTATGTTAAGCTAAAAATTTCCATTTTAAATGTAGTTCATAAATGAGGTAACAAGAATCAATTTAGAACTTCAAAATAGTGTTTATGACATACATGCAATAAAATATTGAGGACGTTAAAATGGTTTGTCACAATGTTTATGAGTTTCCAACTGTGTTTTCTTTTTAACAACGGCTCAGCAACTGGATAAGTAATATCATTTCTGCGAAAATAACTAAAATTTTGTGTAAATAATTTATGTCTTTATTACAAGGACGGGGTCCACAGGTTGCAACTGACCGTAGGTTAGCCCACAGGTTGATCAACTTTAATGCCAATAGGTTGGTCCATATTTCTTATGTTCACACGTCATGTATAATTCGTAAGTTGCAAAAGAATGCTTCAACTGTATCATGGCAGCTCTGTTCAGAATAACTCAACCCTGCAGCGAGCTGGTAGACAATATTCACCGTGCACTGTTTTTGTGCTAGTACTTAAAGGTTATATACGAACTAGTTATCTATCGTACCCTTGTAGACAAAAACGCGCTAGTAAATTCGATTAGAGAAAGTGAAACAAAGCTATTTAGCGAGCTGCGCGTATAAACGTATATCCATGCCGGTTTGGCTTCAACATGAATTTTGTTGTTTCTTCTTTTTGCCGGCATTTCTTTTATTTTGTAAAAAAGTGTTAAATATACCGAAATATAATTGAATAAAATAAAGTTAGGCCAGAAAAACGAAAATAAAAAATTAAGTGGATGACTCAATGGAGATAAATGACTCAATGGAGATGGATTGTGTGTTTATTTGCTAACTGCATGCAGACAACCTACTGTCCCAAGAGTTTGTTGTGTTGTTTTCTATACTATAAATATGTAAATGTGTTTATGTGTATATTTATATTAAAACACATATTAAATATATTAATATATTAAATTAAATTTAAATTTTCTTAATGTGTTTGAAAAACAATGTCGAATATCTATCCCGAGAGACCCAAATTTAGAACTGGTGCGATATCTGCCCCAAGGCACTAGTGCAATATATTTCCCAATGAACCAGTTCTTGCACTAGTATGCGTTGATGCAGTGGGTGAAAATTGACCCTTTTCGTAGGACAAGCCCATGTTAAATGCGACAGTCAAAAGCATTGCTTGGAGATAGGCGAGGTACTAGTAGCTGTCTTCTTAGTACTAGTGAATTCACTATTTTTGTACCAGTTCTTGACGCTGCAGGGAACTGATAAAAAGTTAAGGGCTGATTATAATAAACGGAACGGAACGTTGCAGAACGTTGAGAAATGTCACTGCGATCTATTGTAGAAATTTCTCATGTGATCGTTTATAACAAGTCGGAACGGAGCGGCACCTGACGTTGAGATTTACAGAAGTTTGATTTATCCGCTACGTTCCGTTTATTGACATTTGCTGTAATTTTATTTATTCTGTATTTATTTTGTGTATTGGTTTTGTGTATTTGATTGAATTGATGCTAAAAAATAATAAAATAAGAACATTTAATTTAATTTGTTGTGAAATAAGAAATTTTTAAGCAGAAAACAAATTCTTCTGCCGTTGCTATTATAATCATTACACCGTTTGTCAGCGTTTCGCCACGCTACGATGACATTAGACTACATCCTATAGTGTGTCAAGCCTGCAGACTCTATCACAATTATCGCGCTTAGCAACCAGATTCAATATAAGATTACTTTCTATTGTATACAAAATTTAGAATAAAAACTTAACTGCAGTTAGACAATCTTGATAATTATAACCAGTTACGGAAAGTCAGGTAAACAAAAGTTAGGATTTAAAATTATTAATTTCAAGTTTTTGAAAAAAAACCTAAATGGAAATAAGATTCCCAAATAAAGTTCTCTCCTTTTAAAATAACGACTAAACACGACATTGGATATTATTGCAAAATTAAAAATATACAAAAAAGAAAACTCGAGTTTAGCTGTTATACCAAAATTGAAAACAATTACTAAACTAAAAGGCATAATGACTAAACTCGACTTAGGAAGAAATTTTGCGTATAAGTCAGGTCACACCATGGTTTGGAATAACAACCAAATCTACTTTAGAAACTTTTCTTTTTAATTACTGAAACCAAATGAGTTAGGTTGTTATTGCAAAATCATAAGAGCAGAAAGCTGACTTTAGCTGTTTCGTTTTTACGTCATCAAACATTGAGTTTTTAAACTGCAATCAAAAAAATTTGCGTACTAGTGTATTTTCTTGCGAGGAATACAGTGATAGTAATAACTTAACTTTGTCCTAACTCGACTTTAGCGGTTATTCCTTGTCAACACAGAATTACATATTGTGGCAAATTTTGATGATATTCGATTGAAAAACTACAAGGTTATAAAGGAAATCCTAAGAGTATAATTAGCTTTGGATCGATTCGGTTAATGGATTTGTTTTTCTATGAACTTTTTTCGTAGCACTCGAGTTGTGGTGTTATCCTAAATGCAAGCATAAATCAGTAAAAATATCTCGACTTAAGCTGTATTTCAAAACGAAAACTTTATTTTTCAAAGCATAACTCAAAATATGTTTTTATTCTATAATCAAAAATTATCTAAAAAAATACATATAACGACATATGCCTTTTTGCCAAATAACAAAACTACCTTTGTTTAACACGTCGAGCTATGTTGTTATTCTAAAATTAAATTCGTTTAAGCTCCAAAATTAAGTCGAGTTATGCTTTTATTCCATAGATAAATGCAGTAATTTTTCCGGCATATCTTGTTTTGGTATACCTGTTTTCATTAAATTATTTTGATTTAATTCATAAAAAAATTAAAATATATATATAAAAGATCATTATACGCTCTATATTATCGATGACGTGATCTAATAAAAATTACAATATAATGATAAAAAATCCAAGGATACATTTAAAGTTATTACAGCTGACCACAACGAAATTTTTGATTTGAGCAATATAAGTTTTTTTGTATGGCGGACGCAGGCAGAAAGTGGAGCGCAGCTTTCATGGCTGCGATACACTCAGTCATGCCATACAGTTTGAAAATTTGATACGAGTCCCTACCTGGCATAACCCCGCGCCAACTAGCTCAAAATTTACGGACGCAGTTCTGAACTCGTCATGCCAGGTCGAGAGAGCAACAATAACCTCCGGCTTGCACCGAAAGCATAAAAAAAACTAAAAAACAATGAAAAAAATTTAAAATTCAAAACAAAAGAAAAATATAAAACAAAACTCAAACTAAATAATAAAAAAAAAACCATTGAAAACCAAAAACTTGAAAATCGATGCAAAAGGATTACACCAAAGTCCATACAATCCGCGGCTTTAATAGCACCAAAACCCAAAGAGAATGAGGAGAGGTTCATCCTCCTGCGTGCCCACCCAACCTTAGTTATCTTACATTTTATGTTTTCTTTCCTATAGCTCAAAATTTACGGACGCAGTTCTGAACCAGTCATGCTAGGTCGAGGGAGCAACAATAACCTCAGGCTTGCACCAAAAGCATAATAAAAAAAAAAACTAAAAAACAATGAAAAAAATCTTAAATTCAAAACAAAAGAAAAATATAAAGCAAAACTCAGACTAAATAATAATAAAAAATACACTGAAAACCAAACACTTCCATTGTTTCCACTTCCATTGTTTTTTATGTTAGATGTTTTCTTCGAGCTGTGCCAGATACTTTTTTGGCATAAAGGAAGGTTTGATTTCATTTCTAAAAGTTTCCCAAGATGAGATTGTTTTCTTCTTTACCCTATACCATTGTAGTGCTTTGTCAGATTGCTGAGAGCAATGGCAAAATTATATTTGGAGTGAGGCGGTGGCATTCTTCTAGCTCTTCAATGGGCTCAAGAAGATTTACCAAGTTATCGCCTCCATCAAAGTAAAGCGCCCAGTGCTGTATCATAATGATTGCTTCTGAGTTGGTCCAACGATGTGCTGGGATACGTGGGTGAGCAATTCGGGGGACATCATACATTAATCCCTTGTTAGTGACGATGGTGGTGTTTTCCTCTTGAATTACTTCTTCTTCCAGCTCTTTTAACAAATTCTCTGTTGACTTCCGACTACGCTTACTTTTAATAAAATAGCAGAGTTGTCGCCACAATTGTTGTACGATGCACCCGTATGTTTCCAATTCAAATTTCTGACACTCGCTGATGAGTCTATCCTTTTTTAACTGGTATATCCAGCCAATCGAATCCGTGGTTAAATATTGAGCTTCTTTGCTCTGCTGCTGTGAAGCAGATTCTGCTGCTATGTCTGACTGCTGCTGCATGCTGTTATGCGTCTGGCCTGCTTGGACTTCATTGGTGGTTTTAATTGTATTTTTTCCACAGTTGCTGTTGAAGACAGCTCCCTGCTTGGGCGGCATTTATAACAGTGGCTTTATCAAAGGCTGAGGTAAGCTCAAAGGCTCCAGGATCGAACAAAGGATCAACAAATCTTTGGTTAAATAAGAAGACGCAGTTTATAATTTAAATTCGGGCCGATAGCCTATGTTGCTAGTTGCCTATAATTAGTAATATAATTATTTATAATTATGTTTCTTTAAATAAATAAATAAATAAATAAATAAATAATTTAAATCTTAATTTTTATTGACAATATCAATCGCATATTTTAATAATTCTGCAGTGCAAGGTGGTCGTGCAGTCAGTAGCAGTTGTGTCCGGGTATCCGTAAAAGGGTTAAGAGTGTCAGCTGGTGCTGGTCGTATGTCGGGTATTTTAGGGTTTTCTTCTCTCAAGTATTACTAATTCCAGTATTCGGTACCGGTTTCGTGTAATCGGTTTCGGGTTATCGGTATTTGATTTACTGGTGTTCCTAATGCTGAGAGTTCTGGAGTATTGGATCAAACTTTATTTTATAGAGCAAATCGCCTTTAATTTTTATAAAAAAAAGAAAATACCATCGCAAAAAAAAATAATACTCGTCAATTAAAAAAATAAAAAACGATATTGTAAACAAAAGCGAAACGCCACGTGCAACAAAACTAAGGAGGTACAAAACTGACGAGAAGAAGTATTGTTGTCGTGCAACATTGTTGTTGTTTTGTATGAAAAATATTGTATATTTTTATAAGCAACTACACAATTGCACTCATCTAGCACAATTTGACGTGCTTATCAAAAAATTTATTATGCCCAGTTTTTGGCATAGACTGCGAACATGAATAAAATATATTAGGATAGTTTTGAGCTATATTGAGCTCAGTTCTAGAATTTTAATGAACGAACGATTTGGGTTTGATTTTAGCACATTTCTTATGTGGTTACTGAACTGCACGAGAGAATTGTCACCCCTTGGAGCTTGACACCCGGGGCGGACCGCCACCATCGCCCCACCCTTACGCCGCCACTGAACATATTAAGATCAGAAATATAGCCAGGAAAGAGCTGATTCTAATTTTTATTTTTGCATTGCGAATAAAATAATGCTAATAGAATGCAGCTTTTGATAACTAAAAATAAGTTTTTATAAAAATAGTTTTATTTGTATTAAGAAATTATTAAAAATTTTAAAAACTGCCGATCAATAGTTTGCTTTTAAAAAAAATAATTGGTTACAGCATTATTGTGATTAAGATTAACGTAATAAGCACATACTATATTTTCAAATTCAATTTACACCTACATTTAGCGAGTTTATCTAAAATAAAACCCACTCATGGCGTCATATCTCTGCACAGATTAATGCCTTGGGCAACTGTACGCTGTTAGATTTCGATATGACTTGGAAGTCAAATGTCAAACATTTTCTCGTACTAACAAATTCTTGAATGATGGTCCGTGTAGACCGGCCTTCATATGCATTTTTTGTTTTTTAAGGCCGAGCTTATACGTAATTCAAATTGAATGAAGAATATTGCATTTTTGGTTCTCTTTTACTCTCTTCGAGATTTTTGATTGAATAGCTGCTCACACGAGATTTTTTGATTGAATGACCAATGCCGACTAAAAGTGTTGTTGTAAGTACCAGAAAAGCTGATTATGGAACCCTGTGATTGGTTGATGCAGGTCTTGAGCTCCATCAAAATTTCGATTGATGCGATGATGTGTTGAAGTTCATTTCCGCTCTCGCAGAGAGTTTATCTTTTTTTTTCGCTGCCAAAACAATATCAAGTTTTGAATGATCTTTCAAATTAAATGACGTGTAAATAGTGCCTGAGTACTATTAATAAGGATATTCATGCAAAGCGGCAAGCTTATATTTTGGGCAATTAGGTATTTTTATCAGGTAGATTATGTGAAAGTCACAAAAGACGATTGTGCATTTGCAGGGATATGAAATATATAAATGCTTATTTTGCATTTTACAAAATTTTACCTTTGTTTCGTTTTAGTTATATCTAAAAACAATTCTTTTTATTGCTGTTTTATTGTAGCTTCGCTGTTATTTAGCAGGAAAAAACTTTACTTTGAACAATATAAAGAGTTGATTGCTGGCATAAGTTTGCCAGATCGATTGCCCAACTAAATCGTAGCGCAAATATATATGGTTTCAGCATAAGCTTCTCCATACGAAGTTTGACAACTCATATATAGGGCTGAGAAACTTATACGGCTTAAACCATTCATAAAGATATTTGCATGAATATCCTTAATTTTTTCTGCTTAATTTTTTTTCAATTGACCTTTGAATTCAATTATCAATTGACCTATGAATGTTGACATTCCTCTTTCATGAGGGTTAAGCTTTGTTGTAATTCACAATTTCCTTAATTATTTTCGTTCACGCGTGATAAAATTCATCGTGTATTCTTCTTAGTTTAGTTCAAAACAAACGGTAGAGGCGCTTGCGTTTAGAGTCATCTTGATGTCAGCTGAGATTTTATGTCATCGAAATGCTTAAATAAATTCTATTCTATTATAGACGAAAACACGGCGGCCGACAATTAAAGCTGTAAAAGCTTAACATCGGGTACAAACTTGGCGACATTGGCACAGAACCTTTTTCTGTATAAATGCAACCATGGGTAGACGTTGCGCAAGCAGCGAAACGAGACTCGGATCAATTTGTTTGGAGTGTGCGCGTTGTGAGACTGCCATTGTGTGTGCTTTGTTCTGTGCTCTGCACTTTTATTCATTAATAATTTATTGTATTTCGATTGAACAATTTATTTGCATTTTTATTGATCATTAAAAAGTGGAAAACAGTTCCATCATTTGTGGCCAACATTAGTGGGCATTAACAAAGTGAATTTATCAGCATAAGAAACGCTGCACAAGAAAGTGAAAAAAATGTAATACATAAAATAGAAAAGAAATTGTAAGACAAGTGGCTGCATTTGGAAAAAAATAACTTAAAATAAATAAAATTTAGACTGGTTCTAGAGAAAAAAAATTTAAAAATACGGCAGTGCTTCGAAGTTTGGCTAGGAGTTTGTCTGGAATAACGGAGCTGCAGCAAAAATTAGGCAGTCTAGTCCGGACAAAATAGCATCTAAAAGTCATGAAAGTCATACATAAATTTAGGGCGACAGTTTTCAAATTTAGTAAGCAGCTAACTGGAATAAATCAAACATGAATTTAATTAATTTTACCTGATGAAAAAGCGCCGCTATCGCATATCTTAACTTTCGCGACAGCTTTCTTTCATAAGTCTCTGACAAAGCTTGCGAACCTTCGCACAATAACATTTTACGTGAGGACCTACACAATCCTCCTCTGGCACTTTTTTAAAACATTCCAGCGCTCATGGTAAGAACTCGTTCAAATTGCGTTCAACTACATCTTTGAACTCCACCGGTCAAGATCAGACCGTTGTTGTGACCGCACAACATTCCTCTGTACACTTTGTGCAATCCCGACCTTACACAACGATTCATAAGAATCACGTCAATAAATTAAATTTATTTCAAAATCATGCATCGGCATTCTGCCGACATAAAATAAAAATAAACAAATTTATTAATTGTTTCCATGAATGACTGCAACCTAATTCAAGTAAAGTGGGTTGAATTGCAGGCGTGTATGAAAAAGACAGAAACTGACCTAATTTTAACTCATATGCTCAAATTATCAAGCAACGCTTTGTCTTCTAGTTGTTAAGCGTTTCATACTATGTCAAAATCGAGTCTTACTACGACGCAGGCAAAAACAAAAACAACAAAATAGAGACGTCATCGTTGCAATCTCGACCAGCGCATTCGAGTGATACACCAACAACAACGACGGCCAACAATAGCACAACAAATAAAAGTTATTCGAATACCACTAAAGTCTAAAACAAAAGCGGCCACAAAACGCCAATATCAGCCCATACCAACAGAAAGTGGACAACAACAACAGTAACAACAGCAATAACTTCCACGCCACAACTGAAGCAGCACCGGTACGAGCAGCGGCCTAAGAGGAACAGCAGAAAGTTAAGGTTTTGGTGTTGGAGTTAAGCCAGCACTATTACATAGTTTTCCCTAACCATAGCCTCCGGACACAGTAAGCAACGATAGCAAACAACAAAACAGCAACTATATCAGCTAAAACCTGCAACAACAACAACAACCACCGCAACAATATGGAGCACAACAGCAACAATAACCAACAGTCACAACAGCAGCAATAACCAACAATAAAAACCACAACTACCAAACAAGAGGGTCCCGGTTTTTTTTGTTTTGTTTATATATTTTAAAGATTTTGTATGGACACCAAGGCGGTCTTGATACATTTTTTTCAGCAACAGAGAGAAGAAGAACCAGCAAATGGCCACTATCAATCATTCGAACTATGCTTGAAAAAAAATTTCTACGAGCGCGCATCTCGAGCCTTAAACGGCTGATTTTTTAATTGAGAAAATTTTTGATAGTTGTGCAGAAAAAAAAAATTTGAAAAACAGTTCGGGATTGATTAGAAATTTAATAAAAGTAACGTTCATATATTTCGGTTTGATTTCGACTATCGGCTGTCGTGCTGGCAACGTACCTGAAGGCGTTTCCATACAAATGACAAATGATCCCGTTTTGACAGTTAATCAAATTACTCTCTATTTCTCGAACTTTACACGAACTTTGCTTGAGGTGAGTACGGAAATAGACCCAGTAAGTTTTTTTAGTGGTTATAAAGAAAAAAATACTAGTTGACTAGTTTACTTTAGAATTTTGAAAAGAAAGTTTTTATGATTAAAACAAAAATGTATACTAGGTGGAAACACTAAGCTCTTCCACAATCTTAATTTAGCTGCACTTAATTAATATTGCGTTAAACAGATTTGACAACCTCATTGTAATAAACTTAAGCGGAACCCAACCTCAGATAGCCTTTACCAAGATTAACTTACTTACTTACTTAGATGGCCGTGACAACCCGTGTCCGGATTTCGACCGATACACCAAGTGCGGTTAGGGCTTCCTCAGCCTGGTCCATCCATCGGAGGCATGGTCTCCTTTGTCGATGTTGACCAGCGACCCTCGCCTCGAGCACCTTTTTCGCTGGAGCTTCGTCGTCCATACGATGGACATGACCCAGCCAGCGTAGTCGCTGCACAGTTATACGCCGAACTACGTCAATGTGTCCGTAGAGCTCATACAGCTCGTGGTTCATTCGGATGCGATAGTCATCGCCGACTCGAACAGGACCGAAGATTTTGCGAAGAACTTTTATCTGGAACACCCCCAGAGCGGCTGCGTCAGTTTGCGAAACTACTCATGCCTCAGCGCCATAAAGCAGCACAGGTAGAACGAGCGTCTTGTAGAGTGTTAGTTTTGTCGATCGAGAGAGGGCTCTGGAACTTAGTTGCTTACTGAGCCCGTAGTAGCACCTATTAGCAATTATTGTTCTTCGCTTTATCTCCAGGCTGATTTCGTTGTTAGTGTTAATGGCGGTGCCAAGGTAAACGAACTCCTTGACTACTTCAAAGTTATAGCTGCCGGATGAAACGTGGGAGTCTAAACGCCGCGCTCCCTTGTTTGTAGACAGCATATACTTTGTTTTACCCTCATTTATCGTCAAACCCACTTTGGCTGATTCCTTTTCGATAGCGGCGAAAGCAGCGGTAACATCTCTCTTGGTTCTGCCAACAATATCAATATCATCAGCGTACGCAAGGAGCTGGACACCTTTATAGAAAATGGTGCCATTACGATGCACACCGACCTTTCGTACGATCCCCTCCATGATGATGTTGAAGAGATCGCAAGACAGTGGATCGCCTTGCCTGAAACCTCCTTCGGTATTGAAGGTTTCGGAGAGGTCATTTCCTACCTTGACGGAGCTGCGTGTGTTGCTCAACGTCAATTTGCAAAGTCTAATCAACTTTGCAGGTATACCGAACTCAGACATTGTTGCGTATAGGCAATCCCTTCTCGGGCTATCGAACGCAGCTTTAAAATCGACAAAGAGATGGTGTGCGTCAATTTGATTTTCGTGGGGTTTCTCCAGGATTTGTCGTAGCGTGAAAATCTGGTCTATGGTGGACTTACCAGGTCGAAAGCCACACTGATAAGGTCCAATCAGTGTTTTTGTAATCGGCTTTAATCTTTCACACAGTACGCTTGAGAGAACCTTATATGCAATGGAAATAAGACTGATACCTCTATAACTAGCGCAGATTGTAGGGTCTCCTTTCTTAAGTATAGAGCACAGTACACTGAGGTTCCAATCGTAGGGCATGCTTTCTGCTAGCCATATTTTACTGATGAGCTGATGCATGCGCCTTATCAATTCATCGCCGCCGGTTTTAAACAATTCAGCTGACAGGCCGTCAGCACCCGCTGCTTTATTGTTTTTGAGTCGTTGGATAGCAACTCGAACCTCTTCATGGCTAGGTGGTGATACTTCCACTCCGTCATCGGCGATTGGTGGCTCTGCACTGCGCTCTCGATGGGCGGCATTGGTGGAATCGTCGCCAGTAAGTAAATTGGAGAAGTGCTGTCTCCACAATCTAAGCACGCACTGTGTATCCGTATTCAGATCTCCATTTTCGTCTCTGCAAGTGGATGCTCCGGGCTTGAAACCTTGGGTAGATTTCTCGCACGGCTCGCATTGCAGCTGACTGCAGCGTTTTTCTGTATGCGGCGTTTTTTACTGCTGTTGCGATGCGACACTCCTGATCGTACCATTGGTTCCGAGGTTGCGGGCGCCGGAAACCAATGACTTCTTCAGTGGCAGCGCGCATGGAGTGGGATATATGCGCCCAAAGTCCGCCGGCGTCGTCGAGTCCAGAGGTTGGTTGGTTGAGCTTAACCGAGAGTTGAGCGGAGTAGGCTTCGGCAGTCCGTTGTAATTACAGCTTAGCGACATCTAGCTCGTTGCATTCCTGTGCGTATGTTCTTGGCTGCAACAAGATAATGGTCGGAGTCAATGTTGACCCCCTGAAATGTACGCACATCAAGAACACTAGAGGCATGCCTTCCGTCGATTACAATATGATCAATTTGGTTTCGCGTTTTTTGATCAGGGGACAGCCAGGTGGCCTTGTGGATGTCGAGGTGCTTAAATCTGGTGCTACTAACTACCATGTTTCGTGCAGCGGTGAAGTCGATCAGTATTAGACCGTTGTTCGTAGAGGTCTCCTGAAGACTGAACTGACCGACAGTGGGGCCAAAGATGCCTTCCCTTCCGACTTTCGCATTAAAATCGCCGAGGACTATTTTCACGTCATGGACCGGAAGGTGGTCATATACGTCCTCAAGACTAGCGTAGAAAGCGTCCTTGACGGCTTCGTCCGTTTCCTCCGTCGGGGCGTGCGCGCAAATAAGGCTTATGTAGAAAAATTTTGCCTTGATGCGGATCGTGGCCAATCTTTCGTTCACAGGTGTGGGGAAACAAGGTGGAGTAGTTTCCGGCTAACGACGAATCCACATCCGAATTCGCGCTTCTCCGCATGGAAGCTGTAGTAGATATCGCAGTGTGCTTGTTTAGAGTAGCCTTGCCCTTTCCATCGCATTTCCTGGATGGCGGTGATGTCAGATTGTATTGTTTTGAGAGCTTCCGCCAGTTGGATAATGGCACCTTCCCTATAAAGGGTTCGGACATTCCAGGTGCATATCCGTACATCATTGTCTGTTTTTCGTTTGCGGTGGTCGTCAACGTAATTGGGGTTCTTATCCGAGGCTGGTTTAGTTTTCATTGGGCAGTAGTAATGTGGCGGGACCCAAACCATGCGCACATTCCATGTTTAAGGTCTATGGATCGACCCGCCGCTCAAATTAGCCGTCAAACTGACGGATGCCAGTTTGCCGTTGCCCAGGGAACACCACTTGGAGGTTTGAGTCGACTTGAGACGATTTTGACATGGATAATGCTGGCCTCGCCAGGTTGAGGCGGTCAGACACGCTGCCATGTGAAGGTTCGCCCCCTGTTCCCCAAGATTAACTAACCATTTAAATAAGATAAACTAGCTAATACCCGGCGCACTTCACTGCGCTCAGCGCTTATCCCCTAAAAAGCGGTGTAGTTTTAGTGAAGCCATGCTTTTATAGTAAGTTCGTACCGAGTTTCATTGAGTTGTGACTTATTTCGAAATCTATACCAAAAATGTTTGGTGCTGAAAAAGTACCACGCCCCTCGTCCAACGCCCATAAAATGTTATCAGTGGAACGGCATGTGTAAATTGAGGTCGAATGCTGAATTTTGAGGCTTTGCGACCTATAATTCCAAAACTGTTCGATATCAATAATTTGAGGCGTGTTTAAGGTGTCTTTTACGATCGGCACCAGACGTCACAGGAACACTCTCAAGGCTTTGGTATAAAATTTGGCTTAGCGGTTTCGGATTCTTCACGTGATATAAACATATACCCACATACGTATATACATTAAGTCGCCTCATGCTCCTTAGAAAAAAAAAGTTGTTCAGACCGATTCTTCAAAATAATCCATGGCTTATGTTATGATGATTCCCAAAATATTTGGACAAAAAATATTGGCTGGTATGGTAGTTAAAAAAAAATAAACGGCCAGAAATAAGAGCAATGAAAAAGTTCTTTTGCATCAAAAAATCTTAAATATTTTCCGTTGGACCAAAGATAATGCGGAATTTTATGGATTGTTTTAACTTTTTTCATATTATTTTCACTAAAATTCAAATGAAGTTTTTTCCATACTACTTTTCAAATAAATTATTAAATGTAAAAAATGTGTAAATTTTTTTTGTAATTTCATTCAATTTAATTCTTCACTTTACACTATATTTTATCATCAATAAAGAAAAATAACTAAAAGTAACATGGCAAAAAAAAAATTTTAATTAGAATTTTAATGAAAATAATAAACAAAAAGTTAAAAAATAATTGAAAATCCGCATTACCTCTGGTCCGACTGCAAAAGGATTTTTATTGGTGCAGATTGGAAGAACTGTTTCATTACTTTTATTTCTGACCGTTTGTTATTTTTAACTACCACACCAGTAAATATTTTTACAAAAGCTCGATTTTTAGAGTTATTTCAAAACATGCCGTGGCATACTGGTTGAGGTGCGTGGTTTCTATACCATAGAACCCAGGTTCGAATTCCATCGAACACAGAAAGTTTTTCAATTGAATTAATTTTTCTGCTAGGCCGTCATATCTATGCAGACAATGGCAAGCCTCATAGAGTAAAAACTGCAATGAAAAGCTTCTTGAGAACATAAGACTTTCGGAGTCGGCATAAAACTTGTAGGTTCAGTTCTCGATTATTTTTGTTCAATCATTTCACAACACGCACAACACAATTGATCATTAGAAGCTCAGTCAAAGTCTTTTCAAGGGCTGAAATGGCCATTTCGTTTTTGTTTTTTTTTTATTTCAAACAGTCGAAATATTTTTTTAATCATCATACCATAAAGCGTTATTTTGAGGAACCGACCAGAACAACCTTTTTCGTGAGGAGACTTAGTATACATACATAATTTTTTTAAAGAAAGATGAGCAGAAAAAGTAGGCATGGCAACATTTATATATATAGTGCCCGCCACTTGGTCCCATTGCACCTACATACCAAGATTCACTATCAAAACGTGTACAGCTCAGAAACTACAATTAATTCTGAAAAGTCGGCGTAGAACAAAGTACGACACGCCCATTTTCTTAAGGGTTCTAGGAGTAACCATATGAACTAATCTACCAAATTTTAGTCTTTTGCTGTAAAAAAGTCTGATATATATGCTTTTCACGGACTTGTGGGCGTTTAAAGTGGGCTTGGCACAGATGTAGTGCTACCATGCACATTTTTTGCAAAGCTATCGAGAGTAAGCGTATGAACTTAATTACCAAATTTTAGTATTTTACGATGAGAATCGTCTGATTTACAGAAGTTCTATTGATTTCTGGGTAAAAAAAAGTATTGGTCGTGGCGTAGTGGGTAGAGTGAGTGGCCCATACGCGAGATAACCCTGGCTCGTATTTCAGCTGACACAGAAAGTTTTTTCAATTGAATTCTGTTCGGCCGTCACCTCTCTACAGACAATGACAAACCTCAGAGAGTTAAAACTGCCATGAAAAGCTTCTTGAAAACATAAGCCGTTCGGAGTCGGCATAAAACTTGAAGGTTGAGTTCTCGATAATTTGTGTTGAAACATTCCACAACACGCACAATTGATGATAAGAAGCTCGGTCAAAGTCCCTTCAAGGGCTGAAATTGGCCATTTCATTTTGTTCGTTTTTATATTTGTGGGTGGCACAAGTGGGCGTGGCAAATTTTATACATATATATTGACTGTCACTTAGAGCACCTGCATATCAAGTGCTACTATCAAAACGTGAACAACTCAGGCATAAGCATGATTTCGAAAAAGTGAGCGTAGATATGGTGCGACTACACCATATTTCCACATTTTCCAACAGTTGCCGACAGTGACCATATGAACTAAATTACCAAATGTAAGTCTTTTACGGCAAAAGACGTCTGATATAAAGCACTTTTGCTGATTTGTGGGCGGTAAAAGTGGGCGTGACAACATTTATGTACACATAGTGACTGCCACTTGGACCTATAGCACCTGCATACCAAGATTTTTTATCAAAACGTGTACAACTCTGGAATTAGCACGATTTCGATAAAGTGGGCGTAAATATAGTGCGGTCATGCCCATTTTTTGTGCATTGGCCAACAGTAAACATACGAAGTAAATTACCAAATCTTAGTCTTCTATAGCAAAAGCCGTCTGATAAAAAGCAATTTTACTGATTTGTGGGCAGTAAAAGTGGGCGTGAAAACATTTATATACACATAGAGACTTCCGCTTGGACGTATATCACCTGCATACAAAGATTCACTATCAAAACGTGTACAACTCAGGAATAAGCATGATTTCGATAAAATGGGCGTAGATATAGTGCCGCCATGCCCATTTTTTTACATTGGCCGACAGTAATCATATAAACTAAATTACCAAATCTTAGTCTTCTACGGCAAAAGCCATTTGATATAAAGCATTTGTAATAATTTGTGGGCGGTAAAAGTGGGCGTGACAACATTTATGTTTACATAGTGACTGCCACTTGGATCCATAGTACCTGCATACTAAGATTCACTATCAAAACTTGAACATCTCAGGAATTAAAATGATATCTGAAAAGTGGGCGTAGATATAGTGACACCACGCCCATTTTTGGCACTGCCACTGAAACTAACCATCTGAACAAAATTACCAAATTTTAGTTTTATTATCAAAACCGTCTGATATATTGCATTTTTTTGGTTTGTGGGCGATAAAGCCAACGTCTGTTGTATGGGAGGTGGTACCGCCCCCTTTTCCAATCAACACGAAACTTCACAGGAACACTCTCAGAATGTTGCTTCAGTATCCCTAAAAATTTCATAAAGATTAGTTCGGTGGTTTTGGAGTCTATACGTGATATACACGTAAATTTCATAAAGATTGGTTCGGTGGTCTTGAATTCAATTAGTATGTTTAGCTTCGAATAGACGTGTTTTTTGCTCGCTCGCCGTTAGTTAGCTTTTCTAAGTAATAACTTAACCATATTATACCGAAGTGCGGGTAATTGTATAATATCGATTTCAGTATTGTGCGTCTTTGGGAAAACTGCTATCATTATAAGACTCTGATTTTGAGCAATTTTTGTTACTGATTGAAAACTAAATCTCAGTGCAATTTTTTCCCGCCAAATAGTCCAGAGCTATCAACTAACACCATGACCACTAGATCTAAGACTTTAAACTCAAAAAACCTGCCTTCAACACCTACGCAGTCTGGCTCGCCGATGAGTACCCTATAGGAACAAACTAACTTGTTTTTAAAAACAACTAATTAAAAAACTAATTTAAAATAAACCAGTATATGAACTACTTTTAATTATATTAAGGCGTCAACTACTATGATGTTGACATGTTTAAATTGCAAATTTTTATTAGATTTAACCATTGTTAAATAATTGAGAAATAACCATGTTATTTCACCAAATATTATTAACTTTAGGCCATCAGCAATAGTTTTCAATTGGTTATTTAAAAGCAATTAAAAATAATTTAAATGTAACTAATTTAACAAGTAGTTGAAAATATATGCAGACGAAAGTCAATTGACTTATTTAGCGGACATCACCATACAAAATAAGTTAGTTCGTTCTATGGAAAAAAGTCCGAATTTCAACTAGTTGTGGTTGACAAAAAAGTACTTTATCAACTACTTTTAAATTAGTTGATTTTCCTACAGGGTAATAACTCACTTCTCACACTAGTTCAACTAGATGACCGACTCAAAAAACAAACTGAAACTGAGTCAGCAACATGCAGAGCGAACTCAGTCAACTACGCAAAGAGTTTACTCTAAGGATAGAAGAAATTGAGAAAATATGGACGGAAAATATAAACAGCGTGAGCGGCGCATTAGCTGATGTTTTTGTGCGCGTTAATAAAATTGAGTGTGATCAACTGGAATAAGAAGAAAGGGAGAAAAGATGGATGGATAAACTAAACAGCGTGAGTCATTTATTGGATGACGTTGTAGTGCGTGTTGGTAAGGCTGAATGTGGTGCTGAAACAGCTGAAGTGGCTGCGCTAAGAGAAGAGATGTGTACGCTAAAAAAAGCAGTAAATGATTTTGAGCAAAAAAAGTTCTGGGTTATACGCCGGAAGAAAAATCCGAACGTCGCAATGACCATCCCACCAGACGGCAAGGCTCGATTGCACTGCCAAGGCCACAATAAGATAATACCCCTTGTGCCTTAAAAAAAATACCTACACAAAGTTCTTTATTTTGAAGTTAGTTATTCTCTTTTATTATTTTTTTTTCTCTCAATTATGAATTAGTATTAGAGGTTTGATTTATTTTTTGAATTATATTTATTATTATCGATTTTATATTATATATTATTATGGATTATTGTTGATTTTGTTAGCTTACTGAATTGTATTAAAAACAAAAAAAAAAAATTTTAAATTAAATATACTTGGGCTGAGCCGAACCATCGTGCATGGTAAGGTAAATTTTACCGGTTTCGGTAGTGCGGGTCCTCGGATCTTAAAACGCCCACGTATGCCTTGTTTTTTATGTATGTATGCTAATATACTTCTTTTCTTTTCAGTTTTTTTTTTCTTCTTTCTTTTTAAGTGATAAATAACTCTCCGAAGTGGGGGGGGGGGGGGAGTTGTAGGCAAACATCAACTACTGCAGCAACTAACATAAGCATGACGGCTACAACAACCACACATATAAATCGCATACGACAGGCAGACTACCATTCACCGATGTACCAGCCACATAATTCCCATTATGTTTATACTAAGGAATATTTAAGAGCGCTGGGCTTGGCAGTCTTAGGCACGGCTCGGAAGCGTAGTGCTTTGTACCGTCTGCTGCTTGTTACCAAGTAGTGAACTTTTACAACGGACTACCGAAAGGTGGACCGTTATTTATACATTTAGTTTTTTTAAGTTATCGTATTCGTGGATTATTATACGTCGGCTTCGGCCGGTCGATCGTCCACAGTAGTTACCTTATTTGTGGATGATTTTACGTCGGCTTCGGCCGGTCGATCGTCCACAGTAGTTATCGTATTCGTGGAATCTTTTACGTCGGCTTCGGCCGGTCGATCGTCCACAGTAGTTACCTTATTCGTGGATTATTTTACGTCGGCTTCGGCCGGTCGATCGTCCACATTAGTTACCGTCAATGATCTTTTTTTCATCTGTAAATACGCCACTATGCATGCGTTTTGCTGATGATGTGCAATTATACCTTTCTCGCAGGACTGGTCTCATGGAGGACTTAAGTTGCAGGCGAAATGAATACTTAAATGGTATAGGTGAATGGGCCATTCAAAATTGTCTGAAATTAAACGCATTAAAGTCTTATGTACTGCCTATTAGCAAAAACAAAATTTTCTTTGATAATATTCCTGACCTGTTTATAGGAGACAAGAAACTTAAATTAGTAGACAAGGTAAAAAGCCTGGGGTATCACATTAACTCGACATTAACAAGCATGGATCACATAAATAGCATGGTACGTACCATCTACTTTACTCTGCGAAACCTTAAAATGACAGCTGAGCTTACTCCTGTGGAAACCAGGCGCAAGCTTGTGTTGCAACTTATAATTCCTATTATTACGTATTCTGAGCTCATCTACAGCAGGCTAGATTCACGATCTGAACACAAATGGCAAGTTGCATTTAATCATGCTACTAGGTATGTCTATAACCTTCCAAGATTTGATCACATTACTCAATTCAAGAAAAGTATCCTTGGTTGTGACATCATTAGTTACCTCAATGCCCGAAATTGCATCTTTTTGCATAGACTTATTCATTCCAAAACTCCTTGGTATCTTTTTGAAAAACTACACTTTTGCCAGTCGACCAGAAGTAATATTATTATAGTGCCTAACTGGAACTACCTTAACTCAACCAGGCTTTTTTTCATTAATGCCGTCAGATTGTGGAATAGTTTACCCAGCGTAATTAAATGTATGGCTAATTAAAGGTGGCTTTAGGCAAGCGGTTTTGAATCACTTTTCTTAAAAAAATAGTATGTTTTTTTTGTTAAGAAACCAGATCTCTGCTCTCAAAACCCTATTTCTCTTTTTATTTCTTTTCCTTTTCTTCTTTTCTCTTTTATTTATTATTGTATTACTTATACCTCAGAAATGTGTGTTAATCTTTTTAATCTTTTCCTCTAATTCAATTAAATGTATTATATATAATTAATTATGATTACTTAGGTATTCTTTAAGTTAAATTATAATATTTAATTCTTATATCAAAATCCTACTCCTAATTAAATTGTAACGGTGATCCGTCCCAAAGTGCACCTTACGCACTACGCCACTGGGCCCCCTACGCCACTGAATAAACTCACAAAGTGGCAAAACTAGTATATTTGGCTACAACAACTACACACACACACACACCGCACATACAACAGGCAAGCATCAACTACTGCAGCAACTAACATAAGCATGACGGCTACAACAACCACACGTGCACCTCGCATACGACAGGCAGACTACCATTCACCGTTGTACCAGCCACATAGTTCCCATTATGTTTATGCTAAGGAATATTTAAGAGCGCTGGGCTTGGCAGACTTAGGCACGGCTCGGAAGCGTAGTGCTTTGTACCGTCTGCTGCTTGTTACCAAGTAGTGAACTTTTACAACGGACTACCGAAAGGTGGACCGTTATTTATACATTTAGTTTTTTTAAGTTATCGTATTCGTGGATTATTATACGTCGCCTTCGGCCTGTCGATCGTCCACAGTAGTTACCTTATTCGAGGATTATTTTACGTCGGCTTCGGCCGGTCGATCGTTCAAAGTAGTTATCGTATTCGTGAATTATTTAACGTCGGCTTCGGCCGGTCGATCGTCCACAGTAGTAACCTTATTCGTGGATTATTTTACGTCGGCTTCGGCCGGTCGATCGTCCATATTAGTTGCCGTATTCGTGGATTATTTTACGTCGGCTTCGGCCGGTCGATCGTCCATATTAGTTGCCGTATTCATGGATTATTTTACGTCGGCTTCGGCCGGTCGATCGTCCACACTAGTTACCTTATTCGTGGATTATTTTACGTTGGCTTCGGCCGGTCGATCGTCCACATTAGTTACAGTATTCGTGGATTATTTTACGTCGGCTTCGGCCACTCGATCGTCCACAGTAGTTGCCGTTCTTTCTTTTCTTTCTTGCACAGTTCTAAGCCTTCAAACACTGTCTTTTTTCCATCGTTAGTTTTATTACTAACTATTTCCAAACATTCAGTTTCATTAATAAATCATCAAAATCTCCTTCCAAATCATTTTAATAAAATTTAATTAGTGTTTCAAAAGCTCCTAAAGCGCCATATCCAGCGGTTTTGTAGCGTCAGGAAATAGTTGGGCAATTGTAACGGCACACTAAATGGTGGGTTCTTGCTTCCATGTTTGAAGGTGGCTTTGACTGGGAAGTTGAATCCACATTTGAACATGGAGGCCAGAATTCGCAATAGAAGTGTCGTATGCAAACATGATCGACATACAGCTCATACCACGGCGGACGCATTCTAGGTGTGACAGCTGACAGATAACTTTGACAGCTAACATTTTGACTTTTACCTTCAACAAGTTTCATTCCCATATGACAGATTATAATTATCTATATCTGACATATATTTTTTGGTCTTTCAAATTTGACATTACTTTCCTTCATGTCGGACAGTTTTTCTTTTTCATGTAAATCTGATTTGCAAAGCTGACATTTCATTTCTACAAAATTCTGACATTTCATTTTTATTTCAATTTGACTTCGTGTACGTAAGTATTTGACATTTTTACTTCATTCAAATCTTACAGTATTCTCACA
Source organism: Coremacera marginata (assembly GCA_914767935.1). Lineage (NCBI taxonomy): Eukaryota > Metazoa > Arthropoda > Insecta > Diptera > Sciomyzidae > Coremacera > Coremacera marginata. The sequence goes on along the minus strand of OU612044.1, from coordinate 88,601,999 downwards.
CAAAGCTGACACTTTAAAATTACTTAGCTCTGATAATTTCCCTTTACTAAAATCTGACATTTCCTTTTATTTAATTCTGACATTGCATCTCAGACAAATTTGACAGTTTACTAATGTTATTTCTGACATTTTTGTAAGTTAACTAAACTATGACTGTTTCCTTTTATTCAACTCTGACAGTTTCGAACTTTCAACTTTTAAGTAAGCTTTCACTTACTTATATTCTGACATTTCTCGTCTTACAACTCTGACAGTTTAGATATTATTTTTTTATTCCCCTTGTTTATTAACATCTCCTATCCCGTTTGCTCTTAATTTTGACACTTGGTACTTTGACAGTTTACAATTTTCCTTTGACAGCTAGCCAGTCATCCTTAACAGCTGACAGTATAGTATATTTTTTTATATCCGACATTTTCTTTCTCTTTTCTTTCTCTTCTTTTGAATTGAATTCTCACATTTCCCTTAACTCAAATCTGACAATGTGGGTTTTCGGAAACTGGCACAAGTACTGGCCAGTTATCACACTTCGCGTGCGTCCGTGATGATTAGTTCTATTCGGACGTTGCAGAGACTGAAAGGGTCACATGGAGTGAGAGTCGTGTGAATATCCCTAATGATCAGACTGACGTGTAAGTACCCTAAGCAATGGACCATCAGTAATTTTGTGGGGTGGTATAAATGTCCAAACGATAACAAAGTATTGGGATGTCGACATTTCCGCCACAGAACAGAATTGGCGGTGTCTTGCTTTTGCTTTCTTTTTTTGATGGTGCCACGGAACAGACACCAGACGTCTGCTATAGATTTTATTGCAGCGTATCATTGCCAGAAGCAACAATAGTAGGGTGAACTTTTTTCTTCCTAACTGAGGCGCTACCGCTTGGAGCGGCTGTTGCACAACCAAAACCGCTCCCAGTATAGACCCACTTGCGCGCACCTTACCAGCAGCTCCTGGACACTCAGACACCCAGCAGGCGAAATCTATACCGGCAACAGCCACTTGCACCAACTGTGGCTACAGTTACTGAGGCTACAGCCACTGGAAAGGTAAGAACAACATCAGCCGAAGCGATTACAGCCTCCGTGGGCCAAAACAGCCGCATCCGCACCACAAAGGCAGCAGCGTCAACGGCAGCAAGCGCACACACAACTGCGGCTATAGCAGCACAGGGAGCGCCAGTTGCATTCGCGCCACAAAGGACGCTGACGCTACAATATAAATGGTAATGAGTGATTATTCAGTTTTGGATACGGCTCGCTCATCTGGTCAGGTACGTTCTTGTATTGTATTTCCAAAGTTTTTCTCTTTTTTTTTGAGTTGGTCACTTTGAATGAATTTAAATTCTTTAATCATAATGGACACAGTGCCCAAGTATTCAATATATCCATCAAGTACATTGTCACTAAATATGAAATATTAATTAAAAACTAAATGAAATGAGATGAAATTTAAAAAGAAACAATTTATGAATATTTAAATAATTGTGAACTCCACCAGAGTTTTGTTAAATGTACTTAATGATAACCTTAAAACAAATACCATAAAACTATGTTAGTGTTTAGCTCAGTAAAAGCATATAATAGAAAACAAAACTGTGTTAAAATTTGCAAAAGACTAAAAAGTTAAATTATGTATAAATTATAAATGTGCCTACAGTGATAATACTTACGTGCACAGCCAAAAACATAAAATTTTTCTATAGTTAAAATTAGCTGCAGCATTTTAAATAATAAAGTGAAGAATGAAAAAGAAAAACTAAAGTATAAGTTACAATAGTTAAAATGCTTGCATGCAGTATTTTTTTGTTACAACAAATAAGTGTTGCAATAATTTGGCAACATCTCAGCATATACTTGCAGAATGTCATATATTTAACCACAAGATTAAAACAAAAAAAAATAGTATTAATGAACAAAGTTTTCTATTGTCCACTTTTATATGAATGTTTTATTCAGCTTTTATTTATATAAACTTATCTTACAGGAGATTTAAGTTAGTCTTCATTATGACTCCGGCATGGTGCGCATCAAATCGGTAGCAGTTAATTTAAAACGCAATAACAACACAGTATGCTGATAATGTTTTGGGTAAAACATATATACTAATGGGCAATTAACGTATATACAAACACAAACAAAACAACTTCTTTCTTAACGATAACTTGTATGCATAATTTAGTAAATTAAAATCGAAGTATAGTTATATCAAACTCAACATGCAAGCAATTTTATATTTTAAATTATTTCTCTTAATCAACCTGAACTAAAATGTGAATAGAACTACACCTCGTACACGTTATCATTTCTTTAAACTTAGTTCTTTGTATTTTTCTTTCTTATTTATGTAAAAGTAACCAAACAGAAATGGTTGTTAAGACAAAAATAACTAAATTAAGTTAATTTTTCTTAAAAGTAGATACTAGTTTTACGTTAAGCACCATTATTGTTTGAAATTGTGAATGGTGAAGTTTATTTTGGATAATATTAAATGAATTATAATCTTATAAAATGAACAAGTAAAGTTCTATTTATTTGGTCGTGGGGAGAATGATTTGCTTTAGGGGAGGATTAATTTTTTTGTTTGCCCCAATCCTCCAAGGTAGGGTGGGAATAGTGCGGGCAGAGTCCTACCACCTGAACTCACGAGTTTATTAATGGTTGGGGCTCCCAACCTTTTTCCTTTTTTTTAAATATATTGTTTTTATTTCTTTTCAGGTTCCGGTAAATTTTTTTTTCTCTTTCTCGTTTTGGTTTGAATCATCGACGCGATATTTTGTTTACGCATGTTAAATTATTTGTAGGCGAGGGTACACGTGGATGGCCACAACGAACCCCACACATCTCACCAAACTGCTAGTGATGGCAAACCAGCACGTGCAGTCGTATCCAACCTCGTGTCCGCTGGTCACCTGACCAGGGGTGGTGACGTCGGCTGGGGGAAGCAGGCACCCTGGCTATTAATCTGTGCAGGAGTCACAGGGGCGCATACACCGTGCGCCCTCAAAAATATCGAGCCAGGGCTGCTGCTTCATTTGCCGGCCTCACCGTTCAGCATTGCCAGACGCAACCAAATGTTTGAAAATCTTTTTGTTTTTTAAAATTTACGGGTGACCTTTTCCGTTCCGCTACAAATTAGCGCCCAACGTGGGGCCTTCTTGTTTAGTGGAATAAGAACCATATGGCGAATTTAAATTTGAATTTTAAAAAGCAACGTTTTTTTTTTATCCGCTTTCGGTCGTGGCTCATTTCCGCTCCACTACACAATTCACAGTTCATTGTAATATTTTAATACACTAATATTTTAATGTACTAATTTTTGACAACTGTGAGCACAACTTAAGTTAAAAGTAGTAATTTGGAGTTTCAAAACAGCTGATTTAAATGAAAACTGACTTATTCAAGGGGAAGAAACAAAAAACTTTGGATGGATTGTGTCTGAAGAGATCAGCAAATATTTTGTTTAATGATTCGACTCTTTTTGAATTCAAGTAAAACAGCTGTTCACGAAATAACACATTACAACTCTACAAAAGAATGGCTTAGGACATGTACAAAAGTGCCAACATTTAACAACACAACGGCTTAACTTGTATTTACATGCAAAACAAAAACAAAAATTACTAGACAAAATAGCCACATTTCAGAATAAGCACATTAAACCTTAATTATCATGAACTGTGAATTGCTCAAGTGTTGAAATGAATAGTGGAACAATAATCAACAAACTGTTGATTACTGTCAAATCAATTTTTATTTTGTTGGCTTTATGCTTAGAGTATAATAAATAAATTCTATATAATATTATATTGTGAAGTAACAAATTGAAAATGTTGTAATTTATAATAAGTATTAGTACTTTAGTACCGCAGCTCTATCTAGGAATATAAACGCCCTTTCACCCTACTTGCTTATTCAATGGGTGGCGCCATTGCAGTGTTGCTTTCCATAGTTTATTCACTTTTATATTGAATAATCGTATATAGTTAAAAATTAATTAAAAACACCAATTTCACTTCGTTTTGCTAATGGGATTTGCTTAAAATTAACCATCACCTGTTTTTGACAGTCTTAGGGGCATTTTTGGTGAGAGAGATGCGCTAACAAATAGAACGAGAAAATGCGCTACCACCATGCTTCTCACACCATACTCAAATCGAAGAATTGTCCACAATACCCCAAGTGGTCAGAATTACAATAAAAAAATGTAAGCACGTGTTTCTGAACGAATGAAACATGGATTAAAAAATTACGGTTCAACAACAATAGATTTGAAATTTATATTTTGGGTTAACATTCTTTTGATAAAAACTTGTGATAGCTTTTCGTGTGAGTCACTGTGTTTGTGTTAACTGTGTCTTATTTCTCTTTTTACCACGATAATTTTGGCAGGGTTTAAACGCTAAAATTTCCCTTTTGGTTGCGCCATTGCTGATCACACAATAGCCCAACTTTCTGATGCAAAATTTTTTACAAATATAGATACCAAAAATAGGTTTTGGCAAATTCGATTATCGGAAAGATCACAAAAATGAGCAACGTTCCTTACACCTTTTGGAAGGTACTGTTTTTTACGATTGCCTTTCGGTATTTCTTCAGCGCATGAGGTATTTCAGGGACAGATTCAACGTATTCTAGAAGATTTAAAAGGGGTCGTATGTCAGATCGATGATATCTTGTGGTTTGGTAGAACTATATCTGAAACTGATGAAAATTTGAAAAAGGTTCTTAAAAGATTGTCTGCAGCAAACCTTACCTTGAACAGGGACAAGTGTAAGGTCGGTGACATTTTTAGGTCACTATAGATCCTATAGGGATTCATCCAGATGATTCAAAAATAAAAGCGATCCAGGAATAGCCAGAGCCAACCAATACCTCTGAGTTACGTAGATTTTTGGGTTTGGTTTAGCATTAAGCAAAGTTTGTTTCATATTTATCGACAATTTGTCAGCCTTTAAACGAACTGTTAAAGAAAAACATAATATTACCAATGGAATGAATCGCAGCAAAAATCATTTGTTGAGTTAAAAAATGTGTATCTATACCGCCGACCTTGAAACGATATAGCCCTAATTATAAGACTACTGTGTCAACTGACGCGTCTTCATACGGCTTGGGCGCTGTACTGCGACAAATGGACGATGATGGATTCTGGAAGCCGGTAGCATATGCTTCCAGGACACTTTCTGAAAGCAAACAGCGCTATGCACAGAATGAAAAAGAGGCGTTAGCCATCACGTGGGCAAAAACTGGAAAGTTTCGGGATTTCTTGACAGGAATAAAATGTAATGTTGAGACATACCATAATCCTCTGATTTCGAGTTTTACATTAAAGGATCTCGACGATTTGACACCGAGAATACAAGAATTACACATGAAATTATGGGAAACACTGGGGAAAGACTTAATAGCAGCCAATACCCTATCTCGGGCACCTGTGGAGATTCCTAAACAAGCAGATGATGAAGACTTAATAACTTTTGTCAACCATGTTGTCGAAAACTTTCAGGCAAGCGATGTTACTAAATACTGAAGTTACTAAATACTGTAATACTGGCCGGCCTTATAAATCAAAGTTGTCATCAAAGGCAAAATTGTTTTATAACAATCGGTACAAGATAGCAGTAAGTAATGGATTTCTTATGAACGTCGAAAGAATGATAATGCCAGCAAGTATGCGCCAAGATGTTTCAGAACGAATTCACAACGGACACTTGGGTCTAAACAAATGCAAGGCAAGACCACGAAATTCCGTATGGTGGCCTGGATGCATAGACAGTGTGGAAAAACTTGTAAGAGAATGCCGTACATGTGCCAAGAAGGGAACCTATGATAATATCGGAATTTCCTGAAAGACTGTGGCAAAAAATTGGCATAGATCTTTGTTATTCAAAAGGTAAGAACTTTTTGGTTGCGTGTGACTACTACTCTCGCTATTCGGAAGTCATGGAATTAGAAAAAGAAACTGCTAGCTGTGTAATTACGAAGCTGAAGTCCATATTTCCTCGTCATGGTATGCCAGAGGAAGTGCGTTCAGACAATGGTCCGTAGGTTTCACAAATTATATCATCAGAATTCCATCGACTTGCGAAAGATTGGGGATTCAAACATACAACATCAAGTCCTTATTTTTCACAAAATAATGGGTTAGTCGAATCAGCGGTGAAGATAACAAAGCATTTGTTCAAGAAAAACACTGATCGATACATGGCACTGTTGGAATACAAACCTACTCCACTATCTTCGGGTTGTTAGTCCCTCAGAGCTTTTAATGGGAAGAAAACTTCGTTCAAAATTGCCAATGACTAACAACCAGCTAGCACCGAGGTGTCTTCAGAGAGATGAGATCCTGAAGAATGAAAAAGAAAGGTAATTAAATCAAGCTTACAACTACAACCGCCGTCATGGAGTCCAACAACGACCAGATTTAGAAAAGGAGTCAGATGTTTGGGTTTGGGACTTGGCAACAATGGGGTCAAGTAGAATCGAAAGCTGATACACCACGATCACATTGGGTCCAAATTGATGCGGGATCTCTTTTGAAAAAGAGGAGACGAAGAGCTGAATACATCTATACCGACAGATGACACTCTAAGAACATTTGATGAGCCTCAGGCAGCCTCCGTGACTGATGATGGGTTCGTTGCAGAATAAAACATCGCAGCACTTTCTTCCCAGGAACCAAAGACTACATGGATGGGCCGAACTGTTACAACTCCAGCCAGATTCAATTTTTATATAAAAGATTTTGATTAAAAGATTAATATTCATTTCATAATTCGTTTTGTATTTTATATTTTATTTTAACTTATATTAATTTAAAGAAAGGGAGATGCCTTTATTTGATGTGAAATATTCCTAATGTATTTATGTATTGAATTCCGACTGCTCAATAAAGAGTTAGTTACGAACATACACTCAGGCAAGAACGGCGTGTTTTCATATGAAACAACACAAAAACCATTCAGTATTTTCAGGCAGGCGAGTGGAACACAAGTACGTGAAGATTGCATCGCAAATGCTGATATCTATGTCATGCATCTCTAAAGATGAAATGCAATTATTGATATCGTGTTGCAACTTTTTTATAGCGCTTCCTGATTCGGCTGAAACTACAGAAAGGTTGAACAAAAGCTTTAATTGACTATTTACTAAAACCCGCTTATTTCATAGCGGTCTTTTAGATTTTGCACGCAAGTGGAAAGCCATCATGAGTGAGAGGGGATTTTTCGACTATTTCTTTCGCATCACCTCGAGTCTTTTGGTTGAGATGACAAACTTTTCCACAGGTGTTAACCGTGCATTCGTAATATAAATGGCGGTACACATATCTCTAAATGAGGGCCAAGAAATATAGTTTCCATAAAAGAGATCGGTATCGCAGGGAGGCAAGCTTATCTTCTTTTTCAACTGCTTTACTAAAGTTGTGAATCATTTCGCCAATTTTAGCGACACACCTAACATACGTGTCAAAACAAGTTCGATATCTGATTTTGACCATAGCTATGTCCAATTCACTTTTTTTAGTACCGGAAAGTTCGCGCACACAAGTCTCATAAGCTGTCTTGACCTCTGCCCAAATTGATTTTATTTCTTCTTTTTGCACCTAAAGAGAAAACCTGGCAGGATCTTCCGAAGCAATCTCATTGAATTGCAGTTCGAATTCAATGAGTTAATCCGCAACCCGGATATATATTTAAATCGGATATAATGCGGATAATGCCTTTGACTCGGTAAAAAGAAATGAAGAAAAACTACTGATAAGATCGCAAACCTCGTTGAATTAAACAATTTGATATGCAAATGCTACTCTAGACAAAGGCGATAACAATTTCAAAATATCGAAAAACCTTTTTTCCAATAATAACTGATTAGCAGTTATAACCCGTGATAAACAGCTCAGGGTTGATCACAGGATTAGTAATGTCTCCCTTTCTATGAGACAAGAAAAAAGCAACACTAATGTAAGCTGTAAAAGTGTTATAAAATATTTACAAATTAAAATATGCAACATATAAGAAATATTAAAAATATTATTTATGCTGGCTTAATACAACTCAGCAAATATTTAAATTAAAATTTTTTCTCAATATTCGAAAGCTTCAAGTGATTATTTATTTATGACTAATTACTTCTTTGATAGAAAAAAAAACTATATCAACAGGTTAAGCGTCTACCCCAAGGTTTAAAGCCCGGAACATCCACTTGTAAAGACAAAAATAGTGTGTGCTGAGATTGTGAAGAAGCACTTCTCCAATATACTTACTGGCGACGATTCCACCACTGCCACCCATGGAGAGCGCAGTTCAGTGCCACCAACAAACGATGACGGAGTGAAAGTACCACCACCTAGCCATGCTGCTATCGAGTTGCTATCCATCGACTCAAAAAAAAAAAAAACAGCAGCGGGTGCTGATGGCCTGTCAGATGAATTGTTTAATACCGGCGGTGATGAATTGATGAGGTGCATGCATCAGCTCATCAGCAAAATATGGTAGCGGAAAGCATGCCCGACGATTGGAATCTCAGCGTACTTTGTCCTATACATAAGAAAGGAGACCCAAAAATCTGCGCCAACTATCGAGGTATCAGTCTTATTTCCATCGCATATAAGGTTCTCTCAAGCATACTGTGTGAAAGATTAAGGCCGATTACAAAAACACTGATTGGACCTTGTCAGCGTGGGTTTCGACCTGGAAAGTCCACCATAGACCAGATTTTCACGCTAAGATAAATACTGGAGAAAACCTATGAAAATCAAATTGACACACCATCCCTTTGTCGATTTTAAAGCTGCGTTCGATAGCCCGAGAAGGGATTGCCTATACGCAACAATGTCTGAGCTCGGTACACCTGCAAAGTTGATAAGCAACACACGCAGCTCCGTCAAGGTAGGAAGTAACCTCTCTGAAACCTTTAATACCGAAAAAGGTTTCAGACAAGTCGATCCACTGTCTTGCGATCTCTTCAACATCATTATAGAGGGGATCGTACGAGAGGCTGGTGTGTATCGTAACGGCACCATTTTCTACAAAGGAGTCCAGCTCCTTCCATACGCTGATGATATTGATATTGTCGGCAGAACCAAGAGAGATGTTACCGCTGCTTTCGCCGCTATCAAAAAGGAATCAGCCAAAGTAGGTTTGACGATAAATGAGGCTAAAACAAAGTAAATAACGTCTACAAGCAAGGGAGCGCGACGTCAAGACTCCCACGTTTCATCCGGCAGCTATAAATTTGAAGGAGTTAAGGAGTTTGTATACCTTGGCACCGCCGTTAATAACAACAACGATGTCAGCCTGGAGATAAAGCGAAGTAAAGTAACTAAGTTCCAGAGCGCTCTCTCGATCGACAAAACTAATACTCTACAAGACGCTCGTTCCACCTGTGCTCTTTATGGTGCTGAGGCATGGGTAGTTTCGCAAACTGACGCAGCTGCTCTGGGGTTGTTCGAGAGAAAAGCTCTTCGCAAAATCCTCAGTCCTGTTCGAGCCGGCGATGACTATCGCATCCGAATGAACCACGAGCTGTATGAGCTCTACGAAGACATTGATGTAGTTCGGCGTATAACTGTGCAGCGACTACGCTGGCTTGGTCATAACCATCGTATGGACGACGAAGCTCCAGCGAAAAAGGTGCTAGAGGCGCGGGTCGCTGGTCAACGACGACAAAGGAGACCCATGCCTCCGATGGATTGGCCGCACTTGGTGTATCCGATTGAAGAAGGCACGCGCAAAGCAGAGGCGCCTGGCAAGGGCTGATGAGGTCGGCCGAAACCCGGACACATGTTGTTACGGCCGCCTTAGTAAGTAATTACTTCTTTTTTTTCAGCAATTGTTTTTATTTTTTTTATTGCTTTAATATTTTGGAGTTCTTGAATTTGATTATTTACTTTAATTAAATCTCTTATAGGCGCAAATAAATAATTTTACTCATATAGAAATACCAGAACCGTAGCAATTACCTTTGCATTACTAGGTAATATCTGTAACCAACTGGGTCGTAGCCGTCCCTTTGTTCCAACTGGGAGCAATCTTTGGTAGGTGTGTATCAGAGACCTGCAGCGAATCGATTTTTTACGATTCTAAATCAATCGTCAAAAACCGACGCAATCTTTGATAGGTGTGTATCAGAGGCCTGCAGCGAATCGTTTTTTTACGATTCTAAATCACTCGTCAAAAACCGAGTGCGAGTGCGTGCGGTTGCGCACAACAGTAACCACTTCCACGCGAAGCATTCTCATCACAGCGATGAGCGACGAGTGCCGCTGCTTTCACTCATCGCTCATTAGAAAGACTTCTGAATTCTAAGCATATGATTCTAAGCACCGCCAATGACTCTAGAGAATGATTTGCGTGCACTTCAGTATTGGCGTTCGTTTTACTTTTGTTTTGTGTTTTACGTGTTGATTAAGATAAATAGCCAGCTTCTAAGTAGGGCATCGCTAGTTTAAAGAATTAAACTGTAGCAAACTTATTTTATACTTGTATGTTGTCTATTATTTGTTACTTGTTGTTATTGTATTATCTTTAATCAATTTTTTAAATCACTTTCATACTTGCAATGATGAATTGCTGAGAACCTTTATGTTTGGGGATGCCATAAGAAAAGCGGCAATCCAAAATAAACAGGATGTTCGGAGGCGGCATAAAACTTGTAGGTCCTGTTCTCGATCATTTATGTTCAAACATTTCACAACACGCACAACACAATTGATCATAAGAGATCGGTCAAAGTCTTTTCAAGGCCTGAAATGGCCAGTTCGTTTTTGTTTTTTTTTTAATTCAAACTATTAAAGCTCACGGATGGCTATCGCTACTGTCGAAATATTTGGGGAATCACCATAGCATTAAGCGTTCTTTTGAGGAACTGACCCTAACACCTTTTTTTTTGTTAAGAGCTTTAGTATGCATGCATACATTCCTTACAGATAGATAGATGGGCAGAAAAAGTAGGCATGGCAAGATGTATATATTGTGACCGCCACTGGGTCCTATTGCACTCACATACCAAGTTTCACTATCAAAACATGTACAGCTCAGAATTACAATGATTTCTGAAAAGTTGGCATAGATAAAGTGCGACACGCCCATTTTTTTTAATTGGTCTAGCAGTAACCATATGAACTAGTCTACCAAATTTTATTAGTTTACTGTTAAAAAAATTCTGATATATATCCTTTTTATTGATTTGTGGGCGTTAAAAGTGGGGGTGGCAAAATTTATATATAAAGTGACAACCAATTGGACCCATAGCACCTACATACCAAGTCTGACTATCAAAACGTTCACATCTCAGGAATTAAAATTATTTCTGAAGAGTGGGCACTAGGGCGGGTCGACCCCTATGGAAGAAAAAAAAATTTGATTTGTTACCGACTTTTTTGAAAGATCCTATTGAGAGGATTTCAGACCAGAAAAAATTTTTTTTTTAAGTGGTCTACATTAACAACCAAAATGGTCTTTTTGTTATAACTCGGTTATTTGATGTCCGATTTTGAAAAAAAGTATATTTTTAGAAAGATCTTAAAATTTTTGAGCTCAAAAATTAAGTTTTAAGCGCGTGTAACTTTTTTTCCTATGAGTGGATTTTAAAAATTTCTTCACACGGACCTACTGATTTTTTATGAACTTTAATTAAAAAATATAAAATGGGCAAAGTTTTGGGGGTCGTAGTGCAAAAAAAGTTAAAAACTGAATTATTTTATTGAAGATGACCTCAAGGGTCAAAGACTTCTGACTGCGGATTGTTAGCATTTTTAAGATCTTTCTAAAAATATACTTTTTTTCAAAATCGGACATCAAATAACCGAGTTATAACAAAAAGACCATTTTGGTTGTTAATGTAGACCACTTAAAAAAATTTTTTTTCTGGTCTGAAATCCTCTCAATAGGATCTTTCAAAAAAGTCGGTAACAAACCAAACTTTTTTTGGTGACCCACCTTAGTGGGCACAGATATAGTGCTACCATGCGCATTTTTTGCAAAGCTATCGAGAGTAAGCGTATGAACTTAATTACCAAATTTTAGTATTAAACGATGAGAATCGTCTGATTTATAGAAGTTCTATTGATTTCTGGGTAAAAAAGAAGTATTGGTCGTGGCGTAGTGCATAGAGTGAGTGGCTCATACGCGAGATAACCCTGGTTCGAATTCCACCTGACACAGAAAGATTTTTCAACTGAATTAATTTTTCTGTTCGGCCGTCACCTCTCTGCAGACAATGGCAAGCCTCAGAGAGAAAAAACTGCCATGAAAAGCTTCTTGAGAATATAAGCCGTTCGGAGTCGGCATAAAACTTGTAGGTTCAGTTCTCGATTATTTTTGTTCAAACATTTCACAACACGCACAACACAATTGATCATAAGAAGTTCGGTCAAAGTCTTTTCGAGGGCTGAAATTGGCAATTTCGTTTTGTTTTTTTATTCCATTTTCGGGTGGTACAAGTGGGCGTGGCAAATGTTATATATATATTGACTGCCACTTAGAGCACCAGCATATCAAGTGTTACTTTCAAAATGTGTACAACTCAAGAATAAGCATGATTTCGAAAAAGTGAGCGTAGATATGGTGCGACTACGCCCATTTTTTAACAGTTGCCGACAGTGACCATATGAACTAAATTACCAAATCTTAGTCTTCTACGGTAAAAGGCGTCTGATGTAAAGCACTTTTGCTTATTTGTGGGCGGTAAAAGTGGGCGTGAAAACATTTTTGTACACATAGTGACTGCCATTTGGATCCATATCACCTACATACTAAGATTCCCTATCATAACGTGTACAAATCAGAAATAAGCATAATTTTTATAAAGTGGGCGTAGATATAGAGCTGCCATGTCAATTTTTTGTACATTGGCTGACAGTAATTATATAAACTAAATTACCATACCTTAGTCTCTACGGCAAAAGCCATCTTATATAAAGCATTTTTACTGATTTGTGGGCGGTGAAAGTGGGCGTGAAAACATTTATCCATAGCACCACTTGTATCCATAGCACCTGCATACAAAGATTCACTATCAAAACGTGTACAACTCAGGAATAAGCATGATTTCGATAAAGTGGGCGTAGATATAGTGCGGACATACCCATTTTTTGTACATTGGCCGATAGTAATCATATAAATTAAATTACCAAATCTTAGTCTACTACGGCAAAAAGCCGTCTGATATAAAGCAATTTTACTGATTTGTGGGCGGTAAAAGTGGGCGTGACAACATTTATATTTAAATAGTGACTGCCACCTGAAACCAAAGTACCTGCATACTAAGATTCACTATCAAAACTTAAACATCTCAGGAATTAAACTGATATCTGAAAAGTCGGCGTAGATATAGTGACACCACGCCCATTTTTGGCACAGCCACTGAAACTAACCATCTAAACAAAATTACCAAATTTTAGTTTTACACGATCATAACCGTCTGATATACAGCATTTTTTTGGTTTGTGGGCGATAGAGCCAATTTCGGTTGTATGGGAGGTACCCGCCCCCCTTGACAATCAACACCAAACTCCACAGTAACACTCTCAGAATGTTTCTTCAGTATCGCTAAAAATTTCATAAAGATTGGTTCGGTGGTCTTGGAGTCTATACCCACATACCCACATACATACATCCATTTTTATATATAGAAATAGATTTTCACTAAATTTCATATTAAAAAATTTTGTTTTTGTTTTGCCATATTCGTTTTAGTTATTTTTATTATATATTGGTGATAAAATTTTGTGAAGAATTAAATTGAATGAAATTACAAAAAATTGTACACATTTTTTACATTTAATAATTTATTTGACTAAAAGTAGTAAGGGAAAAAATTCATTTAAATTTTAGTGAAAATAATATGAAAAAGTTAAAACAATCCATAAAAATCCGCATTGTCTTTGGTCTAACGGAAAAAAATTTAAGATTTTTTTAAGCAAAAGAACTTTTTTATTACTTTTATTTCTGACCGTTTGTTTTTTCCTTAACTACCATACCAGCCAATATTTTTTGTCGAAATATTTTGGGGATCCTCATAACATAAGCCATGGATTATTTTGAAGAATCGGACTGAACAACTTTTTTTCTAAGGAGCGTGAGGCGACTTAATGCATATACGTATGTGGGTATATGTTTATATCACGTAAAGACTCTGAAACCGCTAAGCTAATATATATACCAAAGACTTGAGAGTGTTCCTGTGAATCTGGTGCCAATCGCAAAAGACACCTTAAATAAGCCTCAAATTTTCGATATCGAACAGTTTTGGAATCGCACAGCCTCAAAATTCAATATTCGACCTCAATTTACGCATGCCGTTTCACTCATAACTTTTTATGAGCGTTGGACGAGGGGTGTGGTACTTTTTTAGTACCTTAAATTTTCGGTATAGCTTTCCAAATAAGTCACACATCAATGAAACTCGGTACGATCTTACTATGAAAGCACGGCTTCACTAAAGCTACGCCCTCTTTTAGGGGATAAGCGCCGGGTATAAGTTAGAATGTTATATTTTGGCATTGTCATCATTTTTTTTCTATGTGCAATTTATCTTATCTACGTTGCATGCGCTGCTAATGCGTGAAGCTAATTGGACCATTATTATTGGATCGCTGGTAAAACAAAAAACTGGAATGGAGAGTAGTGTACTAACATATTACTTAAGTACAATCGACCAACATATGCCAACAATAATATCTAAAAATCATAAACAAAATTATTTAGACAAATTCATCATTTTAAACTCCAAAAAGTTGAACGTAAACAAAACGTTTAACTCGAATTCTTTTCAATGCGTTTAGCACCCTTTACGCTTGGGCCGCTAGCATGCCACAAGCATCATCGCGACAGCGGGTGTTGTGTTACAAATGCACTTGCATGAAAAATACAGCAACAACAACAAGCTATAGACTTGAACTATTGCCGATGACATTTTGAAGTCAAGGCTATTTATTTGGTAAACACAATTAACAATGATTATGAATTTGAGGGGAAATGTGAGGATTTTTGTTAAAGTAAAAATTATTGGTCGATAATAGAATATCAATTTTTTATTTGAAAATATTGGAAACAAAGAACGAGTCTTGGAAATAGTGGGTAAGCTAGGTTAAGAAAAATAATATTATTTTTAATATAAATATCAGAAGTCCAACAAATAAAAACCAGATTCTATCTGAATGTGAAACTTGGCTCTTTAGCTAAAAATAATTCTTTTAGTATCTCAAAATAAGCGTGGCTTTCTAGCCATATTGTCTTGAGCGTTGTGGCGCTCTAAAAACACCAAACACTTTATCACGACAGGCTTTTCTCGTGATAAGTGAAATACTTTAATAAACTAAAAACATCGTACATGGCGATCCTGCCACTATAGACCTGAAATTTTATAATATGACAACAATAGATGATATAAACGATATTTTCTCTAAGTGGGAAATTATACATTTCCAAACTCAAAAGAATATAATCCTCAAGAAGATTACCAACCAGAGCGAACAACAGAACAGGTACCAATATACATTCCAACCAACCTGAGCAACGCCGGTCCAAAACCACTAACAATAAGTGAATACAAAAAGAGGACAAAAAATACAAAACAAAATCAAATACCAACACAACCACTAGTCTCAACAGTAAGAAGGCCACGATCAGGAAAAATAGTTAAAGCAAAACAACGAGTAGATGAATTATTTAGAATAATAAGGATAACAACAGACGAAAAACATTAATAACAGAAAAGAATTAATAAAAAAAAGTAAAAACAGAACAATTATTTATAAAAACAAAAAAAAAACGTAAATTTTTCTTAATAATAATTTTATACAAAAAAAAGTTTTAGTAAATAATATGTACATTTTTATCAATTATCATTTTCTCAATAAAAATATATAATGATAAATGTTTCAATAAATTCACAAAATGCACATTAAAGATAATAAAGATATTATATGATAGAAATACCTAATATAACTTATTTATATAAAGAATAAGCAATGTTTAATAACGAAAATTAAGAAAGAATAATTATAAATGAGAATATAGACAATAACATTGGATGAGTAATAGCATTATTAGCTTATATTATCTATAGAATCAATAAATATTGTAAACAATATATAAGGAAACATAATATTAGAGCTTTAGTCAATAATTAAATTCTAAATTCAAATTCAATAGAAAAATCATATCAAAATCACTAAGAAGCAACCCTATGCAAATATCAAGGCTGTTACGGTATTTTGTTTAATAAACATTGCACAGCATGTACTCACAAAATAATTGACATTGGAAAAATAATATATTTTTCATATGAAAATAACAATTGGCATCAACAATTTTTCAGATGACACATATGTAAAGTTAAATTAAGTAAATTTGATTTCATTGAATAAGTATAACTCACAATTATTTTGCAGAAATTGTAATAAATCGTAAAGCAATCTAAACAAAAAAATAACTATTGATGGAAGAACTTTTAGAAATCTTTAACGAAGTTCAAAAAATAAAACAAAATATAAAAAAATCTTCCAATAGAAAATATAAATCAGAAACAATCGACTTAAGGGGGTCTTATCATTGAGCAACTTTTTTTTTCAACTTTTTTTTTGCATTTATTTATAGCTTGGGTAGTTGTGAATATGCCCCTAAAAGGATTTTTAGAAATTCGAAATACTTTAGAAGATACAGCCTTTTTTGTGAAGCAAGGTCTGATGGACAAGAAGGTGATGGAGGTAATAAAACCAGCTTACGAAGCGCTGTCGGTAGATAATTTGCTTGAAAGATGCCTTGGATCTGAAACTCAGAACTCCAATGAGTCCTACAATTCTGTTTGGTCACTTTCGCCCAAACACATCAACTCAGGCGCACGCACCATCGAAGTGGCCAATTTCATTGCAACGTGCCTCTTCAACGACGGTTTTATACCCATACTTAAAATTATGGGTTTGATGGGTATTGCGATTGGCAAAAACGCATACGAATACGCACTATCTCTCAATGAAGACAGATTGAACCGATCAGAGACTCGAGCTGCGGCATCATCAAAAGCTGGCAGAACGGCTCGCAGAGCAGAGAGGGCAGCAGAAAGCAGTTTCTACGAAAAAGAGGAAGGTGGCCTGTATGGAGCTGGCATCGCCGACTAATATTTGTAAGTAAAAATTGTCAACTCTTTAAAACTGCATATAAACATTTTTGATTTTTTTTTTTTTTTCCCCAAAAAAATTACTTCAAACTTTAAACGCGTTTATCTCGAACCCACGTTTTTCGAACTGGCGGCCATGATATCTCCAGTTCAACTGAACCGATTTTCATGAAACAAAATGGAATCGACGCAGAATTGTCACCATTCTCGGGTGAACCTCGACCATAATTTTAAAAAATTTTTAACTATTTTTTTTTAAACTAAACTACAAAAAAAAACCCGAAATTGAAATTTTTTTTTTGAATGGCCGCCATTTTGTCAAAAAAAATCACAAAATTAAGCTTGAGGTTCACCCGAGAATTACATCTATACTGATTATAACCCCGTTTTTTTTTTCATTTCAGACGCTCCGGAGACCCGGAATCGTGGCCGCCGTGACGACACTTTTTTTTTCACCACCAACTTTGAAGTCTCATTACTTTTTGAACAGCCCACGTATCGAGGCAAAAAAAATTTTTTTATTTACTTTGAACCTTTTGTAATACAATAAATAAAAAAAGTTTTCAATTATTCTTTGCGTTTTGAAATAAGAATTTTTTTAAAAAGGGTCCAAAAAACGGGTTTTGAATGAGAGACCGCCTTAAAGCTACAATATCTAGATCGATATAAAATACATTCCAATAAAACTTCCGAATACTTAAATAAACTGGAGGCATATGAATTGAATGATCAATTCCAAAAATTACTAAACAAAACGAAGAATCTTTTGTTAAATCACAAAATAGATAACGAAAACAAATTAAAAATGACGGAACTGAATATAGAACTCATTTTGAAAACCATCCCGATTTTCAACGGAAACTACAAGGAATTAAACGCATTCTTAACATTAGTAGAACTGTTAGACAGCAATTACACTACGCCAGAAAATAAGAAAAAATTAATAAACATTGTAATCAATGTAAAACTAAACAATAATGTAAAAACAACACTATTACATACAGTAAATATAGACACATTCGATAAATTAAAACTCGCTCTAACAAATTCATTTAAAAGCAACTTAACGACTACACAAATACATACACAACTATCTACACTGACCCAACGAAACGGTACAGTATCAAATTATAAAGACAAACTACTAAATCTTACATCTGAATTAAGAACTTACAAATAAATGAATTACCTACCGATAGTAACAATCAACAAAACGATTTAATCATGAAAATTAAAGAGTCCTATGCATTAACAATTTTTAAAAATGGTCTAAATGACGATCTAAGGAATACAATCTTTGCAGATCAACCTAAAGCAATAATAGAAGCAACAAATCTAACGTTAGAACTAGAAAAATATAACACTACAACCCGAACCCTAGACGACAAAACTATAATAACACAACCAATTATCATAACTCCTACAGTAGACAACAACATAACAGAAATTATAATACACGACTACAAAATAACAAAAACAATAATACATTTATGCAACGACCGCATAACAACAACGCATACAGACATAACCAAAATAATAATAATCTAAATTTTAATAATAGTCGAAACCATTTTAAAAATAATAACCAAAGAAATAATAGCCAAAATACTCAAAGAGGCAATTTTGATTATAACAACAACAACAGAAATTTTAACAATAGAAATTATAATAACTGAATGTACGTCTTTAATAATGAAGACCAGGGAAACGACGATCGCTCGGAGATCGGCAGATAAGATCATCGGGGAATGCGCAATTAAAAATATACAAAATATCGGATAATACAACAAACTATATAAAAGTAACATGCAGCAATACAAATAAAAATTTGAAATTTTTAATCGATACAGGTGCAGGTATTTCAATCTGCAAAATTGGAAATAGAAATAATTATATAGACTTGATACCAAGAGGAAAATGTAAATTAACAGGTATAACAGAGGAAGAAACTTTCACATTAGGCTCAATAAACCTTAATATACAACATATTTTTCAGGCCGTAGACAATGACTTCCCCATTCACACTGACGGTATTTTAGGTAGAGACTTTTTATCAAAATATTTGTGTAAAATTGGCTATAAAACACATACACTCACCATAATACTAAACGACAACGACATAGTAGGTGTGTTTCCGTACTCAGATTGTGTAACTTGTGGGACACTATTTTCTGTTTCCGTACTTTCTGTGCTTAAAATGGGAGAAGAAGAACAAGCATAAAACCGCTCTCTCGTGCACACATAGTGCACAGGGAGTGCTAGATCTCAAGACTCCGAGCAAAGTAAGAACAAGCATCAAGAAGAACAAGCATCAACTTCACAAACAAATTGACGATAATTTTAATTGGCGGAATTTACGTTTGACATGTCTGCAGTCAAAATCAGCTGTTTTGTGCTTGAAACTTACTAGAAGCTGTTTCCGTACTTTTGCAACTATTCTCACATTTCATTTTTACTCTCTCAGTTTGAACTTACACAAATCTTACACAGTGTAGAGTACGGAAACACACCTAGGAACACCTTTATACTTAAATATAAACGCATTTAATACAATCAGAATATCACCCAGAACAGTAATTATTGCACCAATAAATTTAACCTTAGATCAGGATAGCGTTATTTTGAATGAAGAAATTCAAACAGGAGTATTTATAGCAAATTCTATAGTTCCATCAACATAATATGTCACGTAAAAATATTAAATACAACAGAAATAGAAATAAGAATTAATAAGCTAACACCGAAATGCAAACCTTTATAGGAATACTCATATTTTAAACAAGACACATGTCAAAATGAAACTAGATTCAAAAAACTTGTAAAAGAACTAGACACAGACACAAAACAACCACTAATAAATATCTTTAAAGAGTATCAACATATATTTCATTTAGCAAATGAACAGTTAACAATTTTTATACACAAAAATTAGTCACAACAGATAATACACCCACATACATAAAAAATTATAGATTACCACATGTTCATAACAAAGAGATACATGAACAAGTTCAAGACCAAGAAATAGAATTAGACTTCAACAAAGATGAGGAAAACCAGATTAAGACAATAGGCCTAATTTGGCTTCCAAAATCTGATTTATTTCGTATCACCAAGTAGAAACCTGCAAGGTAACTAAAAGAATAGTGGCCTCTGACGTAGCTCGACTTTTCGACCCATTGGGAATAATGGCACCCATTGTGATAACCGCAAAAATCTTCTTGCAGCAGTTATGGCAACTTAAATTGGATTGGGATGCCGCGCTACCACTGGAAATGCATAATCGATAGATTAAATCTCGTGAAAACATGAATGCACTCAATGAAATCCACATTCCACGCCATCTATGGCCGTGATATTCCTAAAGAAATGCAACTGCATGCATTTGCGGATGCATCTGAGATGGCTTACGGAACCGCAGTGTACATCCGATCCGGAATATTAATAACGAGACTACTTTGCGCTAAAACACGCGTAGCTCCGCTAAAGACATTAACTATTCCACGGCTTGAACTTTGTGCTGCTAAGCTTGCAGCAGGATTTACAAGACGTGTCAAGGCGGCACTAAATTTAACAAATGTAAAGGTCTATTTGTGGTCAGATTCCGAGATAGTATTAAATTGGATCAACTCTACATCGACAAACTTCCATACGTTCGTAGCAAATAGAATTTCCTCAATTCAAAATAGTTCTAAGGCGCATTAATGGCGACATGTAAGTAGTAAAGAAAATCCAGTCGACATTCTGTTAAGAATCATTTCACCAGATAAACTAGTCAAACAAGGAACCACAGGTTGAACCAAGCACATTACTTGCTCTAAAAAAGACCAAAAAACCGATGGACCAAATAAACCATCAAAATTTATTTAGAAGACTGTAAAGAATAATAAGTTATATGCTGCGCTTCAAACAGTTAATAAGGGGGCAGAAGACGTCAATCTCATTATTGCATCATTAAGTTGATGCAAGCTGAAGAGTTTAAAGAAGATATACAATATCTAAAAAATGAAACTCAGTTACCAATGAAGAGTCCACTTATTGGGCTTACACCATTTCTAGACAGTTGCGAAGTAGTACGAGTTTGATGACATTTAGAAGCGTCACAATTATCGTATGATGCAAAGCATCCAGCACTTTTACCATATTCACACCCATTAACCAAACTACTAATGGAAGCGTTGCATCGAGAGAATTGGCATATTGGACCACAAGGCCTTTTGTCGACAACAAGACAACAATTCTGTCCCATCAAGGGAAAAATACTTGCTCGATCAGTGGTGCAACATTGTATGCGTTGCGCCAGAGCTAAGCCAAAGATGCTCAATCAAATAATGGGAAAATTTAGGGTCCAGCCAGCGCTTCCATTTCTGAATGCAGGTATAGCTTTTTGTTGGCCTATCTGGATCCATTATCGTCTCAGAGGAAAACGACCCCAAAAAAGCTACGTCGCACTATTCATCTGTTTTGCTAGTAAGGAAATACTTTTAGAAATAGTAAGCGATTTGTCAACGGAAGCTTTTATTGCTGCCCTAAGAAGATTCATTGGGCGTCGCGGTCATTGTAGCCACTTATATTGTGATAATGCCACAAACTTTGTTGGAGCAAGAAACCGACTAGAGGAATTGACTGAAAGCATTTTCTCAAAAAGGGGCAAAGAAATGGTGGAAAAAGAATGCAGCTCAAGGATGATGGAGTTTCACTTCATACCACAAAGAGCACCCCACTGGGTTGTGGGAGGCTGCGGTCAAATCAGCCAAGCATTTGATGCACAGAAACTGCATCTCTTACCTACGAGGAATTGGAAACGGTAATAATAGAATCGAAGCTATTTTTAATTCTAGACCACTATCGGCCATGTCAGACAACCCAAATGATTTAACGTCATAGACCCCGGGTTATTTTTTGATAGGAGAGCCTTTAACAGCCGGGATAGATTCAAGTGCAGAAATAATTCAACAAGATTTTTTGTCATGATGGAAGCTAGCTAATCACATCAAAAATGAATTTTGGAGAAAATGGTCGTTGGAATATCTCCACGAATTGCAAAATCGATCTAAGTGGAAAGCACCGTACACCAATATTGAACTAAATACCATAGTAATAATTCAAGATGACTGCAAACCTGTGATGAAATGACCTTTGGGAAAAATTATAAGGACTATTAGAGGTCAAGATGGTTTGGTGCGTGTGGCAGATATCCAAACTTCAAAGGGATGTATTCGTCGACCCATCAAAAGACTATCACCACTTCCTTGTGAACAAGATAATCCACTTATCAATGGTAATCTAACACATCCAAACAACGAAGCAAACATCGCTAATGGTGATATGACAGTACAACACTCCGAGAAACACAAGACTAGCACCACATCAGCAAATGAGGACAAAACAGCCTCCAAAGGAAGGAATCCCAATTTATTTGCAACATCGATGTTATCGTTATTATTAACTTGCCATATCGTACCATTTTCAAAGGGAACACCCATCAACATTGCACAGTTTCCATCTCAGCCTGAAATACATTTTGACAATTTGGGAAATTCGAAGTTAATATCAAATGAATGGAACCTTATTGTTTATTACGATTTAAGCCATTATTGGAATGAATTTGAGACGTTAAGTAATGGCACAAGCCTTCAACAGCATTTATGTAGCCAAATAAATCAAAAGAGTAGTTGTGTATCGCTGATTGATCAAATTCAGTACTCCATTTCTGAAATAGTTCAAGATAACGGATTGCTTGCACATCGTCCTGTGGCCGTCAGAGCAAGACGAGGAGCTCTAAATTTTGTGGGTAACATCGCCAATTCGCTTTTTGGAGTATTAGATAACCAGTATGCAGAAGAAATGTCAAGAAAATTAATACAATTTTCAAGCAACGATGAGTTCTAAATTTGTTGAAAAACCAGACATCCGTTATAGACTCAACGATTAACATCATCAAAACAGATCAAAAGAATGTAGAGCAGAAATTCAGAAGTCTAGATGCTCAGATAACCGAAACCATGAACCGAATAAAAAATAACACTGAAGAACTATATCAACACAGAAAAGAACAATTGTTTTCATCATGGTCAGTGCATTTAATTCTAATTATAAGGAAACTTCAGCGCATCCAATCATCGATTATTGATGTTATCACCGATACTCATCACGGAAAAATAAGCTATCTTCTTCTATCTCCACAGCAATTAAGGCAAGAAATAACAAAAATTTAGACTCACCTGCCACAAACATCTCGCCTTCCAGCCGAAAACATAATCCAAGTATACAAATTAATGTCTGTTGAAGGAACGATCGTAAATAACCACTCAGTATTCAGACTTAAGTTACCGCTAGTTTTTCAAGACAAGTTCGAGATTTTTAAGTTACTACCCGTGCCTACCACAGTCAATAATACCCGCGTTTCCATAGAACTTTCCACTATTTTCATGGCTATAAATCTGCATCGAGATCAATTTTATCCAATGACCGAAACCGAGGTCTCAACATGCACCAAAATTTAAGAAACCAAGTTCTTGTGCAAACAAGCGCAGCCAATATTGTCAAGAGTGACAAAAGAGGATATATGCGAAATTTATGTATTTAACAAAAAATCAGACACTGGATGCAGACTAGCAGCATTTTCAGACAGCCCTACCTGGATACATTTATCACACGTGAGCCAATGGTTGTACGCATTGACAGAAAAGACCACTTTTAACGCAGTGTGTAATGAAACAGCCTTTTCAGTTACGATTGATGGATTCGGAATAATAACGGTACCACCAGGATGTACCTTAAGTCATGAGCTATTAACCATCAGAGGTCATCACGAATATATTAGTCAGATACGTTCATCATACACAGTCTTGAGGGAGCCAAATACCCTGGATCTACCGACACGAACTGAACCCATGGAAAACGAGTTTCTACAATACAAAACCCAACAATCAAAATTAAATGACATAGTACATCAACTGGCGTCTCGAAACTTAGAACTTCCAAGAACGGACAATAACTTTAATGTTCAGCATTCTAAGGTGAATTATGTACTACTGAGCTTCGCGCTTATTATCATTGCCGTCCTGACAATTCTAACATGGAAGCTGAAAAGATCACATAAAAGCCGTCAGATAACCGATCCGCTTGTTCCAATGACACGACGATCTCAGAACTTGGACTTCTCCGTTAATACTTAAATACAGTTTGTTGAACTCAAGGCTCAACGAGGGGGAGAATGTCTGTAACCAGCCATCAGCTAGCCATCCAACAACAAAAATTATGGTGTCATGTTTTCCAGGCACCAGTGGCACACGAAAAAAAAAACTGCAACATTGCATATATGTGTTCATTGGCTTGGCCGTGAATTGTTGACTGAGGAACAATTCAAGTCAACGATCTGGCCTTGAATGTTGGAAAACATAAACTATAGTATATTTTTGTATTTATCAGATTTAATTGTAAATATGCTTATGTTTATATCAAACGTAAAGGTGTTAGTGTTAGTTAGAACTCATATGTATATTAATGTATATTAATTGTTGGAATTAATAATATTATAGGTACACTGGCGGTCATGAAAACCGCACCACCTCAAAATATCGTGAAATTTTGTAATGGCACTGATTTCAATTACAGAAAAGAAATTTTTATTTAAAGCTAGGATTATTCAATTAGTATAGGAGGTAGCGGAGTAAAAACTCATTCCTGAACTATACTTATCTTTGATTTTGGACCAAAAATAAAAAAATAAGGAAAAACAAAAAATTCAATGCATAGTGCAACAAAATTTTTAAACAGCGTAGAAAGAAATTAAATTCTTTTTGCGGTACAAACTTTTTTTAGAAAGTATTGTTTAATAAAAAGAAATTAATATGATGTCACACCTCCTCTAGCCTGTATAACGGCCACTATCCTTGAAGGCATGGAATCAACAAGGCCCTTAAGTGTTTCCTCTGTTAGAACATTTTGCCAAACGTTTTCCAAAGGCGAAATTAACTCCTTCTTGTTATAGGGTTTCTGTTCTGCTACTTTACGTTTCATAACGTGCTATAAGTGCTCGATTGGGTTTAAGTCGGGGAAGTTTCACGGCCAAATCAAGCGTGAAATTCCTATTTCTTCAATCACTTTTCCCAGCTGTAAAAAAGATATATTTTTTATTTATATTTTGTTTATAATTTTATGGTTGGGGAAGATGACGGAATCGATATAAACCATTACTTACAAATTAAGCTCGGTGGCATGGCGCAAAATCGTCTTGAAAAATTGCGTCCGAAGTATAAGAAAAATTCTCTTCGAGAGCCGGGACCAAAAAGCTCTTCATAACTTGCCCATATTTTTGAGCATTCATTGTACCATCTAGAAAGTGCAAAGGGCCACGGATGTAATACGAAAAACATCCCCAGATGATCTGGCTTTGAGGGAACTTGACGGTTTTCACGATACATTGTTCCTTATTTCGCTCTCCATGAAAGCGGCGCACATACGGCAAATTTTCGGCACTCTGCAAGTTAAACTTGCATTTGTCCGACCACAAAACATTTCGCTATTGATCAAGTGTCCACTTCTTATGTATTCTAGCCCATCCTATACCCACTTTTTTAATTTTTTTGTCAGCATCGGCTTTTTGCAGGACGTCTTCCGTACAAACCGGCTTCTCGCAATCTTCTACGAACTGTTTCTACACTTATTTTCACTCCGTAGTGTGTTTTCAGCTCTGTCCGTATAGAAACAGCACTTTTGAAGCAATCCTTTAAGCTTACCTTTTTTATTATGCCATCTATTCTTCTGCCAAATGAACGTTTGGCACCAGATCCTTTTTTTTGCTCGAAAACCTTCAAAGTATCCTTTTTTTGTAAAAAACGCATGACAGTAGAGTGTGGGCAGCCTATTTTCTTAGCAATTGTCCTATAAGACAGTCCTTCCGTCATTAGCACATCAATAGCAATTTTCTTACCACGGTCCAACTGCTTATATTTTTCACCAATTTCGCAATTTTTCACAACACAACCCAACTGCAACAAGAGATCACTCACGAATGACCTAATTTTTCTGTCAACACATGAACAACAATCCAATACGGGAAACCCCTTTTATTGATTTAGGATAACACCGGTGATTTCCAGAAATTTTCAAATTGAATGGTAGTGTTGCCATTGGTGCGGTTTTCATGACCGCCAGTGTATAATAAAATCGATTGAGCTGTTTTCAACACGTAAAACGATTAAGGTCTTTTTATTCTAGTGAACCATTAAAGCCGTCAAAAAACAAATCAAGTTGTGAACAAGTACCAACAGCTTTGGCACAAGGAGATTTAATTTTATAAAATAACAAAATTGTGTGTACAGGTTCATGTGCCTAGACACAAAAAGTGGTAATCAAATCAGTTTTATCGCGTAAATAAAAAACAGGTGGGTCAGTTGCCCTCTTCGTCCCCTAGTGCTCAGCCAAAAAAATTTGTATTAGTATATTATATATGGTACATAATCATAAAAAAAATTTTTGGAATTTTGAATGGAATCAGTACAAAAAATTATTTTATTTTACATAAAACATAATTGAAGGCATGAATGAAAGATGGTGATGTGTCACATTTTCGGATTTTTTGTGTTCTATGCATAGATGAAGGCCTTATGTGCAGAAAAACATTTTAAAACTTAAAACAACCATGTTTGTGGCTATTTTAGAAATAAATTGCTTGACAAAGTTTGATTGATTATAAATTTCAGTACAAATGTGAAACTTTGAAGTCGATTTTCCTCGAAACTAAATAATTGCGACATATCACCTTCATTCATTCATGTCTTCAATTATAAAAAATTATGAAGTCACTAACTTGAACTTTATTGGGATATAATAATGCATATTAGCTAAACTTATAAACCGGATTTTAAAATGGAATTATGAGCAAAAGTATACGAAATTCCTCTGTGAAAAGCATTTATATTGTTCTATTATTTTAAATATAATAATATTACAATCAAATAACAGATTTAACTTTAAGGGACATTCATAGGAAAACTACTCTATAGCTTCAAGACCTTGCTTAAAGATTATAAAAAAAGAATAATCGGAATAAAATTATTTTCTTAAACAATTTTTATAAGTTGAAATAAGCTTAACACATACATTTTTATAGTATCATTTACTTTCTGTTTCTTTAAATTTTCAACCCCTTTCAACCCTTTTTATTAATAATATAATATCCTAACTTTAAAATTTGCATCACCGAGCAACTGTCTACCATCTTGTTCAAAAATAAGGTTCAAATTATTGAAAAAAAAATTAAAGTACAAGTTTATTCATCCAAATCAATATTGTTGCCTTCAAAGTTGTCCCCGTCGGCTGCAACGCACTTATGCCAGCGCTTGATCAAGTCACGGAAACCTTTCTGGAACACGGGTTTTGGTATGGCCTTCAGAGCGTTCACCGATTTTTCCATGACCTCTTCTTTGCTGGTGAATCGAGTTCCTCGAAGCGGTTTTTTGACTCGATCGAACAGGAAAAAATCACTCAGAGCCAGGCCAGATGAATTTGCCGGCTGCTGAATGGTTATCGTGTTGTTTTTGGCAAAAAAGTCACGAATAAGATGAGCATTGTGCGATGGTGCATTATTGTGGTGCAAAATCCATGATTCGTTTTGCCACAACTGCGGTTTTTTTTGGTAATGAAGGATTCGATAAATGATTCGTCGTTTTCGACCATTTCCAGCATGTATTTCGCGATAGCAACTCGGTCTCTTTTTTGCATGAAATTGAGTTCTTTCGGTACCAACTTCGCAGTGACACGTCTCAAGCCCAATTCATTCTTCAAAATGTTCTGAACGGATCCAATTGAAATGCCGAAGTCCTCTGCTATCTCTAATCGCCAGTTTGCGATTTTTGACCCACATTTCTTTGAATTTTTCAATGTTTTCTTCGGTAGTCGAACACGATGGCCGCCCGGTACGAGGGCCGTCTTCTACTTCGTCTTGGCCACTCACAAATCGGTTAAACCAATTGTTTGCCTTCTGATACAGTAGAGCAGAGTCACCGTAACATTTCACCAACATTTTACGCGTATCGCCGCAGTTGAAACCATTTTTCACACAAAATTTGATACAAACTCGTCGCTCAAATTTTTCTTCTAACGTAAAACTCGAAGACACAAAAAAGTTGTAAGCAAAACACTGTCACTTTACCAAATGTCAACGAGAGACGCTGATATTTGGCAGCCTTGTCATAGACACATGTGGCAACTGTGACGGGTAAACACGGTACAGCTTTCCCACGTCACAACGCAGCCAACGAAGATTTAAAAAGAAAAACTGTTTTGGTATTTAAATTACTAATTTATTGTTTTAAAACTAAAAAAAAGATATAACTGAACTTGACTTTTCTAATTTATGTTTACGTTTAAGAATTAGAATTGAAATCTGTTTATTTTATTATTTGTTATATAGTTATAATTTATCATTGTAGAATTAAGTTGTTTATGAATCTAACCACCCTTTGTTATTTCCAATAAATTAAAACTATTACTTTGGTATAAAATTAAATGGCTACTCACTGATTGATGGAAAATGGAATTAATGTTTTATTTATTAATTAATTAATTTATATAATTATTATAATATATATATTAATGGAACTGAATTGTTATGAAATATAAAAGTAAAAGTAAGCACCCTGTACTAAAATAAATATTAATATATATATATATACACGTATGTGATGATGGGAATAACGGCCACTGCAGCAGAAAGATGAGCACAGCACAAACATAAAGCACAGGTCTGTGCATAAAGAAAGATCAAGCGACAGCAGAGAACAAAAGTATGAATCTTACACCAAACTAGCAACAACCGAAGCAAGAACAACGAACAAGTCACACATGAGCGTAGAATACAGCAGCCAATTTACGAGATCTCAGCACTAATACAATGGAAGAGTGAGACACAAGAAGATGAGTAACGAAAGAACGTTGACGCAGTGAGTCAACCCAGCAGAGACAAGAAGAAGAACAGCCAGCAGCATTGGTCAGAGGCTGGTTAGCCCGACGACGAAAAATGAGTAGCTGTGGAACTGCGGAACTTGGCGGACGTGCTTAGATATAGTAGCTGTGGAACTGCGGAACTTGGCGGACGTGCTTAGATTCAGTAGCTGTGGAACTGCGGAACTTGGCGGACGTGCTTAGATTGAGTAGCTGTGGAACTGCGGAACTTGGCGGACGTGCCAATAGATGTTGGATAAATTAGATGCGGTGGGCGTGCCAAATTAAAGTAGTTGTATTCAAAGATTAAGGAGGAAGGAAATAGAGGAGCCTGTCAAGGACATTAAGAAGTAAGTAAGGTGTGGACAATTAAAGACAGAAACGCGTGACGAACGGGTACTTAGATTTGCTTTATTTTAAGTATACCTAATTTAGTAGTTGGATCGGGGTCTTCGGATACCAATTAATATTTTAAATATAATTAAGTAAGTAGTTTGATCGGGGTCTTCGGGTACCAATTTATATTTTAAGTCTACCTAATTTAGTTGTTAGATCGGTGTCTTCGGATACCAATTAATATTTGAAATATAATTAAGTTATCAGTTTGATCGGGGTCTTCGGATACCAATTTATATTTAAAGTATACTTAAGTGAGTGGTTAGATCGGTGTCTTCGGATTCCAATTAATATTTTAAATATAATTAAGTTATTAGTTGGATCGGGGTCTTCGGATACCAATTAATATTTTAAATATAATTAAGTTATTAGTTTGATCGGTGTCTTCGGATACCAATTAATATTTGAAATATAATTAAGTTATCAGTTTGATCGGGGTCTTCGGATACCAATTTATATTTAAAGTATACTTAAGTTAGTAGTTAGATCGGTGTCTTCGGATACCAATTAATATTTTAAATATAATTAAGTTATCAGTTTGATCGGGGTCTTCGGATACCAATTTATATTTAAAGTATACTTATGTTAGTGGTTCGATCGGTGTCTTCGGATACCAATTAATATTTTAAATATAATTAAGTTATTAGTTTGATCGGGGTCTTCGGATACCAATTAATATTTTAAATATAATTAAGTTATTAGTTTGATCGGGGTCTTCGGATACCAATTAATATTTTAAATATAATTAAGTTATTAGTTTGATCGGGGTCTTCGGATACCATAAAGTATATATAATATTTAGTAGTTTTGAATCTAGTTAGACCGGGGTCTTCGGATACCACGTAATATAGTAAGGAGATTTAATAAGTAGGCACATTATGTATTTGGGTACCAACATACTGATCACAACGACGAACAACGGCGGAACCACTACGGTCACGGACGATCCGGCACACCTTACATTCTGCGACACCCAGCTAGAGGGCCACGTCAAAACCAGGATCCTATGAAACTCCGGGCCACACGTTATTCCCATCATCATAGCCTCAAAATGTACAATTGAATTAAAAACTCAATAAAGAAAGCGAACTATAACTGCAAGTCTTCTTGATTTTTATATAAATTTTGTAAGGACCTCGGAATCCCGGCGAGCTTACCTCAGCTATAAACCCGGAAGACCGGGAGCTTCGTTACATGGCGCCCGAGCAGGGACCTGCAGAATATAGTCAGAGGTACAAAACTAAAAAAAAAAGGAATACGGGTGTGACTCAAGACACTGAAATTGGCGACATAATGATAAGAAGAAAATGAGACTAGAGAATGTGATATAAGAAAGCAAAAGAACATTATTTAAAACAAACAATATAGAACTGATGAAGAACGAAGTGAAATAAAAAAAAAAAAAAAAAACTAATTGTGCGTTAAAAAAAAAAAGAAGGGGCACCTTGAAAGACTTATGGTGTGTTAAAATAAGTATTTGCAAAAAAAAGGAAAAGATTTAAAAAGAAAATATATAAAAATAAAAGAAACAAAGACATAAACGCTAATTGTACTTAAAAAAAAAAAAAAAAAAAAGGTTTAAAAAAAAAAAAAAAGTTGCTTTGGAAAAAAAAGGAGTGTTAAAAGATATAGAAATAAGATGGTGAAAACAGCGTGGATATATTCACTTCGACGCGAGGATCTGATTAGTTACGTCGATGAGTTCGGTTTTGGAGCAGAGGGCTCAGTGGAGAGCTGAGGAAGCGTTTCGCTATGAGAGTGAACGAAGTGGAGCTAACAGTCGATGAAGAGAAGCGGCTGGCAGAATTAGAAATCAAACACAGACGAGTTAGCTCACCCGGTCCAACGCCATCATGTACCGCAACCTCCAACCCTCCGATCGTGCTTACGGTACCATCGTCAGAGGCCACCGCTGCCCACAAGGTGGCGCGAGAACCAACCATGGAACCATTCAAGCCAAATTTATCACCATCTTTGCCGTTCTACGAAGTGGCTATGGACACACAGCGAGTGACTATGGCTATGGCTATGGGGATATTATTAACCGAATGAAGAAATGGGGAGTGAAATACCACGGAGACGAAGATCCGCTCGCTTTTATCGAACGAGTTGAGGAACTGGCAGACGTCTACAACATCGATATCAACTTGCTGCCACGAACCATGCCAGAGTTATTGCAGACTCAGGCCCTTTGTTGGTTTAGAAACAATAACCAACACTGGAGGACCTGGGTAAATTCTAGACCGATTTCCTTGAATTTTTCCTGCAAAATTTTTCGAGAGGCTAGAGGACGACATCCGTCAGCGCGAACAAAGACGAGGTGAAAAATTTAAAGACTATGTCATCGACCTCCAGAACTTGATGCGACATGCTGATTTAAGTGGGCAGCAAAAGTTAGAAAGGATATATAAAAATTGTAGCCGTGATCTCCAATACTTCATCAAGCGCAGGGAGTTCTCAAGCTTAGCGGAATTGATCAGCCTGGCCGGCGACTTTGAAAACTTAGATGAGTCGCGAAAGATACAAAGGTGGCCAGAGTCTCAGGGTCGAGCAGTGATGCCGAGGCAACAGAGAATCGACCCCAACACGCACGTGGACCCACGTACAGCCAGTAGACAATGCGGACATAATGAACACATGGTCCGAGACTGCCGAGGCCAGCTTGTACATTTTTGTTGGGACTGCGGTCGTAAAGGTACAAGCACATTTGATTATTGTCGCCGATAACCGGGAAACCACCAGGGACCCTCTCAACGTCGAGAAGAGCAGAGTCCAAACTTTGCCAGACCTCGACACCGTTAGACGGCCTAAGAGCCGAGGGCGGACGCATCATTGCTACAGTAGCCCTTGATGATGCGTGGATGGAGGCTACTCTGGACACAGGTGCGACGCGTAGTTTCATTAGTAAATATTTCGCTCACAAACTACGAACCCGTGACAACACCGTACGCATGGTAACCCAGGTGTGCATGGCTGATGGAAGCACACAAAAGGTCACCGAAGCGCTCAGGATGGAGGTCTCATTGGGCAAACAGAGTTTTCCGGCGACAATATTGATCTTACCGGAGGTACTAGACGACCTTATCTTGGGAATGGATTTCCTGATCGGAATCGGGACGTCAATAAGATGCGGAGATTTTCACCTCGACTTGCGAAATATGCAAGGACCAAAGTCACCGATTGAAGCTACTCACCGCGTCACTGCAGCACCCGCGCAACCAACTGCCACAGCAGCAGCAACTGCGTCACAAACTGCCGCAGCCATGCCTGCGTCACCAACCACCAGAACAACAAAAAGGAAAAGATCACGAAGAATAGCGACACCTACGTCATCGGCCATTAAGGAAGCAACATTAGCAACAAGGACAACGAAGAGATGCAAGCCACAAAGGGCTCCGACATCAACTGACAAGCAAGCAATGGGAGCAACAACGGCAACGAAGAGAAGCAAGACACGAAGGACAGCGACATCTGCGTCATCAACCGTGAAGGAAACACTGAGAGCAAGAACATTCATGACACAGCAAGATGAATGCTGCACATGCAACGCAAACCGCATAAAAGAATTAAGCAAAATTGAGAACAAGGAGATAGAGGCGTTTCTGCAAAGGGAGCTGAAGAGCTTCGAGGATATCCAAGGGGTATCAAACATAACGGCACATCGTATAGTGATGCGTGACGATCGACCAATAAAACAACGTTATTTTCCAAAGAATCCGGCAATGCAGAAGATTATTGATGATGAAATTGATGAACTCCTGGCAAAAGGCTGCATTGAGCCCTCAAGAAGTCCCCACAGTGCTCTAATAGTCTTAGTGAAGAAGAAGACAGGGCAATGGAGGTTATGCATAGACTATCGCCAACTAAACGCGCGATCAATTCCAGATGCTTACCCTCTTCCTAGGATCCACCACATCCTCGATCGACTCAGGAACGCGAAGTTTATAAGCAGCATCGACCTCAAGAACGGATATTGGCAGATACCTATGGAAAAGAACAGTAAAGAACTCACCGCTTTTACCGTCCCGGGGCGGGGACTATTCCAGTGGCGCGTCATGCCGTTTGGACTCCATTCAGCACCAGCTACCTTTCAGAGAGCTCTAGATCGGGTGATCGGGGCTGAGTTAGAGCCCCATGCTTTTGCATATCTTGATGACATCATCATCACGGGAACGACACTGGAACAACACATGGAAAATCTAGCAGAGGTTTTCAGGCGACTACGAGCCTCCAACCTACGTATCAACCCCGAAAAGTGTGAATTTTTTAAGAAGGAGGTAAAGTATCTTGGACATGTAGTCAGCGAGGAAGACATCCACACCGACCCGGATAAGGTGATAGCCATTAAAGAACTAAAACCTCCGGGAAACATACGCGAAGTCCGCCGATGCCTCGGTATCGCGTCTTGGTACCGACGCTTCGTTCCTGATTTTTCGACGGTCGTGCATCCACTAACTACTTTGCTTAAAAAAGGAAAATATTTTAAATGGGGCCCAGAACAACAGCTTGCATTTGATGAACTAAAGCAAAAACTCACTGAAGCTCCCGTTCTCGCTTGCCCAGATTTCAATCAAAGATTCGTACTGCAGACTGATGCTTGCGACTACGGCCTCGGAGCTGTACTTACTCTGAGCATCGATGGAGCGGAAAAGGTCATCGCATACGCCAGCAGGCACCTAAATAAGGCTGAACTCAATTATACAACCACCGAGAAGGAATGCCTCGCCATAGTGTGGGCGATAAGGAAAATGAGGCCATATTTAGAAGGTTATGCTTTCACGGTCATTACAGATCACCTTTCGCTAAAATGGTTGAACTCCATTCAGAGCCCGTCCGGCCGCATCGCGAGGTGGACCCTCGAACTACAACAGTATTCGTTCGACGTCCAGTATCGTAAAGGCAAACAGAATGTTGTAGCTGACGCCCTGTCCCCCAGTGACCAGTGTGACGAGAGAGTAGGGGCGTGGTACAAAAGATGCGTCAACAATGTAGAATCGAGTCCGGAAAGGTTCCCAGAATACACGATAGAAAACGGGAAATTATACCGTCACTTCCCCAGGACCATTGGCGACGAAGATTGCACACCATGGAAGTTATGTGTACCAAACCATCTTCAGGGTCGAATTCTGAAAGAGAACCACGATGCACCCACCGCAGGTCACCTAGGTATTCGCAAGACTACCGCTAGGGTGGCAAATAAGTATTACTGGCCGGGAATGTTCCGCCACATAAGTCAATACGTGCGAGGGTGCGAAATCTGCCAGCGCTATAAGGCAAGCCTACAGCGACCAGCAGGCGAAATGCTAACCCACTTGGCCGAAGAACCTTGGTCAACCGTTTGTGCAGATTTTGTGGGGCCACTTCCCCGGTCAAAACACGGCAACACCATGCTTCTAGTGTTCACGGATAAGTTCTCCAAGTGGATGGAGATGATGCCACTACGTAAAGCCACCAGCGATCAGCTCGTGAAAGGGTTCCGCGAAAGAATCCTCTCAAGATTCGGGGTGCCAAAGATCTTGATCACAGTTAATGGCGTACAATTTACCAGCAAGAAGTTCCAGAGTTTTTTGACAGAGCTTGGCGTGCAGCATCGATATACGGCACCCTATACCCCTCAAGAAAACCCCACGGAGCGCACAAATCGGACCATAAAAACTATGATTGCGCAGTACACGGCAGAACAACACAATACGTGGGATGAGTTACTCCCGGAATTGACCTTGGCCTACAACACAGGTGAGTCAGAATCCACCGGGTACAGTCCCGCATTTGTAGTACAAGGAAGAGAACTCCGCATAACCAACGCAGTTGACGAACAAACTATAGGCACAGGCCAAGAAGTAGCCTCGATCACAGAGCGAGCGGAACGACTAAAGAATGTTTTCAAAATCGTAAAAAGGAATATGGAACAAGCAGCACAAACGCAGGCCCGACACTACAACTTAAGGCGTCGGCAATGGAAGCCAGAGGTAGGACAGCTTGTATGGGTGAAACAGCACCCCCCGTCAAAAGCCATTGACAAATTTGCGGCCAAATTGGCACCACGCTTCGACGGACCGTATAAGATAGAAGCATTTATATCCCCGGTTATAGTCCGAGTCAGGAAAATTAGCAAGACACAATCACGCACAGCACATATCAGCGATCTAAAGATTTACTACTCAACCGAGAGCACGAGATATAGTAATCCATTACAAACGTTGAATTCAGAAGCAGCCCGCTCACTAAGAACTTCCCCACCCTTCCCCAGACGAAAGTCGACCTCAAGAGAAAGTTTCCCTACTGGGTAGATAATATAACAAAGGAAAAAATATATATATATAAAAAAAAAACAAAAAACAAATTGAAGAATACACTCGAGAGAAAAGTATTGAAACTAGCAGAATATAGTATTTACCACCGAACAACAAAAAAAAAAAAAAACAACAGCAACTGGACCATCACAACAGCTTGCACGCAAGGGAGTCCAACAAGCTACGTTCATGCAAGCCAAAGCTTAGAAAAATAATTATCATTCGAATGATAACCACCAAAGGGTAAACACGTATTATCGTTATCATTACGCGTAATTATTGATAGCAGACAGTATGGATGAAAAGTTTGAGAAATCGCGGGAAAGATTTAGGAGACATCTTCTCCTGCGCTACGCAACACCCGAACGCCAGCCTACCCAAGCCGAATCCTCCAGCCCTAACAACACGGCTGAGGAAGATGATTGTTCCAACAGGGTGCCCCACTACTCGCAGGCACAAGCAGAAGGCAGGCGACAGTCATATACGGCCCAAGCTTTCATGAACGATGTGGGAGACCAGCCCCACTTGGACGACCCAAGTTGCAGCGAAGCCTCGGGTGAAGACGAGGGTGGTCCGACCAGACCCTTGACACCGATCACTGTAAGCAGCGAGCATGAGGACCCACGAAATGCAAGCGATGAAGAGGAGGAAGAGGACTACATACTCCTTCAGGGTAGATGGTTTTCTACCGAAGTTCTTAGAGACGTAGTCGACACTCGGGGCTGGACGCAGTACGTCCTTCAGTGTCGGGCTATACTGACAGTGCGAAACCCAGAGACGCCGGAAGAGATCTCCGAAGAACCTTGGGTAGAACTCCCAACATCCCCAGTTCCCCAAGCCATAAGATGGGAACCGACACAGGTACAGATGACCCCAGGGAGGAGCGTAGAACTCCAGGACCATCAGACCAGGCAGCTGCGATCAGTGAAACTCATGCCGAACTGATAGACGTACTCCGGAATAGAAGTCATCGTAGAAGCCACGTCACAACGCAGCCAACGAAGACTTAAGAAGAAAAACTGTTTTGGTATTTAAATTACTAATTTATTGTTTTAAAACTAAAAAAAAGATATAACTGAACTTGACTTTTCTAATTTATGTTTACGTTTAAGAATTAGAATTGAAATCTGTTTATTTTATTATTTGCTATATAGTTATAATTTATCATTGTAGAATTAAGTTGTTTATGAATCTAACCACCCTTTGTTATTTCCAATAAATTAAAACTATTACTTTGGTATAAAATTAAATGGCTACTCACTGATTGATGGAAAATGGAATTAATGTTTTATTTATTAATTAATTAACTTATATAATTATTATAATATATATATTAATGGAACTGAATTGTTATGAAATATAAAAGTAAAAGTAAGCACCCTGTACTAAAATAAATATTAATATATATATATATATATAAATACGTATGTGATGATGGGAATAACGGCCACTGCAGCAGAAATATGAGCACAGCACAAACATAAAGCACAGGTCTGTGCATAAAGAAAGATCAAGCGACAGCAGAGATCAAAAGTATGAATCTTACACCAAACTAGCAACAACCGAAGCAAGAACAACGAACAAGTCACACATGAGCGTAGAATACAGCAGCCAATTTACGAGATCTCAGCACTAATACAATGGAAGAGTGAGACACAAGAAGATGAGTAACGAAAGAACGTTGACGCAGTGAGTCAACCCAGCAGAGACAAGAAGAAGAACAGCCAGCAGCATTGGTCAGAGGCTGGTTAGCCCGACGACGAAAAATGAGTAGCTGTGGAACTGCGGAACTTGGCGGACGTGCTTAGATATAGTAGCTGTGGAACTGCGGAACTTGGCGGACGTGCTTAGATTCAGTAGCTGTGGAACTGCGGAACTTGGCGGACGTGCTTAGATTCAGTAGCTGTGGAACTGCGGAACTTGGCGGACGTGCTTAGATTGAGTAGCTGTGGAACTGCGGAACTTGGCGGACGTGCCAATAGATGTTGGATAAATTAGATGCGATGGGCGTGCCAAATTAAAGTAGTTGCATTCAAAGATTAAGGAGGAAGGAAATAGAGGAGCCTGTCAAGGACATTAAGAAGTAAGTAAGGTGTGGACAATTAAAGACAGAAACGCGTGACGAACGGGTACTTAGATTTGCTTTATTTTAAGTATACCTAATTTAGTAGTTGGATCGGGGTCTTCGGATACCAATTAATATTTTATATATAATTAAGTTAGTAGTTTGATCGGGGTCTTCGGGTACCAATTTATATTTTAAGTCTACCTAATTTAGTAGTTAGATCGGTGTCTTCGGATACCAATTAATATTTTAAATATAATTAAGTTATCAGTTTGATCGGGGTCTTCGGATACCAATTTATATTTAAAGTATACTTAAGTTAGTAGTTAGATTGGTGTCTTCGGATACCAATTAATATTTTAAATATAATTAAGTTATCAGTTTGATCGGGGTCTTCGGATACCAATTTATATTTAAAGTATACTTAAGTTAGTAGTTAGATCGGTGTCTTCGGATACCAATTAATATTTTAAATATAATTAAGTTATTAGTTTGATCGGGGTCTTCGGATACCAATTTATATTTAAAGTATACTTAAGTTAGTGGTTAGATCGGTGTCTTCGGATACCAATTAATATTTTAAATATAATTAAGTTATTAGTTTGATCGGGGTCTTCGGATACCAATTAATATTTTAAATATAATTAAGTTATTAGTTTGATCGGGGTCTTCGGATACCAATTAATATTTTAAATATAATTAAGTTATTAGTTTAATCGGGGTCTTCGGATACCATAAAGTATATATAATATTTAGTAGTTTTGAATCTAGTTAGACCGGGGTCTTCGGATACCACGTAATATAGTAAGGAGATTCAATAAGTAGGCACATTATGTATTTGGGTACCAACATACTGATCACAACGACGAACAACGGCGGAACCACGACGGTCCCGGACGATCCGGCACACCTTACATTCTGCGACAGCCAGCTAGAGGGCCACCTCTAGCTCAAAACCAGGATCTTATGAAACTCCGGGCCACACGTTATTCCCATCATCATATCCTCAAAATGTACCATTGAATTAAAAACTCAATAAAGAAAGCGAACTATAACTGCAAGTCTTCTTGATTTTTATATAAATTTTGTAAGGACCTCGGAATCCCGGCGAGCTTACCTCAGCTATAAACCCGGAAGAAACCCGTTACAGCTAAAAAAAATTTTCAAATCGAACAGTTAAGTTCGGTTCACAGTGTGAATGAACCTTTCTTTTTGAGCAAGGTGGTATACTCAACGTATTGAGAATTTAAAATCATATATATAATGCATTGCACACAAGAGAAATCCCACTTAGGTGTAATAAAATTAATATAAATATTGTACCCGTGCATTTTAAATGTTTTTGTGTCAGGTCGGAAAGATTTTGAAGTTGCATTGAGATTTTACACTTTCTTAAGCATTTGATTAAATCAAGAAAATTTTTTCAAACAGAATAATTTATTAGTTTAAAAATAAAATTGATGTTACAATAAGATTATTAAAAAAATTTAATTAAATATCATTGGTTTACTTAAGACCAACAAGAGCTTGAATTCTCTTAAATATACATGACATTTTTAATATTTTATGTATCATTATAAGACGAGCACAGAATAAAACAGTGTGTATTTTGAAGAAAAAAACTTACGAAATTTACGAAGTTATCTCTGCAGCTTGCGTGTAAATTTTGTAAGTACGTGCGTGCTTGTACTCGTCGTTTATAATCGGTTTTATTTTATTAGTTTTTGCTTCGGCTTTGGTCGACAAGCAACGCTGGCGTGGTTGATTGTTATTTCGCTGTAATATTTTCATTCATGCAATTTTGCATTCAGTTCTTTTAACACGTTCAATTTTTGATGTTTATAAAATAAAATTTAGTTTATGTTGGCTATTTCGTAGTTAATTTTATTAATTTGTTTTATTGATCTTAAAGTCATGTAAGGAGAGAACAAAGTTTTGTAATTAATGATTCTATTTCTCTATATATATCAACAAAAATCATTTTCTGTTTGTTTATTTGTTTGTTTGTTTTTTGTTTGTTTGACTTTTTTACAAATCTTGCATTACTTGCATTACGCGTCCTAGATTAGGTTATTGCATGCTTAGTTTTAACCAGTGATGTTCTTCGACGCGTCGACTTTAATTGTTGACATTTTGGAGTCGAAATTACGAAGACAATGGTGTGGACAACGTCGACTATGTCTACAATAGTGTAGACAATGTCGAAAATGTGGAAAACGACAGCATTGGTGTCGAGAATGTAAAAAATTCAAACAATTATTTGTTAAAAATTAGAAATTAAATTTATTTGTTATTTGTTAAAAATTTGAATTAAGCATTTTCAATTATTAATCGCAATACTACGTAGATTAATTTATACTTTACTCTGGTATTGTTGCCGCTTAAAAACTTTTATTTTATTGCAATTTCACAATGCAAAAATTAAAAATGCTTTCTATAAAAGCCGGCTGCCATTTTGCTCAATGAATAAAATACTTGGCAGCTAAGGTTGTGGGTTGCATAAAAATGTTAAATTATCTACATCGTTAATAGTGATTGTCTACACGACATTATCGATCACGTCGAAAATGGTATTCTCGACATCATGTAGTCTACGTCGCCCATCACTGGTTTTAACCACGTCCCTTTTACCATCCAAAAATCAATAAAAATGCTATATTTCCGGCTGTTTCGATTTTATGAGACTAAAATTTGGTAATTTAGTTTGTATGGTTACTTTTGGCAACTGTACCGA
This sequence comes from Coremacera marginata, assembly GCA_914767935.1. Lineage (NCBI taxonomy): Eukaryota > Metazoa > Arthropoda > Insecta > Diptera > Sciomyzidae > Coremacera > Coremacera marginata. Next base: position 88,561,435 of record OU612044.1, on the reverse strand, counting down.
AAATGGGTTTCCACGCCCTCTTTTACCGCGCACAAATGAATGAAAATGGTATGTTTCAGACGGCGTTGGTCGTATAAGACTGAAATTTGGTAATTAAGTTTGTATGCTTGGCACTATAATTACGCCAACTTTTAAGAAACCTCTGAGCCAATTCCGCTGAAATTTTGGCAGTAGATTGTTTTCGAGCACAATAGTTGTCTTGTTTATTTGCTTTGGTGATCAAGCAATAATTCGAGTGTCAACAGAGAAACGTTGTGAGAGTGAGTATTGATTTGATTTTCACTTGCAAATAGTTGTGCAGGTGTTCTTTTATTTTTGGCCATTGATTTAAGCTATAACATTTTGAAAAAATGGAAGAAGAAAGTGCTGGTAAGCTATAATGTTTATGAGGTAAGTAAAACTTAAAGCGATTAAAAATATCGCAACTGAAAATGTTGACCGCATCCAACAGCTAATCGTAAAATTATTAGTGCAAAAAAATTTCAAGGGCAATTTATTTGCAAATGCAATAATCTATTGAAAAGAAATTAATATTTTTCGCTAGAAAGAAGATAATTTTTACTGTACATCTAATTGGACACAAAAACCTTTATTGATTTGATCAACAGTTGCGCTCTCTTCTAAGCCAAGACAAATTATTCCACTAAGATGAGGTTCTGACTCTACCAGGAAACGCAACTTTTCATTTCCATTTTTCGATAGTTTATGATATGTATCATGTTTCCAAATTGGTTTGGCCGATAACGATTACATAAAAAAGTACTTCCATAAGAAAAGAGCCATCTTTTTTACGAAAATTATGAGTATCTCATCAAAAGTATTGACACTTCACATTGCACTTTGATTCAGCAAAACAAATATTTTTCTACAGTTTTTGAACCAGTAAATAACTGCCAAAAAACTCAAGGTGTTCATTTACTTCGTTCTAAAAAAAAAAAAAACAGAAACATCACCGAGCTCTAGATGAGAACCTGCCCTTAAGAGTACAATTTTCAATATTCATTGGAAGATGCTGATGAAAATCCCGAAAAGTTTGCTGGTCTTTTTAGGGGCTGTTCATAAATTACGTAACACGTTTACGGGTGAGGGGGAGGGGGTGATCAAGTATTTGTGATGAAGTGTGGCATGGGCAGTGGCGAATCTGGAAAAAAATCTTTGGGGGGTAGGGGGTAAATATCAACGACTCATTTTGAATTTGCCAATTGAGTCGACTCGAGTAGAAAATTCGACTCGCGGACGCTGATAGGGGCAGTAATTAAACTATTTCTTTTAGACGAATTTTCCGTAGACGGATATTTTCACATTTATTTAATTCTCCCTTTGAAATATACACATAGTGAAAAGCTATTCAAAATTTTAGAATATATTCCACTTTAAGAAATCATTACACTTAAAAAAAACAAATATTTTGGCTGTCACGTTAACCGCCAATGAGCCAACCCATTTTTAAATAACCTCCAAAAATCATGTTTTTCGTAAAAATGCTGGCTGGTGTAGTTGTTAAAATAAAATAAATGGTCAGAAATAATAGTTCTATAAAAGTTCTTCCAAACTGTATTAAAAAACTTCACATTTTTGCCGTTTAACCAAATATAATGCTGATTTACATGAATTCTTTTTATGTTATTTTCACTAAAATTCAAATAACTTCATTATTTTTTATGCTATCCTTGTTGTGAAGATATCGTTGGAAAGGTTTTAGTTGCTTCTATTTATTTCCGGACGGGTTTTATCACTTTCATTAACATTTAAAGTAAAATATTTAAATAAAAACATTTTATTTTGCAAATTACACGTACGGCAAAGATAATGAGAGCAATAAGAAATGGTAAATATTTTAGTTTAAATGGTAATTAACTTGATAAACTCTGCCCAGGAATAAATAGATGCACTCAAAACCTTTTTCAAACGATATCTAAACAACGTTTTAGTTTTAGTGAAACAACATAAAAAAAATATCAAAAAATTGCATAAAAATTCGCATTATCTTTGGTTAAACGGTAAAGATTAAAAATTTGTTGATGCAGTTTTGAAGAACTTTTTCAGAACTATTACTTTTAAAATTTTGGTTTTTTTTTTTAATAAACACGTCAGTCGAAATTTTTACGAAAAACATGATTTTTGGAGGTTATTTCAAAATGGTTTAGCTAGATGGTGGTTATAGTGATATCCAATATATTTTGTGAATCTCCATAAAATAAATGAAGATTCGCTTTTAGTCGCTGGCAATGGTCATTTTTTTCGGCACCCTAATGTACATACATACCAACTCGCTGTATGCAAACCACTAGTCGGAGAAGGACGGTTGCAGTAAAAAATAAAAGGGTCAACCTTTAAGTCTACATGCTTGAAAAGCAGTGGTTCGGATACTACAAGAAAAAACACATCTTTGAAAATTAAAATTTTGTTGAACGCTCGTCACTAATGGGTTAAAGTGAATAGATACTAATAGCCTTATTCTGTTGATTGACAACTGTAAATTCATTGACAAGCTAGTCTTTTATGTGCTATTTTTTGGTCGAAGGGGTTGAAAACATTCAAAATGTTTCGCTTATTTTTTTGTTCTGAATAGTTTTTTTATGTTGCTAACAGTTTTGTAATGTTATGTAATGTTTATATTTCAGAATAAGAAATTTTTACAGTTGTTAATAAATTTACAATTGTCAATCAACAGAATAGGGATATAAGAATGTAATCTAAGTGTTTTGGAAGATGCCTTGCAAATTTTTTGTTATTTTTTTACCTTTAAATAAAATACGCCATAATTAGTTCCTATTTAATTTTTATTTACTTAAAAAAGATTCATTTAAATACAATAATTTGAAACCTGATATTGAGCTACTATCCGGTATCCGACCGAATAGTAAATTTAAACCGAGTATCCGGCAATTATCCGGATTGCATCTCTAGTTTAATCCGAGAAAATTTATAAAAGGCTTTTGAAACACCTTTAAAAAACAAAGATCAAGAGCAACTAAGAGCAGCAAACGGAGCTAAAACGGATTGAATTTAATTTAAAATTAGATTTTCATTATTTATGTCCTACTAGCTTATACCCGGAGCACTTCGCTTCACCCCGTGCTTATCTGAAATATACTCGTCGAATTTTAATTGATTTCTGGTGCTATCTCGTGCTCGAAAAGAATCTACTGCCAAAATTTCAGCGCCATTGGCCCAGAGGTTTCTTAAAAGTCAAAAGTCAGTACAGTTGCAGACGGTAAGCATACTAACTTATTTACCAAATTTCAGTCTTATACGACCAAAATTGTCTGAAATATAGAATTTTCATTGATTTGTGGGCGGCAAAAGAGGGAAACAAGTTTTTGGTATAATATCCAAAAGTAACCATACAAACTGAATTACCAAATTTTAGTCTCATACAATCGAAACAGTTGGAAATATAGCATTTTTATTGATTTGTGGGTGGTAAAGGCCTGGTTAAAACAAAGTATGCAATAACCTAATCTAGGATGCAAGTAATACACGTTTTAAGTTTGAGCGAAATCCGTTTAGCCGTTTAGATTTGTAGAAAAGTCAAACAAGCAACAAACAAAAAACAAACAAACAAACAGAAAATGATTATTATTAATATAATAGATAGATTTATTAAACTTAGATTCATATAACAAAAACTTGTTCTCTCCTTACATGACTTTAAAATCAATAAATCAAATTAATAAAATTAACTACGAAATAGCCAACATAAACTTAATTTTATTATATAAACATCAAAAATTGAATGTATTTAAAGAACTGAATGGAAAATGCATTTCATGAAAATATTACAGCGAAATAACAATCAACCAAGCCAGCTTTATTTGTGGACCAAAGCCGAAGCAAAAAAAATTAAAATAAAACCGATTATAAGCGACGAGTACAAACACTCACGCATACTTACAAAATTTACACGCACGCTGCAGAGATAATTTCTTTTTTCGCTGGCAAAATTTTGTAAGTGTTTTTCTTCTGTGAAATATTACACACTGTTTTTATTCTGTGCTAGTCATAAGTTAAATATTCATTTTAATATACAAGCCATGAATATTTTACTTTTTAGAACTGCACTCTCAAGCCTATTCGCCTCATATCTGTAGGCTCTTGTCATACATGGGCATTATGGAATATTCCAATCACACGATTGCTTTGTTATAAAAATCGGGCATCCACTGACAAATAGCTTCCATTGAGTTCATTGAAGTAGGCACATCATTAAATATGTGACTATACAGGTCTCAATTCCTTATTATATGTTTGAAATCATCAGTCTTGCCCAGAAAATCGCAGCGTTTCGTTCGTTATTTTAACTATCGCTGTGTTATTTTTGTTTATTGAGTCTGACATAGTGGTATCTCTTTCGCACCTCTGTTAGCTAACTGTGTCCACGTTTTTTAGTTTAACACTAAATAATGAATTAACTCATACAAACCTTAACACATCAAAAGGGTCTTAAAGTAATAAACATCTGACCACAATAAATGAAATGAATGGGGTTGACCCCCCTTTTCATAATAAGTTTTAGCCTCTAGACCCTGATATTCATCCAATTTCATCGCGAATCAAACCAAACAAACGTTCACGGGCAGCCGATTTTGAGCCACTGCCTGAAATAATACACAGCGATGGCTATATACCTCGTTACTTAATAGTTACTGCAGTCGGATCAACAAAAGATGAAAATGTACCCTCTATTTCGTCTGACAACGTTTTTCGAATTGAAAAAGGCTTGAACTACATATCCCGAGACTATTCTGAAGTAGTAGAACTAAAATCAGGGGATCTTCTTCTTACAGCTCTTAATATTAAAGTAGCCGAAAAATTTATGAAAGCTAAACTTGTTGACACAGTACCAGTAAACATAACCTCACAAAAAGGTTTAAACTCTACACAAGGCAGAATCTACTCAAAAACATTATTAAAAAATCTTCAAACTGGAAAATCTTCGACGACCAACCATCATTACACACAATAGAACATTTTAAAAAAACATCAACAATCCACACCTTTGCTCAAGTTCTAAGAACGACCAACACTGTTAGAGCTGCACGAAAAACTTCAACAACACATGAAAAGCAACTAATCAATCCACAGCCAAACGTACAACAACGACTCCAATCACTACAACCCCAACAACCCCCACAACAACCCCCACAACAACAATACACACAACTCCAACAACCTCTAGAACTACAATATGAACAATTACAACATGAATAAATACAAAACGAACACCAACAACAACACCAGGAAAACTACATTAACAACTACAACATGAAAAACCATCCCAGCAACAACATAATCGAGAGTCACAACAATTCCAACAACAATTTAACCATAAAATTAACGAACTACCACGATGCTTACAGTTGCTTACCCACTATTGAACGGACAAAAGCCAACAGTCAAGCAACACAAAACACAACACTAAGCTCAATAACAGGACAACACACATACACGCGTCCTCTAATAACTTTGGTACAATTGACACAGATAATATCATGGAAACAGACGCACCTTCTTCACCAACGAATAGAACACACACCTTAAATGGAACAGCAACTACACCAAACTCCAAATTATACAAAAGATTCCCCAACCTTTCAGTAATCATCACCCCAGAAACTCTCAAAAAAGCACAAAAAACAAACATACACACCCCAAAAAATAAACAAATTCAACAACATTAACTATGGATGTAGGTATTAATATTTTAATTTACAAAGGAACATGCAAGGGTTTCTAAACAACAAATATGCGCTAGAACAACTCGTTGCGAAACATAACCCAAAAATTTGAAAATTTAAAATTTTTCATCACAACAAAGACTACTCATATGCAAAATCAGGCATTGCCATACTAGTTAAAAATACTGTAAGCGTCTCAAACCACAATACTTCAAGCAACAACCCACTTCATTAAACAATAACAATTCATGGAAAAAAAGACTTGTATTTACCAATATTTATAAAGAACCAAATGTTTACCTTACCCCGCAATTTATTGACGACATTCCTAGGTACAATTCCGATCACCGTTTAATTGCTGGAGACCTTAATGCCATAACACGCTATGGGACTCCAACAGCACTTCCAGAAGCAGAACCTTGTGGGAATTTTTTGCTAATGATCGCAACTTGACAATTCTCAACGACAGATGCCCAACTCTTCTCAATACCAGAAACACTCTAACGGCTGTAGATGTGACAGTGGCCAACTCTGGCTTCAGCATTCACGTGGTCCTGCATTCACGTCCTGCTTTCAACAACCACAAATATGTGATCATTTTCCCATTGTCATTTACAACAACACTTGTTCACACTTTATAAGTTCAACTCAAGATTCATTGATCAAAAAGCTAATTGGGATTTATTTATCGCAAAAACTGATATCTTAAACGTTGAATACGAAACGTCATCTAACATTAATAGAGAAGCAGCTCAATTTAAAAGAATCTTGAGTAAATCTGCTAACGAGTCCATGCCTGTAAGTCGAAAGTCGAAACATCGCAACAGCCCAGCTTGGTTTAATTCGGAAAAAAGCAAACTTATTTATAAAAAAAATGGAGCCTGGACAAAATTTAAAAAGCGGAGAACTCAAATCAATTTATTGCATTACAAGAAAGCTAGTGCTCAGGTTAAAAGAGCTTGCAAACAAGCAAAGCAGAAACATGGTATAGATTTTATAACTCACTTAACCCAAAACTCGACTCTAGAACCTTATGGAATACAGTTAAAAAAATTAATTCCCGTCGTTTAATAAATTTTCCACCAATCTTCACTGATAATGCTGTTTTGTCCCACCCTGAATGTATAGCAATTGCTTTCGCAAAACTTTGGAGCTCTATTAGTTCAGATACTTCTTTCAACTCCAGCCTCATAAGCGAAAAACTAAATTTCAATGTTGAAAACGTGATCAGCAATAGATCCAACCTAGATTGTCTATTAGAGAATATAACACTGATGGAGCTAAATTCGGAATTGAAAATCTGTAGGGGAACAACGCCTAGCACTGACAAAATCACTTACCCGATGATAACGAACGCTTCTACGGAACTAAAAACAAGACTTTGCACCTTATTTAACAATATACTGAAACGTGGTATCTACCCACACGACTGGAAGCTTGCACTCCTGACACCAGTTCCAAAACCAGGGAAAAATGCTAATAGCATGGAAGGCTACCGGCCACTATCTCTATTACCTGTGCTGGCAAAAGTTCTCGACAAATATAACGTAGAATTTGGTCTAGCTGCAAGCATAAGGTACTAGAACAACAATACGCATTCCGCCCGAATCATGGAGTCCACACGCTCTGCCATGCATTGGAATCACAAATCAAAGAAAATATAAGGCACAGAAAACACAGCATTATTCTCTCCGAAGATCTGGAAAAGGCATTTGATAGAATAATTTCAACGCATGTGGTAAAAGAGCTCCATGAATAGGGCATACCAAATCAATTCCAAAAAATAGTCCTTTCCTTTTTAAGTCATCGCAGAATCAAAGTCAGAGTCGACGGATTCATGTCAAATGCTCTCTCGCTTGATAAAGGGGTGCCACAAGGATATCCAATATCGGTAGTACTGTATACCGGAAATGCAAATTCCCTGGTCAGAACCTTAAAAAAAATTAACAGTATAGACTATCTGGGTATCTATGCAGACAACATATTTGCAGTCTCTTCCGGAAATGAAGTACAGACCAACACGAACCTTATCGAGTTAGATAGAGAAATTCATCTGTGGGCAACCAAGACAGGAGCAGTAGTTCCAGCCAATAAAGCAGAAGCTCTTCATATTTGCAGAAAACACAAATGCTGATCTAGTACATTAACAATCAGGAATGTGAATATCAACATAAAATCAAACATGAGAATACTGGGCCTTACTTTTTCTAAGAATGCACTTTGGAATGAACACATAAATAAAATTGTGGTTAAACTCAAAAACATCAACAACTTGTTCAAAGTAATTTGCACACGCAAGAAGTACCCCACATAGAAGCAGCCATCTCGATTTGCCGATCACTAGTAGAAGGAACAGTGCAAAACTGCATCACAATATAAGGTTGGACAACCGAAACGAACAGAAAAAAGTAAACGTTGCAATTAACAGATGCTTCCGTACAGCATCTGGTATACTAACAGATCACCATTAGACTCCCTTAGAATTGAAGCCCAGAACAATGATTTTGAGTCATTAGTATATAGCAGATCAATAAAACTTACCGCTAAGTCCATAACCACAGCCTCTCATGGTTCACACACACTTTTTTGGAATCACCTTGACGACAATAAAACCACAGGTTCAAGCAGCGATTGTGGAATCCAGTGCATAGTTAGATACTGCCATAACATTAATATGCCCATACCTAACAAACCATCTAATAACGTTCCAACACTTAACACAACTTTTATCGCAGATATATCACTCAGCGTACACAACAAAAAAAAAAAATACAAATTCTGAGATATTTAAGCAAATTTTTACTAAACATAAATTTGAGTTCCACCCGTAATTAACGATCTTCACTGATGGATCATTTCACGAAAGAGCATCGGCTTTTGCTGTGGTAGAACAGCATGACCACAATACATTTTCAACTGTTCACACACGACTACTGCCCCTTAACGCAGGCATATTCAATGCATAGTTAGCAGCCATTAAGCATGCGGCTAAATATGTAGCAACAAAAAACATTAATTTGCTCAGATAGCCTTAGCGTCATCAAATCATTACAAAACATCAGCAACACAACCACTAAACACATTTTTGAGGGTGTAACAATAAATACTTGCATCAAAATTTTGTGGATTTCCAGCCATATTAGCATTAGGGGAAATGATATAGCCGATAACGCAGCGGAACAAGCTTTAACCCTGCCTTTGGTTATGGAAATTCCGTGCCTGGAATCCGTACTTAATAAATTTGGTAAAATGATTTTAGCAGACACAAAACTAGACAAATGGTCAAATTCGAGGTCCTTTTTAAGAACACACGATGCTTCCATCTTAAGACTAGCATACAAAAGCATTTTCGCCCGAGACGATTGCATCAAAATCATAAGGGTGAGAGTAGGACAACCTTATTTAGCTGTGGTCATTATTTTACCAACAGAAATGAAAAAGAATGCGATTACTGTAAAACTTCCTTAACTGTTAAGCACATTGTGAAGGATTGTCCCATATCGAAAGTAGATTCTCCTCTAGAGGTGGCACATGATTGCAGCAAGAAAAAAATCTTAACACCATTAATACCGTACTGGCGAAGCACGGCTTAAATCATGATATATAATCAATTTAATTGATTTCATCTATATTTATTTCCAAATAATGTATAAGTATCTTGAATTTTATCGTTAATTTCAATTTAAAAACTCTCTTGAATTTTATCATTAATAGAAGTATACTTATTCACAAATATGGTTACAAAATGGCCTGGTCGCCCAGTACCCAATCAAAAATATTTTATAAATTCATTTATAAAATATAAGTAGTAAATAAATAAATAATAATGTTTGAAATCATTAATTGTATTGCTTAAAATCGGAGAATTGTAGCATTTTTTTCAAAAGTTTTTAGAATTGGGTGGCTTGATAGTCATTTAAACAATTTTACATTTACAGACCTATTCTTGAAAATCTACAATTGTAAGCCAGTATTTCTCATACTTCTATATGTTTGTTGTAATGTTTTGATTTCAAAACAAATTTTGAATCTTAAAAATAATAAACTTTGATAAAAATTGTCAGCTGCTTTTCATATATTGACAATTTCATTGACAAATTTTGTTTTCTGAGCTTCAAATTTTGTCTGAAATCAAAAACTTACAACAAACACATAGAAATATTTCCATTTCTAATAGATTTTGAAGAATTGGTCTGTTAAACACTTAACCAAAAAAGCTAAAATAGTGATATTTGCTTTTGCCAAAAATTATAAAAAAGCATTACATAGCAAAAAATTCCAATGTTGTTAAAAAATATTTCTGAACTGATGCAAGAAAACTTGGAGGAATTTTTCCTTTGATCCCATCTTTCAAATTATATTGAATATTCTTATGTCAGCAAGTTTGTGTCTAACACACAGTGTGTCTCAATCTAGCGGTACAAAATAAAAAAAATTGCAAAAAATTAAAAAATTATTCAAAATTAAAAATTATTCAAAAATTGTGTATTTTTAAATTATTTCTGAGCCTCAAGTAAGCAGTTTCTGTGTTAAACGTATTGATCATGCAAAGGCATATACAATAGAATAATATTCAATATTATAAGTAGCTCAATAAACCAAATTTATATTAAAATTATCTCCTGGAATTTAAGCAAAAAATAAAAAGAAATTAGGCTGCATTTTGTTAGAATGTCATTTACTTTAGCCACATATGTACGCATTTAGATAAAATTTTTTAACAAGTTTGAGTCCCTCCCGTAGATAAAACATACATACATTAAGCTGCAACTTTTTCTAACTTTTATTTTAAATCATACATTTATTTCTTAAAAACTCTACGACGCACAGTGTAATAGTTGCGGCCAAAACTAACTTGTATTTTTTATTTTTAATCTTATGACTTATTATATATCAATCGACAGATAATTCTTCAACTAAGATATTTTTGCAAAAATTTTGAAAATACGTGAAGATTGGACACACCGCATGTGCTGAAAATTGATTATTTTTTCTGTGCAATTTTAAAATTTTGCAATTTTCGTCTTTGCATATACCTTCTACAGATAAAATATCATAACTCTCGAACGAGATGTTCAAAGTATATAAAATTGTATATTTTTGAAAAATATAGAATCTAATGCTATTGATGATATTCATTTTTAAAGAAATCCTTCAATTAGACGAGATATAAAATTAGTTTGTAAAATATAATTTTTCTAAAAATTATTAAAAAATGTGAATATTTCAGCAGTGAAGAGGAAAAAAAACTATTTTTTGTTTTTGCTTAAACTTTCAAAAAGTTATCTTTTATTTATTAAAAACTGAGGAAAAAAGATAGAGGTACGATTTTGCGTTGTTTTATTTTTTTATTTATTTTTGACAGTTTGACGAACCTGTTGGCCCTTTTACCAAAATATTTTAATATTCTTCGTCGACCAAGGGTTGCTGTCGAACGTGTTTTATTATTCGAACGTACACTTCATACCTAATGAAATTCCGTAGAGACAACATAACCAACATAAGGCCCTATCGCTTATGTTGCTGTGCTAGTAATGTCTTTAACAAAATTATATCGAAAAACAACAAAAACTAATCGCTTGTTTGATGCACAGGTTATAGCGGAATTACAATGCGGCAGTGGCAACGTCAGTAGCAGTGTCAGTAGCAGTGGCAGTGATCAGTTGTTTCGTATTTTACTTCTTAGCACTTTCAATGTAGCAGTGGCAGTGTTTGCGTTTATCGTTACGTTTTCATGTCATCAGTGTGTTTTATTATACAAAATTGAATTATTTTTAACAAATTCAATTAATTTTTCTTCCAACGCGTTTACTTTCTTTTCTTTTTTAATTATTTCAATGTTGCTCCCTCAATTATTTTCGTTTGTTTGCATGGTAGCACTGCGGCAGTGGAAGTGAATTTAGAAAGCGTGGCAGTACTGCTTACTGACACTGCTCTTATGTAAGTGTCACCATTAAAAACACTGTTTCTAAAAAAACTGCTGATCACTGACACTGCCGATGCCACTACCACATATTAATCCCGCTATTAGTTTAATTTGAACGCTAACTTTTCTCAACAGGTTGGCTTTGCCATTTTGGTCGAAGAACAGGTTCGCTGATGTGGAAGCCCTGTAAGTAAAAAGTATCGATACCGTATAATATGGATTATATGCAAGGCAACGGATAGTGCTCGTATCGAAATAAAAAGTATCGACAATCTTAAGTATCGATACGATATTTGTGTCCCTATGGTTAGGTTATTACTTAAAAATGGTATTTGTTTTCCAAAGTGAGGTGCCGCCTGGTTTTGAACTTTTTATGGGAAAAGATAAAGAAGAAAGTAAGATTGTGGTTTGAAATTCATGCTACTAAAAAACATTGTTTTCATTTGCATATGTTTCAAATAATATCAATTAAATAAAATCAAAATAGTAAAGCTGTGGCACGCACTATTGTGAGTGACTTGAATTTTAAGTGATTAATTCAAGCGATGGGAATTTAATATTTTATCATAAAGTTTATTATGCTGTGGGAACGAAAATTTTTGGGCATATAATTCTACACGCGAAATTTTGTTGGAGTCAAAAGTCTTTGTGTGGAGAATAAGGACTTAACTAAATAAATTTGTGAAACTATTTTATCTAATTTTTTTTATATTATTTATTATTATATTATTTATTATTATTTTATTTATTATTTATTTATTTATTATTTATTTATTATTATTTTACAAATTCAACATATACTGCTTTTTTTATTGTTGAACATCAAAATTCCGCGGCAATTATATGTATGGTCATACAAATGATGCGCTTTATTTTCCTGCTTCATTTACTCAATATGTAGTTTTCAATTACAAAGTTTGAAAGTCCAAGTCAAATGAGTAGAGTAATATGATGAATGATGAGTGAAGTTGACAGAAGAGGTGCATATGAAGATACAAAGTTTTAAATTAAGCTCAAATGTTGGTTAAAATGTGAACAATATTTTTAATAAATGTGCGTTTTCTTCAGATACAGAATTTTTGTGCCTACTGAAGTGTGTAACAAACCGCAAACATCACAAACAATGCTTTCTTCATCGTCTATAACACAAATATTAATAACATATCTCGTCCAAATTCATATTTTTAATATTTAATTTTTTTGCGCAAAAGTACCGTTTTTTGTTACTATTGATAGAAAATGCAACTCACCGTTTAGAAGAAACAAAAAGTAGCGTAAAGCGATACAACGTGTTGAGTTTCCAGAACGCACCCAATGCCAGCAAAATTCTGCCATTTTAACTCGTTACACATGGTTGTGAACTTGGATACTTGTGAAATTGTTTCCTTCAACAGCGTACTACCTAGCGAAAAATTCTGTTGCCTGTTCACTGTCAAAAAACTCAATGTACTTATGGGAGTTTTGTTTTTGTTTCTACAGCATACTGAGCTTTAAGTGGGAATAATTTGAGGTTGCCCCTTTTTTCTAAATGTGTATTTGAAGCCCCTGTATTCAATGCTGCAACAAAGTTCGGTCTCAAATGATTTACGCTGCGTCTGCATCTAACAATTGTCGGAACAGTTTTTGAATCCGCATTATGGCCTAATTATCCAAACATAGTTCTGCGCAGCATAGCCGTTGCTTTTGTCACATACAATACCGAACGCGTTTTTCGTGTATCTAATTGGCCGAAATCATGATACAATAATAAGGTAGGGTAAGGAAATTCACCACACCGACCTGGAATGTAAAAATTTTAAAATACTGTGCTGCCGTATCTTATAAAATATCCACGAAAAATTCGTGATTGTTCTTTGCATTTTTGATGAATTGCTTAGCTATGACGACATGTTATAACTTCGATGTTCGGCAATTCGTCAAAAATTGGAATGTGTAACTCATTCGACAAGCGATAATTTTGATAAAATATCGCTTTATTTCCGTTTTTTAGACAATTTTTTAATTTTATTTAATGCGCTATATACTTTAATATAAAAAAGCCACTTAGTTAACTAACAGCTGATTTTTGTAATAGTGAAAAAAACCAAAATAAGAAACAAATAATATATGATATTTATTATTGATATTTATCAGATATATAAGCGTGATATTTATGTCCTTGTATTTAGTGACAATTTCCAAAAGAAACCCTTTTTTTTAAATTGCGCAAAAGAAAAGTATTTAAAGCAAAAGTCGAAAACATATGTTTTATACAGTAATGCCATATCTTTTTAACAAAATTGCCATAAGTTAACTAAAGCATTGTGAAGCCCAAATCATGAAAAGTCAGTTAACTAACAGCCTTTAGTTTAGTTAACCAATTGGTTATTTAATGGTCGTGAAACCGGCTGTTAAAGATCCAGCAAATTAAATAAAAAGACTAAAAACATGAAATAAAAGCAATGTGTCTATTTCCAAAAACTAATTTTTGATTAATGTTCAATCGGTAATAAAAAATTATGTATTACATTTACAGATCGATTCTGTCGCGGTTACGTTAATCTTATTACCGAAGAAACTCACCTTTTGGTAACATTTACATCCTTTTGGTATTCTACAAGCAAGCGTTACCAGTGAATATTGTTACCATCTCCTTAGGTGGTAACAAGCAAAAGAGCCAGATGCAAGGAAAGAGTGTTATTTGTTCTTAAACGAGCTTACGGCTTTTGAAAGTGGTTACCGAGTACAGAATATCGAATACTAAGACCGGTAACAAATTTCGGTAACAAGATTACTATTACCGGTAACGCGTAGAATAGATCTGTTATAGTGGACATTAGATTAAAAACGGGAAAGTGGCAACGCTAAAATACAATGTGGCAATATGTGGTGAATCTCCTTACCCTACCTTATTATTGTATCATGGCCGAAACGTAACGCGACGTAGAAGTCTGATGAATTTTGATTTCTGTGCTACGTCGACTGACATTTCAGTATACAATGAGTTTTTTGTAAGATTTTTAGCATCACACTTTTTGAGTAATATTTCTTTGTTTGCGTTAATTTATGGAAGCGAAATCTAAGTATTTTAATTAAAATTGATTTTTTATTTATAATTGAAATTTGTTTCAGATTGGTAGACGATGAAAAACCATTTCATTTAGTGATTTAAGTAGCGATTATTTAACCTATGTTACGTGAAGTTTGCATAATCAGACCATTAGTTGTCAAAAAAAAAAAAAAAAAATCAAAAATGTTTAAATGCAGTTTTAAAGAGCTGACAATTTTTACTTACAAATATTAGTCGGCGATGCCAGCTCCATACAGGCCACCTTTCTCTTTTTCGTAGAAACTGCTTTCTGCTGCCCTCTCTGCTCTGCGAGCCGTTCTGCCAGCTTTTGATGATGCCGCAGCTCGAGTCTCTGATCGGTTCAATCTGTCTTCATTGCGGGATAGTGCGTATTCGTATGCGTTTTTGCCAATCGCAATACCCATCAAACCCATAATTTTAAGTATGGGTATAAAACCGTCGTTGAAGAGGCACGTTGCAATGAAATTGGCCACTTCGATGGTGCGTGCGCCTGAGTTGATGTGTTTGGGCGAAAGTGACCAAAGAACAGAATTGTAGGACTCATTGGAATTTTGAGTTTCAGATCCAAGGCATCTTTCAAGCAAATTATCTGCCGACAGCGCTTCGTAAGCTGGTTTTATTACCTCCATCACCTTCTTGTCGAGAGGTGCATACGTGTGGTGAAAGCTATCTAACGTACCTTCAGCAGCTGCTTTCTGCCATGCGCACCAGCTTGACGCACCGGTGGGGCAATTTTGGTGTTGCGGTTTATCATCGGTGGAGCACTTATGGTAAAAAGTGGCCCAAATTTCCTTTTTCATATCCTCCACGGAGTCAGGATGACGGCGGATCGCAAGGCCATAATATGTGGTCAACTCGGATATTAATTTGTCAGTGAGCTTGCCCGCACCTTTGCCTCCAATGCCCTTATTTTCTTTTTTTATTTTTCGAATTCGCGTGCCCATTCGCTTCTGCACATGCCCAATGCATTATTTCTTTTCCACTATAGGGTCACCGTCATAGGGGTCGACATCTAATACACCTTTGAAGGTCTGCGAATCACCATCGCCGATATACTTTACATATTTTATGCCGTGTGTTTCAAACGACCTGGAGAACATCTCTATTACAGCGTCCACCTCCATTTTCCCAGAGCTTCCTTCATGGTTTATGGTGCATTCTTCGTCATGAGTATCAAGCCAAATTTGG
Organism: Coremacera marginata; assembly: GCA_914767935.1. Taxonomy (NCBI): domain Eukaryota; kingdom Metazoa; phylum Arthropoda; class Insecta; order Diptera; family Sciomyzidae; genus Coremacera; species Coremacera marginata. Next base: position 88,545,570 of record OU612044.1, on the reverse strand, counting down.
TAAGCCTCTGGCTCTTCTTCCTTCTTGGCTTCCCAATATTTGCAGCTGTTACACAGACGAGATTTTACGACAGTGTCAACAATTTTTTTGGTATGCTTGGCAATCAAAGTTGTGACACCATAAAGGGAAGCAAAGCCACGCTTCTTCCAAGTCCCATCCCCCGACACAGTAAATAAAGTGGGATCGCACTCTGGATTCGCTTCGATAATAGCCTCTTTTTCTTCTCCAATAGCTTTTGAAATGACATGTTCGTACATGGCTTTTCCAGCAACGTACAAATTTTGTAGGATAGTATAGTACAGATTGTTGGACAAACTTTGTCCGAGGTCCATGAGGCCACAAAACATGGTTATACCTTTTGGCCCAATCCCTAAAAGCCGCATGGCAACAACCAAGCGTCGATTAATTTCATATGATTTTCCGATCATAGGTGACGAAGGTGACGATATATGTTGTGCGTGGGCAGGCGCAGTTCAAAGCGATTTTAAATCCAACTCCATTTGGTGAGGCTTCTGAGAACTCAATTTTTTGCTTGCATGAGGCACAAATTACCAACGCTGACAACGTGGTAAACACAGAACAGAACTCGAGAATGCAATACTTCAAATTGTTTTTGATTGATACTTCGTCGTCTTCGTTATTCTTGAATTTCTTGGCCGATGTACTGGTATATTCAGAATTCTCTGGTCTAAGATGCTGATTTCCACTAAACCCGCGTTTTTTAGCACGATTCTGACGCTCACTTGGGCGTTTTTTTTTTTTTTTTATTACTTTTCCGATCCATTTTACAAAAATCACAATAAATTTATGAAAAATTTACTTTTCCCTTTACTGAAGCGCACGCGTCTGTTGCTCAACTCGATACAAACTGAACTAAATGATGCTTTCAGTTGAACACCTGGACTCAAAAAATGCTTCAACCCCTAAAATAAGCAGAAATGTGTATTCGTATGTTTGTATGAATATGTGTGCAAACACGTTTTTACCTAACAATAAACATTTTCAACGGAATTCGGTGGTTACTTTATGCCGCTTCGTTCGAAAATGAGTCGAAAAAAAATAGCTCATTTTGACGAAGACCTTGCTTCACAAAAAAGGCTGTATCTTCTAAAGTATTTCGAATTTCTAAAAATCCTTTTAGGGGTATATTCACAACTACCCAAGCTATAAATAAATGCAAAAAAAGTCGAAAAAAAAGTTGCTCAATGAGAAGACCCCCTTAATGTATTGGTTTGAAAATTTTTTGGTTGTAGTGTCGCTTATTTTAGTTTTCTTCAATACAAAAAATGCGTCAACCCCTAAAATAAGCAGAAATGTGTATTCGTATGTTTGTATGAATATGTGTGCAAACACGTTTTTACCTAACAATAAACATTTTCAACGGAATTCGGTGGTTACTTTATGCCGCTTCGTTTGAAAATGAGTCGAAAAAAATAGCTCATTTTGACGAAGACCTTGCTTCACAAAAAAGGCTGTATCTTCTAAAGTATTTCGAATTTCTAAAAATCCTTTTAGGGGCATATTCACAACTACCCAAGCTATAAATAAATGCAAAAAAAGTTGCTCAATGAGAAGACCCCCTTAATGTATTGGTTTGAAAATTTCTTTGTTGTTGTGTCGCTTATTTTAGTTTTCTTTTAAGTATTAATTTCATCATTTTTTTTTTTTTGTAGCATATTGTTTGTTTAATCTAATCAGAAATTTTTATTTTTGTAGTTTAATGTTTATTTAACCTAGTTCGGAATTTGACTTTAAATTCTTGTAGTGTAACATTTAATCAAAGTAGTTAGAAACCTTACTTTAAATTCTTGTAGTGTAATGTTTAATTCCTAGTTAGAAACTTTACTTTAAATTCTTGTAGTGTAATGTTTCATCAACCCTTTTAAATTAGATAAAAATTTTTTTCTTGTGTAGTATATCGGTAATATACCTAACTTTGGAAATTTTTTTTTTTTGTAGTGTATTATTAGTGAATTAACATATCACAGTTAATTCGATGCGTGGCGTAGTGGGTAGAGTGTGTGACTGTTACGCCAGAGAACCCAGGTTCGAATCCTCCATCTGACACAGAAAATTTTTTCAATTATATTAATTTTTCTGTTCGGCCGTTACCTCTCAGCAGACAATGGCAAACCTCAGAGAGTAAAAACTGCCATGAAAAGCAGCAGTATGTTCTTGAGAACATAAGCCGTTCGGAGTCGGCGTCAAACATGTAGGTCCAGTTCTCGATCATTTGTGTGCAAACATTTCACATCACACACAACACAATTGATCATAAGAAGCTTGGTCAAAGTCCTTTCAAGGGCTGAGATGACCATTTCGTTTTTTTTTTTCGTTAATTCGATAATTTTTATTGTAGTGTGATAAATACGTAATGTTTTTAATTCGATAATTGTTATAGTAGTGTAATATATTGAGAAGATTTTCAATTTTAGTAAATAGTTTTTTTTTTTTGTAGCGTAGTTTAAATTTTTTTGAAAGGTTATATTATTTTTTGTAGTGTAGCTTAAATTCTTAGATTTTATGAAAGTTTTTTTTTGTAGTGTATTTCATTTGATTCTGAAAGGTTATATTTTTATAGTGTAGTTTTTAATGCTTAGATTTTATGAACTTTTTTTTGTGTATTTCAATTGATTCCGAAATGTTATATTTTTTATTTTGTAGTGTAGTTTAAATAATTCTTAGATTATACGAACGTTTTTTTTTTGTAGTGTATAATGGGGAACAAGGGGCGAACCTTCACATGGCCACGTGTCTAACCGCCTCAACCTGGCGAGGCCAGCATTATCCATGTCGAAATCGTCTCAAGTCGACTCAAACCTCCACGTGGTGTTCCCTGGGTAACGGCAAACTGGCATCCGTCAGTTTGATGGCTAATTTGAGCGGCGGGTCGCTCCATAGACCTTAAACATGGAATGTGCGCAGGGTTTGGGTCCCGCCACATTACTACTGCCCAATGAAAACTAAACCAGCCTCGGATAAGAACCCCAATTACGTTGACGACCACCGCAAACGAAAAACGGACAATGATTTACGGATATGCACCTGGAATGTCCGGACCCTTTATAGGGAAGGTGCCATTATCGAACTGGCGGAAGCCCTCAAAACAATAAAATCTGACATCACCGCCATCCAGGAAATGCGATGGAAAGGGCAAGGCTGCTCTAAACAAGCACATGCGATATCTAATACAGCTGCCATGCGGAAAAGCGCGAATTCGGATGTGGATTCGTAGTTAGCCGGAAACTACGCCAACTTGTTTCCCAGTTCACGCCTGTGAACGAAAAATTGGCCACGATCCGCATCAAGGCAAAATTTTTTTACATGTTTTCTGACGGAGGAAAACGACGTCAAGGACATATATGACGGCCTTAAAGGAAAGCTACACTAGTCTTGAGGACGTATATGACCACCTTCCGGTCATTGACGTGAAAATAGTCCTCGGCGATTTTAATGCGAAAGTCGGAAGGGAAGGCATCTTTGGCCCCACTGTCGGTCAGTTCAGTCTTCATGAGACCTCCACGAACAACGGTCTAAGACTGATCGACTTCGCCGCGGTACGAAACATGGTAGTTAGTAGCACCAGATTTAAGCACCTCGACATCCACAAGGCAACCTGGGTGTCCCCGGGTCAAAAACCCGGAAACCAAATTGATCATGTTGTAATCGACGGAAGGCATGCCTCTAGTGTTCTAGATGTGCGTACATTTCGGGGGGTCAACATTGACTCCAACCATTATCTTGTTGCAGCCAAGATCCGCATGCGATTATGCAATGCGGGAACATACGCACAGGAATGCAACGAAAGCTAGATGTCGCTAAGCTGCAATTACAACGGACTGCCGAAGCCTACTCCGCTCAACTTTCGGTTAAGCTCAATCAACCAACCTCTGGACCCGACGACGCCGGTGGACTTTGGGCGCATATGCGCGCTGCCGCTGAAGAAGTCATTCAGAAGCGAGCCGTGCGAGAAAACTGAAAAGAGGACGGAGGAGAGACGCCTTTTCAGACGCAAGAAAAGAGAGCAGGAAAAGCGTGAGCGTGAGGAACTAGAGGTATACTAGGGCAAGAAGGATGCACGAAAATTCTATCAACAGGTTAAGCGTCTAACCCAAGGTAGAGACGAAAATGGAGATCTGAATACGGATACACTGTGTGCTGAGATTGTGGAGACGGCACTTCTCCAATTTACTTACTGGCGACGATTCCACCAATTCCGCCCATGGAGAGCGCAGTTCAGAGCGACCACTCAACGATGACGGAGTGGAAGTACCACCACCTAGCCATGAAGAGGTTCGAGTTGCTATCCAACGACTCAAAAACAATAAAGCAGCGGGTGCTGACGGCCTGTCAGCTGAATTGTTTAAAACCGGCGGCGATGAATTGATAAGGCGCATGCATCACCTCATCAGCCAAATATGGCTAGCAGAAAGCATGCCCACCGATTGGAACCTCAGCGTACTGTGCCCTATACTTAAGAAAGGAGACCCAACAATCTGCGCCAGTTATAGAGGTATCAGTCTTATTTCCATCGCATGTAAGGTTTCCTCATGCGTACTGTGTGAAAGATTAAAGCCGATTACAAAAACACTGATTGGACCTTATCAGTGTGGCTTTCGACCTGGTAAGTCCACCATAGGCCAGATTTCACGCTACGATAAATCCTGGAGAAAACCTACGAAAATCAAATTGACACACACCATCTCTTTGTCGAGTTTAAAGCTGCGTTCGATAGCCCGAGAAGGGATTGCCTATACGCAACAATGTCTGAGTTCGGTATACCTGCAAAGCTGATTAGACTTTGCAGAATGACGTTGAGCAACACACGCAGCTCCGTCAAGGTAGGAAATTACCTCTCCGAAACCTTCGATCCACTGTCTTGCGATCTCTTCAACATCATCATGGAGGGGATCGTACGAAAGGCCGGTGTGCATCGTAATGGCACCATTTTCTATAAAGGTGTCCAGCTCCTTACGTACGCTGATGATATTGATATTGTCGGCAGAACCAAGAGAGATGTTACTGCTGCTTTCGCTGCTATCGAAAAGGAATCAGCCAAAGTGGGTTTGACGATAAATGAGGGTAAAACAAAGTTTGTATGCTGTCTACAAACAAGGGAACGCGGCGTTTAGACTCCCACGTTTCATCCGGCAGCTATAACTTTGAAGTAGTCAAGGAGTTTGTATACCTTGGCGCCGCCATTAATACCAACAACGAAATCAGCCTGGAGATAAAGCGAAGAACAATAATTGTTAATAGGTGCTACTACGGGCTCAGTAAGCAACTAAGTTCCAGAGCCCTCTCTCGACCGACAAAACTAACACTCTACAACAAACACTGTGCTTGAGCACAGGCTTTTGGTAATTCTGTGAATATGTCAAGAGGATGTGGGCTTGTGGATGAGATTCAAAATTCGGGTTTCATGTGTCTAAATAATGACGAGGTGACTTTTAAATCAAACTTGACTAGCTCAAGAGGCTCAGTCTTGGATTTGTCTTTCACTAACTCATGTTTGATTGTCAATTGATCTGTTGTTTCGGCTCTTCTTGGGGGGAGTCATCATTACCCAGTTGTTATTGATTTTCCTTCAGCTGTTCATAAGCCAAGTAATTTCATGTCAAAGAAAAAGTTAGTTTTGGGTCTGCAGCGGATGGAGTTAGAAGCAAACTTTGATGCTATTGAGGGCTCGTTTAAGAATGAAATCGGTTTGGCAAATCTGACAGACGATAGTCGCGGCTTTCGCTCTAAATATTGGTGGCATGATGGTCTCAATAAACTTTTTAGGTGTAATATTGCTGCTAGGAAAAAGAGTAATAAATATCCTTCGCCTGCAAATTTTGATCTAGATCTCTGAAAAAAACAAAGCGGCGCTATGTATAAATGAGTTTCTTCACTTTGTATCGGTGTTTAAGAGTTATGGTCTTGAAGTGGTGGTACTACCTCTGGACATAAATAATGCTTACAACTGTGTCAGTATTGGAAAATAAAGGAGCATACTCTTTGAGGTGCGTACGCCAGATAGTATTGCTCAATGGATTTGCAGTTTTTCCTCTTTCAGAACGTTACTAGTAGGTCGGGAGTCAATTGATGTGTTTGATGGTGTGCCACAGGGTAGTTGCCTGTCTCCCATTTTGTTCAATCTTTATACCAGGTCTCTGCATATGGATGAGGATGAGATGACTCAGGTTTATCAGTTTGCTGACAATTTTTTGATTTTGTCTGTACATCGTTTATTTGAGTCTGCAGTTGACAATCTCCAAAATAAACTTAATCTTTAAAGATATCTGTGTTCAGCTAAATTTGTCTTTCAATACGAATAAGTCCAATTCCATTTACCTTGCCAAGGATGGTAGAAAGAAGGTTAGGATAATTATTAATAATCAGGAGGTTCAGCAGGCTAACAGGCAGGCTTTAGATCTCTTCGGGTCTGAACGTCCGTGAACATTATGAAAAGTCATAAAATATTCCAGTAGTAATTGCAATCTTTTAAAAATGTTAACGACAGCCAAAGGAGGATTACATCCGCGGATAGCTGTAAATTACTATAAAAGCTTTGTAAGATATAAAATTGAGAATAAAATTTTCGCCTGATAAAAAAAATCCAAACCTTTCAAAATCCGACTTTGAGACGATGCTTGTGGCTTTCTCCGTTTAAGCCGGTGCATATAATTTATGCTATGGCTGGAGAATTTCCTCCATCAGAGCGTGCCATTTTTCTGGTGGCTAAAAAATTAGTCAAAGTAAAATTTTATAATACTTATGTGTATAATAGCATTAGCAATGCCCGGTATTTAAAGTCAAGCTACAGTGCAGTGTATCTTGATTTCAAGGAAATGTAAGTTTTAACAAAAGTCCACGCAATGTAGTAGTTATGAAAACTTAATGTTCAAAAAAGAAAGATATATCTTCTGAATAGATAAAAGCTACATATTTGTCTAAGTTGGACAGTTGCAAATCAAAAGGTTACACTATTTTTGCAACCGATGCGACGCTCAGTGAGGAGGCAGTAGGCTTGGGGTTGTGTAATGTTTCCTTAAATCAAGATTTTTATTTCAAACTGCCCTTTAAATGTTCATCAACATTTGGAGAGATTATTGCCATTCAAAAGGCTCTGGAATTGCCATCGAGGATGGTTTCTCCAAAATTGTGATTTTCACGGATAATTTGGGGGCTTGCCAGGCTCTAAACTCATCATCGTCTATGAGCTTCAGTGTTGCCAAGATTCATAACATAATAAACTGCTCGTCTTTGAATGAAGTACATCTGGTATGGACTCCTAGTCATGAAGGAGTGGTTATAAATGAAAGAACACAATAAAAAAAATGTTACAAAGTAAATAAAACAAGCTTAAAATATTATGCAAATAACTGGAAATGAATGCCATCATCAATGAATTAATGCATGCTAAGCATCGTAAGCCACTATAAACAGTTTATAAATGTTTTTTGCTTACACTGCTTAACCTACATTAATAGGTTCAACAATTAATGCGTGCTCTGCTTATGGATTGTGCTGCATTAATTGTTGATACCATTTTGGTTCTTAACAAATGTAATTGCGTGCGCGTTTTTTTAAAGTATTACAATTTTATTCTTGCTTAAAACAAAAAAAGTTAAAAAAGTAAAATATGGAAAATAACATGGATAAGTACTTTAATTGTAATATATTTAACTTTTCCGAAAAGATCGGGTGCAGTGATAAAATCAATTGCTTAATGGAACCTGTAAAATTATTGTGTTTCTTTAATTCTTAAGTTTGTGTAGACTTGCAAAATTTTGCCCAAGTTTGCCCAGTCTAAAACAAATAAAAAAATAATAATTTGCGATGTAATAAGTCTGTTTTATCATATTTTGTATTGCAATTTTTTTCGATTTTTAAGAAAAACACTTTTTTTCAGACTTCTGTTTCGAAAATTCCGAGATTTTCCGATTTTCGTCAAACGAGAATATCAAAGATAAAAAACAGGCCTGTGTTATAAACAAGGTACTTATTCACTCCAAACAAATAATGCAAAACACAATACTTCCTGTTGGCTGTTTTGGTGAGGACGCTGCTGAATCGCGGCATAAATTTTATAAAGCTGATAGATTACATCACGCCCGCTATAGATTCTTCAAATCCACTTATATCATCTTTGCATTTATGTACACGCGTACCCAAAATTAAACGTGCAACGCTTCCACCAGAAGTTATCAGTTTATTAAGTTGTGAGACCCAAATGAAAGTACAGATGACGACGATGAAGAAGACTTTTCGAAGAGGAAAATTTAATTTTGGATAACAAATTGGATATTATAATAATTTTTAATAAATAATGCACTTAAAATTCTTTAAAATTAATTAAAAAACTTTTTTTTAACAAATTTATTTATTTTATTAAAGGGGTTCAATGGGCTAAGGTTTCGATCAAAATTTCAGCAAATATAGTTAAACAGTAACGATAACACAGTGCTACACACAAAATATGCAGGGGTTCTCATGCAGCAATTCTGTTTTGCTGGAGTCCATAGAGTACGAAAAAAAACTTATACTTTTTCTCAGTCACTTCGTTAAGTAAGTTTTTTTATAACAAATGTAGTGATATAACGATATTCGCAAAATTACAAGTTCAAAAAATCATAAGTTTACTCTGCATTAACCGATTTTCAAAATTTTGCTTTTCTTTTACAGCTCTGATGTGTACCTTTTAATAAAAATCAACATTTTGACAATCAGTTCAAAAATGGCTCAGTTACGGTCGATAAAGTAAAAAAAAAAAATAAAAATTAAAAAATTTTCATTTTCATCCTGCTCTAAATTAACCGTTAGTCAGAAAAAACCGTTTTTTTTAATTTTATTGACAATCATATTAAAGTAGGTTTCTAAAACAGGTAAGATCATAAAAATCGGTTACAAAATGAATCACTTACGCCGAGTTTTGTGATAACATGTTTTTTGCTTTTTTTTGTGTTTTATTAGAAATGTTAATATTTTTCAGATAATAAAACGAAAACACGCCTAATATACAAAATCATAGTTGGATAATTACTTACACTGTTTGCCTCAGCCAACGCTTGCTTACATTTCGCACTAATTGGAGTCATTATCCACACGTTTAGATGCGTTTCTCCCCTTTCTCCCCTTTCTCCGCTTTCACGTCTTTTGCGTGGGTGACACTTTGCATCACAACAAACACGATTTTTGTTTTTCCTTTCCTACTCACAACCGCACTAGTGCTGAATTATTGAAAGTATTTCTATTTATAGAACGTAACTATTTTATCGTGGTACGGTTGTATTCAATTTGGTCGTGCTCTAACAAACAAATAAATTAAGCAAACGAAAAGTTAAAGTGAAAACATAATAATAACTCAATAAAATGTGTGATAACAGTAAGAAGTTTTGTTTCATATGTGGATTATTTGTGGATAAGCGACATAAAATTTATCTGTCTGAAAATAAACATATTATACCACTTTATGAAGAGTACTTTGATCGATGCTTTATTCAAGGAATGTGGTATATACCATCAGTTTGCTGTTCATCGTGCTACTCAACAATAAGATCCTGGAAACAAAATAAAAATGGGTCTTTTGCATTGCCATTTCTTGAACCAGTAACTTGGCTTCCACAACGCGTTCATAGACCAAATAATTGCTATTTCTGTTTAACAAACACCACAGGTTACCATTTCAAAATAAGGCAATCTATAAAATACGCTGATGTTGATAATGTCGTTAAGACAGTAATGCGTGGAAGGGATGACGGAAAACCAAAACCAACAGAAGGAATATCACCGAGTTCAACAGAATTTCAACCATCTCCTAATTATACCGAAAGTTCAACATCAGAATATATTCCAGATCAATGCGGATTAAATATACAACATTTTGTTTCACAAGCTGAATTCAATGATCTTGTACGGGACTTAGAACTGTCCAAAAGGCAGACAGAAATTTGCAAGAAAATGTCAACATTACATTTCGTAGAACAGAGGAAACTTCCTTGTTTGGATCCGTATTCAGTGAAAGCACTGAAAACAGTAATTTGGTTTGTTGCAATAATGTAACAGAATTGTTTAATAAGCTTGGATATGATCACATACCACAAGATTGGCGGTTATTTATCGACGGTTCAACAAAAAGTATAATATTTTCTTTACTATCTAAATGTATATTTTAAATTTTTTTAATAATTTCTTTTTCAGGTTTGAAGGCAGTACTTTTACATAATGAAGGATCATTTCCATCACTACCACTGGCTTACGCAACACAAATGAAAGAATCTTATGATAGCATGATTCAAATATTGAATGCCCTGGACTACAACACTCATAAGTGGCTAATTGTTGCAGATTTTAAAGTATTGACAATTTTGCATGGTATGCAAGGTGGTCATACAAAGTATCCTTACTATTTTTGTGAATGGAACAGCCGAGCTACTGATCAACATTATATTAAAAAAGATTGGAATCCCCGTACAGCATTTGTTGTTGGGGAAAAGAACAGCATAAATATCCCGTTAGTGAATGCATCGGACATTATACTGCCACCGCTACACATTAAGTTGGGTCTTATAAAACAATTTGTCAAAGCACTTGACAAAAATGGTTCAACATTTAAATATCTTGAAAAAATTTTTCCGCGAATAAGTTATGGGAAATTAAAAGAGGGTAAGTAGAGAAATATACTTCACATTATGCATAATAAAAACATCATATTCTTCGATAGGTATCTTTGTAGGTCCCCAAATACGACAATTGATGAAAAACGAAAACTTTTTACAACAAATGACATTAGTTGAAAAAAAAGCATGGAAAGGTTTTGTTTCGGTGTGTGAAAATTTTCTTGGAAACACAAGAAGTGTAAATTATGAGAAAATAGTACACGAAATGCTGTCTGCCTACCATGCAATGGGCTGCAAAATGTCTATCAAATTGCATCATCTCCATGCTCATTTGAATATGTTCCCATCAAACTTAGGGCAGATGAGTGATGAACAAGGTGAACGATTTCACCAGGACATTTCAAGAATTGAACAGCGGTATGTTGGAAAAAGTAAAGTCAGTATGCTGTCTAACTACTGCTGGTCTATAAAGCGAGAAACTAGCAGCGCTCTTTATAAAAAACAAATGAAACGCAAGCATTTCTAATAAAACACAAAAAAAAGCAAAAAACATGTTATCACAAAACCCGGCGTAAGTGATTCATTTTGTAACCGATTTTTATGATCTTACCTGTTTTAGAAACCTACTTTAATATGATTGTCAATAAAATTAAAAAAAACGGATTTTTCTGACTAACGGTTAATTTAGAGCAGGATGAAAATGAAAATTTTTTAATTTTTATTTTTTTTTTTTACTTTATCGACCGTAACTGAGCCATTTTTGAACTGATTGTCAAAATGTTGATTTTTATTAAAAGGTACACATAAGAGCTGTAAAAGAAAAGCAAAATTTTGAAAATCGGTTAATGCAGAGTAAACTTATGATTTTTTGAACTTGTAATTTTGCGAATATCGTTATATCACTACATTTGTTATAAAAATACTTACTTAACGAAGTGACTGAGAAAAACTATAACTTTTTTCGTACTCTATGGACTCCAGCAAAACAGAATTGCTGCATGAGAACCCCTGCATATTTTTTTTTTTCACTTTTGTATCACTGTGTAATCATAGTTGTCGTTATCGGTCATTGTGCAAGCACAGTTTTATAGTAAATGACAGTTTTCGCTAGTTAACTACAGCTACAATCGTCGTTAATGCGTTTCGGAACCTCGCAACTGATGTCGACATACATCCCCTGACCATAACAGAGCCTCCACTATGTATAATAGTTTTAGTAACACACTTATCATTGAAGGCTTCATTCTTGCTTCGCCATATTTTTGGAGGTTTTTTTAACACCAATTATTTCAAATTTACTCTCGTCAGAAAACAAAATTGATTCCGAAAGAGTCGAAGCCTCATTTTTATATTTTTTGTCGAAACTCATTCGCTAAGACTGATTGACCTTAGAGATTTAAGATTTCTTACGTGGTATTCTTCCATGTAAACCATTTTTGTGTAGTGCTCTTCTTATGATGCTAGCACTTACTGGCTTATCCGAAGTTTGTGAAATGTGTTCTGCTATTTTAACTGCACTGGAAGCTGAATTTGCCTTTATTTTTCAAACTACAGCTCTTTATTCTGTGTTAGTAAGACGCTTTGGTCGCCGTGGTCCAGGTAAATTCTCTACTGTATGGTGTTTGGCAAATTTGTCTATTATCTTTTTTATTGTACAGTAATCTATTTATTTTATTGTACAAGTCTAGTTTAAGGCGATGGTACTGTTTTTGGAATATTTTTTTTCTGAATGTACAACAGAAACAACTTCAAACAGCTCTTTATTCTGTGTTAGTAAGACGCTTTGATCGCCGTGGTCCAGGTAAATTCTCTATTGTATGGTGTTTGGCAAATTTGTCTATTATCTTTTTTATTGTACATTAATCTATTTATTTTATTGTACAAGTCTAGTTTAAGGCGATGGTACTGTTCTTGGAATATTTGTTTTCTGAATGTACAACATTTCAAGAGTATTTTGTAAAAATTTCAAGTAAATCGTGCTAAACTAACGAAGGTACAGCGTTTCAAGTGTGCGGACCTCACTTGAAATCGATTTTCTGGAAAACAACATTTTTGACGTCGGTGATGCCGCAAAATCTGCTTGACCGATCGTTTTGAAATTTTTTACACTATTTCTACACATAAATCAATAGGAAATGCCGAAGCGTTTTTTTCCATTTTGAAATAATAAATAACCTTGATTTTTCAGAAAAAATCGCGTATTTGACTTCAAAACGCAACTAAAAAAAAACATTAAAAAAAACTCTTCGGTATTACCTAGGGAAACATATTACCTTCTAAACTAATTCTGAATTTGTTTTCAGATGATCCGCTAACCTCTAATCGTGTTCACCGCAAAACAACTTTTTTCGAGGCGCCTCCGGAGAATCGCTGCCACGGATTTATTTATCGATAAGTTTTTTTTATTGTGTTATTGTGTTAGTATGTATCATTGCATAACTTGAGTGATATCTACATAAATGTTTCTTAACGATTCATTTACTTGATATAGACTTTTTTCAACATACTACTTTACAACAGCACAGAATTCTCGGAATCTATGCCATATACTATACATCAAATTGTCTTGTCATAGACTTCAACCACCACAACAGCCTTAAAGCATGTTCTCACGGCACCCTGAACAACGTAATTCGGCTCTCATTCGTAATTCGAGGCTGAATTATGTTCCGAATTAAGTAATTCGCCATACAAAATTTGACAAGCGAGTTACCTCATTTGAAGGTAATTCAGTTTGAATTAACATCGAATCACGTAGAAATCCGTTACATCTCTAATTTTTATCGAAAATTAATCGAAAACTACAAGCAAAACACAAGAAGAAATAAAAACGACAAAATAAATAGTCAAATTCTCAAAGACAGCAGACAAAGTGAGTATCATTAAAAAAATAAATAATATAATAAAGAAATATTTATTTTGCACATTTTTTCCCCCATTTTCGTTCTCCACTACAAATCAAATAAAATTAAAATAAAATACACAAAGTACAGCTGTCAAACCGAATTACGATTGCTTCGAGAAAACAGGGTAATTCACATTCGTAATTCATGGGCCGAATTACTTAATTCAGACTGCCGTGAGAACATGCTATTACGAATAGACAATTTTTGAAGAATAACTTTTCCATGAAGACATTAATTAGTTCTGGCTTATGCTCTCATATGCATAAAAATCCAGCTGTGCATATATACATGCACTCCCTTGATCCTTTGCACATTAAGAGTTTGGAAACATAGTCCTTGAAACGTTATTTAGTTGCTTTCCTTGGCGATGTAGCCAAAACGGAACTATAACCGAGTACTCCACAACACGGTTAGCATCACAAAAATAGGCATCAAAGACAACCACACCTATGGAAATAATTGCCTTATTCTGGCTTATGGTCTCCAATACAATAAACCCACACTATGTATAATATACATCAGCTTAGGTCTCATCATACTAAGAGTCTGGAAACATAGGCTCTGAAACGTTATTTAGTTGTTTGCCTTGGCGATGCAACCAAAACGGAACTATGAAGAAATTATCCCACACGCATAGTTAACCTCTTGTCAAATTATATTTGTATAATAAGTGTATCGTGTGTACCAGGTAGCATTTTTTTCGTAAATGGTATTGAAAAAAAGGTCACTACCCCCTGTGGCCCAAGCAACCCCTTGCAATTCAGCGGGTTCATTAAAGTAGACTTTAAGCCGTAATTTCTTTCAACAATTTCACGTAAGGATTTACCTTTTTCTTCCTCGTTTCTTGTTGGCGTTGCCAACTGTTCCGTCCCAACTATAACTCCTAATTACAGTACACTTCCCAATCCCCATTCCCACAATCGGCCGTCCTGACCTGTTATTCGACCTCGAATAACTGTTCCCATGGTTTCATGTATTCGGCTACGGTCGTGGTTTTGTTCGGTCCTTCTCTGTTTCCAATTTTTTCCACCTCATATCTTCCGTGATTTAACTTAGCTGTTATTCTGTATGGTCCGAGATATTTTGGCCTCAACTTCATTGCTGTCCCAAACTGAGTCTTTTTGATGGCTACCAAATCATTAACCTTGTAGTCTGTTTCTTTTTTTCTGTTCTTGCATTATGTCTTGCGGTTTTCGCTTTGTATTTGCCTTATATTTTCATTAGCATTTTCTCTAGCAATATCACGCTCGATATCTAACTCGTCTAATTTCATTTAAGTCATTTAAAATGTTTCGCAAGTCTGGGAAATCAGGTACTCGCATTTCTAACCCTGTGAGGATCTAAAAAGGCGATGTTTTCGTGCTTCGCGGTGTCGTGTTGTTTAAAATCTGTTGCACTTTTGCAACATGGTTGTACCACTGGGTCGGGTTTTCTTGACACTTCTTTGAAAGCATTGGAACAACTGTTTTGTGGATGCGTTCCACCTGCCCATTCCCGCGCGGCACTCCTGTTGCGATCAGTAAGTGTTGGATTTTTTCGCGGTCGCAATACTCTTTGAAAGCATTCGACGTAAACGCAACCCCTCTATCTGTCACTATTCGCTTCGGGTTTCCGAAAACTGCTGCCTGTTTTGTCAGCCTATCGATAACTTCCTCGACTCCGGTGGATTTGGTAGGATATAACCACACAAATTTTGAAAACCCATCTACTACAGCCAAAATATGGTTATATTTTTTCCGCGTTTCCGTCAACGGCCCGACGTGGTCGATATGGAACGTACCTAATGTCTCGCAGGCCTTGTCAATTGGCGTCAACAAACCCTCTTTTTTGCCCCTCTTTGCGTCTATTATAATACATTCGACGCAACTCTTTATTATTTTATTTACTTTTCCGCTCAAATGCGGTATATAATAACTTTCTACCGCTAAATGCGGTATATAATAACTTTTTTTCCACCAACTCCTGAGTCTTTTTTGACGCAAAATGTCCCTGATTGTGTGCAAGTTTTATTATTTCATTCTCCATTACCGAAGGTATTACTAACAGCTCCTTGACGGGATCGTTGTATACCAACCCATTTTTTAAATAAAAATTGTCATAGCTGCCGGTCTCTAAAATTTTCTTCACAGCCCTTATCCACTCATCCTGTGCTTGCGTCTCTCTCAGTCTGTATTTTAGCGAATCATCAACTAAAAGGCAATAGACGCGACTTAAGGCATCCACGTGCCTCATGCGTGAACCTGACCTATGCTCTACTATGAAATCGTACTCCTGAAGGTACATTGCCCATCTCATGATTCTGTCTGGTACATCTTGTTTCTTGACTGTCATTGTAAACGCGTTACAGTCGCTCACGATTTTAAATTTTATATCCTTTAAGTAGATACGCCACTTTTTAAGCGCTTTCATAACTGCTAATACCTCCAGCTCATACGCACTATATTTTTCCTCTGCCGATGTTGTTTTCCTACTCATGAACTCTACTGGGTGCAGTAATCGATCCTCCGAATCCCTCTGCAACAAAACTGCCCCGTACCCATACTTAGATGCGTCTGCATGCAACTCCGTTTCCGCTGATGGGTTATATAGCTTTAATGCTGGCGCATTCACTAATGCATGCTTAAGATCTTGTACAGCTAACAACTGTTCCTCCCCAAGCTTAAACTTTTCATTTTTTCTGAGCAAATCAGACAACGGTTTGGCTACCGCATCATAATTTGGTACAAAGCGTCTAAAAAATGATGTTAACCCCAAGAATCGCTGAATTTCCTTGCTACTTGACGGTAAAGGGAAATTTCTAACTGCGTTCGTTTTCTCTTCTGATGGCAACATTCGTCCATTTTCTATGATATACCCTAGAAAGTTAATTTGTCTTTTCGCAAACTGGCACTTCTCCCACCTCATATGTAACCCATATTCACTTGCGCGCTTTAGTACTATTTGCAATTTCTGGAAACTTTCATTTTCATCCTTGGCTGGAATCACAATGTTGTCCATATATGCAATAACGGTACCATCCCTAAGCAAATCTTGAAAAATCGCGTGAATCGACAAAACACTGCCGGTGAATTTGTAATTCCGAATGGTACAAAGCAAAACTCATATTGACCACGATTCGTCACAAAGGCTGTGTATTTTCGTGAACCAGGTTCAATTGGAACATGATAAAATCTGTTCTTCAAATCAAGAGTGGTAAACACCATTGCACCCTGCAATTTGTCTAACACTTCATCAATTAACGTCATTGGAAAATTATCCCTTACAATTTTCTCGTTTAATTTGCGGAAATCGCAACAAAATCGTTTTGTTCCATTCTTCTTCGTGGTCAATACGACCGGTGATGCGTATTCGGACGTACTTATTTGGATTATGCCTTCACTAAGCATACTCGCCACTTGTTCATCTATATAGCGCTGGTCTGCGTATGACACGCGCCGAGGGCGCTGATAGACAGGCGTTTCATCTGACAAAATCAATTTCATCTCCACTGGCGTGCTTATTGGCTTTTTTGGTATATACTCGTTTATCATGTTTTCCACTATCTCTACCTCACTTTTCTTTAAATGTGTCAAATCGACATTATTGGACTCCCTCTCCTGTCCCACGTCCTCAATCAGACACAACCGCTCAAACTCTTGTTTAACACAATTTCTACCCTTTTTTGCATTTTCCTTGATACAACCTGCCTGTATCTTCCCGGCCTCAAGCGCACTTGCGGTGACGCTATCCGTACTCTTCCTGCTGCCTTCTACCTTCTCCGCTATAGCTACCTTCACTGCGCTCCCAGCAACAGCTGTGTTTGGTTTTCTGAATTTATCTACGCCTTGCCTGAAGACTAACTCTGCACATTTAAGTACCTCGTTCCCTATTATCGCCGCATATGGTATATCACGTTCCTTAACAACGTGAAACTTTACCCGCAAAACCACCTCGTCAATAGCTATATCAGCCTCGAAGCTGCCCATTGTCGTGAGCTCACCTCTACCTATGCCATATAACTGACATTTCTCATTGCTGAGCTCGATATAGTCTAGCATCAACAGTGTATCATATCGCATTAGACATGAAGTCGATCCCGTATCTACCAGGGCGCTGAAAGTAAAATTATAAATAGTCACATCAATGAAAATAAGACCATGCCCATTTTTGGCACTCATCTTTTCGTTACCCAACGTATTTACACTTTCATTCTTTACTATCGTGTCTCTTGGTTCCCTCTTACATTCCCTTGCGTAATGGCCCTTTTGTTTACACTTGAAACAAATTACCTCACTTGTGCTTGTCCCTGGGCATCCTCTCGCCAAATGCCCTTCTTTGTCATATTTAAAACATTTTTTCTTCTGCTGAACTTTCGCGACTAAATTTTTGTTTAAGAACCCCTGAGGTGCACTCGAAATATTTGACGACATTTGAGAACCCCTGACTTTACTATAAACATGAATCTGCTCTTTAAGTTCCTTAATATTTCTTGCTTGATACAACATACTTTTACTATATTTGCTGTCAGGTATTCCCTCTATAAAATACTCTATTACACTCTTTTCGTCCAGTGCAATAGGTTCTCCTATTTCTATAATTGCATACAAATATTCCTGTAAACTTTCTTTTGCCTGTTTGCGTCGGTTTCGCAACGCACAATGTACCTCTGACGCGCATAGCTTTTCGCCAAACTCTTCCATAAGAGCTTGTTTCAACGAATCCCAATCGCGAACACCTAATAACCCACGAACAAAGAGCTTAGCGGCACCTTTGAGCAATTGTTTCGCATACACATACTTTTGAAGATTATTCCATCCTACAGTGTCAGCTACATCATCAAATTCCGCAACCCAGTGGTCAACATTCAGAGCACTGTCACCAGAAAATGATGAAACGCTATCTTCAATATCGCGCAACGTAAACATCCCCTTTTGTACCACTGTATTACTTGTCGTTGCGTCCGCGTACAATGAATTTGTTGATTCGTTGTTGCTGTCTTCGTCTTCCTGCTCGTCGTTAAAAGCCAAATGCTGTAACAGTCGCAACTGCAACTCTCTTTATCTCCCTGTTACGCTTAAGTTTAGCTCTATTAACTTCTCTTTCAACAGTTCTACTGTCATTGCCCTAATTGAGTCCGCGTCCATCTTACAAAATTTAAAATGTTTTCAAATAAAATCTCAATTAGCAATACAAATAAATTTACTTTAAAAATTTACTATTGAAAGTTAATTTAAATATTGAAGAAAATTAAATTCAAACTACAATAAGCACTACAATACAAAGGTTCAGCTCACGTTCTGTTCCCACGCTGCTGTCTACTTGTTTCTCCTCTGCTGACTTCGATTTTCCGTGCGCAGAAGTTTCGCCGCTTTACTGCTCTGCTTTTGACTCGCTTGTTTTTGCAAATGTTGTATTTTTGTCGCCGATGTACGCTCTTTATTTCTGCGCGCACAAAATATTTTTTGGCTTAATATTTACTTTGCCTTATGTTCGTTTGTTTTTTTATGGTGGCACGTATTTTTGCAACGCCGCCTCTCTTTATAAACATAAAGTTTCTATGATGCTTAATTTCAACCCTTTCGCGCACAGTTAATTTGACTTTTTGTGTGCTGAGTTTTCTCTAGCAAGCACTTGTCTCTTTTGCTTTTTGTTTGTATCTCACAATTTCGTTTTATATGTTTTCTTTCGCTTATTTAGAGCCTACTCTTTGAATTTGATTTTAACTGTTGCTTTAATTCTAACGAGTGTTTTTTTTTTTTTCTTTACGTTGGCCCGATTTCGTTTTTGTTCTTTCCCTCGCTCTTCTAGAGCCTACTCATTAAATTTGAATTTAACCGTTGCTTCACTATTTTGCCAGTTAGTTTTTTTTCACTTTATATTGGCACAACTTTGTTTCTCTTTCTCACTTATGCTCGTTTGATGTTTTTTCTTTCGCTCTTCTAGAGCTTACTCATACATTTTGAATTTAACCGTTGCTTCACTTTTTGCAATTTTTCTTTGTCCACTGAAGCACCTCGGCCACAGCCACACTGTACTTTCCACAAGTTGTCCTCTGAAGCCCCCGGCAACAGCCACTCATGAACAGTACTTTTGACCAAACTTTGCCCACTGAAGCACCCCGGCGACAGCCACACTGCCCTTTTGACAACTCTTTGTCCACTGAAGCACCCCGGCGACAGCCACACTGTACTTTCAACAAGTTGTCCACTGAAGCACCCCGGCGACAGCCACACTGTACAGTACCTTTGACAACACTTTGTCCACTGAAGCACCCGGCGACAGCCACACATGTACCGTAGTTTCAAACTATTTGTCCGCTGAAGCACCTCGGCAACAGCCACTTGCAAAGTTCACTGTTTGCAACACTTTTGGTTTTATTATAACCATTTAAACATTCTTTACATAATTTTGTAAAACTCACTAAGCTTAAATCTCACGCTGTTATTTAGTTTAAAGCTTTTTTTTTTTTTTTTAATAACTTTCATTCACGCACGTGCAACTCAGCTCGCTTCACATCCCGGTTGAGCCCCCAATTTTGTGGGAATAAAGAAACGACACGCACTTTTAAATGTAAGATTTTGTTTATTTAAATATCAATTCAATGCTTTTAGTTTTACAATATTAAACTACACTCTTTTTGTGGATTTTACACGCTTCGGTTTTACGACCGCTTCGTTCGACAATACTTTTCGAATTCATCTTTTAAAAACTAATGATGGACGCTTCTGTTCGTTTTTCTTTTGTTCTTTTCTTCCTCGTTTCTTTTTGGCGTTGCCAACTGTTCCGTCCCAACTATAACTCCTAATTACAGTACACTTCCCAATCCCCATTCCCACATGCATGTTGCATATGCTTACCTAATTTTTCTTATTATAACTCTACTAAAAAGTGTTGATAGTTCTGTATTATTACTGCAGTATTAATTAATTAATTAATATTAACTTAGAAAGCACACATTTAAAAATATATGATAAGGTGTTTACTTTATTTTGATGCTCATAGTTTATATTTCGATGTTCTGGTTTATAAACACAAATTATCGCAAGAAATTATCTTTTCTTACACCTTTAAAACAATCAAACTAATTTTTACACTTTTATAGATGAGGAACTCATTCGCTGGGGGTGGCCAGAAGATGTGTGGTTTCATGTTGATAAGTTTTCCTCTGCTCACGTATACATTCGATTAAAAAGGGTATATTTTCTTTAAAGTCAGTAATAAATATTATATATTACTTATTATAGGAACAGACAATTGATGACTTACCTTTAGCAGTCATTGAAGATGCAGCGCAGTTAGCAAAAGCTAACAGTATTCAAGGTAATAAAAAGAATTGCATTGACGTTGTTTATACCATGTGGACGAACTTAAAAAAAATACCTGGAATGGAGGTAGGACAGGTATCCTTTCACCACGCCAAATATGTTTGCAAATTTCATGTTGAAAAGCGATTAAACGAAACAATCAATAGATTAAATAGGACGAAAACAGAACACAAATTGGATTTAAGATCCCTGAGAGAAGCAAGAGATTCTTTAGAGAAACAACAAAATAGAGAGCAAAGACAGATGATGCAAAATGAAATAAAAAAAGAAAAAAAAAAGTCTTTTAAAAAAGAAGCATCAAGTTATTCAACATTAATGGTATATGATAAAATGAAAACTAATTATGATAGTGAAAATGACTCTGACGATTTTATGTAGTTTTTTGTAAAAAAATTTTAGAAATTCCAATATATAATAGCAATAATTTTGAGAAACAATATTTTTTACGGTAGGATTTTCACTTCATTACGCAATGGGCTTAAGAAAATGTTAACCTTGAAAGATGGTATTCCTATGTTATTTTGTATTCCAGCAGAAAACTCAGTCAGACCTCTCTCAATCAGACTGGAACTCACCTGAATTTCTTAACATAATCAGGCCTTAAATTTTCAGTCGTGATTTCTGGACTGGAATTAAAATAGAATCAAAATAAATAAAATCTTCGGTCCTGTTCGAGTCGGCGATGACTATCGCATCCTAATGAACCACGAGCTGTATGAGCTCTACGAAGACATTGACGTAGTTCGGTGTATAACTGTGCAGCGACTACGCTGGCTGGGTCATGTCCATCGTATGGACGACTAATCTCCAGCGAAAACGGTGCTCGAGGCGAAGGTCGCGTTGATCAACGACGACGAGGGAGACTATGCCTGCGATGGATGGACTAGGTCGAGGAAGCCCTAACCGCACTTGGTGTATCCGATTGGAGAAGGTGCGCAAAGCAGAGGCGCCTGGCGAGAGCTGATAAGGTCGGCCGAAACCCGGACACGGGCTGTTATGGCCACCTAGGCAAGCAAGTAAGTAATTAAAATAAAATTGAGGCATCCATCATACAGATCTGATTTCTCACCTAAAAGTAAATACAAATCAGAGCTCTATATTTATGCCTAGATTTCATAGCTGAATTTGGAATATAGCTCAGGCTTCCACTACAACGATCTGAATTCTACTTAACTTTTCAGGACGGAATTCATCCGAGAGTGTCAGCAAAATAAAGGCTTTAGTAAGCAGCCTTTAATAAAAAAAACGATCTTATATCGACAAGTGCAATCTCAACACTCAATTTCTTTATTTTCTCTTTAACGTTCTTTTTTCTTGTCAACATGTTCAGTGTTAACGTATAATAATATAAATGTATAAAGTAGTGTTGTTAGCATATACTAATATAAACGTATAATGTAGTGATAGTTATATGCCAATGGGCAATGAGGCTAGGTCTCTTCTAACGAAGGAGTGCATTTAGTGCTACTTTTGGCGGCAATACACATGACTTCCTCGCTGCTTCTGCGAGCGCTTCTATGAGGCCTAATTTTTCGCTACCCAGGGCAGTACAACACTTATAATTTTCCTACAAAAACTGGTTCTGCTTATATTTCAGGGTTACTTTTTCGTTAAAAGTTAAAATATATATTAGTTCACAAATACTGAATAATAATCAAAATCATGTCTTAGAAATATTCTTATCTGACAAAAATATGTTAAATAAAATAAAATCACAGAATAAATAGGTAGGTATACGTAAAAAGAAATAAAAAAATATTTTTTTAATTGTTTTGGTTAACCTCTTCTTTAAGCCATTCTAAAGGAGTGCTAATAGCAGGTCTCTTTAAAGCAAGAGAAATCCATTAGAAGCCCTGCTAGTCGCGTTTCGAAGCCCTGCTTTTGCCCACTTGGATATCTCACCTATATTCAATACTAACATAATAATCAATGTTTATTATTTATGCTGTTACACCTTCCTTCCAAAGAAAAGAAAAATCTGCAAGGTGATCAGTCTTGCTAACACTCTGTCTTCTCTTTGCATGAATGAAACTGATGTCAATGAACAAATTATGATATAAAATTGATGTGATTATGCAGTCACCACCCTAATTTACTAAAATTCATTCGTTAAGATCAGTTTTTAATTTTCAATACTTTGACATACGATTCATTGTATACCGTTTATATTTTAACTACATAATTCAGAGATTTACCTTAATTATTACTTATTTGATTAAATAAACATCGTATGTTAAGTTATAACATATATGGATCAAAAGTATTTCATAAAAAAAGTAACATTTATAACTAAGGAAAGCTGATTTAGATATTTGCATATCCAAACATACTTGCTATATAATTTCCCAAAATGATGACTTTATTAATGTATAAAAATTAAAAATATAGTTTTTTTGAAATTTTAAACTTTAGTTTTTAATGTATTGCTTTTTTCAGTTTGGTTTTTTTTTAACAATTTTATAAAGTTTACAAGAACCATTTTTTTCTATTTTGAATTTAAATAGATAAGAAGAAGTAAAACATTATTTTATTTTAATAAGTGATGTGAAAGAAAAATTTAAGTTTCTTATTTATATTGAGTTGTTATGCTTTTCTGAGTCTATTCTTATGTATGGTTTTTCTTGTTTGTTTTTCTCATCATAAACACTCGCATTAACTCCGTCAATATTTATACAGCAACGCGTACTGCGTAATGGGTATATTAACTTTGTCATTCCGCTTGTAACGCCAAGAAGGAGGCGTGGCTGGTATAGAAAAATATATATTTTTAATCAGCATCACTTCCTGAGTCGATTTTCGTGTGTCCGTCTGTCGACACGATTACAGCCGTAATTTTTAAGCTGTCGCGATGAAATTAAAAAATAAGTTTATTTTAAAAAAGAAAGATCAAGTTCAAGAAAATGGGCCAAATCGGATGAGAACCACGCCTAACTCGCATACAAAGTGACTTTATTTTAACCATAAAATGTCTTTAAAATTCACAAAAATTTCAGAAATGCCTTGAAATTTGGCACGTAAGCTTTGATCTTCAGTTTAAATCCTGGATATGAAATTCGTCAAAATCGGATGAAAATCACGCCTACCTCCCATACAAATCCATCCTCCCATAAAACTTAAATCTTTTAAAAATCTGCTCAAATTGAAAAATGTCTTGAAATTTTGCTCATAGGCTTTGATATTTAATATAGACCATCCTATGAAAAAATCGGAAAACTTCCTACACAAATTGGCTTTATTTTAAACGAAAAATCACGTAGAAACAATGAAATTTTGCACATTAACTTTGATATATAATATGAACCATATCTGTAATATTGGGCAAAATCGGATCAAAACCACGCCTACCTCTCATACAAAGTGACGTCATCAAAATGAGAAAACTTTCGTTAATATATGAAACTGAATGTCATCGTGCATGTCGTGGCTAAAGACTTCGAATATACTTTAATATGGCTGCGGGGGGTATTTAAGCTTCAGTACCCTACCGATCGTGTTATTTTCAGACAAAGTGGTCTTGCGTGTTTGTCATATATGTTTGTATTCCGTAATTTGTGTTTATTGCCGCGTTTCCATGTGATCTTTCCGTATCTTTTCTTATTCCATATCACAAAACACTTGCTTTAAAGAGTGAGACGCATATATGTACTTTTTCCTATAAAAGTTTGACATATGGGAAATTTGTAAACAAATCGCGTATTTATTAAATTCTGCAAGCTATTTCATATTATCCAAAAATTAAATTACTGCTGCTGCTAGAATCCTTTACTTTGCGTCATTGAAAGATCAAATTTTCCACAATTCTGTTTGTTGTTATGGGCCATCATTAGTTTATTGATTTTCATCTTTGCTGGTAAATTGACAGAGAACAAATTTTAGTAATTGTTTATATTTTTACTTTTTTATATAAGCCGCACAAACCAAGCTAAAACCGTGCACGCACAGGGAGTCGAAGATATTCATCAAACCGGACAAATTCTACTACCCACACAACAGACAAAAGCCGGGCACAGCAGGAAATAATTGTGTCCACAGATTCAGCTAAATATGTTATACATCACGCAAGCTGCATGTCAAGAAATTGTTACCTACTGCACCGAAAATTTGTAAAGTTGATGGCATGGAAAATATGCCAACTCCTACGACCACATACGCCGCTAACGTGCAACAACATCAGCAGCAACAGTAACAAGAGCAGCAACAGCAGCAAATCCATCAGCAACAACAGCAGCATATTGAGAATGGTAATGAGGGCGGCCCAGCCTCACCTTCACACCGCACATTGGAAACAAAGTGGAAACTATTGTCAGCGTCGATCCCAGCATGACACCCGTCAGCACAGGCAACACCAGTGGCGATGGCACCACCATCGGTACCCTGCTACCCACAAAGCCAGCAAGCCAAGTAAACGCATCAAGAGCAGCAGCGGTGCTAGCAGTGCAGACAAAACACGTTCGCGCTCACAGTCGGATGAAAAGCTGGCCCATTTGCTACGCAGACATACATCAGTCGAGAAACCTGCTGCAATTGTGTCCCTTTGCCAAGCCCGATGCTAAGAAGGAAAAGAAAAGTAAGCCGATATAGATAGTTGCTCATTGAAATCAAAACTAAAATAAACAATAAAAAATTCAAATTTTTTAGATAAGTTCACCGGTTAAATGTATTGATCGAGAATATACATTTATTTCTTTTGGCTACCTTACACCTTCTTTGGCCCCTAGCTTGTGAAGAAGATTTTGGCTCTGTGCAAGGCCTAGTTCGGCTTTCGTCAAATCGTTGAGTTGAATAGAAGTTTTTTCAAAGATTATTCTATCAATATAAATAATATTCAGAAGGTTTGAAGGTTGAGAAGTCATTAGATATTTTGACTTTGAATATTTTGTAACTTATAATATCTAATATATCTTATAATATCTGTGAATATCAAAAACGACAAAAGATTTAATTCCGCTTTATAGTTTTAAAACTTTGACTTTTAAAATATTTCAAGAAAAATATTATTAAACAGAGACCGTAACAAGTATACATTTTAAAATAAAAAGTAAAAGATAATAATTATATTTTGACTTTTAAAATTTTGAGCAGAAAATAATGATTATTTTTGTTGTTATTTTTTAGGGCAAAAAATATCGGTCTCATTTTGGTTTTTATGTTTGCCTTAAAAAATAAAAAGCAAAAATAATTATTATTTTTTGCTCAAAATTTTAAGTCAAAATTATAAAAGTCAATAGGAAAACATGTTCTACAATGTGAGAGAAGTCTAATGGTAGCTTAAAAACGGCGGTACAACAATTTTTTCACACTGCTTTTTTGGTTTCAAAATCTAAAAATAATTATTAACAGTCTCTGTTATTAACAGACCTATTCTTGTAAATTAACAATAGCAAAGCAGTATTTTTCATATTTCTAGGTGTTGGTTGTAAGTTTTTGATTTCAAAACAAAATTTGAAGCTCAAAACAAAAATTTGCCACTGAAAATATGAAAAGCAGCTGCCAATTTTTAACAAAATTTATTATTTTGAGCTTCAAATTTTGTTTTGAAATGAAAAATTACAACAAACACTAGGAAATATGAAAAATATTTGGGTAGTTCAGGATTAAGTACAAATGGTTTTGCATCAGTGCATTTGCACAATTTTAGTGCATATATTTGCACTACACAAACAAAATATACAGGTTTGAATTTGCTCCGTTTTTGCAAATGTGCTACACTTGAAACCCATTGCATATATTTGCAAATGCATTTACATCCCTACTGCCAGCTCTCAAATTATTGTCTATTTTTGGTAAAGAAAAAAGAAAAGTGCGCCATGGAAATGGAAAATAATTTTCTTTTTCACTTTTTTTCGGCATCATTTTTTGGCGTTTACAAATAATAAATTCTAAAAATTGCTGGGCATTTTATTTATTTATTTAACGTAGTGCAATGTCATGGAAATCTGTATATTAATTTTACCTGTGTTAACTTCAACATATTCACATAAAACTTATATCGATGGAAAGGTATTTTCGAGTAGATGTGCACAATATAATTTTTACTCAAATATATTGTCATTAAGGTAATTAAAACTAAGCATATGTAAAAACCCTTTTTTCCCAATGTTACAACACAGTTAACATTACTGCACAGTTAACGTTATTTTTGTTTTATGCCGCGTTTCCATGTGATCTTTCAGTATCTTATCTTATCACAAAACACATGCTATAAAGAGCGAGATGCATATATGTACTTTTTCCTATAAAAATTTGACATTTGCAAAATATGTAAACAAATCCATTTCTGCAAGTTTACTGATTGAAAGACGTGCTTATTGAAATAACTTCTTGTCTACGTACCCTAAATTGTTTTATATAATTATTATTGTGCAGACAGCATCAGGTGTTACAGGTAATCCAATTCGTGTGCCACAACTGCAGCAGCATCAGTGAAATACACACGAAAACAAAAAATATAAAAAAACAGTTTTAAAAAAAGTCGGTGAATCTACCAAGCACCAAATTAAAGAAAAAAATCACTGATGCTTTCCATAAATGCGCTTAGGAACTCTCTGGCCAACTCTACATTGCGATGGTTAAAAAAACCAAGAATGTTTATTTATTTTAAATCATACCCCTTGACCTGATTTGATTTTCTTTATTTTCCAATTTGTATTCGTAATTCTGTACTATTTCAAAACAATTAATATTGGCGCAAATAAAATTGACAGCTTGACAACACAAAAACTACAACTATAAAAATGAATGTCGTATTTTTAGCATGTGATCAACTTTTATAGCAAAAGTTCAAGAAGTTGAACTTTTTCGATCTCCTAGCATTACAGGGGATATCACATGCTATAAAAATGACTAAGGTATACCTGTTTCACACTCACATTCATCAATGCCATAAAGTAGGGCTCACATGCTATTTCTTTCTTACAAAAAATGTGATACTAGAAGATAATAGAAGATCACATGGAAACGCGGCATTATCGTTTTGCTTGAACGAAACAACAAAATTTCGGTTATCAATAAAATTAACGTTAACGTGCATGTCTGCATTGCACTGATTATTTTTTAATTTGGTTTTTTGCGATTTTTTTAATACAAGAAAAAATTAGATTTTTTTTTCTAAAAGCAAAAAAATCATAGCTCTGTTGCGGGATTCCCAAACGCCTTAACAACGATTGTAGCTGTAGTTAACTAGCGAAAACTGTCATTTACTATGAAACTGTGCATGCACAATGACCGATAACGACAACTATGATTATCGTTAACTGTTTGGGAATCTTGCTACTGGTAATTTAAGTCCGATTCTCATTTCTTATAACTCATTTTGATG
Organism: Coremacera marginata; assembly: GCA_914767935.1. Taxonomy (NCBI): domain Eukaryota; kingdom Metazoa; phylum Arthropoda; class Insecta; order Diptera; family Sciomyzidae; genus Coremacera; species Coremacera marginata. The sequence continues at coordinate 88,517,438 of OU612044.1, read as the reverse complement.
GAAAATTAAATGCGTACCAGTTTTTTGAAAATTTGAGCTTAAAAAAATGTAATTGTGAGTTTTTTGAAAGCAACACTATATTCCCATACCAATCATATTGTTAATATAGAGGTCGCTACAGGTACGTTTAAATATTAATATGTTTTAAAAAAATTTTCAGAACTTAATTTTGCATCATAATGAAACAATCCAGAGGTATGCTGGACCCTTTTAGCTGGTGGCAGGATCTTTATATGGTCGCTGGTGCTTCTGTTGTCAATGGAGGTCGAGGCACCTTAATATAGGTATTTTGGTTTTAGGCTGCTTCTAGAAAGTAATAGAAAACAACAAAACCATAGAACAAAAATTCTTTGAGAAAGGATACACACTGGCACAATGGCAATGACAAGGACACAATGGCTGAGTTCCTAAACACATTTATGGAAAGCATCAGTAATTTTTTTTCGTTGAATTGATGCTTTGTGGATTCACCAAAACTGCGCAACTGGATTGTTATTTATAAGCTTTTTATTTACTTTAGTTTCGCAGTTTTGGTGAATCTACCAAGCCAATATTGAATCTTATGGGTTTTTTGTTTATCTTCCAATTTGTATTTACTTGTAACTTTTTACTATATACTATTACTATACTATACCTATTTTGTAATATTGCCAAACAATTGTTGATATTGGAACGAAAAACTTGACAACTTGACAGAACACAAACTACAACTATAAAAATTAATGTCATATTTATGGCATGTGATCAACTTTTCTAGCAAAAGTTCAAAAAGTTGAACTTTTTTGATCACCTAGCATCACAAGGGATATCACATGCTATAAAAATTAAAAAGCTATGCCCGTTTCACACACACATTCATCATTGCCATAAAGTAGGGCTCACATGCTATTTCTTTTTTACAAAAAATGTGATACTAGAAGATAATAGAAGATCACATGGAAACGCGGCATATTAAGTAAATTTTTAGCCAATGTATGGGTTTTTTGTAAGCTAAATTTGACCTCGTTATACTCGTAATAACTTTCCGTATTGTATAGAGGATCAATTGACTCTTTGTACTTCGTGTGGTAATATAAAATTTTTGCAAGAACTAGCTCATAAGGTGTAAATTTGTTGTCGAACACTGTATTCGTAGTAGTGTTATGATAAAAAGTGAAATATTTTAAGAATTGTCGCAGGTTTTATGTTGCATAAGCATGGAGGCACTCGATAAACACTATATATCCGTTCCACTGTCGCAATGGTTTCGTGATACGGTGTCGAGAAATTTGTGACGTGGTTTTAACAAAGGCTGAGGTAAAGTTCAGCCGCTCCAGGGTCCTGTGAAAGGTCCACAAATTATTTAAAAAAAAATAAAAGACTCAGGTTTTCCAGTAATTGACTGAGCTATTTTATTGAATACTTTATCCTTATTATAATCTCTTACTCATGCAGCTTCAGGTATTCGCTAGAAGGCTTGATAATAAATGTGGTATTCGATTTGGTAGTCTGCTGGGTAATCGGTCGGAAAACGCTTCGGTAATCGGTTTAATGTGCTTCGGCAATCAGTTGGTAATTGCTTCAGTAAGCTGTACTCGTTTCGGTAATCGGTTGGGAATTGCTTTGGTAAGCGGTAATCGGTTGGTAACCGCTTCAGTAGGCTGCGCTCGCTTCAGTAAGCTGTGCTCGCTTTGGTAACCGGTTGGTAATCGCTTCACTAAGCGGTAATCAATTGGTAATCGCTTCAGTAAGCTGTGCTCGCTTCGGTAATCGGTTGGTAATTGCTTTAGTAAGCAATAATCGGTTGGTAATCACTTCCGTAAGCTAAAAAGGAATGCTCATCTAGTTCTAATATGACATAATGAGTAGTAGTGGTGCAACTAGAAATCCCACAATAAGTTCTTTTGTGCCGCTTCGTGGTAGTGAACGCCTGCGTCGCAGCGTCGATGATAGGCCTGGCGGTCAACCGAGGCAGCGAAGTGGCATCAATAAAAGAAATGATAATAACAACTAACCACTTAAAATAACCAAAAACCACCTACCACTACCCCTGCCGTGGTGCGGTGAGCCGTTCGCCACCCACCTCAGACGATAGACCTGATAGTCAGCCGAGGTAGTGGCTACTTTGCTTGAGCTCACCTAAAAAGCAATGCTGCCTTGGCTGGGATTGTAGTGTCTTTTAACGTTATTCCAGAAAAGAACTATATTATAATTATAAGTTGCTTCTTGTATGGCGTATGCAAAATAATGTTAACGGTTAGCTCATGGTTACTAGAGTGTGAGTTGTTGTTGCTATGTTAAATCTGTTTATAGCCTGGTGTAGTCATATAATTGTGGTTGGTAGTTTTTATTGTCTTTTGTTTGTCGCTGTAGTTGCTGCTATTTGGGTTACCCTATGCTGGACATATAAATGAAGTGCTTATGATAGTTATTTTATCTAATAATAATAATTACGTAAATACTATCAACATTAGTGGTATTCAATGAACGACGTATTTGTGATGTAAGCTGTATTTACACCACAAATACGGCGTTAATTGAATACCACTATTATATTACATATACTATGCTAGTCCGTATAATTTACATTAGAAAGCCGAATAATTATTAATATAATGTGACCATACGTACAACAGCGTGCTGTACAGTACAGCATTTCGACCACGTGTTCAGCATCGGAAAATGTACAGCAAAACGTACAGCATTTTGAAAGCTGACCAAATTAATAAAAACTTTTCAAAACTCTCATATGAACCAGAGAAAAGTATTACACATCATGCTTTACGAGTGAAAATACTGTCATTTGAAGCGATGTGTTCCCGTCTTCGCAGTTTTAAAAAACTTGTTGCCAGCACTTTACAGTTGGTGTACGTGTTGCTGCCAACGAGTAGCATACAACGAGTCAGGTTGCTCTTCTTCGTTAAAGCTTAAATTTTATTTCGGTGAATATAAAATTTGCTGGTATAATTGGAGCGCTGTCGAAAATACAGTACCCCACCATAATATTATGAACACTTTTACTTTTAAAAAAATTTAAAGAAAATTAAAAAGAAGTGTACAATGTTGTTTTAAGTGCACTTGTTATATGTTGGAAGTAAAAGTTTTCTTTTTTTCATAAATTTTATCAATCACAAAAAATTATCATAAAAGTTTTGAAAAAATATTCGCTAAAGTGACGAACTAACAATAAAAGATTGATAAAAAAATACTTTTCATAAAAAAAAATTTTTTCATATTAAAAAGTCGGTTCCGTTATGCATTTGAAATGAATTCCAAAAAAATCAAAATGAGCTAATCCGAAAATTTTCCGCAATTCCGTTTCTAAAACGATGCGACTATTTTAAAAATCTCGTTTCGAAAACGTTTTGATTATTTTAAAAATCTCGTGTTAAATTGTTATACCTTGCAAGTTGAAAATTTATTCCACCACTTTTTAAAAACATGTTTGAAATATTTACAATATATTTTCCACATTTATTCCAATTTATTTCAAAATATAATATGTAAATTGCATTGAGTGAAGTAAAACATATAATATATAATAAATTGAATTAAATGCAACATTTTCCATTAATTTTATCATACTTCCATTTGTCAATTAAATACCTGCAAGTTGATTGAAAAGCTTTGAAGTTGATGAATTCCTACCTTACCATAAGGTAGCAACAACAAGCAGACAAGCAGAATATAAAAAAATGCATGCAAATTTCTTTCTTCCATTTCAGCTACCCACACACACGCATGCGTACAAAAACAATAACAAACTTATTCAATGAATTTGTCTTTTTGTTTGTATAATCGTAGAAAAATATCTCAGTACTTGTAAATACATAAATAAATAAATTTATAAATTTTCTAATTAGAAAGAGAAGGATTTTCTACTTGACTTAAAATAAATAACATATAGGTAAGAAACATTCAAAAAATAACATTTAATATTCCATACTTCAATTTGCCAATTAAATACTTGCAAGTTAATTGAAAACCTTTGAAAGTTGCAAATATCTAATTGGGAAGTTGAACAAAAAAGGAAATGTTTTCCTTACAACACGTTCTTTTCAGCGTATTTAAATTTGTTTAGGAAAATTTTGATTTAATTTCATCAAACTTGCTGTTATTTGTTAAGTTGTGGCGGACACTGGTTAACGTATTTGCCTTGTAATAAAAGTGCCCGGGTTCGAAGTCCGGTGGCGGCGCATTTTTTTTCTTTTTTTTTATAAATTTGCTGCTATAACTTAGTAGGTAATTACAAATAAATAGAAATATTGGGAAAAAAATCATTTTCACACTCAATATTTTCATATAGAAATAAATGCATGCAAGCAATGTGGTAAAAAAAAGTTTATTTGTTGCAATTTTTTTAAAATTACAATAAGTTCGATTAAATTCAGATAATTAAGAACTTATCTAAAGCTAAAAAATGTAACATTAAACTCCATTTAATCCAATTTATTTGAAAATATAAATTGGATTAAATGAAAAATTTATTCAATTAAATTAGATTAAATTAATCTTGAAATGAATGAAAAATTTCCTATTTGACCTAAAAAAAAGGAATTTACCTAAAAATATTGCAAAAAAATCATTTCATAAGTTATACAAATGCCAAAATCTTGCAAATATCCAATCGGCATATTGAAATAAATCCATGCAAGTCCGTCCAGCCAAAAATGTAAACATTGTGCAGAATCTATTTCAATAAAAGGAAAAAAGCAGTCAAACCACTTTCATAGATTCTGAGAGCACACAACAAAAATGGCGGCGCATGCGCACATACCGAGAGCGCTGTTTTCGAAGATAAAATCTTTCGACTCACAAATACCGACTGCGCTGTTTTCGAACATTTTTTTGGTGTCCCTTTATTTGTGAACCACGATTTGGCTGAGTTAAAACTCAAGAGCGAAAAAAATTCTCTGCTATATATATACTCATTGCCATGGGTCTAAAATAAAAATCGAGCTTCCCATTTTCAACGAGAAACTTTTCGTATTTCATATTTTTTTTTTTTATATATGCTGTAGTTTTTATTGAATCTTCTAAGAAACTTGACAAAAGTGATGATATTTGGGCTTGTTCGGATGGAAATTTCATGAGCTTTCGAAATCTGTTTAGACATCTAAACAATTTTGATGTTTAAGTTAATTTAAAAAAAGCTTTCAAGGGCCTCCGGGAGTTTTTCGAAAAAAAACACCTGTTTTAAAAAATTTTTTTGAAGCTGTGTTTTATATTAGACCAAACTTTTTTTTACATTATTAAAACGTAACTATATATTAATATTTATATATATTATATAAAAATATTCGTCGATAAGGTAGAAAAGAGCAATGCCTTAAGTTTTGCGGTGAGCAAGATATCTGGATACTGGGTCTTCAGAAAAAAAATGTTCGGTTTAGAAAAGAGTTATGGGGTGTTTAATCGTTCGATTTTTTTTTATGCATACTTTTTGATTTATCACATAAAACGACCTCAATTTTGTGCAAAAAAAAAATTAAAATTTTCTTTCTACGCCCGCCATTTTGTCGAACATTTATATTCTTCAAAAATCATCGATTAAACGCCCAAGAACCCTTAATTAAATTTTTTTTTTTTGTAAGTCAACCAGTTAGTAAGTTAGTAAAACATAATTAAGAGCATCAAACAAAGAACACGTGCCAGAAAAAAGCGAAAAAAATTTCATTTTAATTTATGAAAATCAAAGTGAATAAGTAAGTTTCTTTAAAACTTTAGTTACATACATATATGTATTTTATGTGCAAATGTAGATAATAGTTTAAATCAATTTGAAACTGGAGCCTTAAATATGCCGAATGAAAAAAAGATCGCCTCTCAGAAACGAAAATTTATGGCCATTGAGTACAGTATACAAAATATAATAATGATCTGAAGATCTGAAAACCTCGACAACAGCATCTTCGTTGAGAACTTTCTACAATGATTGCAGAACCATTGCAGCCCATTGGCCTCAGGAGATTGTAGCGCGTCGCAGATCTTAGCGCTCAGGTTGAGGCATTTAGAATGGAAAAACTTCGAACGACCGTTGCATGCAATGAAACTGTCGTAGGTGCTCCATTTCGATTTGCAAATTTCACAGCCGTGATCCATTGAGGTTATGTTGACTGCAAATTTAGCACTCGATGCTCACAGGAACAATTCCTGTGAAATCGATTCCAATTCGATATATGCTGAATCGGAAACTCTTTAGTTGTTAATTTCACGTTTAATTTTAATTGATTTTGAATTTTTTCCAATAATTGTAGATAAAAGCAGAGCAGTGCGAAAATTTGTCGACTGTCACCGAACAGAGTTGCCAACTTGTGATATTTTTTGATGAGTTGCCAATATTGATATTACGCTTCGACGTTCGCTTCGAAAGTGAAGTGATTAAATGTAGCCACTGGCAATCGGTAATGAACATTATTATATTATTAGATAAGTTTTGAAGTTTTTTTGGGGTTTTTCGTTCGCCATTTGCCCAAAGGCTATTCGCTATAAAATCGTTCTGATACAGCAGTGCACTTCAATTCTTGTAATTTGTGAATATATTAAGTAAATATATATTTATAGTTAATTTAAAAATTTTTAGTAATGTCAAAAAGAAGTTCTGCCGGAAGAACACAGTAAGAGTGTTTCCGTACTCACACTGTGTAACTTGTGGGACACTATTTTCTGTTTCCGTACTTTCTGTGCTTAAAATGGGAGAAGAAGAATAAGCATAAAACCGCTCTCTCGAGCACACATAGTGCACAGAGAGTGCTAGAACTCAAGACTCCGAGTAAAGTAAGAACAAGCATCAAGAAGAACAAGTATCAACTTCACAAACAAATTGACGATAATTTTAATTGGCGCAATTTACGTTTGACATGTCTGCAGTCAAAAACAGCTGTTTTGTGTTTCCGAACTTTTGCAACTATTCTAACATTTAATTTTTACTCTCTCAGTTTGAACTTACATAAATCTTACACAGTGTAGAGTACAGAAACACACCTAGTGTGAGTACGGAAACACACCTACTATAATACGAACATGGTAGAATAATACAGGTAAGCTCGCTAGATGAGAGCGTACTGCCGCGAATGTCAAAACGAAGTTGACAACTCATATAAAATCTCAAAGCGATGAGAAAGATGTGAGAATGGAAGAATTGTCAAAATGTAAACAAAGTTAAATGTTTGAAGCTGTCATGTTTCTTAAATTAAATTTTGTAATAAATTGTTCTTTTTCGTTTTTTTAATGATATTAAAGCAATTAAAAATTGCTTCAAGGCAAACATCATTGAAAATTATATTAAAAAAATATCAACTGCAAGCAGGGAGCGCAATAGCCATGGTAAATATATTTTCCTCATTCCTTTCTTTAAAAAATGACCGAGAAGCTGGAGTTGGACCTATACCTAACGTGTGACGGTGGTGGTTCAGCAACTCCAACAGCCAAAAAAATCCCATTCTTAAGAGACAAATAGCTTCATTCAATCCAAGTTACAACTAGAAAAACCACAACAAAAACGTCGTATAGCAAATCTCCTCCTAAATATAACAAAAATAAAGAATGCAAATGCTGCCAGTAGGTGCATAGTACATACACCTATGCAGAAAATGCCTCAAGCAGCACTCCTTTTGAAAACCATGCCATGAGCCCGTTAAATGCATGACCGACCGATGCACCAAGAAGCATCATCCAATGTTGCATAGTGATAGCTCTTAAAATAATTCCAAGCAAGAGTGTGAACAGGTGACGACAACATCCAACTTTACGCATCTAGGTCAAGGGCTTGACACCCGCTACCGTTATATTCCAATAATTTTGAGTTATAAAGATCGTTTAATTAGCACATATGCGTTTTTAGATGAGGGTTCCTCAACGACGCTTATCAGCCAAAAGTTAGCAGACCAATTAGGTGCTAAAGGTGAGAAAAGACCACTGAGTCTAACTTGGACTGATAATTCGGTATGCAGAACTGAAGAGGATTCCGAGCAGTTAAAATTGAACATAAAGCTGGGAAGCAATAGAAGCGCAAATTTATATGCTAAATTAAATTATACAGATCTTTCTAATAAATATTCTTATTTGAAAAATTTACCAATTAAGTCATATAGTCAAATAAAACCTGAACTTTTAATAGGTCTTGCCAATTGGAAATTAGCTGTGCCCAGGCTCGTCAAAGAAGGACTGCACAATGAGCCTATTGCTGCGAAATGTCAGCTCGGATGGACAATATTTGCAACATCAGGACGCACAGAAGCTGAGCAACTTTTCCATTCATGCGAGTGTTCAATTCGATTTTCGAAACCCTAAAATTCGGGTTTCATGTGTCTAAATAATGACGAGGTGACTTTTAAATCAAACTTGACTAGCTCAAGAGGCTCAGTCTTGGATTTGTCTTTCACTAACTCATGTTTGATTGTCAATTGATCTGTTGTTTCGGCTCTTCTTGGGGGGAGTCATCATTACCCAGTTGTTATTGATTTTCCTTCAGCTGTTCATAAGCCAAGTAATTTCATGTCAAAGAAAAAGCTAGTTTTGGGTCTGCAGCGGATGGAGTTAGAAGCAAACTTTGATGCTATTGAGGGCTCGTTTAAGAATGAAATCGGTTTGGCAAATCTGACAGACGATAGTCGCGGCTTTCGCTCTAAATATTGGTGGCATGATGGTCTCAATAAACTTTTTAGGTGTAATATTGCTGCTAGGAAAAAGAGTAATAAATATCCTTCGCCTGCAAATTTTGATCTAGATCTCTGAAAAAAACAAAGCGGCGCTATGTATAAATGAGTTTCTTCACTTTGTATCGGTGTTTAAGAGTTATGGTCTTGAAGTGGTGGTACTACCTCTGGACATAAATAATGCTTACAACTGTGTCAGTATTGGAAAATAAAGGAGCATACTCTTTGAGGTGCGTACGCCAGATAGTATTGCTCAATGGATTTGCAGTTTTTCCTCTTTCAGAACGTTACTAGTAGGTCGGGAGTCAATTGATGTGTTTGATGGTGTGCCACAGGGTAGTTGCCTGTCTCCCATTTTGTTCAATCTTTATACCAGGTCTCTGCATATGGATGAGGATGAGATGACTCAGGTTTATCAGTTTGCTGACAATTTTTTGATTTTGTCTGTACATCGTTTATTTGAGTCTGCAGTTGACAATCTCCAAAATAAACTTAATCTTTAAAGATATCTGTGTTCAGCTAAATTTGTCTTTCAATACGAATAAGTCCAATTCCATTTACCTTGCCAAGGATGGTAGAAAGAAGGTTAGGATAATTATTAATAATCAGGAGGTTCAGCAGGCTAACAGGCAGGCTTTAGATCTCTTCGGGTCTGAACGTCCGTGAACATTATGAAAAGTCATAAAATATTCCAGTAGTAATTGCAATCTTTTAAAAATGTTAACGACAGCCAAAGGAGGATTACATCCGCGGATAGCTGTAAATTACTATAAAAGCTTTGTAAGATATAAAATTGAGAATAAAATTTTCGCCTGATAAAAAAAATCCAAACCTTTCAAAATCCGACTTTGAGACGATGCTTGTGGCTTTCTCCGTTTAAGCCGGTGCATATAATTTATGCTATGGCTGGAGAATTTCCTCCATCAGAGCGTGCCATTTTTCTGGTGGCTAAAAAATTAGTCAAAGTAAAATTTTATAATACTTATGTGTATAATAGCATTAGCAATGCCCGGTATTTAAAGTCAAGCTACAGTGCAGTGTATCTTGATTTCAAGGAAATGTAAGTTTTAACAAAAGTCCACGCAATGTAGTAGTTATGAAAACTTAATGTTCAAAAAAGAAAGATATATCTTCTGAATAGATAAAAGCTACATATTTGTCTAAGTTGGACAGTTGCAAATCAAAAGGTTACACTATTTTTGCAACCGATGCGACGCTCAGTGAGGAGGCAGTAGGCTTGGGGTTGTGTAATGTTTCCTTAAATCAAGATTTTTATTTCAAACTGCCCTTTAAATGTTCATCAACATTTGGAGAGATTATTGCCATTCAAAAGGCTCTGGAATTGCCATCGAGGATGGTTTCTCCAAAATTGTGATTTTCACGGATAATTTGGGGGCTTGCCAGGCTCTAAACTCATCATCGTCTATGAGCTTCAGTGTTGCCAAGATTCATAACATAATAAACTGCTCGTCTTTGAATGAAGTACATCTGGTATGGACTCCTAGTCATGAAGGAGTGGTTATAAATGAAAGAACACAATAAAAAAAATGTTACAAAGTAAATAAAACAAGCTTAAAATATTATGCAAATAACTGGAAATGAATGCCATCATCAATGAATTAATGCATGCTAAGCATCGTAAGCCACTATAAACAGTTTATAAATGTTTTTTGCTTACACTGCTTAACCTACATTAATAGGTTCAACAATTAATGCGTGCTCTGCTTATGGATTGTGCTGCATTAATTGTTGATACCATTTTGGTTCTTAACAAATGTAATTGCGTGCGCGTTTTTTTAAAGTATTACAATTTTATTCTTGCTTAAAACAAAAAAAGTTAAAAAAGTAAAATATGGAAAATAACATGGATAAGTACTTTAATTGTAATATATTTAACTTTTCCGAAAAGATCGGGTGCAGTGATAAAATCAATTGCTTAATGGAACCTGTAAAATTATTGTGTTTCTTTAATTCTTAAGTTTGTGTAGACTTGCAAAATTTTGCCCAAGTTTGCCCAGTCTAAAACAAATAAAAAAATAATAATTTGCGATGTAATAAGTCTGTTTTATCATATTTTGTATTGCAATTTTTTTCGATTTTTAAGAAAAACACTTTTTTTCAGACTTCTGTTTCGAAAATTCCGAGATTTTCCGATTTTCGTCAAACGAGAATATCAAAGATAAAAAACAGGCCTGTGTTATAAACAAGGTACTTATTCACTCCAAACAAATAATGCAAAACACAATACTTCCTGTTGGCTGTTTTGGTGAGGACGCTGCTGAATCGCGGCATAAATTTTATAAAGCTGATAGATTACATCACGCCCGCTATAGATTCTTCAAATCCACTTATATCATCTTTGCATTTATGTACACGCGTACCCAAAATTAAACGTGCAACGCTTCCACCAGAAGTTATCAGTTTATTAAGTTGTGAGACCCAAATGAAAGTACAGATGACGACGATGAAGAAGACTTTTCGAAGAGGAAAATTTAATTTTGGATAACAAATTGGATATTATAATAATTTTTAATAAATAATGCACTTAAAATTCTTTAAAATTAATTAAAAAACTTTTTTTTAACAAATTTATTTATTTTATTAAAGGGGTTCAATGGGCTAAGGTTTCGATCAAAATTTCAGCAAATATAGTTAAACAGTAACGATAATCATAGTTGTCGTTATCGGTCATTGTGCAAGCACAGTTTTATAGTAAATGACAGTTTTCGCTAGTTAACTACAGCTACAATCGTCGTTAATGCGTTTCGGAACCTCGCAACTGATGTCGACATACATCCCCTGACCATAACAGAGCCTCCACTATGTATAATAGTTTTAGTAACACACTTATCATTGAAGGCTTCATTCTTGCTTCGCCATATTTTTGGAGGTTTTTTTAACACCAATTATTTCAAATTTACTCTCGTCAGAAAACAAAATTGATTCCGAAAGAGTCGAAGCCTCATTTTTATATTTTTTGTCGAAACTCATTCGCTAAGACTGATTGACCTTAGAGATTTAAGATTTCTTACGTGGTATTCTTCCATGTAAACCATTTTTGTGTAGTGCTCTTCTTATGATGCTAGCACTTACTGGCTTATCCGAAGTTTGTGAAATGTGTTCTGCTATTTTAACTGCACTGGAAGCTGAATTTGCCTTTATTTTTCAAACTACAGCTCTTTATTCTGTGTTAGTAAGACGCTTTGGTCGCCGTGGTCCAGGTAAATTCTCTACTGTATGGTGTTTGGCAAATTTGTCTATTATCTTTTTTATTGTACAGTAATCTATTTATTTTATTGTACAAGTCTAGTTTAAGGCGATGGTACTGTTTTTGGAATATTTTTTTTCTGAATGTACAACAGAAACAACTTCAAACAGCTCTTTATTCTGTGTTAGTAAGACGCTTTGGTCGCCGTGGTCCAGGTAAATTCTCTATTGTATGGTGTTTGGCAAATTTGTCTATTATCTTTTTTATTGTACATTAATCTATTTATTTTATTGTACAAGTCTAGTTTAAGGCGATGGTACTGTTCTTGGAATATTTGTTTTCTGAATGTACAACATTTCAAGAGTATTTTGTAAAAATTTCAAGTAAATCGTGCTAAACTAACGAAGGTACAGCGTTTCAAGTGTGCGGACCTCACTTGAAATCGATTTTCTGGAAAACAACATTTTTGACGTCGGTGATGCCGCAAAATCTGCTTGACCGATCGTTTTGAAATTTTTTACACTATTTCTACACATAAATCAATAGGAAATGCCGAAGCGTTTTTTTCCATTTTGAAATAATAAATAACCTTGATTTTTCAGAAAAAATCGCGTATTTGACTTCAAAACGCAACTAAAAAAAAACATTAAAAAAAACTCTTCGGTATTACCTAGGGAAACATATTACCTTCTAAACTAATTCTGAATTTGTTTTCAGATGATCCGCTAACCTCTAATCGTGTTCACCGCAAAACAACTTTTTTCGAGGCGCCTCCGGAGAATCGCTGCCACGGATTTATTTATCGATAAGTTTTTTTTATTGTGTTATTGTGTTAGTATGTATCATTGCATAACTTGAGTGATATCTACATAAATGTTTCTTAACGATTCATTTACTTGATATAGACTTTTTTCAACATACTACTTTACAACAGCACAGAATTCTCGGAATCTATGCCATATACTATACATCAAATTGTCTTGTCATAGACTTCAACCACCACAACAGCCTTAAAGCATGTTCTCACGGCACCCTGAACAACGTAATTCGGCTCTCATTCGTAATTCGAGGCTGAATTATGTTCCGAATTAAGTAATTCGCCATACAAAATTTGACAAGCGAGTTACCTCATTTGAAGGTAATTCAGTTTGAATTAACATCGAATCACGTAGAAATCCGTTACATCTCTAATTTTTATCGAAAATTAATCGAAAACTACAAGCAAAACACAAGAAGAAATAAAAACGACAAAATAAATAGTCAAATTCTCAAAGACAGCAGACAAAGTGAGTATCATTAAAAAAATAAATAATATAATAAAGAAATATTTATTTTGCACATTTTTTTCCCCATTTTCGTTCTCCACTACAAATCAAATAAAATTAAAATAAAATACACAAAGTACAGCTGTCAAACCGAATTACGATTGCTTCGAGAAAACAGGGTAATTCACATTCGTAATTCATGGGCCGAATTACTTAATTCAGACTGCCGTGAGAACATGCTATTACGAATAGACAATTTTTGAAGAATAACTTTTCCATGAAGACATTAATTAGTTCTGGCTTATGCTCTCATATGCATAAAAATCCAGCTGTGCATATATACATGCACTCCCTTGATCCTTTGCACATTAAGAGTTTGGAAACATAGTCCTTGAAACGTTATTTAGTTGCTTTCCTTGGCGATGTAGCCAAAACGGAACTATAACCGAGTACTCCACAACACGGTTAGCATCACAAAAATAGGCATCAAAGACAACCACACCTATGGAAATAATTGCCTTATTCTGGCTTATGGTCTCCAATACAATAAACCCACACTATGTATAATATACATCAGCTTAGGTCTCATCATACTAAGTGTCTGGAAACATAGGCTCTGAAACGTTATTTAGTTGTTTGCCTTGGCGATGCAACCAAAACGGAACTATGAAGAAATTATCCCACACGCATAGTTAACCTCTTGTCAAATTATATTTGTATAATAAGTGTATCGTGTGTACCAGGTAGCATTTTTTTTCGTAAATGGTATTGAAAAAAAGGTCACTACCCCCTGTGGCCCAAGCAACCCCTTGCAATTCAGCGGGTTCATTAAAGTAGACTTTAAGCCGTAATTTCTTTCAACAATTTCGTGTAAGGATTTACCTTTTTCTTCCTCGTTTCTTGTTGGCGTTGCCAACTGTTCCGTCCCAACTATAACTCCTAATTACAGTACACTTCCCAATCCCCATTCCCACAATCGGCCGTCCTGACCTGTTATTCGACCTCGAATAACTGTTCCCATGGTTTCATGTATTCGGCTACGGTCGTGGTTTTGTTCGGTCCTTCTCTGTTTCCAATTTTTTCCACCTCATATCTTCCGTGATTTAACTTAGCTGTTATTCTGTATGGTCCGAGATATTTTGGCCTCAACTTCATTGCTGTCCCAAACTGAGTCTTTTTGATGGCTACCAAATCATTAACCTTGTAGTCTGTTTCTTTTTTTCTGTTCTTGTCATATGTCTTGCGGTTTTCGCTTTGTATTTGCCTTATATTTTCATTAGCATTTTCTCTAGCAATATCACGCTCGATATCTAACTCGTCTAATTTCATTTAAGTCATTTAAAATGTTTCGCAAGTCTGGGAAATCAGGTACTCGCATTTCTAACCCTGTGAGGATCTAAAAAGGCGATGTTTTCGTGCTTCGCGGTGTCGTGTTGTTTAAAATCTGTTGCACTTTTGCAACATGGTTGTACCACTGGGTCGGGTTTTCTTGACACTTCTTTGAAAGCATTGGAACAACTGTTTTGTGGATGCGTTCCACCTGCCCATTCCCGCGCGGCACTCCTGTTGCGATCAGTAAGTGTTGGATTTTTTCGCGGTCGCAATACTCTTTGAAAGCATTCGACGTAAACGCAACCCCTCTATCTGTCACTATTCGCTTCGGGTTTCCGAAAACTGCTGCCTGTTTTGTCAGCCTATCGATAACTTCCTCGACTCCGGTGGATTTGGTAGGATATAACCACACAAATTTTGAAAACCCATCTACTACAGCCAAAATATGGTTATATTTTTTCCGCGTTTCCGTCAACGGCCCGACGTGGTCGATATGGAACGTACCTAATGTCTCGCAGGCCTTGTCAATTGGCGTCAACAAACCCTCTTTTTTGCCCCTCTTTGCGTCTATTATAATACATTCGACGCAACTCTTTATTATTTTATTTACTTTTCCGCTCAAATGCGGTATATAATAACTTTCTACCGCTAAATGCGGTATATAATAACTTTTTTTCCACCAACTCCTGAGTCTTTTTTGACGCAAAATGTCCCTGATTGTGTGCAAGTTTTATTATTTCATTCTCCATTACCGAAGGTATTACTAACAGCTCCTTGACGGGATCGTTGTATACCAACCCATTTTTTAAATAAAAATTGTCATAGCTGCCGGTCTCTAAAATTTTCTTCACAGCCCTTATCCACTCATCCTGTGCTTGCGTCTCTCTCAGTCTGTATTTTAGCGAATCATCAACTAAAAGGCAATAGACGCGACTTAAGGCATCCACGTGCCTCATGCGTGAACCTGACCTATGCTCTACTATGAAATCGTACTCCTGAAGGTACATTGCCCATCTCATGATTCTGTCTGGTACATCTTGTTTCTTGACTGTCATTGTAAACGCGTTACAGTCGCTCACGATTTTAAATTTTATATCCTTTAAGTAGATACGCCACTTTTTAAGCGCTTTCATAACTGCTAATACCTCCAGCTCATACGCACTATATTTTTCCTCTGCCGATGTTGTTTTCCTACTCATGAACTCTACTGGGTGCAGTAATCGATCCTCCGAATCCCTCTGCAACAAAACTGCCCCGTACCCATACTTAGATGCGTCTGCATGCAACTCCGTTTCCGCTGATGGGTTATATAGCTTTAATGCTGGCGCATTCACTAATGCATGCTTAAGATCTTGTACAGCTAACAACTGTTCCTCCCCAAGCTTAAACTTTTCATTTTTTCTGAGCAAATCAGACAACGGTTTGGCTACCGCATCATAATTTGGTACAAAGCGTCTAAAAAATGATGTTAACCCCAAGAATCGCTGAATTTCCTTGCTACTTGACGGTAAAGGGAAATTTCTAACTGCGTTCGTTTTCTCTTCTGATGGCAACATTCGTCCATTTTCTATGATATACCCTAGAAAGTTAATTTGTCTTTTCGCAAACTGGCACTTCTCCCACCTCATATGTAGCCCATATTCACTTGCGCGCTTTAGTACTATTTGCAATTTCTGGAAACTTTCATTTTCATCCTTGGCTGGAATCACAATGTTGTCCATATATGCAATAACGGTACCATCCCTAAGCAAATCTTGAAAAATCGCGTGAATGTATCGACAAAACACTGCCGGTGAATTTGTAATTCCGAATGGTACAAAGCAAAACTCATATTGACCACGATTCGTCACAAAGGCTGTGTATTTTCGTGAACCAGGTTCAATTGGAACATGATAAAATCTGTTCTTCAAATCAAGAGTGGTAAACACCATTGCACCCTGCAATTTGTCTAACACTTCATCAATTAACGTCATTGGAAAATTATCCCTTACAATTTTCTCGTTTAATTTGCGGAAATCGCAACAAAATCGTTTTGTTCCATTCTTCTTCGTGGTCAATACGACCGGTGATGCGTATTCGGACGTACTTATTTGGATTATGCCTTCACTAAGCATACTCGCCACTTGTTCATCTATATAGCGCTGGTCTGCGTATGACACGCGCCGAGGGCGCTGATAGACAGGCGTTTCATCTGACAAAATCAATTTCATCTCCACTGGCGTGCTTATTGGCTTTTTTGGTATATACTCGTTTATCATGTTTTCCACTATCTCTACCTCACTTTTCTTTAAATGTGTCAAATCGACATTATTGGACTCCCTCTCCTGTCCCACGTCCTCAATCAGACACAACCGCTCAAACTCTTGTTTAACACAATTTCTACCCTTTTTTGCATTTTCCTTGATACAACCTGCCTGTATCTTCCCGGCCTCAAGCGCACTTGCGGTGACGCTATCCGTACTCTTCCTGCTGCCTTCTACCTTCTCCGCTATAGCTACCTTCACTGCGCTCCCAGCAACAGCTGTGTTTGGTTTTCTGAATTTATCTACGCCTTGCCTGAAGACTAACTCTGCACATTTAAGTACCTCGTTCCCTATTATCGCCGCATATGGTATATCACGTTCCTTAACAACGTGAAACTTTACCCGCAAAACCACCTCGTCAATAGCTATATCAGCCTCGAAGCTGCCCATTGTCGTGAGCTCACCTCTACCTATGCCATATAACTGACATTTCTCATTGCTGAGCTCGATATAGTCTAGCATCAACAGTGTATCATATCGCATTAGACATGAAGTCGATCCCGTATCTACCAGGGCGCTGAAAGTAAAATTATAAATAGTCACATCAATGAAAATAAGACCATGCCCATTTTTGGCACTCATCTTTTCGTTACCCAACGTATTTACACTTTCATTCTTTACTATCGTGTCTCTTGGTTCCCTCTTACATTCCCTTGCGTAATGGCCCTTTTGTTTACACTTGAAACAAATTACCTCACTTGTGCTTGTCCCTGGGCATCCTCTCGCCAAATGCCCTTCTTTGTCATATTTAAAACATTTTTTCTTCTGCTGAACTTTCGCGACTAAATTTTTGTTTAAGAACCCCTGAGGTGCACTCGAAATATTTGACGACATTTGAGAACCCCTGACTTTACTATAAACATGAATCTGCTCTTTAAGTTCCTTAATATTTCTTGCTTGATACAACATACTTTTACTATATTTGCTGTCAGGTATTCCCTCTATAAAATACTCTATTAAACTCTTTTCGTCCAGTGCAATAGGTTCTCCTATTTCTATAATTGCATACAAATATTCCTGTAAACTTTCTTTTGCCTGTTTGCGTCGGTTTCGCAACGCACAATGTACCTCTGACGCGCATAGCTTTTCGCCAAACTCTTCCATAAGAGCTTGTTTCAACGAATCCCAATCGCGAACACCTAATAACCCACGAACAAAGAGCTTAGCGGCACCTTTGAGCAATTGTTTCGCATACACATACTTTTGAAGATTATTCCATCCTACAGTGTCAGCTACATCATCAAATTCCGCAACCCAGTGGTCAACATTCAGAGCACTGTCACCAGAAAATGATGAAACGCTATCTTCAATATCGCGCAACGTAAACATCCCCTTTTGTACCACTGTATTACTTGTCGTTGCGTCCGCGTACAATGAATTTGTTGATTCGTTGTTGCTGTCTTCGTCTTCCTGCTCGTCGTTAAAAGCCAAATGCTGTAACAGTCGCAACTGCAACTCTCTTTATCTCCCTGTTACGCTTAAGTTTAGCTCTATTAACTTCTCTTTCAACAGTTCTACTGTCATTGCCCTAATTGAGTCCGCGTCCATCTTACAAAATTTAAAATGTTTTCAAATAAAATCTCAATTAGCAATACAAATAAATTTACTTTAAAAATTTACTATTGAAAGTTAATTTAAATATTGAAGAAAATTAAATTCAAACTACAATAAGCACTACAATACAAAGGTTCAGCTCACGTTCTGTTCCCACGCTGCTGTCTACTTGTTTCTCCTCTGCTGACTTCGATTTTCCGTGCGCAGAAGTTTCGCCGCTTTACTGCTCTGCTTTTGACTCGCTTGTTTTTGCAAATGTTGTATTTTTGTCGCCGATGTACGCTCTTTATTTCTGCGCGCACAAAATATTTTTTGGCTTAATATTTACTTTGCCTTATGTTCGTTTGTTTTTTTATGGTGGCACGTATTTTTGCAACGCCGCCTCTCTTTATAAACATAAAGTTTCTATGATGCTTAATTTCAACCCTTTCGCGCACAGTTAATTTGACTTTTTGTGTGCTGAGTTTTCTCTAGCAAGCACTTGTCTCTTTTGCTTTTTGTTTGTATCTCACAATTTCGTTTTATATGTTTTCTTTCGCTTATTTAGAGCCTACTCTTTGAATTTGATTTTAACTGTTGCTTTAATTCTAACGAGTGTTTTTTTTTTTTCTTTACGTTGGCCCGATTTCGTTTTTGTTCTTTCCCTCGCTCTTCTAGAGCCTACTCATTAAATTTGAATTTAACCGTTGCTTCACTATTTTGCCAGTTAGTTTTTTTTTCACTTTATATTGGCACAACTTTGTTTCTCTTTCTCACTTATGCTCGTTTGATGTTTTTTCTTTCGCTCTTCTAGAGCTTACTCATACATTTTGAATTTAACCGTTGCTTCACTTTTTGCAATTTTTCTTTGTCCACTGAAGCACCTCGGCCACAGCCACACTGTACTTTCCACAAGTTGTCCTCTGAAGCCCCCGGCAACAGCCACTCATGAACAGTACTTTTGACCAAACTTTGCCCACTGAAGCACCCCGGCGACAGCCACACTGCCCTTTTGACAACTCTTTGTCCACTGAAGCACCCCGGCGACAGCCACACTGTACAGTACCTTTGACAACACTTTGTCCACTGAAGCACCCGGCGACAGCCACACATGTACCGTAGTTTCAAACTATTTGTCCGCTGAAGCACCTCGGCAACAGCCACTTGCAAAGTTCACTGTTTGCAACACTTTTGGTTTTATTATAACCATTTAAACATTCTTTACATAATTTTGTAAAACTCACTAAGCTTAAATCTCACGCTGTTATTTAGTTTAAAGCTTTTTTTTTTTTTTTTAATAACTTTCATTCACGCACGTGCAACTCAGCTCGCTTCACATCCCGGTTGAGCCCCCAATTTTGTGGGAATAAAGAAACGACACGCACTTTTAAATGTAAGATTTTGTTTATTTAAATATCAATTCAATGCTTTTAGTTTTACAATATTAAACTACACTCTTTTTGTGGATTTTACACGCTTCGGTTTTACGACCGCTTCGTTCGACAATACTTTTCGAATTCATCTTTTAAAAACTAATGATGGACGCTTCTGTTCGTTTTTCTTTTGTTCTTTTCTTCCTCGTTTCTTTTTGGCGTTGCCAACTGTTCCGTCCCAACTATAACTCCTAATTACAGTACACTTCCCAATCCCCATTCCCACATGCATGTTGCATATGCTTACCTAATTTTTCTTATTATAACTCTACTAAAAAGTGTTGATAGTTCTGTATTATTACTGCAGTATTAATTAATTAATTAATATTAACTTAGAAAGCACACATTTAAAAATATATGATAAGGTGTTTACTTTATTTTGATGCTCATAGTTTATATTTCGATGTTCTGGTTTATAAACACAAATTATCGCAAGAAATTATCTTTTCTTACACCTTTAAAACAATCAAACTAATTTTTACACTTTTATAGATGAGGAACTCATTCGCTGGGGGTGGCCAGAAGATGTGTGGTTTCATGTTGATAAGTTTTCCTCTGCTCACGTATACATTCGATTAAAAAGGGTATATTTTCTTTAAAGTCAGTAATAAATATTATATATTACTTATTATAGGAACAGACAATTGATGACTTACCTTTAGCAGTCATTGAAGATGCAGTGCAGTTAGCAAAAGCTAACAGTATTCAAGGTAATAAAAAGAATTGCATTGACGTTGTTTATACCATGTGGACGAACTTAAAAAAAATACCTGGAATGGAGGTAGGACAGGTATCCTTTCACCACGCCAAATATGTTTGCAAATTTCATGTTGAAAAGCGATTAAACGAAACAATCAATAGATTAAATAGGACGAAAACAGAACACAAATTGGATTTAAGATCCCTGAGAGAAGCAAGAGATTCTTTAGAGAAACAACAAAATAGAGAGCAAAGACAGATGATGCAAAATGAAATAAAAAAAGAAAAAAAAAAGTCTTTTAAAAAAGAAGCATCAAGTTATTCAACATTAATGGTATATGATAAAATGAAAACTAATTATGATAGTGAAAATGACTCTGACGATTTTATGTAGTTTTTTGTAAAAAAATTTTAGAAATTCCAATATATAATAGCAATAATTTTGAGAAACAATATTTTTTACGGTAGGATTTTCACTTCATTACGCAATGGGCTTAAGAAAATGTTAACCTTGAAAGATGGTATTCCTATGTTATTTTGTATTCCAGCAGAAAACTCAGTCAGACCTCTCTCAATCAGACTGGAACTCACCTGAATTTCTTAACATAATCAGGCCTTCAATTTTCAGTCGTGATTTCTGGACTGGAATTAAAATAGAATCAAAATAAATAAAATCTTCGGTCCTGTTCGAGTCGGCGATGACTATCGCATCCTAATGAACCTCGAGCTGTATGAGCTCTACGAAGACATTGACGTAGTTCGGTGTATAACTGTGCAGCGACTACGCTGGCTGGGTCATGTCCATCGTATGGACGACTAATCTCCAGCGAAAACGGTGCTCGAGGCGAAGGTCGCGTTGATCAACGACGACGAGGGAGACTATGCCTCCGATGGATGGACTAGGTCGAGGAAGCCCTAACCGCACTTGGTGTATCCGATTTGAGAAGGTGCGCAAAGCAGAGGCGCCTGGCGAGAGCTGATAAGGTCGGCCGAAACCCGGACACGGGCTGTTATGGCCACCTAGGCAAGCAAGTAAGTAATTAAAATAAAATTGAGGCATCCATCATACAGATCTGATTTCTCACCTAAAAGTAAATACAAATCAGAGCTCTATATTTATGCCTAGATTTCATAGCTGAATTTGGAATATAGCTCAGGCTTCCACTACAACGATCTGAATTCTACTTAACTTTTCAGGACGGAATTCATCCGAGAGTGTCAGCAAAATAAAGGCTTTAGTAAGCAGCCTTTAATAAAAAAAACGATCTTATATCGACAAGTGCAATCTCAACACTCAATTTCTTTATTTTCTCTTTAACGTTCTTTTTTCTTGTCAACATGTTCAGTGTTAACGTATAATAATATAAATGTATAAAGTAGTGTTGTTAGCATATACTAATATAAACGTATAATGTAGTGATAGTTATATCCCAATGGGCAATGAGGCTAGGTCTCTTCTAACGAAGGAGTGCATTTAGTGCTACTTTTGGCGGCAATACACATGACTTCCTCGCTGCTTCTGCGAGCGCTTCTATGAGGCCTAATTTTTCGCTACCCAGGGCAGTACAACACTTATAATTTTCCTACAAAAACTGGTTCTGCTTATATTTCAGGGTTACTTTTTCGTTAAAAGTTAAAATATATATTAGTTCACAAATACTGAATAATAATCAAAATCATGTCTTAGAAATATTCTTATCTGACAAAAATATGTTAAATAAAATAAAATCACAGAATAAATAGGTAGGTATACGTAAAAAGAAATAAAAAAATATTTTTTTAATTGTTTTGGTTAACCTCTTCTTTAAGCCATTCTAAAGGAGTGCTAATAGCAGGTCTCTTTAAAGCAAGAGAAATCCATTAGAAGCCCTGCTAGTCGCGTTTCGAAGCCCTGCTTTTGCCCACTTGGATATCTCACCTATATTCAATACTAACATAATAATCAATGTTTATTATTTATGCTGTTACACCTTCCTTCCAAAGAAAAGAAAAATCTGCAAGGTGATCAGTCTTGCTAACACTCTGTCTTCTCTTTGCATGAATGAAACTGATGTCAATGAACAAATTATGATATAAAATTGATGTGATTATGCAGTCACCACCCTAATTTACTAAAATTCATTCGTTAAGATCAGTTTTTAATTTTCAATACTTTGACATACGATTCATTGTATACCGTTTATATTTTAACTACATAATTCAGAGATTTACCTTAATTATTACTTATTTGATTAAATAAACATCGTATGTTAAGTTATAACATATATGGATCAAAAGTATTTCATAAAAAAAGTAACATTTATAACTAAGGAAAGCTGATTTAGATATTTGCATATCCAAACATACTTGCTATATAATTTCCCAAAATGATGACTTTATTAATGTATAAAAATTAAAAATATAGTTTTTTTGAAATTTTAAACTTTAGTTTTTAATGTATTGCTTTTTTCAATTTCAGTTTGGTTTTTTTTTAACAATTTTATAAAGTTTACAAGAACCATTTTTTTCTATTTTGAATTTAAATAGATAAGAAGAAGTAAAACATTATTTTATTTTAATAAGTGATGTGAAAGAAAAAATTTAAGTTTCTTATTTATATTGAGTTGTTATGCTTTTCTGAGTCTATTCTTATGTATGGTTTTTCTTGTTTGTTTTTCTCATCATAAACACTCGCATTAACTCCGTCAATATTTATACAGCAACGCGTACTGCGTAATAGGTATATTAACTTTGTCATTCCGCTTGTAACGCCAAGAAGGAGGCGTGGCTGGTATAGAAAAATATATATTTTTAATCAGCATCACTTCCTGAGTCGATTTTCGTGTGTCCGTCTGTCGACACGATTACAGCCGTAATTTTTAAGCTGTCGCGATGAAATTAAAAAATAAGTTTATTTTAAAAAAGAAAGATCAAGTTCAAGAAAATGGGCCAAATCGGATGAGAACCACGCCTAACTCGCATACAAAGTGACTTTATTTTAACCATAAAATGTCTTTAAAATTCACAAAAATTTAAGAAATGCCTTGAAATTTGGCACGTAAGCTTTGATCTTCAGTTTAAATCCTGGATATGAAATTCGTCAAAATCGGATGAAAATCACGCCTACCTCCCATACAAATCCATCCTCCCATAAAACTTAAATCTTTTAAAAATCTGCTCAAATTGAAAAATGTCTTGAAATTTTGCTCATAGGCTTTGATATTTAATATAGACCATCCTATGAAAAAATCGGAAAACTTCCTACACAAATTGGCTTTATTTTAAACGAAAAATCACGTAGAAACAATGAAATTTTGCACATTAACTTTGATATATAATATGAACCATATCTGTAATATTGGGCAAAATCGGATCAAAACCACGCCTACCTCTCATACAAAGTGACGTCATCAAAATGAGAAAACTTTCGTTAATATATGAAACTGAATGTCATCGTGCATGTCGTGGCTAAAGACTTCGAATATACTTTAATATGGCTGCGGGGGGTATTTAAGCTTCAGTACCCTACCGATCGTGTTATTTTCAGACAAAGTGGTCTTGCGTGTTTGTCATATATGTTTGTATTCCGTAATTTGTGTTTATTGCCGCGTTTCCATGTGATCTTTCCGTATCTTTTCTTATTCCATATCACAAAACACTTGCTTTAAAGAGTGAGACGCATATATGTACTTTTTCCTATAAAAGTTTGACATATGGGAAATTTGTAAACAAATCGCGTATTTATTAAATTCTGCAAGCTATTTCATATTATCCAAAAATTAAATTACTGCTGCTGCTAGAATCCTTTACTTTGCGTCATTGAAAGATCAAATTTTCCACAATTCTGTTTGTTGTTATGGGCCATCATTAGTTTATTGATTTTCATCTTTGCTGGTAAATTGACAGAGAACAAATTTTAGTAATTGTTTATATTTTTACTTTTTTATATAAGCCGCACAAACCAAGCTAAAACCGTGCACGCACAGGGAGTCGAAGATATTCATCAAACCGGACAAATTCTACTACCCACACAACAGACAAAAGCCGGGCACAGCAGGAAATAATTGTGTCCACAGATTCAGCTAAATATGTTATACATCACGCAAGCTGCATGTCAAGAAATTGTTACCTACTGCACCGAAAATTTGTAAAGTTGATGGCATGGAAAATATGCCAACTCCTACGACCACATACGCCGCTAACGTGCAACAACATCAGCAGCAACAGTAACAAGAGCAGCAACAGCAGCAAATCCATCAGCAACAACAGCAGCATATTGAGAATGGTAATGAGGGCGGCCCAGCCTCACCTTCAAACCGCACATTGGAAACAAAGTGGAAACTATTGTCAGCGTCGATAACAGCATGACACCCGTCAGCACAGGCAACACCAGTGGCGATGGCACCACCATCGGTACCCTGCTACCCACAAAGCCAGCAAGCCAAGTAAACGCAGCAAGAGCAGCAGCGGTGCTAGCAGTGCAGACAAAACACGTTCGTGCTCACAGTCGGATGAAAAGCTGGCACATTTGCTACGCAGACATACATCAGTCGAGAAACCTGCTGCAATTGTGTCCCTTTGCCAAGCCCGATGCTAAGAAGGAAAAGAAAAGTAAGCCGATATAGATAGTTGCTCATTGAAATCAAAACTAAAATAAACAATAAAAAATTCAAATTTTTTAGATAAGTTCACCGGTTAAATGTATTGATCGAGAATATACATTTATTTCTTTTGGCTACCTTACACCTTCTTTGGCCCCTAGCTTGTGAAGAAGATTTTGGCTCTGTGCAAGGCCTAGTTCGGCTTTCGTCAAATCGTTGAGTTGAATAGAAGTTTTTTCAAAGATTATTCTATCAATATAAATAATATTCAGAAGGTTTGAAGGTTGAGAAGTCATTAGATATTTTGACTTTGAATATTTTGTAACTTATAATATCTAATATATCTTATAATATCTGTGAATATCAAAAACGACAAAAGATTTAATTCCGCTTTATAGTTTTAAAACTTTGACTTTTAAAATATTTCAAGAAAAATATTAAACAGAGACCGTAACAAGTATACATTTTAAAATAAAAAGTAAAAGATAATAATTATATTTTGACTTTTAAAATTTTGAGCAGAAAATAATGATTATTTTTGTTGTTATTTTTTAGGGCAAAAAATATCGGTCTCATTTTGGTTTTTATGTTTGCCTTAAAAAATAAAAAGCAAAAATAATTATTATTTTTTGCTCAAAATTTTAAGTCAAAATTATAAAAGTCAATAGAAAAACATGTTCTACAATGTGAGAGAAGTCTAATGGTAGCTTAAAAACGGCGGTACAACAATTTTTTCACACTGCTTTTTTGGTTTCAAAATCTAAAAATAATTATTAACAGTCTCTGTTATTAACAGACCTATTCTTGTAAATTAACAATAGCAAAGCAGTATTTTTCATATTTCTAGGTGATGGTTGTAAGTTTTTGATTTCAAAACAAAATTTGAAGCTCAAAACAAAAATTTGCCACTGAAAATATGAAAAGCAGCTGCCAATTTTTAACAAAATTTATTATTTTGAGCTTCAAATTTTGTTTTGAAATGAAAAATTACAACAAACACTAGGAAATATGAAAAATATTTGGGTAGTTCAGGATTAAGTACAAATGGTTTTGCATCAGTGCATTTGCACAATTTTAGTGCATATATTTGCACTACACAAACAAAATATACAGGTTTGAATTTGCTCCGTTTTTGCAAATGTGCTACACTTGAAACCCATTGCATATATTTGCAAATGCATTTACATCCCTACTGCCAGCTCTCAAATTATTTATTTTTGGTAAAGAAAAAAGAAAAGTGCGCCATGGAAATGGAAAATAATTTTCTTTTTCACTTTTTTTCGGCATCATTTTTTGGCGTTTACAAATAATAAATTCTAAAAATTGCTGGGCATTTTATTTATTTATTTAACGTAGTGCAATGTCATGGAAATCTGTATATTAATTTTACCTGTGTTAACTTCAACATATTCACATAAAACTTATATCGATGGAAAGGTATTTTCGAGTAGATGTGCACAATATAATTTTTACTCAAATATATTGTCATTAAGGTAATTAAAACTAAGCATATGTAAAAACCCTTTTTTCCCAATGTTACAACACAGTTAACATTACTGCACAGTTAACGTTATTTTTGTTTTATGCCGCGTTTCCATGTGATCTTTCAGTATCTTATCTTATCACAAAACACATGCTATAAAGAGCGAGATGCATATATGTACTTTTTCCTATAAAAATTTGACATTTGCAAAATATGTAAACAAATCCATTTCTGCAAGTTTACTGATTGAAAGACGTGCTTATTGAAATAACTTCTTGTCTACGTACCCTAAATTGTTTTATATAATTATTATTGTGCAGACAGCATCAGGTGTTACAGGTAATCCAATTCGTGTGCCACAACTGCAGCAGCATCAGTGAAATACACACGAAAACAAAAAATATAAAAAAACAGTTTTAAAAAAAGTCTTGGTGAATCTACCAAGCACCAAATTAAAGAAAAAAATCACTGATGCTTTCCATAAATGCGCTTAGGAACTCTCTGGCCAACTCTACATTGCGATGGTTAAAAAAAACCAAGAATGTTTATTTATTTTAAATCATACCCCTTGACCTGATTTGATTTTCTTTATTATCCAATTTGTATTCGTAATTCTGTACTATTTCAAAACAATTAATATTGGCGCAAATAAAATTGACAGCTTGACAACACAAAAACTACAACTATAAAAATGAATGTCGTATTTTTAGCATGTGATCAACTTTTATAGCAAAAGTTCAAGAAGTTGAACTTTTTCGATCTCCTAGCATTACAGGGGATATCACATGCTATAAAAATGACTAAGGTATACCTGTTTCACACTCACATTCATCAATGCCATAAAGTAGGGCTCACATGCTATTTCTTTCTTACAAAAAATGTGATACTAGAAGATAATAGAAGATCACATGGAAACGCGGCATTATCGTTTTGCTTGAACGAAACAACAAAATTTCGGTTATCAATAAAATTAACGTTAACGTGCATGTCTGCATTGCACTGATTATTTTTTAATTTGGTTTTTTGCGATTTTTTTAATACAAGAAAAAATTAGATTTTTTTTTCTAAAAGCAAAAAAATCATAGCTCTGTTGCGGGATTCCCAAACGCCTTAACAACGATTGTAGCTGTAGTTAACTAGCGAAAACTGTCATTTACTATGAAACTGTGCATGCACAATGACCGATAACGACAACTATGATTATCGTTAACTGTTTGGGAATCTTGCTACTGGTAATTTAAGTCCGATTCTCATTTCTTATAACTCATTTTGATGGAAAATTAAATGCGTACCAGTTTTTTGAAAATTTGAGCTTAAAAAAATGTAATTGTGAGTTTTTTGAAAGCAACACTATATTCCCATACCAATCATATTGTTAATATAGAGGTCGCTACAGGTACGTTTAAATATTAATATGTTTTAAAAAAATTTTCAGAACTTAATTTTGCATCATAATGAAACAATCCAGAGGTATGCTGGACCCTTTTAGCTGGTGGCAGGATCTTTATATGGTCGCTGGTGCTTCTGTTGTCAATGGAGGTCGAGGCACCTTAATATAGGTATTTTGGTTTTAGGCTGCTTCTAGAAAGTAATAGAAAACAACAAAACCATAGAACAAAAATTCTTTGAGAAAGGATACACACTGGCACAATGGCAATGACAAGGACACAATGGCTGAGTTCCTAAACACATTTATGGAAAGCATCAGTAATTTTTTTTCGTTGAATTGATGCTTTGTGGATTCACCAAAACTGCGCAACTGGATTGTTATTTATAAGCTTTTTATTTACTTTAGTTTCGCAGTTTTGGTGAATCTACCAAGCCAATATTGAATCTTATGGGTTTTTTGTTTATCTTCCAATTTGTATTTACTTGTAACTTTTTACTATATACTATTACTATACTATAACTATTTTGTAATATTGCCAAACAATTGTTGATATTGGAACGAAAAACTTGACAACTTGACAGAACACAAACTACAACTATAAAAATTAATGTCATATTTATGGCATGTGATCAACTTTTCTAGCAAAAGTTCAAAAAGTTGAACTTTTTTGATCACCTAGCATCACAAGGGATATCACATGCTATAAAAATTAAAAAGCTATGCCCGTTTCACACACACATTCATCATTGCCATAAAGTAGGGCTCACATGCTATTTCTTTTTTACAAAAAATGTGATACTAGAAGATAATAGAAGATCACATGGAAACGCGGCATATTAAGTAAATTTTTAGCCAATGTATGGGTTTTTTGTAAGCTAAATTTGACCTCGTTATACTCGTAATAACTTTCCGTATTGTATAGAGGATCAATTGACTCTTTGTACTTCGTGTGGTAATATAAAATTTTTGCAAGAACTAGCTCATAAGGTGTAAATTTGTTGTCGAACACTGTATTCGTAGTAGTGTTATGATAAAAAGTGAAATATTTTAAGAATTGTCGCAGTCAGACAGGTTTTATGTTGCATAAGCATGGAGGCACTCGATAAACACTATATTTCCGTTCCACTGTCGCAATGGTTTCGTGATACGGTGTCGAGAAATTTGTGACGTGGTTTTAACAAAGGCTGAGGTAAAGTTCAGCCGCTCCAGGGTCCTGTGAAAGGTCCACAAATTATTTCAAAAAAAATAAAAGACTCAGGTTTTCCAGTAATTGACTGAGCTATTTTATTGAATACTTTATCCTTATTATAATCTCTTACTCATGCAGCTTCAGGTATTCGCTAGAAGGCTTGATAATAAATGTGGTATTCGATTTGGTAGTCTGCTGGGTAATCGGTCGGAAAACGCTTCGGTAATCGGTTTAATGTGCTTCGGCAATCAGTTGGTAATTGCTTCAGTAAGCTGTACTCGTTTCGGTAATCGGTTGGGAATTGCTTTGGTAAGCGGTAATCGGTTGGTAACCGCTTCAGTAGGCTGCGCTCGCTTCAGTAAGCTGTGCTCGCTTTGGTAACCGGTTGGTAATCGCTTCACTAAGCGGTAATCAATTGGTAATCGCTTCAGTAAGCTGTGCTCGCTTCGGTAATCGGTTGGTAATTGCTTTAGTAAGCAATAATCGGTTGGTAATCACTTCCGTAAGCTAAAAAGGAATGCTCATCTAGTTCTAATATGACATAATGAGTAGTAGTGGTGCAACTAGAAATCCCACAATAAGTTCTTTTGTGCCGCTTCGTGGTAGTGAACGCCTGCGTCGCAGCGTCGATGATAGGCCTGGCGGTCAACCGAGGCAGCGAAGTGGCATCAATAAAAGAAATGATAATAACAACTAACCACTTAAAATAACCAAAAACCACCTACCACTACCCCTGCCGTGGTGCGGTGAGCCGTTCGCCACCCACCTCAGACGATAGACCTGATAGTCAGCCGAGGTAGTGGCTACTTTGCTTGAGCTCACCTAAAAAGCAATGCTGCCTTGGCTGGGATTGTAGTGTCTTTTAACGTTATTCCAGAAAAGAACTATATTATAATTATAAGTTGCTTCTTGTATGGCGTATGCAAAATAATGTTAACGGTTAGCTCATGGTTACTAGAGTGTGAGTTGTTGTTGCTATGTTAAATCTGTTTATAGCCTGGTGTAGTCATATAATTGTGGTTGGTAGTTTTTATTGTCTTTTGTTTGTCGCTGTAGTTGCTGCTATTTGGGTTACCCTATGCTGCACATATAAATGAAGTGCTTATGATAGTTATTTTATCTAATAATAATAATTACGTAAATACTATCAACATTAGTGGTATTCAATGAACGACGTATTTGTGATGTAAGCTGTATTTACACCACAAATACGGCGTTAATTGAATACCACTATTATATTACATATACTATGCTAGTCCGTATAATTTACATTAGAAAGCCGAATAATTATTAATATAATGTGATCATACGTACAACAGCGTGCTGTACAGTACAGCATTTCGACCACGTGTTCAGCATCGGAAAATGTACAGCAAAACGTACAGCATTTTGAAAGCTGACCAAATTAATAAAAACTTTTCAAAACTCTCATATGAACCAGAGAAAAGTATTACACATCATGCTTTACGAGTGAAAATACTGTCATTTGAAGCGATGTGTTCCCGTCTTCGCAGTTTTAAAAAACTTGTTGCCAGCACTTTACAGTTGGTGTACGTGTTGCTGCCAACGAGTAGCATACAACGAGTCAGGTTGCTCTTCTTCGTTAAAGCTTAAATTTTATTTCGGTGAATATAAAATTTGCTGGTATAATTGGAGCGCTGTCGAAAATACAGTACCCCACCATAATATTATGAACACTTTTACTTTTAAAAAAATTTAAAGAAAATTAAAAAGAAGTGTACAATGTTGTTTTAAGTGCACTTGTTATATGTTGGAAGTAAAAGTTTTCTTTTTTTCATAAATTTTATCAATCACAAAAAATTATCATAAAAGTTTTGAAAAAATATTCGCTAAAGTGACGAACTAACAATAAAAGATTGATAAAAAAATACTTTTCATAAAAAAAAATTTTTTCATATTAAAAAGTCGGTTCCGTTATGCATTTGAAATGAATTCCAAAAAAATCAAAATGAGCTAATCCGAAAATTTTCCGCAATTCCGTTTCTAAAACGATGCGACTATTTTAAAAATCTCGTTTCGAAAACGTTTTGATTATTTTAAAAATCTCGTGTTAAATTGTTATACCTTGCAAGTTGAAAATTTATTCCACCACTTTTTAAAAACATGTTTGAAATATTTACAATATATTTTCCACATTTATTCCAATTTATTTCAAAATATAATATGTAAATTGCATTGAGTGAAGTAAAACATATAATATATAATAAATTGAATTAAATGCAACATTTTCCATTAATTTTATCATACTTCCATTTGTCAATTAAATACCTGCAAGTTGATTGAAAAGCTTTGAAGTTGATGAATTCCTACCTTACCATAAGGTAGCAACAACAAGCAGACAAGCAGAATATAAAAAAATGCATGCAAATTTCTTTCTTCCATTTCAGCTACCCACACACACGCATGCGTACAAAAACAATAACAAACTTATTCAATGAATTTGTCTTTTTGTTTGTATAATCGTAGAAAAATATGTCAGTACTTGTAAATACATAAATAAATAAATTTATAAATTTTCTAATTAGAAAGAGAAGGATTTTCTACTTGACTTAAAATAAATAACATATAGGTAAGAAACATTCAAAAAATAACATTTAATATTCCATACTTCAATTTGCCAATTAAATACTTGCAAGTTAATTGAAAACCTTTGAAAGTTGCAAATATCTAATTGGGAAGTTGAACAAAAAAGGAAATATTTAATATGAAAAATATTTGGGTAGTTCAGGATTAAGTACAAATGGTTTTGCATCAGTGCATTTGCACAATTTTAGTGCATATATTTGCACTACACAAACAAAATATACAGGTTTGAATTTGCTCCGTTTTTGCAAATGTGCTACACTTGAAACCCATTGCATATATTTGCAAATGCATTTACATCCCTACTGCCAGCTCTCAAATTATTTATTTTTGGTAAAGAAAAAAGAAAAGTGCGCCATGGAAATGGAAAATAATTTTCTTTTTCACTTTTTTTCGGCATCATTTTTTGGCGTTTACAAATAATAAATTCTAAAAATTGCTGGGCATTTTATTTATTTATTTAACGTAGTGCAATGTCATGGAAATCTGTATATTAATTTTACCTGTGTTAACTTCAACATATTCACATAAAACTTATATCGATGGAAAGGTATTTTCGAGTAGATGTGCACAATATAATTTTTACTCAAATATATTGTCATTAAGGTAATTAAAACTAAGCATATGTAAAAACCCTTTTTTCCCAATGTTACAACACAGTTAACATTACTGCACAGTTAACGTTATTTTTGTTTTATGCCGCGTTTCCATGTGATCTTTCAGTATCTTATCTTATCACAAAACACATGCTATAAAGAGCGAGATGCATATATGTACTTTTTCCTATAAAAATTTGACATTTGCAAAATATGTAAACAAATCCATTTCTGCAAGTTTACTGATTGAAAGACGTGCTTATTGAAATAACTTCTTGTCTACGTACCCTAAATTGTTTTATATAATTATTATTGTGCAGACAGCATCAGGTGTTACAGGTAATCCAATTCGTGTGCCACAACTGCAGCAGCATCAGTGAAATACACACGAAAACAAAAAATATAAAAAAACAGTTTTAAAAAAAGTCTTGGTGAATCTACCAAGCACCAAATTAAAGAAAAAAATCACTGATGCTTTCCATAAATGCGCTTAGGAACTCTCTGGCCAACTCTACATTGCGATGGTTAAAAAAAACCAAGAATGTTTATTTATTTTAAATCATACCCCTTGACCTGATTTGATTTTCTTTATTATCCAATTTGTATTCGTAATTCTGTACTATTTCAAAACAATTAATATTGGCGCAAATAAAATTGACAGCTTGACAACACAAAAACTACAACTATAAAAATGAATGTCGTATTTTTAGCATGTGATCAACTTTTATAGCAAAAGTTCAAGAAGTTGAACTTTTTCGATCTCCTAGCATTACAGGGGATATCACATGCTATAAAAATGACTAAGGTATACCTGTTTCACACTCACATTCATCAATGCCATAAAGTAGGGCTCACATGCTATTTCTTTCTTACAAAAAATGTGATACTAGAAGATAATAGAAGATCACATGGAAACGCGGCATTATCGTTTTGCTTGAACGAAACAACAAAATTTCGGTTATCAATAAAATTAACGTTAACGTGCATGTCTGCATTGCACTGATTATTTTTTAATTTGGTTTTTTGCGATTTTTTTAATACAAGAAAAAATTAGATTTTTTTTTCTAAAAGCAAAAAAATCATAGCTCTGTTGCGGGATTCCCAAACGCCTTAACAACGATTGTAGCTGTAGTTAACTAGCGAAAACTGTCATTTACTATGAAACTGTGCATGCACAATGACCGATAACGACAACTATGATTATCGTTAACTGTTTGGGAATCTTGCTACTGGTAATTTAAGTCCGATTCTCATTTCTTATAACTCATTTTGATGGAAAATTAAATGCGTACCAGTTTTTTGAAAATTTGAGCTTAAAAAAATGTAATTGTGAGTTTTTTGAAAGCAACACTATATTCCCATACCAATCATATTGTTAATATAGAGGTCGCTACAGGTACGTTTAAATATTAATATGTTTTAAAAAAATTTTCAGAACTTAATTTTGCATCATAATGAAACAATCCAGAGGTATGCTGGACCCTTTTAGCTGGTGGCAGGATCTTTATATGGTCGCTGGTGCTTCTGTTGTCAATGGAGGTCGAGGCACCTTAATATAGGTATTTTGGTTTTAGGCTGCTTCTAGAAAGTAATAGAAAACAACAAAACCATAGAACAAAAATTCTTTGAGAAAGGATACACACTGGCACAATGGCAATGACAAGGACACAATGGCTGAGTTCCTAAACACATTTATGGAAAGCATCAGTAATTTTTTTTCGTTGAATTGATGCTTTGTGGATTCACCAAAACTGCGCAACTGGATTGTTATTTATAAGCTTTTTATTTACTTTAGTTTCGCAGTTTTGGTGAATCTACCAAGCCAATATTGAATCTTATGGGTTTTTTGTTTATCTTCCAATTTGTATTTACTTGTAACTTTTTACTATATACTATTACTATACTATAACTATTTTGTAATATTGCCAAACAATTGTTGATATTGGAACGAAAAACTTGACAACTTGACAGAACACAAACTACAACTATAAAAATTAATGTCATATTTATGGCATGTGATCAACTTTTCTAGCAAAAGTTCAAAAAGTTGAACTTTTTTGATCACCTAGCATCACAAGGGATATCACATGCTATAAAAATTAAAAAGCTATACCCGTTTCACACACACATTCATCATTGCCATAAAGTAGGGCTCACATGCTATTTCTTTTTTACAAAAAATGTGATACTAGAAGATAATAGAAGATCACATGGAAACGCGGCATATTAAGTAAATTTTTAGCCAATGTATGGGTTTTTTGTAAGCTAAATTTGACCTCGTTATACTCGTAATAACTTTCCGTATTGTATAGAGGATCAATTGACTCTTTGTACTTCGTGTGGTAATATAAAATTTTTGCAAGAACTAGCTCATAAGGTGTAAATTTGTTGTCGAACACTGTATTCGTAGTAGTGTTATGATAAAAAGTGAAATATTTTAAGAATTGTCGCAGTCAGACAGGTTTTATGTTGCATAAGCATGGAGGCACTCGATAAACACTATATTTCCGTTCCACTGTCGCAATGGTTTCGTGATACGGTGTCGAGAAATTTGTGACGTGGTTTTAACAAAGGCTGAGGTAAAGTTCAGCCGCTCCAGGGTCCTGTGAAAGGTCCACAAATTATTTCAAAAAAAATAAAAGACTCAGGTTTTCCAGTAATTGACTGAGCTATTTTATTGAATACTTTATCCTTATTATAATCTCTTACTCATGCAGCTTCAGGTATTCGCTAGAAGGCTTGATAATAAATGTGGTATTCGATTTGGTAGTCTGCTGGGTAATCGGTCGGAAAACGCTTCGGTAATCGGTTTAATGTGCTTCGGCAATCAGTTGGTAATTGCTTCAGTAAGCTGTACTCGTTTCGGTAATCGGTTGGGAATTGCTTTGGTAAGCGGTAATCGGTTGGTAACCGCTTCAGTAGGCTGCGCTCGCTTCAGTAAGCTGTGCTCGCTTTGGTAACCGGTTGGTAATCGCTTCACTAAGCGGTAATCAATTGGTAATCGCTTCAGTAAGCTGTGCTCGCTTCGGTAATCGGTTGGTAATTGCTTTAGTAAGCAATAATCGGTTGGTAATCACTTCCGTAAGCTAAAAAGGAATGCTCATCTAGTTCTAATATGACATAATGAGTAGTAGTGGTGCAACTAGAAATCCCACAATAAGTTCTTTTGTGCCGCTTCGTGGTAGTGAACGCCTGCGTCGCAGCGTCGATGATAGGCCTGGCGGTCAACCGAGGCAGCGAAGTGGCATCAATAAAAGAAATGATAATAACAACTAACCACTTAAAATAACCAAAAACCACCTACCACTACCCCTGCCGTGGTGCGGTGAGCCGTTCGCCACCCACCTCAGACGATAGACCTGATAGTCAGCCGAGGTAGTGGCTACTTTGCTTGAGCTCACCTAAAAAGCAATGCTGCCTTGGCTGGGATTGTAGTGTCTTTTAACGTTATTCCAGAAAAGAACTATATTATAATTATAAGTTGCTTCTTGTATGGCGTATGCAAAATAATGTTAACGGTTAGCTCATGGTTACTAGAGTGTGAGTTGTTGTTGCTATGTTAAATCTGTTTATAGCCTGGTGTAGTCATATAATTGTGGTTGGTAGTTTTTATTGTCTTTTGTTTGTCGCTGTAGTTGCTGCTATTTGGGTTACCCTATGCTGCACATATAAATGAAGTGCTTATGATAGTTATTTTATCTAATAATAATAATTACGTAAATACTATCAACATTAGTGGTATTCAATGAACGACGTATTTGTGATGTAAGCTGTATTTACACCACAAATACGGCGTTAATTGAATACCACTATTATATTACATATACTATGCTAGTCCGTATAATTTACATTAGAAAGCCGAATAATTATTAATATAATGTGATCATACGTACAACAGCGTGCTGTACAGTACAGCATTTCGACCACGTGTTCAGCATCGGAAAATGTACAGCAAAACGTACAGCATTTTGAAAGCTGACCAAATTAATAAAAACTTTTCAAAACTCTCATATGAACCAGAGAAAAGTATTACACATCATGCTTTACGAGTGAAAATACTGTCATTTGAAGCGATGTGTTCCCGTCTTCGCAGTTTTAAAAAACTTGTTGCCAGCACTTTACAGTTGGTGTACGTGTTGCTGCCAACGAGTAGCATACAACGAGTCAGGTTGCTCTTCTTCGTTAAAGCTTAAATTTTATTTCGGTGAATATAAAATTTGCTGGTATAATTGGAGCGCTGTCGAAAATACAGTACCCCACCATAATATTATGAACACTTTTACTTTTAAAAAAATTTAAAGAAAATTAAAAAGAAGTGTACAATGTTGTTTTAAGTGCACTTGTTATATGTTGGAAGTAAAAGTTTTCTTTTTTTCATAAATTTTATCAATCACAAAAAATTATCATAAAAGTTTTGAAAAAATATTCGCTAAAGTGACGAACTAACAATAAAAGATTGATAAAAAAATACTTTTCATAAAAAAAAATTTTTTCATATTAAAAAGTCGGTTCCGTTATGCATTTGAAATGAATTCCAAAAAAATCAAAATGAGCTAATCCGAAAATTTTCCGCAATTCCGTTTCTAAAACGATGCGACTATTTTAAAAATCTCGTTTCGAAAACGTTTTGATTATTTTAAAAATCTCGTGTTAAATTGTTATACCTTGCAAGTTGAAAATTTATTCCACCACTTTTTAAAAACATGTTTGAAATATTTACAATATATTTTCCACATTTATTCCAATTTATTTCAAAATATAATATGTAAATTGCATTGAGTGAAGTAAAACATATAATATATAATAAATTGAATTAAATGCAACATTTTCCATTAATTTTATCATACTTCCATTTGTCAATTAAATACCTGCAAGTTGATTGAAAAGCTTTGAAGTTGATGAATTCCTACCTTACCATAAGGTAGCAACAACAAGCAGACAAGCAGAATATAAAAAAATGCATGCAAATTTCTTTCTTCCATTTCAGCTACCCACACACACGCATGCGTACAAAAACAATAACAAACTTATTCAATGAATTTGTCTTTTTGTTTGTATAATCGTAGAAAAATATGTCAGTACTTGTAAATACATAAATAAATAAATTTATAAATTTTCTAATTAGAAAGAGAAGGATTTTCTACTTGACTTAAAATAAATAACATATAGGTAAGAAACATTCAAAAAATAACATTTAATATTCCATACTTCAATTTGCCAATTAAATACTTGCAAGTTAATTGAAAACCTTTGAAAGTTGCAAATATCTAATTGGGAAGTTGAACAAAAAAGGAAATGTTTTCCTTACAACACGTTCTTTTCAGCGTATTTAAATTTGTTTAGGAAAATTTTGATTTAATTTCATCAAACTTGCTGTTATTTGTTAAGTTGTGGCGGACACTGGTTAACGTATTTGCCTTGTAATAAAAGTGCCCGGGTTCGAAGTCCGGTGGCGGCGCATTTTTTTTCTTTTTTTTTATAAATTTGCTGCTATAACTTAGTAGGTAATTACAAATATATAGAAATATTGGGAAAAAAATCATTTTCACACTCAATATTTTCATATAGAAATAAATGCATGCAAGCAATGTGGTAAAAAAAAGTTTATTTGTTGCAATTTTTTTAAAATTACAATAAGTTCGATTAAATTCAGATAATTAAGAACTTATCTAAAGCTAAAAAATGTAACATTAAACTCCATTTAATCCAATTTATTTGAAAATATAAATTGGATTAAATGAAAAATTTATTCA
This sequence comes from Coremacera marginata, assembly GCA_914767935.1. NCBI lineage: Eukaryota > Metazoa > Arthropoda > Insecta > Diptera > Sciomyzidae > Coremacera > Coremacera marginata. The sequence goes on along the minus strand of OU612044.1, from coordinate 88,479,434 downwards.
ATTAAATTAGATTAAATTAATCTTGAAATGAATGAAAAATTTCCTATTTGACCTAAAAAAAAGGAATTTACCTAAAAATATTGCAAAAAAATCATTTCATAAGTTATACAAATGCCAAAATCTTGCAAATATCCAATCGGCATATTGAAATAAATCCATGCAAGTCCGTCCAGCCAAAAATGTAAACATTGTGCAGAATCTATTTCAATAAAAGGAAAAAAGCAGTCAAACCACTTTCATAGATTCTGAGAGCACACAACAAAAATGGCGGCGCATGCGCACATACCGAGAGCGCTGTTTTCGAAGATAAAATCTTTCGACTCACAAATACCGACTGCGCTGTTTTCGAACATTTTTTTGGTGTCCCTTTATTTGTGAACCACGATTTGGCTGAGTTAAAACTCAAGAGCGAAAAAAATTCTCTGCTATATATATACTCATTGCCATGGGTCTAAAATAAAAATCGAGCTTCCCATTTTCAACGAGAAACTTTTCGTATTTCATATTTTTTTTTTTTATATATGCTGTAGTTTTTATTGAATCTTCTAAGAAACTTGACAAAAGTGATGATATTTGGGCTTGTTCGGATGGAAATTTCATGAGCTTTCGAAATCTGTTTAGACATCTAAACAATTTTGATGTTTAAGTTAATTTAAAAAAAGCTTTCAAGGGCCTCCGGGAGTTTTTCGAAAAAAAAACACCTGTTTTAAAAAATTTTTTTGAAGCTGTGTTTTATATTAGACCAAACTTTTTTTTACATTATTAAAACGTAACTATATATTAATATTTATATATATTATATAAAAATATTCGTCGATAAGGTAGAAAAGAGCAATGCCTTAAGTTTTGCGGTGAGCAAGATATCTGGATACTGGGTCTTCAGAAAAAAAATGTTCGGTTTAGAAAAGAGTTATGGGGTGTTTAATCGTTCGATTTTCTTTTATGCATACTTTTTGATTTATCACATAAAACGACCTCAATTTTGTGCAAAAAAAAAATTAAAATTTTCTTTCTACGCCCGCCATTTTGTCGAACATTTATATTCTTCAAAAATCATCGATTAAACGCCCAAGAACCCTTAATTAAATTTTTTTTTTTGTAAGTCAACCAGTTAGTAAGTTAGTAAAACATAATTAAGAGCATCAAACAAAGAACACGTGCCAGAAAAAAGCGAAAAAAATTTCATTTTAATTTATGAAAATCAAAGTGAATAAGTAAGTTTCTTTAAAACTTTAGTTACATACATATATGTATTTTATGTGCAAATGTAGATAATAGTTTAAATCAATTTGAAACTGGAGCCTTAAATATGCCGAATGAAAAAAAGATCGCCTCTCAGAAACGAAAATTTATGGCCATTGAGTACAGTATACAAAATATAATAATGATCTGAAGATCTGAAAACCTCGACAACAGCATCTTCGTTGAGAACTTTCTACAATGATTGCAGAACCATTGCAGCCCATTGGCCTCAGGAGATTGTAGCGCGTCGCAGATCTTAGCGCTCAGGTTGAGGCATTTAGAATGGAAAAACTTCGAACGACCGTTGCATGCAATGAAACTGTCGTAGGTGCTCCATTTCGATTTGCAAATTTCACAGCCGTGATCCATTGAGGTTATGTTGACTGCAAATTTAGCACTCGATGCTCACAGGAACAATTCCTGTGAAATCGATTCCAATTCGATATATGCTGAATCGGAAACTCTTTAGTTGTTAATTTCACGTTTAATTTTAATTGATTTTGAATTTTTTCCAATAATTGTAGATAAAAGCAGAGCAGTGCGAAAATTTGTCGACTGTCACCGAACAGAGTTGCCAACTTGTGATATTTTTTGATGAGTTGCCAATATTGATATTACGCTTCGACGTTCGCTTCGAAAGTGAAGTGATTAAATGTAGCCACTGGCAATCGGTAATGAACATTATTATATTATTAGATAAGTTTTGAAGTTTTTTTGGGGTTTTTCGTTCGCCATTTGCCCAAAGGCTATTCGCTATAAAATCGTTCTGATACAGCAGTGCACTTCAATTCTTGTAATTTGTGAATATATTAAGTAAATATATATTTATAGTTAATTTAAAAATTTTTAGTAATGTCAAAAAGAAGTTCTGCCGGAAGAACACAGTAAGAGTGTTTCCGTACTCACACTGTGTAACTTGTGGGACACTATTTTCTGTTTCCGTACTTTCTGTGCTTAAAATGGGAGAAGAAGAATAAGCATAAAACCGCTCTCTCGAGCACACATAGTGCACAGATAGTGCTAGAACTCAAGACTCCGAGTAAAGTAAGAACAAGCATCAAGAAGAACAAGTATCAACTTCACAAACAAATTGACGATAATTTTAATTAGCGCAATTTACGTTTGACATGTCTGCAGTCAAAAACAGCTGTTTTGTGTTTCCGAACTTTTGCAACTATTCTAACATTTAATTTTTACTCTCTCAGTTTGAACTTACATAAATCTTACACAGTGTAGAGTACAGAAACACACCTAGTGTGAGTTCGGAAACACACCTACTATAATACGAACATGGTAGAATAATACAGGTAAGCTCGCTAGATGAGAGCGTACTGCCGCGAATGTCAAAACGAAGTTGACAACTCATATAAAATCTCAAAGCGATGAGAAAGATGTGAGAATGGAAGAATTGTCAAAATGTAAACAAAGTTAAATGTTTGAAGCTGTCATGTTTCTTAAATTAAATTTTGTAATAAATTGTTCTTTTTCGTTTTTTTAATGATATTAAAGCAATTAAAAATTGCTTCAAGGCAAACATCATTGAAAATTATATTAAAAAAATATCAACTGCAAGCAGGGAGCGCAATAGCCATGGTAAATATATTTTCCTCATTCCTTTCTTTAAAAAATGACCGAGAAGCTGGAGTTGGACCTATGCCTAACGTGTGACGGTGGTGGTTCAGCAACTCCAACAGCCAAAAAAATCCCATTCTTAAGAGACAAATAGCTTCATTCAACCCAAGTTACAACTAGAAAAACCACAACAAAAACGTCGTATAGCAAATCTCCTCCTAAATATAACAAAAATAAAGAATGCAAATGCTGGCAGTAGGTGCATAGTACATACACCTATGCAGAAAATGCCTCAAGCAGCACTCCTTTTGAAACCATGCCATGAGCCCGTTAAATGCATGACCGACCGATGCACCAAGAAGCATCATCCAATGTTGCATAGTGATAGCTCTTAAAATAATTCCAAGCAAGAGTGTGAACAGGTGACGACAACATCCAACTTTACGCATCTAGGTCAAGGGCTTGACACCCGCTACCGTTATATTCCAATAATTTTGAGTTATAAAGATCGTTTAATTAGCACATATGCGTTTTTAGATGAGGGTTCCTCAACGACGCTTATCAGCCAAAAGTTAGCAGACCAATTAGGTGCTAAAGGTGAGAAAAGACCACTGAGTCTAACTTGGACTGATAATTCGGTATGCAGAACTGAAGAGGATTCCGAGCAGTTAAAATTGAACATAAAGCTGGGAAGCAATAGAAGCGCAAATTTATATGCTAAATTAAATTATACAGATCTTTCTAATAAATATTCTTATTTGAAAAATTTACCAATTAAGTCATATAGTCAAATAAAACCTGAACTTTTAATAGGTCTTGCCAATTGGAAATTAGCTGTGCCCAGGCTCGTCAAAGAAGGACTGCACAATGAGCCTATTGCTGCGAAATGTCAGCTCGGATGGACAATATTTGCAACATCAGGACGCACAGAAGCTGAGCAACTTTTCCATTCATGCGAGTGTTCAATTTCAAGTGACAACGATATGACGGCATTGGTGAAAACTTTTATGCAGTAGATCGAATGGGAGTTCACGCAAGTCCAAACGTGCTGACAACAAAAGCAGAGCAACGAGCGAGTAAATTAATGTCTGAAACGTTGCGGAGAGTTGATGACCGTTTCGAGATCGGCCTATTATGGAAATACGATGCAATAGAACTTCCTGACAGCAAGCCGATGGCGATCAAGCGTTTGAAGTGCCTTGAAGCTAGCTTAAAGCAAAAGCCACAGATGTTCGATGAAGTCGATAGGCAGCTAGTAGAATATGAAGAAAAGGGATACATTCGGCGACTCGCTTACGATGAGAAAGCTGTTCCCCATAAGGGTGTGTGGTATCTACCTATTTTTCCAGTGCAAAATCCAAACAAGCCGGAAAAGGTTCGCCTGGTATGGGATACAGCTGCGGAGGTGAATGGAATTTCACTAAACTCGGCTCTAGTCTCTGGACCTGGCCTCACTACTTCGCTGCTAGGCGTATTGTTACGATTCAGGCAGAAGCGCATAGCAATTACTGGTGACATTAAGGAGATGTTTCATCGGGTGATGGTGAAACCAGAGGATCAACACGCGCAAAGGTTTTTATGGCGTGGAAAAAATCAAAAAAATGAGCCAGTAGAATATCTCATGCCTGTCATGACGTTTGGGTCTACGTGCAGTCCTAGCTGCGCGCAGTTTGTTAAAAATCAAAATGCACTCGGCTACAGCCAGGTGTTTCCGGAGGCATGTTATGCAATTGTAAAAAATCACTATGTTGATGACTGGCTGCAAAGTTTCGATGCGCTGGAAGATACGATTGCAGTGGCAAACGAGGTAAAGAACGTGCACGCTAAAGCTGGCTTCCTGATCCGCAACTGGCGCTCCGATTCATCTGCAGTACCTCAAGCTCTGGGAGAAGAAATCAACAAAGAAATTAGCATCAATTTGAATTTGGAACAAAAGGATCAGAAATAGAAGGTCTTAGGAATGTGGTGGGATTGCAAAAGTGATGCATTCACTTACTCTCTCAAATACAACAAGGGTAATCCGAAAATTTTGCAAGGAGAACAAGTACCTACCAAAAGGGAGCTGTTACGCATTCTGATGTCGATATATGATCCGCTGGGCCTTATTACTCATTTCTTAGTGTTTTTGAAAGCACTTCTGCAAGATACGTGGAGGCGCAAAACGGATTGGGATGACGAAATCGAGAACGACCAGTATCAGCTGTTTACTTCGTGGCTTCAACTATTGCCACGCATAGAAAAATTGAAAATTCCGAGATGCTACATACATTAGTTTAACAACTACCTTGGCGCAGAAGTTGAAATGCATACATTCGTGGATGCAAGCGCTAATGCTAGTGCTGCTGCGTCCTATTTTCGAGTTCAAAAATCTGAAAATGTCAAATGCATATTGGTGGCAGCTAAGAGCCACGTCGCACCACTAAAACTTATGTCCATTCCAAATCTCGAAGTGGAAGCTGCACTGTTAGGCGCACGGCTAGCGCGTTCAATTGACGAGCACATCGAAGTAAAGTTTTTTCGACGCATCTTTTGATGCGATTCATCCACAGTATTAAGCTGGATACAATCGTCCAATCTGCGCAGACTTGGTAAGTTTGTGGCCTTTCGTATCGCTGAAATACAAGAACTTACAAATTCATCTGAGTGGAGGTATGTGCCGTCAGGCAAAACGTTGCTGATGACGCAACAAAATGGACGAAGCCTCCAAAGCTAGACAGCAGCGATAGATGGTTCGTGGGACCAGCTTTATCAGTCAGCCGGAATCAGATTGGCCGGTCCAAAAGTATGTTTCTTTGAATGAGAAATACGAAGAAGAGATGGTAGCTATTCATGAAGCTGCAGAAGTGATTTTAGACGTGAACAATTTTTCAACGTGGAAAAAACTGCGAAAAACTATCGCTTTGCTCTACAGGCTTGTCCAAAGTGACGTTTATTCAAGGGAAATCAACGCTCTTCGTTACTCAGCTGATTTGCAAAAGATTGCTGTAAAAAGAAAGAGCCCTTTACGGAAACTTTCTCCTTATTTGGACAAGGATGATATCTTGAGAGTTAAAGGTAGAATTGACTTAACAAATTGTGTATCTGTGAACACCAAGCGACCGATTATATTACCGAAGGGTCATCACATCACGGAATTGATCGTTAACCATTATCATTGTAAATATCGACATTTACATAATAATATTGTTGTAAATGAACTTCGCCATGTTTACTATATACCACATATAAGAGTAGTTCTCAACAATCTCCGAAGAAAATGTCTCGAATGTAAAATTAAGTACCCCACTATAATTCAACCCGAAATGGGCGCACTGCCGTCAGTGAGGATTACACCCTACGAGGCGCCATTTACGTACACAGGCGTAGATTATTTGGGCCCCTTTTACGTCACGGTCAAAAGGTCTACTGAAAAGAGATGGGCCGTGCTTTCTCGTGATTGGCCACAAGAGCAATTCACGTCGAAGTGGCGCACAGCTTGGATACAGATTCCTGTGTGTTGTGTTTGCGTACGTTCATGCTGATGAAGGGGCAACCGGCTGAAATTTATAGCGACTGAGGAAAGAACTTCGTTGCCACCGAAAAACTGCTTCGAGAAGAGCTACAAAACGTCAATACTTCGAGGATAGCGAGCAAGTTCCAGGAAGAGTGTATTCGTTGGTTTTTCAACCCGCTGGCCGCTCCTCATATGGGAGGAGCTTGGGAGCGGTTAGTTCGCGCACTCAAAAGAGCCTTGTATGCTGTAACTCGCAACAGAAATTTCACAGACCCATTACTTAAAGCGTGTCTTGCTGAAGCAGCATATATGGTCAACTCCAGACCACTCACCTACTTACCTTTAGATAGCGACCAAGGAGAGGCGCTAACACCTAACCATTTTTTGCTGGGGTCGAGCAATGGAGTGAAATCGGTCGGAGCAGTTCCTGCTGGTGATATGTGTCTAAAAGCAAAGTATTTAACAGCTCAAAAATTTCGAGAAAATCTGTGGAAAATATGGGTACTGGAATATTTGCCAGATCTGGTTATCGATCTAAGAATTTTTTCCAAGCAGAACCTCTTCAAGATGGCGACCTTGTCATTCTTTGCGATTCAAACGAACAAGCAAATACGTGGCCGAACGCGAGAGTTTTGGAAGTGCATCCGGGAACAGATGGCCAAGTAAGGACAGTAACTATCCAGACGTCAAAAGGGATTTACCTCCGTCCAACAACGAAATTGGCACCGATAAAAGTAAGAGGGTGAAACAAAGGGTTTCACGGGTGGGAGTGTTAAAAAAATAATTCACATGTTTATTTTTTGAACTTATCTTATATATTTATACTACTATTTTTTGTCGTCACTCAGCAACCCGTGCTGCGTTCAATCAATTAGCGAATGTCATGTAAAGAGAAGAAAAAAGTTCCCTTTGATTGAGCGCGCCATGAGGTAAGAAAGCTGCAATTTAAGTAACTTTAAATTAAAACTAAAATTATCGTTTTAATTGCAGCGGAAAATCATCATAAATCTAAATGATATCATAACACATTGTATATTTGCATTTTCAACCGAATTAGGCACTGTAAGTGTAGAAACCGTTGTGCAGAATAATTATAACCTTATTGTACCCCTAAAAATTTTAAGTTTTCTACTTTCGTCTAATAAAGAATATTCCTTGGATTAAACGGAATATCCAGACAAAACAAAATACTGGAAATTTGCTTAATTTCGTTTGCAACAAGTTGCAACAATAACATTTATGAAAAATTTTTATAAAGAAAACGTTAAAAAAAATCATTACAACGCAGAATACTTACCGAGGATATATTTCCCCAGACGGTATCTGAACGATAATTGGCTTGGGTGGTCATACAAAACCACCTTTGCGTCTAATTGCTCCAAAAAAATTCTCGAGAATGCCCTTGTTAAGGCGATACGTTAAAATATACTCCATGTTTTTTTTTTTAACTAAACCAACGCTCAGGGGATGCCCCCTTTCGATGCGAAAGCATTGCGATAATTCGGAAGACGGGTGATAGTTAGTTGGAGGGTGGAAAGATGGAGTAGTGACGGTGAAGATTTGCTTTAAACTTACACAGATCAAAACTGCTGGGGAACACGCTCACCAGGAGATTATTCTATTGGGCAGCGATGCAATGGTAAAGGGATGGGCTTGAAAAGCTGCCCGAGAATACCTAGGAAATACACGAACTGGTGGCGTCAGGCCATGTACCTGCTTTGAACACTTCCCATGGTAGAACCTATACAAAAGGCTTAGGCAACCAACATTCCGCCGATGCTCAAGAGAACTGAGAGGAGATAAAATGTTTTCATATCCTATCATATATATCGCACGGCGTTAAATTCGGTCCAGAAGCTCCAAATAAGAACTCGAAGCTCCTGCCCAAATGTGCGAATTGTACTCCATTTTAGGCCTTATATATGAGGTATAGATCACTCGAAGATCAGATGGGGTGAAGTATCGCTTGCACCGTTTTAAAAAACCTAGGCCGCTTCTTTCGACATATAGAAAATATGATCACTCCAACGAAGATCTGATTGTATCGATATGCCCAGAACGTCAAGACCATCTGACTCTAAAACAAAGATAACAAGATAGGAAACTTAAAAAACATAGCCTCAAAGAAGGTTTGCATGTATTTGTGAACCGAAAAATGCAACCCTGAACGCCACTGTTGTTCTTCATCGGCCGCAAACTCTAAAAGAAAGAAACTTTGCAACCCCTTAAAATAATGCATATCATTTATTTTTTATTGCATGAATATTTAAGTTGGGTTGCAAGTACCTGTTTGCAACCTAAACTGATTATTGCATCCCCTTATTTTATATATATATATGCTTTCAAAGTTTGCCAATTTCTTCAGTTGTTGTATTTGTCAATATTTTTGAAAAATTTTATTTTTCACAAACGCCCGTTAGTTTACACATACCCCCGCTATTCGAGGTGAGATAAGAAAAAATAACGCTCTTCTTCTTTTTCTGCATTTTTCTGCTGAAACTTCGTTTTCAAACAAGAAAAATAGTGCATGGATTGAGTACCTTAATGTTTTAATCTTTAAGTTGTGTTACAGGAATCTGTTTAACACCCAAATAATTACATGTATGCTCTTATTTTACTGTTTATCGCCAAGCAAAGTTTGCATATTTTCACATAATAAATTGATTTTAATTTTCACCACTACCGATTTGTGAAGGTTTCATGCCATCAGAGTTGCCAACTCTGATTGTTTTCTTAAGAATTCTCTTGGATAGCATTAATATTGCGCTGGTACTCGTACGAAATGGCATATGTTTATCTCTAACCTTTATAAAATTGCATTCATCATGTATTTGCGAAAAATATTAAGTTGGATTTAATGAAACTACTTTAAACTGTAAATATTATTTCTACTTTAAAATGCATATTTAGAGGAAGCAGAAGCAGGGTTCGTATTGGCTCTCATGAAGTTTCATGAATATGAGGCAATTTTTAGTTAAAAAAAAACCTGCTCATATTCATTTTCGTGAAGAGCTGACTACATTCTTTTGTTCATGAACTGTAGAAGTAACCACATAATCACAGAATGCTTTGGTATTGTATTTTTATTGCCACGCTGCTTAACATACATACACACAAAAATTTAAGACATTTCGATGCCTTGAAGTGAGGGTTAGGAAATACTCTGAAGTGAAGAGCATGATTACACTCCTCCTCATCAATATTATTCAATTCACGAATGGCTCACTTTGCTTTCTTTATTCGTGAAGAAAAAAAACATGAACGCTCTTTCATAATATGTTGATTGATTTCTCTTTAACAGTTTTCGTTCATAAATTGCGCTCCTCAAAAAAACTGACTTGAAGAGCGCTCTCTGCATTTCATTCATTTAATGTTTGTCGTTCGCAAGTTTTGGCAATTCCAAATTCAATTCATTACAATTTTTGCACTAGCTCAAAAAAAGTCCTAAAAAGGAAAAAAATGAACGAAAAAGATTTATAGCTCCCCGGGGAGTGAGCATAGAGGGGTAAAATGTATGACCAGGTCGTATTATATTTTCACCACCAATATTTCTTCTCAACGTCCCCACCTTTCTTTGTCACCTTTTTGGGGGTCCTCCTACAAAAACACAAAAGAGATAAATGTCGAAAATGGCTTATATCGTCCGTAACTGAACCCCTAGACTGGTCAAATGTTTTAGCTGGTCCTATTATTTTTTTGGTTTTATCATTATTTTAATTTTTTTTATATAGATTTTACATTTCTGCTTGGTTTTTAGAAGTACAAAATCAAGAAGACTTTTAAATTTCCTAAAAAAAATTTTAAAGCAATTTTTTTTTTAATTTGTGCAAAGCGCAAGCATAGTTTTTATATGATTAGTTAAATATGGTTTATTGTGTAGTGGTGTCAAGGTACTACTCAAAAAACAACATAAGAATTTTAAATGAATTTTTTTCACATAATGTTTCATAAAAACTGCTTCAAAATAAAAAATAGTAAAGCTCATCTGAAACATATAAAATTTTTTAAATTATAATGTGAGAAAAAACTCTTAAGAAACTATTAAAAATAAAAATGGAAATATTAGCGACATAAGTTAAACTCAATTTAGGCAAAAAAGAAACACATCCATGATAGTTTAAGTCAACTTAACTTATACGAATGCTAAAATATCTAGTTAAACCGAGCTAAAACGTCCAATTTTGGTGAGACAAGCTCTGTTTAATTTGACTAAAGTTTAAACTCGAACTTAAAAACTGGCCCTAAGTATTTTATTGTATAATTTTCAGATGAAATATAATACGGTTAGTCAGCAAACCTTTTAGCTGCAATTTCCAACATTACGTACTTCATTCCTGAATTTTACGGAAATAACTGTTACATATATAAATATATTTCGAACACTTTTTTGTGTTCATGAATATATACTTGGGCAAGTAATAACAAAATATTTTTTTCTACGTGATTGTATAATTTTCAGCATATTTTTTGACGTCCCGTAGACCCAATTGATCTTCTATGATCATCGATGAGGATTAATAAAAGATATCCAAAATTATAATTAAGTGGCTAAACAGACCGCTATAACACCTTATCGATATCTTAAGTTGTTTTTTTCCATATTGAAAGCTAGCCTGAAAAAAGTGAAATTGGCAACTCTACTACTGACAACGAAATGGAAAAAAAAGTATTTCATTCATAAATTTGAACAGCTGATATTTTTAACCCGAATTCTAAATAAAAATGTTATTTACTTTTTGGAAGAAAATAATGTGTTTTTTATGTATAAAAGTACATTTCACATGAAGCTACAGTACAATAAATATATTTAGCCTATTTGATAATAATTAATGCACTTTACAGATAACTCTTAAGTAGCATAATTAGCAACTGACATATTCACCTCACTACGTGAGGTATTTATTTTGATATTTTTCGTGTACGTGTGTTTTACTTTAGGTAAAACCTAAAGTAAAACTTTCATATTCAAAGAAGCTAAGGGGCAGTTCTGAATACGGATACGCAGTGTGTGCTGAGATTGTGGAGACGGCACTACTCCAATTTACTTACTGGCGACGATTCCACCAATTCCGCCCATGGAGAGCGCAGTTCAGAGCTACCAATCAACGATGACGGAGTGGAAGTAGCACCACCTAGCCATGAAGAGGTTCGAGTTGCTATCCAACGACTCAAAAACAATAAAGCAGCGGGTGCTGACGGCCTGTCAGCTGAATTGTTTAAAACCGGCGGCGATGAATTGATAAGGCGCATGCATCAGCTCATGCCCGAAACCTTCAATACCGAAAGAGGTTTCAGGCAAGGCGATCCACTGGCTTGCGATCTCTTCAACATCATCATGGAGAGGATCGTACGAAAGGCCGGTGAGCATCGTAATGGCACCATTTTCTATAAAGGTGTCCAGCTCCTTGCGTAAGCTGATGATTTTGAAATTGTCGGCAGAACCAAGAGAGATGTTACCGCTGCTTTCGCCGCTATCGAAAAGGAATCAGTCAAAGTGGGTTTGACGATAAATGAGGGTAAAACAAAGTTTGTATGCTGTCTACCAACAAGGAAGCGTGGAGTTTAGACTCCCACGTTTCATTCGGCAGCTATAACTTTGAAGAAGTCAAGGAGTTCGTTTACCTTGGCGCCACCATTAATACCAAAAACAAAATAAGCCTGGAGATAAAGCGAAGAACAATAATTGCTAATAGGTGCTACTACGGGCTCAGTAAGCAACTAAGTTCCAGAGCCCTCTCTCGATCGACAAAACCAAAGCTCTACAAGACATTCGTTCTACCTGTGCTGCTTTATGGCTCTGAGGCATGGGTACGTTTGAGAGAAAAGCGATGACTATCGCATCCGAATGAACCACGAGCTGTATGAGCTCTACGTTGACATTGACATAGTTCGGCGTATAACTATGCAGCGACTACGCTGGCTGGAAAAAGGTGCTTGAGGCGAGGGTCGCTGCTCAACGACGATGAGGGAGACCATGCCTCCGATGGATGAACCAGGCTGAGGAAGCCCTAACCGCACTTGGTGTATCCGATTGGAGAAGGCGCGCGCAAAGCAGAGGCGCGTGGCGAGAGCTGATGAGGTCGGCCGAAACCCCCGGACACGGGTTGTTACGACCACCTAAGTAAGTAAGTAAGTAAGGGACAGTTCATCCGCTTGTGGGTTAACAGGCAATACTGGGTCTTGTTTCCATTAAACTCTACTCTATTAGCAAGACCCCACTCGGAGATTTTTTTTAAAGTCATTGAGAAGTGTGTCATTCATATTTTGCCTCTTACTCTCAATCTCCAAAGAACTCGGGCGTTTTTTAAATGAATATGAAGGGCAAATGCCGCTGTCATCCGCAAACGAATGAATTGGGTTGTGAGTCAACGACAGAATGTCGTTGATAAAAACCAAAAACAAAGTTGGCGATAGAACTGAACTATGCGGTACTCCTGCGTTGATGGCGTGCTCACTGGACGAAATGCCGTCGATTACGACACTGGTAGTTTTGTCGTTCAGAAAGCACGTGATCCACCGAGCAAAGATACTACCGACACCGTATGCAATTAGCTTAAAGACGAGTGCTTTATGCCAGACTCGGTCAAACGCCTTTGAAATATCCAGAGCAACAACCCTGCTCTTACCTAACAGCTTTTAAGCACACGTTTTAAGCACAATTGGTGGTATGCCATCAGGACCAGAGGCTTTGCTTATGTTAAGATTTGCAAGGTCTCTTTTGACTGCTCTCGTTCGAAAATATATCTCCTTCATTGAAGAGAACTAGTCCCGACAAAGGGCAGTGGTTGACTGCTATCTGAAATTGTGGAATTGTGTGCAAACAATCCTGCCAACAGGTTCGCTTTATCAACCGAGTCAGTGAAGATTTGGTCATTTTTAAATATGTTAAAATTTTTCTTTAACATATGCGTGCATGAGCCGTAAAGCCGAATTTGTCATTAAAAATCCCTTCTGTAATGGTGCTAAGGTTTTTCGATTTGGAATTAAAATTGATACCATCAATGCATCCATTTTCATAAGGATGTCGTCCTGATATTGGGTATCATTTCCATAGTGCTTCCACAATGAAATCAGAAAACAAAACTTCTTAGTTATTTTCTTTTATTGCTATTGTTATAAAATATATTAGTGGTCCTCATGAAAGCCCGCAAATGCCGCGTATACCACGTAAGCCTCGCAAGTTTTCACTTCGTGGATCAGCTGTTCTCTATTTCCATTCAAAAAAATTTTACGCGGTGCTCGCAGAACTCCCATGCATTTTCAGTTCGTAAACCTCGTATGAATTTAATTCTGCTGACAACAGCTGATTTAACATTCGTAACCTGCAGGATGTGTTCATGAAAACGAATACGAATATGCGAGATTGCAAGCTTTCATGAGGTCCACTTGTATTTTATTAATTTAAGAAAGTTATATTTCCCCATACCTTTCCGTGCAAATCATTTTCGAGTTGAAAACGTCAAACCAATCGTTCATCAACGAGATGAAATCGGCAGTTTCTACTGGATTGCACAGTTTTTTTCCACTTGTGTAGCACCATCGTATAGCGCTAGCTGTCGTGTGGGAAAAAAGCTGGGTAGCTAGCTTAACCTTTTGGCGACCTGAAATTTTTATTGTATTTATCATTATTTGTAAACATATATTAGTATATATATATACCTGGTCCTCGAGTGGAAAGATGATCATCAGTTAGCTTGTGGGCAATTGACAAATCCGAGCCGGAACAATATTGCAAGACCTGCTTGAGAGTTTGCGTTGTCAGAAGAGTATTCTTCCATATAATGCCAGTGTCCAAAAAATGATTTCTCACCAGCTTTATCAGGTGAGGAACATCGGCAAAAACGAAAACTTTTTCGCTTCTGTTTGCTGGACTTTCAAACCAAGTTTGATCTGTGAAATTAAGAAGAAAATATATTTTTTGAATGAACCACTCATCCCTTTAATTTACCTCTGGTACACACGAAGTTCTTTCCACAGGGCTAGATTACATGAACCTATATCTGACACGAATGCCACTACTGTGAAGCTTGCATCCTTAAGCGCACGTATAAGCTCAGCTATTATTGCACTCGTCATTTTGCAATCGAATGGGTAAAATATGGGAAACTTCCACGATTTCCTCAATCCTCGAGCCATCACCACCTGCACATAATTGCAAGGCTTCCTCACGGAATCTGTCGTTGGGTCACGCTCATAGACTGCAGCCACTTTCATTTCATCAAATGAAAGAACACAGACTTTCTCATGTGCTGACAAATCTGTGTTGTTTCGCATGCAGTCTATGGCAACGCGCAGAATTCCTTCGTTTATTTCCACGTTCTGCGCCCACCTCTGAAGTGTGGAAATATGAGGTAGAGGAAAGCCTTGCTTGAACATATGGTTGTAAGCTTTCGGCCCAGCTGCGTGAAGGAAAACGGCATATGAAATGTCATCCGACCCCCATTGTATGTATGTCTTTCCGGGTTAATCATTATTTTTACTGCAGGGCATTTTTTTAATCTGCCCTACAGTGAAAACTGAGCTCATGGACGCATTTAAAGCTTTGGCTTCATCTAACTCCGCCTTTGTTTTGGATAGCTCAAACTCTAAATCCTTCACCCTTTGCCTTAATACTGTCAACGATACAAGTGCGCTTTCCCAGATCTCGGCATCACTTTATATGCAGATGAATAAAATTAAATTCATACTTAGTATTCAATCTAGTAACTGGCTTAAGTTTGATATGTGGACGAACAGATAAAACTTTATTTACTCAGTTTGTGTGCAGCAGCTTACCCGCGAAATGCGATTTTCATCAAAGTTGACGCCTAGTACCGAAATGCCTTCTGGTGGACACTTTTCAACATCGCGTGTAAGGCATGGCACTGCATCTACCTTCAGCCGAGCAGGCAAGTTCGATCCAAGAGGTTGCAAACACGAGCTCGCAAAGTTCCTTGAACACGCCATGTTCCATCGTTGCCGCCTGGGCTCTTCAGCAGGTACACGAAAATACGGCCCATTTTCTTTATTTAAGTCCTTAAGGCACAAAACGCACTTCATTTTTATTTATTTAAAACACAAATATCGTTTTTTTTAGCACAACAAAAAAATCCAATTAGAAAAATCAAAAATTCGTTTTATACATAGAAATAAAAAATAAGGAAGTGCTGTTGTGCTCACATACACTGTACGTGTACTGAGCATTTGTTCAGATGTCAGTGCTTGAAATTTGTGACATTACCTTTTGCCTAGCAAAACAAAACAAATTTATAAACTATCGGATCTGTCAAAGCACAAGCTTGAATTCAGGGGCGCATTCATTTTTCATGGTGTCATATATTTACAGGGCGCCTTTGCTATCACTGGAGTAAATTAATAATACGTTTTGTTTGTTGTTTTTTATTGTCATTATATATACCATATAGAATTATTCTTTAGCTCAGTTCGCTCACATTTAGGCGAAAACATTCAAAAACAAAACTTTTTTTTTTTATTTATTTATTTATTTCGCCAAACAGAGAATGTACTCTTACAGACTACTTAAAAATTTATATAATGTACTAAGTTATTAATAATTAGATTTAAAATTTAATAAAACAAATAAAGGCGTGATTGCACGAAAATAAATACATCACAAAATAATAGGCAATTTGAAATAAAGCTGCGAGAAAAAAATTATTTGCTACTAATAATAACTACATAAATCATTACTATCAGAAATCAAGGCCCCTTAGGACAATATTAAGTTCTCTCTTCAAGTTGTCTCGAAAGTATGTTACAAATATATCTATGGAGGAGAGGACAATGTTCGTTTCTCTAGTGCATCGAGATATTGGCTCATTTTGTGCATAAGTGGTCCTGTGATAGGTTTCATGGAAATTATGACATCATTCATGGCCGCGCAGACATCTCACTGGTGTGTAGAAGTTGAGCATAGCCAATAAATCAGGACAATGTATTTTGTTATGAAGAATGTCTCTTATAAACATTATTGATGATGCCCTTCTTCTGCACTTTAGTGTGCTGATGTCAATTAATGCGCATCTCGTATTATAATGAGGAGCCTCACGTAAATTCCAACTCAGTTGGTTAACAATGAATCTAGTGAATTTCTTTTGAACTTTTTCTATTCTAGTAGAATGCAGGTTGGACGAGGGGTTCCAAATAATGGAGCAATATTCAAGGTGTGGTCTAACAAGTGATGTGTAAAGAGCTTTAAGAGTGTAGGGATCGTTAAACTCTGCTGTTCCTCATAAGAAATCGAGTTAGCCTTGTTGACGATAAAGTCAATGTGATCTCTAAAATTGAGATAAGGATCAAGTATGATACCCAAATCTTTTTTTGAATAAATTCTCTAAAGTTCTATTTGATTTATCTGGTAGACTCCTACTATTGGAGTACTTTTTCTAGCAAAGGTGAGATATTGGCACTTTGAGATATTGGGGTAAGCAGTTTGCTCCACACCAAGCAGAAATTGAGTTCAAATCCTCTTGAAGAAGGTTACGTTCAACTTTAGAACTTATTGGACGAAATAACTTAAGGTCGTCTGCAAATAAAAGACATTGAGAATGTTTGACAACAAGTGGTCATTTATGAACAACAAAAATAGTAGTGGCCCAAGATGACTACAATCTAAAAAGTTTTTGTTGAAATTTACTGCAATAGTTGTAGGCAACAGTTTAGCTACTATAACTGTAGTAAATTTACACACCTTTATAAAGTTCATCATTTGTTGTTTACTATTGGTATTTAGTAAAATTTAACAGTTGGTGTTTAATTTTGCTTAAAATATATGGTAATATTTAAGCCTTTATATATGTATTGTAGTAAACTTAAACATTAGTTGTTTAATGTTGCTACCATTTTTGTATTACTGTTGCAAAATTACAACCTTTATATGAATAATATTCAACAACTTTTGTTTACTTTGACTACAATAATGTAGTAATATAAAATTCACTACAGCTATTTATTAATATTTAACATGTGTTTGGCAATTAAAACTGAAGTAAGCTTCAACTAATTTTATTATTGATTTAATTTTAATAAAACACACAAATCTGAATAAAAAAAAAGAAAAACTTTCAAGACCGTTGCACCAAGAAGCTATATCAATTTGTTGTTAGAGTTATAGAAATAAAACAGAAATAAAACCAAGCATTTTTAAAATCAATTTTGAAAAATTTATTAAGCACTCTCACACTCACATTCCTATATAAATATTGAGTACATTACAAAGCAAAAAATATTTACAATCTTAGCTTAAAATTAAAACACGCTATTTAACACAATTTTTGTAGTTAGAGAAGCGTGTACCGGACTGAATAATAAGCTGCTTACTTGCTCATAACCAAACGTGAATGAGAATATGATGCAATTATACAATAGATGTTGAAAATTCAACACACATATATAAGTTAACACATATTTTATTTGGAAGTAACAACAACAAATAGAATACGTGCCGAAATGCATTTTTATTAAAATTATGTTATTAACAAATAGCCAGACGCAACCTGATGCCTGACATCCGCCAAATTCCATTCCCACCGAAAATGCAACAGCAGCACCTGCAGCGGCAGCGGCAGCGACACTGATAACAGGTAGAATACGCACCAATACAATTAAAGGCATAGGTTTATTTAAGTTATAAAATGATTGTTAAGTGCAGTTTAAGTTAAGATTTAAATCAATAAAGTTGGCTCTTCCGAACTAACTAAAATAAAATTTGTTTTTTTTACAATAAATGTAAATAAATAAATTAATTGGCGCCCGAGCAGGGACATGGTGTTGTAGTAGTGCACAAGTTTTTTCGCGCGTAACTAAAAGACCTAAAAATCCTTTTGTGAAAACATATATCAAAAGAAATAAGAATCCTTTTGATGGAAAAAAAAAAAAAAATAATAATAAATATCAAAAGAACTAAGAATCCTTTTTGATAAAATGAGATTAAAACCAAAAGACCTAAGAATCCTTTTGTGAAAACAAATATCAAGAGAACTAAGAATCCTTTTTGATAAAAACAGTTAAAAACCAAAAGACCTAAGAATCCTTTTGTGAAAAAAATACATCTCAAAAGAACTAAGAATCCTTTTGAGGAAAATAATAATAATAGTTTTCCGCGCGTGTTCAAAAGACCTAAGAACTCATTTGCAACATTAAAATAATAAAAACTGTGCACCGTGTAAAAAAACCTGAGAAATTTTTTAACACGAAGATCTGACCAGAAGCCCGAGTAACCAGCAGACTTAAGAAACCTGAAGGACAAAAAGGAAGAATTCAAGGAGCAGATCAACACTACAATCACCATGATCGCGATAATACTGTAAGATAGAATATAAGATATTTTAAGAAAAATTAAAGAATTTTTTTTTGTAACTAAAAGCTTATTAAAAGTAAAGATAAAATAAAGTAAAAGTGAATATTAAGAAAAAGTTAAGCAAAAGTAAAGTAAAAATAATAAAAGATAACAGTCGCAAGCAAATTGTTGTTGCAAATATTTAAATAATTTTTAAAATTTAAAAGCTTATTAAAAGTGAAGTAAAAAAATTAAGTAAAAGTGCTTAGAAAACATAAAAATAGAGCAAAAATAAATTAAAAATAAAAAAGAAAGCAAGACGAAAAATTTTACCAATTGTTAACAAATAGTTCCTTTAAATAATTTTGATAAGAATATAAAAAAAAAAAAAAAAAAAAAACAAAAATTTTTTTTTTTATATACCTACTAAAATAAAAAGCTTATTTATCCTCACTTAAAAAAGTAAATTTAAATAAAGGAAAAATGCCTAACGATAGCGACACAAGTGGCCTAGCCGCTCGTTTATCCAACTTCTCTCTTAACCCTCCATCAATTCCATCTACTACAGACATCATAGCAAACACAAACCGGACCACTGCAGCAAATTTAACAGAACAAATTAGAGAAATAGTGACAGAAGTTTTGAGTCAGTCGAGAAATAATTCGATTGATGAATCAGATACGGACGAAACGATAAACATATCCAACAATAATCTTGGGGAAATGGAAAGAATACCAGATGTAGTAAAAAGCTTAAGAGAATTTTCTGGGAACCCAGGAGAGTTTAGCTCTTTCAAGAAAAGTGCAGATAGGATTCTCCAAATTTACGAACCATACCGAGGCACACCAAAGTATTTTGGAATACTTAGTGTAATAAGAAACAAAATAGTAGGGCAAGCAGACATTGCACTCGAGTCTTACAACACACCATTAAACTGGAAAAAAATTTCAAGGTGTCTAGTACTGCATTACGCAGACAAGAGAGATTTAGGTACATTAGAATACCAACTTACAACGCTAGTGCAAAGCAACTGCACAATTTCGGAGTATTATCAGCAAGTGTACCAACACTTATCACTGATTCTAAATAAATTAGGATGCATGGAGCTTAGCAATGATTCCCTCACTATTATGACGCAAACCTACAGACAAAAAGCCTTAGACACATTTATAAGAGGATTAAAAGGCGATCTTCCACGGCTACTTAGCATGAGAGAGCCAACTGACCTTCCGCAGGCATTGCATTTATGCCTTAAATTAGACAATATAAATTATAGAACTCAACATGCTTTTCACAATAATCCTACAAACAGACAAAACAATTTTATGCAACCCAATCTCCCTCCAAGACAAAGACCAGCACCCCGAACACAATTTTTCCCTGAAATAGCTTACCTACCTAATCCCCAACCGAGACAAAATATGCAAAGACCACAATATTTTACACAAAATCCACAACAGAGCTTCGGTACCCCAAATTTTGCATCCCAAAATCAATGGAATTATGCAAATACTAGAAACCTACCCCCCAAACCGCAACCAAAAGTAGAACCAATGGATATCGATAGATCAATTCACTCAAGAGTAGTAAATTATCAAAACAGACCTCAAAATAATTTTAGACCGCAAAATAATTTAAGACCACAAAATAATTTTGCAGCTCATAATATCTCTAGACCTCAAAATAACATGCCAAAAAAAAGAGCAAATAGCTCTCAACACCTATTTGTGCCAAACAAATATCAAAAAAATTTTTACACTGAAACAGAAAATACAAACGATTTTCATGACATAGACGACTTCCACGACATTAACGTTACTTTTGACGAAACTATAAATGATGAACAACAGGAAAATGACGATCAGTTAGAAGTTTATAACGAGCCACAGGAGCTGAATTTTTTAGACTAAATAGCTCTTCGCTACCATATTTGAATTAAAAGCGAAGAGCGGGAAAATATTTAAATTTTTATTAGATACCGGATCCAATAAAAATTACATAAAATCTTGTTATGTTCGAAATCCACAGAAAAATCAAAATTCTTTTATTGCGAATTCAGTGGGAGGAAAAACTAAAGTTACTCATCATGCTTTTATAGACATATTTGGACCTAATTTTGATAAATTAAAATTTTTTATTCTACCAGGACTTAATACATTTGACGGAATCATAGGAAATGATTCCCTTAAAGAATTAAGAGCTGTCATTCATACAGGAAAAAATTTTTTCACACTTAAAAATGAATATAATTTTCCGTTTAAACAACACATTTCGCAATCAGTTAATAGTATAGAAATCAGGACCTCACATTTGCAAGAAAGTCAAATCATAAAATTAAAACAAATTCTGCAAAAGTTCAGAACATTATTTGCAGATCCAAACGAAAAACTAACATTTACAACAAATGTAGTAGGGGAAATTCGAACAACATCTGACACACCCATTTACACAAAATCATACCCATACCCAAAAGCCTTAAAAAATGAAGTTGACAAACAAATGAATGAACTTTTAGAGAACGGTATCATTCGTCCATCAAGGTCTCCTTATAATTCTCCGATAATAATAGTGCCAAAAAAGCTCGACGCTTCAGGAAAACAAAAGTACCGTATGGTAATTGATTATAGAAAACTGAACGCAGCAACAATACCGGACAGATATCCCATTCCTGACATAAATGATGTTCTATACAATCTAGGAGAAAACTCATTATTTACAATTATTGATTTAAAAAGTGGATTCCACCAGATACCGCTTAGAGAAAAAGACATTGAAAAAACAGCATTTGCTGTTAATAATGGTAAATATGAGTTTAACCGCCTTCCCTTTGGTCTGAAAAATGCACCGGCCATTTTTCAACGTGCACTAGACGATATTTTAAGAGAACACATCGGTATAAAATGTTACGTTTATATAGATGATGTCATTATTTTCAGCAAAACAGAAGAACAACATTTTGAAGATCTTGAAATAATATTGAAAACGCTAGAAGACGCGAATCTGAAAGTCCAAATGGACAAATGCGAATTTCTTAAGGACGAACTTGAATTTTTAGGCTTTACAGTTTCCAAATCAGGCATTAAAACTAATCCTTCTAAAGTTAAATCAATTGTTGAATATCCAATTCCCAAAACATTACGTGATTTGAGATCATTCCTTGGACTGTCAGGGTATTATAGGCGTTTTATTCAAGACTACGCTAAACTAGCCAAACCCCTGACATCCCTTCTCAGAGGGGAAGATGGACATGTGTCCAAACATCAGTCAAAAAATAAACAGATTTCACTTAGTTCAGATGCTCTAGAAGCTTTTGAAAAATTAAAAAATACCCTTGTATCTGAAGACGTTATGTTATCCTATCCAAACTTTGAAAAAGAGTTCCATCTCACAACAGACGCATCGAATTATGCCATTGGAGCAGTACTTACTCAAGAAGGAAAACCAATAACATTTCTCTCAAGAAGCCTTAACAAAACCGAGGAAGCATATGCTGCTAATGAAAAAGAAATGCTAGCCATTATATGGGCTTTAGGCTCTTTGCGTAATTTTTTGTATGGTTCCAAAAAGGTTGTAATATTTACTGATCATCAACCTCTGACATATGCTCTTTCCAATAAAAACACCAATACAAAACTAAAAAGATGGAAAGCTATTCTGGAAGAGTATAATTATGAACTCAGATACACTCCAGGAAAATCAAACGTTG
Source organism: Coremacera marginata (assembly GCA_914767935.1). NCBI lineage: Eukaryota > Metazoa > Arthropoda > Insecta > Diptera > Sciomyzidae > Coremacera > Coremacera marginata. Next base: position 88,457,143 of record OU612044.1, on the reverse strand, counting down.
TAGCTGATGCACTTTCACGTATACCACAATCCAAAATAAACTCCATTACTTCCACTGCTCATAGTGATCAAAGCTCTTCTCATAACTTAATACCATGCGTAGAAGCTCCAGTTAACGTTTTTCGAAATCAAATTATTTTAAAAATAGGAAATGAATCTAGCTACCAATTAAAAACTCCTTTTGACGGATTCAATAAACACATCTTCATTGAAAGAAACTTTACTGATGAATTCATAGTAAATATATTTAAAAGATATCTTAACCCAAAAATAGTAAATGGCTTATCCGCCCCATACGTAATGCATTTTTCAATTTATAGAATTCGGTACACTCAGTTATGCGTAGAAGATGTTACCAATGAGGATCGACAAGAAGAATTAATTTTAGAAACCCATAATAGAGCCCACAGAGGCCCGACCGAAAATAAAATTCAACTGTTAGAAAAATATTATTTTCCAAGAATGGCAATCAAAGTTAAAAATAAAGTTAAATTATGTTCAATCTGTAAAACTAATAAATATGACCGACATCCAAATAACAATAAATTAAATAATACCCCTGTACCAACATATCCAGGACACACAATACACATCGACATTTTTTCAACGGACAGTTACCGCGTTTTAACAGCCATAGATAAGTTCACAAAATATGCTGTTGCTAAAATCATAAAATCAAAAGCAATAGAAGATATAAGACGACCTCTTCGCGATATATTATTTTTCTTTGGTGTCCCAACTTCAGTGGTTATGGATAATGAAGCATCGTTTAATTCCAATTCTATATTATTCATGATGAAGGATGAACTAAAAATTAATGTTCATACAGTTCCCCCCTACAAAAGCGAAGTTAATGGTCAGGTGGAACGTTTCCATTCGACACTAACAGAAATAATGAGATGCTTGAAAAAACAAAATCCATCAAGAAACTTCGAAGAGTTATTAGAAAGAAGTGTAAATGAATACAACCATTGCATTCACTCCACAGTTAGAAAAAAAACCTGTAGATTTATATTTCGGTAGACATGTTAGTTTCGACCCAGATGACTATGACAGAACAAGACAAAGCAATATAGATAGAATTATGAAAATTCAAGAAAGGGACATAGACTACCATAACAAAAAAAGGACAGAACCTAAAGAGTACAACATAGGCGACATTATTTACGTTAGAGTGAACAAGCGACTTGGAAATAAATTATCTAAAAGATATAAAAAGGAAACGGTTGCCGAAAATGGCAACTCTACAGTTAAGACAGAATCAGGAAAAACAATACATAAAGACCATATTCGAAATTGACATTGATAAGATACTTTCGTTTTCTTTACAGCCTTCTCATTCCAATTATATCAGGAGAAGTCCAAATACTAGACTATTCAGGAACACATATTGTATCCATAAACACAGGCAGAGCGAAAATACAGGACGGTTACCTTAACCTGATACATATCATAGACATCGACCAATACGAACAATTCCTACAAAAAACGAAGACATTTATAACTAATGACATTGATAAATCCCATCCATCTTACTCCTTACTAAATCACGAACTCCTACAATCTATTGAAATACTGTCAAACATAAAACCATATCATCCCGAGAGAAACAAGAGGGCATTAAATTTTATTGGCACTGCATGGAAATACCTTGCAGGTAGCCCAGATCACGATGATTTCGAAATATTAAAAAACTCTGAAGATAAATTAATTGAAAATAGCAATAGACAAATTATTATCAATAACTTATATAATGAGAGGATAAATAATCTTACAAAAATAACTAATGAATTAAAAAATGTAATAAGAAAAGACAGTCATGTCAATAACGAACTTATTTCAAATATTCAATATAGGTTAAGATTAATTAAGGAAGAATTAATAAACATAAAATTTGCCATACAATGGGCAAAGAACAATATAATAAATTCAATGTTATTGTCACAAAATGAAATAAAAATTGCAATTGAAACATTTAATAAAGAAAATTTTACATTCTCCACAATGGAAGAAGCTTTAGAGTTTGCTAGAGTAACTATTGTAACAAATAAGACTACACTTTTGTATGTCATTAAAATTCCACTTACATCATACAGTACATATGATAAAATTTTAATCAAACCCGTGAAAAGGGCGAATGTAGCAATTAGATTAGTATATGACGAAATTATTAAAGATAAAACCAAATTTTTTGGAATAAAAGGAAAATGTTTAGAATATAATTCCCTATCAGTTTGTAAGCAAAATCAGTTAGTCGATATAAGTAATGATAGTTGTATACCTAGATTATTAAAAAGCCTTAATTCATCATGCACAACAATAAACAGCCAGCATCTACCCACAATCGAAGAACTTCAGCCCGGAATACTTATGCTGAATCAGTTTAATGGACCTATCACAATTAACGTTACGGATCACAATCTGAATGGAACATATTTGGTGAAGTATCACAATGTCACGATCAAAATTAACAACAAAATCTTCAGAAATCTACAGTTAACAGCAGCGCAGATCATGCCAGCTATAATGCAACCATCACCATTAGAAAAAAGTCACATCAATTTACTCTCGCTAGAAGCATTAAGCAAACTCCACAAAAACAACACCATAGAAATAAGAAGACTCAACTCTGGAAGAATTTTAAGTTAATCCTTGTTTAGCGCAGGCACAATAATTATAATTATAATTTTCTTCATAACACTTAAACTATGGAAAGCAAAAACACTTCAAATTAAAATTCAACAGGATTCGTCTAAGGAAAATTGTCATGAAGACCTAAGGACCTCATCTGATTTCAAAGATGAATCATACAAGAGTATAACATTGCCAAATATTTATTCTGGAACATTTTTTTGAATGAGGACATTCAAATTTAGGCAAGGAGGAGTTAACACATATTTTATTTGGAAGTAACAACAACAAATAGAATACGTGCCGAAATGCATTTTTATTAAAATTATGTTATTAACAAATAGCCAGACGCAACCTGATGCCTGACATCCGCCAAATTCCATTCCCACCGAAAATGCAACAGCAGCACCTGCAGCGGCAGCGGCAGCGACACTGATAACAGGTAGAATACGCACCAATACAATTAAAGGCATAGGTTTATTTAAGTTATAAAATGATTGTTAAGTGCAGTTTAAGTTAAGATTTAAATCAATAAAGTCGGCTCTTCCGAACTAACTAAAATAAAATTTGTTTTTTTTACAATAAATGTAAATAAATAAATTAATTTATATCTCTATTGGCAATTCAATTTATGATAAAAAAAAATGTAATATTGATATTGCAGCAAAATTCAACATATGTTGCTTAATTTTACTAAAGTTTGTATATAATTTTAAACATTAAAAATTTACAATTTTACGATTGTAGCAATCGTATGTACAATTTGTACAAAATGTACAATTTACAAAGTCTGTAAAAATTACATCCGTTTGCAAATGCTTTTCCATATTATAAATAATATGATTTGAAAACAAAGAGAGGTTAGTCACTGTTGATTTGCCGCTAAGAAACCCATGTTGGTAAGGGGAAGTAATGTTTTAACATGAAACATTAATTTATCGTTAACAATTTTTCAAAGAGTTTTGGAATAGAAGCAAGTTTACAAATTGGCCTTTAATTTTGGACATAATGTTTAGGACCTGATTTATAGATTGGCACAATATTTGATATTTTCCAAGTATCAAGAAATATTCCAGATACTAGTGATTGGGTGAGGATAAGAGTTAATGGAAATGCAATAGATTGAGCACAATTTCTTAATAATATCGGCGATATACCATCCGGTCCATCGCTAAAATTGATCTTGAGGCTATTCAATGCAGTAACAACGTTTGAGGCAAATAGAACCGATATCCAAAAGAGGATTAAGATAAGAGTTACCAGTCGCATGCAATTCGGAAGTATAAACCGATTTAAAGTAATCAGCGAATAAATTACAAATAGTTTGCCTGTCATCGGAAGAGTTGTTGAGATAAGTCATCTGGATGGGCAGACCGTTTGACTTTCTTTTATTGTTTATGTAAATCCAAAAATATATTACTGTTTACTGTTTACTGTTTACTGTAAATGTTTACTGTAAAACTGTAAAACTTAGAATTCAAACAAAATTATTAGATAAAACCAAATGTATTTTGCATAAAATATATTATTATTGAATTATTTTGAACACAAAAATTTTAATCGAATTATTAATATCGTCGTTTGGCGTGCAAAATCTCGTATCCGCCACTTGCACACACACACCCACACACACTGTATGCAGTGCAATAGAAGAGCAGTTTCCAAGCTTTGAAAAAATAGAGCAGACCGCAATAAAATCATTGCAACCTATACCCAACGGCACACAAAAGGCGCTTATAAGCCTACCCGCAAAAGCAGCTCAAACGCTCATAAAAGCTGGGAAAATGAGAGTAGGATGGGTAATATGCCGGATACGTGAGCTTACTACTCCTACCAGGTGCTTTAGGTGCCTGGAGTATGGACATGTAGCCAAGCACTGTCGCAATACCGTTGACCGCAATGGAGTCTGTCTTAGATGCGGCAAGAAAGGGCACCTAGCGAAGACGTGCAAGGAAGAACCCAAATGGGCAATTTGCCCAACAGACTGTAAAGGCGGATCTGATCACCCAACGGGTAGCTTTAAGGGTAAGGCGTACCAACGTGCAGTGAGGGAAAAGGTACGATAGGATAATTAAGTGCCTTCAAATTAATTTGAACCACTGTGAAGCAGCACAAGATATCCTCGCGCAAACTGCAATAGAAGAAAACGTAGATTTAGCAATAATAAGCGAACCATATAAAGTCCCCAGTAATAATGGAAAATGGGCTGAAGACAGAACTGGGAGAGCAGCAATTTTGACCTGCGGCAACCTGCCTTTTGAGAGAAAAGCCAATCGACAACAAGATGGTTTCGTGGAGGCAACAGTTAAAGGCTTACACTTTTTCAGCTGCTACGCCCCACCGAGCCTAAGCCATCAAGAGTTCGAGCAAATGCTAGATAACCTTGTCACAGCGGCACGAGGAAAGTCACCACTTGTCATTGCGGGCGATATCAATGCCTGGTCAGTAGAATGGGGTAGCAGCAGGACGAACAGCAGAGGCTCGGCACTTTTAGAAGCACTCGCCTGCCTAGATCTTGTGCTCCTCAACCACGGTGACGCTCACACCTTTCACAATGGAAGATCTGGCTCAATAATCGATCTCACGTTTACAAGCCGATCACTCTCAAGATTAATGGACTGGAAAGTTACAGACCTCTATACCCACAGCGATCACCAAGCCATCATCTTCAACATGAAAGAAACAGCAACTTTCCAAAATGGACACAGAAGTGTTCCTATACATGACTGAAAGTATTGAAGCTATAGAAGGCAACACCGAGCAGCAAACCAAATACGTAATGACCTCCATAGAGAATGCATGTGACGCCGCTATGCCCCGACAGAGGAATGGAAACAGAAAAGCCCCCGTCTACTGGTGGAACGACGATATAGCTACGTTGCACGCACAATGCCTGCACTACCGTAGACGACAGATGAGAGCTAGAGGCAGAAATGAATATCCGCAGCTAAGAACAGAGTTCAAGGCAAAACGCAAAGAACTACGCAAAGCTATAGCCCGATGTAAAAGCCAATCTTTCTGCAAACTAAGAGACGAAGTCCAAAACAACCCATGGGGCAGTGCGTACCAAATTGTCGTGAAAAAAATGAAAGGAAGTAAAGGAAATGCACCAAAATGGCCAGAAATAATGGCCATGATCGTACTTGGTCTATTCCCTCAACATGAACGTCAGCCACTCAACAGAGAACCACATATTGCAGATACATCCATACCACCAGTAACCTGTCACGAAGTCCTCAATGCTGCTACCACAATCAAAAGCAGTAAAACGCCGGGGCTGGACGGCATACCAAATGCAGCGTTGAAAATGCTGATAAGCAAGAAACCAGAAGTCTTCAGTAACCTTTACACATCATGTCTCAGAGAGGGTATTTTCCCGAGAAGATGGAAACGCCAACGGTTAGTCCTAATCCCAAAAGGAAACAAGCCCCCAGAGGAACCCTCCTCCTATCGGCCCCTGTGCATGCTGGACACATCAGGAAAAGTCTTGGAGAAAATTATCTGCACAAGGCTAGAGAGCCACATCGAGGCAACAAGTGCGTTATCAGATGACCAATACGGTTTTAGGAAAAAACGTAGTACAGTCGACGCAATTGAGAAAGTATGCAACATTGCAAGCCGCGCATTAGAAGGAACAAGATGGAGAGGTGGCAACAAGAAATACTGTGCAGTAGTAACGCTTGACGTTAAAAACGCATTCAACTCCGCCAGGTGGGAGCGCATACTGACCGCCCTCACGAGTATCGATACACCAGCCTACCTACTGCGAATCATCGCGAACTACTTTGAGCATAGACTGCTTCTATATGATACGGATGAAGGTCCTAAGCAGTATCATGTAACCGGAGGCGTACCACAGGGATCCGTTCTCGGACCGCTTCTTTGGAACATAATGTACGATGGTATCTTGAGAGTGCAAAAGCCCGAAGGTGTGCATATTATTGGATACGCAGACGATATTGCTATTACGGTAGTTGGTTGAAGTTGAGCTCAGCATGTCAAAGAATGGCTGCATGTAGCCGGACTAGAGCTCGCAGACCATAAGACAGAAGTAGTTCTAATGAGCAGCAGGAAAAAAGTGGAAAAGATCCAAATTCAAGTTGGCGAACATACGATCACTTCGAGTCCTTATATAAAGTATCTTGGAGTTCTACTAGACCATAGGCTAAACTTTAGGGATCATCTTAAGTATTCCAGTGATAAAGCGGCTAGATTAGGTGCAGCCTTAGCAAGACTGATGCCAAACGTTGGTGGACCACGACAGCCCATAAGGCAGCTGTTAGCGAGCGTTAATACATCCATCATAATGTATGCCGCACCAATATGGGTAACTGCGACGCATACAAATTCATACATGAAAGAAACCTTGGCAGCATACAGATTGACATCGTTAAGAGTGTGCAGTGCATTCAGAACAGTATCCAACGAAGCATCGAACGTAATATCAGGACGCTGGCCCATAGACATAGTAGCTAAAGAGGCTGCAGCCAGACGAAGTCTTTTAAATTACGAGTCAGAACGTGAAAGCATTTCTGAAATGGAAAATATAAGAAGCCGTAGCCAACAAGAGTGGCAAGATAGATGGGAATCTTCTACCAAAGGCAGATGGACGTACACACTAATCCCGTGCATACAAACATGGATCCAGAGAAAGCATGGTGAAGTGAACTACCACCTAACACAGTTCCTAAGCGGACATGGGTGCTTCAGAGAATATCTCTGCAAATACAAACATGTTGAGAATCCTCACTGCCTGTAGTGCGCAGATATGGAGGAAAATGCAAAACATGTCTTAATGGACTGTGTCCGCTTTGAAGAAGCTAGAAGACTCCTAAGGTCACACATGCATAAAGCGATAACTCCCTTAGGTGTGGTAAGATACATGCTTACATCAAAGTATGCATGGGATATATGTACAGACATCATCACTGGAATAATGCAGCAACTGAGGCGGGATGAGCAAGTAGCGAGGGCTATCCACACTGAAGTATAGATGAGTAAATAATACTCACTCCTGCTCTGCGAAGTAATGCCTTGACTGGTGGTACCGTAGGGTCTTAACAGGAACAGCGAAAAGTAAGAAGAGGTTTAGTCAGTATACCATATTGGGGATTCTGACACTATTTGGAAGTACGGGCTTCCATTTGTCTATAAAAGATTCCCTCCTGTCGTCTTAAAAAAAAAAAAAAAAAAAAAAAAAAAAAAAACATACACACTGGGGGGGTTCTGCATCCCTACAGTGCGCGTCCCCAGGGTGGCGGATAGGGGAAAGCTCGGCATATATATGCAGGGTAGGTGGGAAATAAAATACCACCCGCGGACCAAACAGAATCATCTAAACCAAGAGCGTGTGTCCCAGATTGGGCGGCTACTTGTCCGCAGGGGGGATCCACTTATTTCGAACAAATCCTTCGGGCGTAACGAACCCGCGGACCCTAGTTAACAGTAAACCCAGGCGCGTCTGACTCACAATGAGCGGCTTTCTGGTCAGCGTCTGTTCTCCTAGATGGAGCGGCTGTACCACCCCTAGAAGGGTATCCCAAAGACAAGGTATTATGCGACCCGTGCCAAGGTCTGAATGGTGCTAGGGATAACAACAATATAGCACCGCTAACGGAGCCTCTCTGATACCTGGCCGTCTCAGAGAGTAACTGTGGCCTCCCGCAGCAGGAGGCTATACTGCGGGCGGCATTTTTTCCTCACAAACAATATAGGTTGCCACCCCCCTTGGCTGTAAAGCCCGGGCCGGCGACCAACCCAAAAAATGAGCACAACCAAACAAAAACAAGGAAACGATGTAGAATGTGAAGAAAATAACGTCGAGGAACCATTTGTTAGGAGCTCCAGAATGCTGCGAAACCCGCCACAAACCCAGGAGTTAATGGCGACGACGGAAGAGGCGCTAGATAGAAGCCAAAGAAATGAGCAGGCTCTCCGGAATCTTGGAATCAAGATAAAAAAACTCGTGGACATGCTAGTCGACCGCAGGTCAATACACCAGGCCATGAAGGATCTCATAGGAGATATAGCCAAACTCCATAAACAGGCAGAGCAGCAATTCAGAAATGGCCATGAGAACCCCATGAAAGTTAACCAGAGCTCACAGACCTCACCTCCGATCAGAGAAACAATCGAGACAGAAAGGCTGAGTGATAGCCAGGGTACAAGCGAGAAAATTCCGAACCTGGAAAAAACTAACACGGGAATTACAGAAGCATTGCAAGAGGAATTGAAAAACGTCAAGTTAAAGGTGAACCAGAGCTCCCAAACCTCCCCTCCCGTACGCCTAACGGAAGAGGCAAAAAGAAAAGACGGAAATAAAAAATCCCAGGGAAAAACGAAAGACAACGAACCAACTCATCCTGGAGTATCACAACAGGCGGGTGAAATACCAAACACGGAAGCAGCTCAAGAGCAGCAATCCAAATCTGAGTGGAAAACGGTTAAAAAAAAAGACGACCAAAGGGCAAACCGGAGCCGACGAAAAACCGCAGAGAGAGAGAGGCTTTAGAACTGAGAAACGTAAGCCACTACGCCATGACGCTATTGTTATCACTGAAACAGGTGATTTGACCTATGCTGACATGCTGAAGATGATGAAGGCAAAACCCGAATTGCAGCAGCTCGGCGAAAATGTTAAAAAAAATAAAAGGACGGCGAAAGGCGAACTAATGCTAGAGCTAAAAGGCAGGTCAGATCCCAAAACGTGTAGCCTTAAAGAAGAAGCGGAGAAAGCCCTGCAGGGATCGGCTAATGTTCGAATGCTATGCCAAGAAACAGTCATCGAGTGTCTTGACATCGATGAAGTTACAACACCCGATGAAATTGTCGCCGCCCTCGAAAAACAATTTCCAGAAATCGGCAGAGTAGACTGTAGTGCAATAAAACCCTTACGAGCGACACGAGAGGGTACACAAACAGCAACGATAGGTCTTCCGACAAGAGTTGCAAAAACTGTTATCAAAGTCGCTCATGTCCGAGTGGGATGGGTAAGGTGTAGAGTACGCGTGCGCATCAGCCCAACAAGATGTTTCCGGTGCCTAGACTTTGGACACGTATCTAGACAGTGTAAAAGCGAAACAGACCGAACAGATGTATGTTACAGATGTGCTGAGAAAGGACACAGAGCCAAGACATGTAAAGCACCTATGAAATGCGCCATATGTGAGCCGGAAACACCGGGTGGAAATAAGCACCAAACTGGAAGCTTTAAGTGCCCACAGTTCAAGAAGGCAATGAGGAAAGCTATGACGGGGAATGTTTAGGTGCATACAACTAAACCTTAACCACTGCGAGGCTGCCCAAGACCTCCTTAAGAAAACAATTATAGAGCAGGAGATAGACATTGCGTTCATTAGCGAATCCTATAAAAAGCCAACAAACAGCTGTCTATACACAGAAGACAAAACTAAGAAAGCTGCTATCTGGATAAGCGGATCCGTACCTTTCGAAATAAAGGGCAGCGGCCATCACGAATATTTTTCATACGCAAAAATAGACGGTGTGCACCTATACAGCTGCTATGTGCTCCCGAGCTTAAATCCTGGAGAATATCAAGCAATTTTGAACCGACTGGTAGCAGATGCCAGAGGGAAAGTGCCAATCATAATAGCCGGTGACTTTAATGCCTGGTCAGTTGAATGGGGCAGCACAAAAACAAATAGAAGAGGGACAATGCTTCTTGAGTCCATAGCAGAACTTGATTTGGTATTACTTAAGGCAAGACAACCATAGTCAACTGCAACATGACTTTAAAGCTAAAAGAAGGGAGCTGCACAACGCGATCCAAAAAAGCAAAACCCAAGCCTTTTCCGAACTCATCAATGACCTGGAATACAATCCATGGGGAAGTGCCTATAAAATAGTCTTCAATAAAATGAAAGGGGCTGGTGGGAAAGCTCCAACATGCCCAAAAATTATGGGAAATATAGTGGTGGGCCTGTTTCCAGTAAGGCACCCACACATATTGCCTCGAGAACTGCACTTAGATGAGAATGAAGTTCCACCCGTCAACACCTGCGAACTACTTGAAGCAGCAAAAAGAATTAGAGCAGAGAAAGCACCAGGCTTGGATGGCATTCCAAATAAAGTTCTTAAAACTGCAATGCTCAAGGCACCAAATTTCTTTTGTCAGATGTACACAACCTGCCTCCAAGAAGGAACTTTTCCAAGTCGGTGGAAAAAGCAACGGTTAGTGCTAATACCCAAAGGAGACAAGCCGCTGGAGGAACCATCATCATATCGACCTCTGTGTATGCTGGACACGATGGGAAAAGTGCTCGAACGAATTATTGTAAGGCGGTTGGAGAACTTTACAGAAGGAACAAGCGGCCTATCGCATAAGCAGTACGGCTTTAGACCAAAGAGGTCAACGGTAAATGCCATAGAAGAGGTATGCAAGATCGCGCGGAAAGCTGTGGAAGGAACGCGATGGCTAGAGGGAGCTAAACAATACTGCGCCGTTGTTACTCTAGACGTCAAGAATGCGTTTAACTCCGCCGACTGGAACCAAATAACTAAGGCACTATGCGAACTACAAGCCCCAGACTATCTGCTCCAAGCTGTGGCTAGCTACTTCGAAAATAGGACATTGGTATACGACACTAGCGAAGGTGTGAAACAATACGCGGTCACAGGAGGAGTACCCCAAGGATCTGTGCTAGGGCCCCTATTGTGGAATGCCATGTATGATGGGGTTCTGAAAATTCAAAAACAGACTGGCGTAGACATAATAGGATACGCGGATGATATCGCCATAGTCGTGGTGGCAAAGAGGCTAGAAGCTATTGCTAGCAAATGCAGCAAGACAATTGCGGACGTAAAGACGTGGCTAGAGCGTACTGGGTTAGAACTGGCCGACCACAAGACAGAAGCAGTACTAATAAGTAGTCGCAGAAAAATAGAGAGACTGGAAATACGAGTGGGAGGGCACGTGATAACTTCCAGCCCACACGTAAAGTACCTCGGCGTCTTACTAGATCACCGCTTAAATTTTAGGGACCACCTGCACTATGCTGGTGGAAAGGCAGTGAAAGTGAGTGGAGCCTTATCTAGACTCATGCCAAACACTGGAGGCCCCAAACAACAAAGCAGGAAATTGCTGGTAATGGTCAGCACATCAATCTTAATGTACGCAGCACCAGTGTGGGCAGCAGCAACAGCCCAGAGATCCTACATGAGGGAAGCTAACACAGCGCACAGACTGACCTCGCTCAGAGTATGTAGAGCCTTCCGAACAGTATCTGATGACGCGGTCAATGTTATTGCTGGAAGAATGCCGGTTGAAATTGCAGGAAAAGAAGCAGCAGCTCTACGGAAGGCAACAACCAGGAGAGAAATAGCAGGGATCCGCGAAAACAGCATAAGAGAGTGGCAAGAACGATGGGAACGGTCAACAAAAGGAAGATGGACCTATGAACTGATCCCTAGCATTAGAGCATGGACTACTAGGCGGCATGGTGAGGTAAACCACCATACGATGCAATGGCTCTCCGGACATGGCTGTTTCCGAGAGTACCTGCATAAATACAGGCACGTGGATAGCGTATTGTGCCTATACTGCAACAACAAAGCCGAGAATGCAAGACATGTAGTAACCGAGTGCACACGCTTCGAAGAAGATATTGAAGAACTACATAACAGCACCCAAGATACAAGTCCTTCGGAGATAGTTCGATATATAATGACATCGCCAGAAGCATGGGACACAGTCAGCAGCATTATCACGCGCATTATGCGCTGATGAGATGTCACATAGAATAGAAGACGAAAATAGGCCAGTGTAGATTAGATCAGTATGGGTTTCTGTACTAGAGTGCAATTTAATCCTACCAGGAAATAGAAGGGGCTAAATAGAATTAGTGACAAACACTAACGACAGATGACTAGTGAGAGATAGATGCTCTGTCAGCCTTCCGAAGCAATACCGATAGGTGGTCCCGGGTATTAAAGTATTAAAGTTTCGCACTCAGGCTTTCGATGCTTTTCACCTACGGGGGGGGGAGGGAAAAAAACACATACACACACACACACACACACACACACACACACACCAGAAACGTCGACACACCAACTGAAATGCCAGTCGACACACTAGGCGATACACCAAAAAGTCCACAGCTGATACGCCAACAGGAAAGAAAATGCATAAGGGTCGGAAAGGAGTACCCGGGAAAAAAAATCAACCCTGGAAAAGATCCCCCCGAAAAAATTTCTACAAAAAAGAGGAGGTACCAGAAGAGGAAACCTACGCGTCCTGACGCTATTATTATATCCCAAACTGGCAATCATACATACGCGGATATATTGAAACAACTTAAATCCGAGCCAGAGCTCAAAGAGCTTGGAGCAAGCGTCAACAAAATAAGGAAAACTGCGAAAGGTGAACTGCTGATGGAACTTAAAGGCAAGTCAGATGTCCTCACTGAAAAGCATCGAGCAGACATGGCGAGGGTACTGCATAATGCAGCCGATGTGAGAGCACTCTCGCACCAAATAACCATGGAATGCTTAGACTTAGACGAGGTCACTACACCAGACGAGGTGTGCAGTGCAATAGAAGAGCAGTTTCCAAGCTTTGGAAAAATAGAGCAGACCGCAATAAAATCATTGCGAGCTATACCCAACGGCACACAAAAGGCGCTTATAAACCTACCCGCAAAAGCAGCTCAAACGCTCATAAAAGCTGGGAAAATGAGAGTAGGATGGGTAATATGCCGAATACGTGAGCTTACTACTCCTACCAGGTGCTTTAGGTGCCTGGAGTATGGACATGTAGCCAAGCACTGTCGCAATTCCGTTGACCGCAATGGAGTCTGTCTTAGATGCGGCAAGAAAGGGCACCTAGTGAAGACGTGCAAGGAAGAACCCAAATGCGCAATTTGCCCAACAGACTGTAAAGGCGGATCTGATCACCCAACGGGTAGCTTTAAGTGTCAGGCGTACCAACGTGCAGTGAGGGAAAAGGTACGATAGGATGATTAAGTGCCTTCAAATTAATTTGAACCACTGTGAAGCAGCACAAGATATCCTCGCGCAAACTGCAATAGATGAAACGTAGATTTAGCAATAATAAGCGAACCATATAAAGTCCCCAGTAATAATGGAAAATGGGCTGAAGACAGAACTGGGAAAGCAGCAATTTTGACCTGCGGCAACCTGCCGTTTGAGAGAAAAGCCAATCGACAACAAGATGGTTTCGTGGAGGCAACAGTTAAAGGCTTACACTTTTTCAGCTGCTACGCCCCACCAAGCCTAAGCCATCAAGAGTTCGAGCAAATGCTAGATAACCTTGTCACAGCGGCACGAGGAAAGTCACCACTTGTCATTGCGGGCGATTTCAATGCCTGGGCAGTAGAATGGGGTAGCAGCAGGACGAACAGCAGAGGCTCGGCACTTTTAGAAGCACTCGCCTGCCTAGATCTTGTGCTCCTCAACAACGGTGACGCTCACACCTTTCACAATGGAAGATCTGGCTCAATAATCGATCTCACGTTTACAAGCCGATCACTCTCAAGATTAATGGACTGGAAAGTTACAGACCTCTATACCCACAGCGATCACCAAGCCATCATCTTCAACATGAAAGAAACAGGGCCACGACATGAAAGAATAAGAATCCGCAAGGCGCAACAGAAAGGATGGCAACTTTTCAAAATGGACACAGAAGTGTTCCTATACATGACTGAAAGTATTGAAGCTATAGAAGGCAACACCGAGCAGCAAACCAAATACGTAATGACCTCCATAGAGAATGCATGTGACGCCGCTATGCCCCGACAGAGGAATGGAAACAGAAAATCCCCCGTCTACTGGTGGAACGACGATATAGCTACGTTGCGCGCACAATGCCTGCACTACCGTAGACGACAGATGAGAGCTAGAGGCAGAAATGAATATCCGCAGCTAAGAACAGAGTTCAAGGCAAAACGCAAAGAACTACGCAAGGCTATAGCCCGATGTAAAAGCCAATCTTTCTGCAAACTAAGAGACGAAGTCCAAAACAACCCATGGGGAAGTGCGTACCAAATTGTCGTGAAAAAAATAAAAGGAAGTAAAGGAAATGCACCAAAATGCCCAGAAATAATGGCCATGATCGTACTTGGTCTATTCCCTCAACATGAACGTCAGCCACTCAACAGAGAACCACATATTGCAGATACATCCATACCACCAGTAACCTGTCACGAAGTCCTCAATGCTGCTACCACAATCAAAAGCAGTAAAACGTCGGGGCTGGACGGCATACCAAATGCAGCGTTGAAAATGCTGATAAGCAAGAAACCAGAAGTCTTCAGTAACCTTTACACATCATGTCTCAGAGAGGGTATTTTCCCGAGAAGATGGAAACGCCAACGGTTAGTCCTAATCCCAAAAAGAAACAAGCCCCCAGAGGAACCCTCCTCCTATCGGCCCCTGTGCATGCTGGACACATCAGGAAAAGTCTTGGAGAAAATTATCTGCACAAGGCTAGAGAGCCACATCGAGGCAACAAGTGCGTTATCAGATGACCAATACGGTTTTAGGAAAAAACGTAGTACAGTCGACGCAATTGAGAAAGTATGCAACATTGCAAGCCGCGCATTAGAAGGAACAAGATGGAGAAGAGGCAACAAGAAATACTGTGCAGTAGTAACGCTTGACATTAAAAACGCATTCAACTCCGCCAGGTGGGAGCGCATACTGACCGCCCTCACGAGTATCGATACACCAGCCTACCTACTGCGAATCATCGCGAACTACTTTGAGCATAGACTGCTTCTATATGATACGGATGAAGGTCCTTAGCAGTACCATGTAACCGGAGGCGTACCACATTGATCCGTTCTCGGACCTTTTCTTTGGAACATAATGTACGATGGTATCTTGAGAGTGCAAAAGCCCGAAGGTGTGCATATTATTGGATACGCAAGCGATATTGCTATTACGGTAGTTGGTAAAACACTATCTGAAGTTGAGCAAAATTGCAACGTGACAATTCAGCATGTCAAAGAATGGCTGCATGTAGCCGGACTAGAGCTCGCACACCATTAGACAGAAGTAGTTCTAATGAGCAGCAGTAAAAAAGTGGAAAAGATCCAAATTCAGGTTGGCGAACATACGATCACATCGAGTCCATATATAAAGTATCTTGGAGTTCTACTAGACCATAGGCTAAACTTCAGGGATCATCTTAAGTATTCCAGTGATAAAGCGGCTAGATTAGGTGCAGCCTTAGCAAGACTGATGCCAAACGTTGGTGGACCACGACAGCCCATAAGGCAGCTGTTAGCGAGCGTTAATACATCCATCATAATGTATGCCGCACCAATATGGGTAACTGCGACGCATACAAATTCATACATGAAAGAAACCTTGGCAGCATACAGATTGACATCGTTAAGAGTGTGCAGTGCATTCAGAACAGTATCCAACGAAGCATCGAACGTAATATCAGGACGCTGGCCCATAGACATAGTAGCTAAAGAGGCTGCAGCCAGACGAAGTCTTTTAAATTACGAGTCAGAACGTGAAAGCATTTCTGAAATGGGAAATATAAGAAGCCGTAGCCAACAAGAGTGGCAAGAAAGATGGGAATCTTCTACCAAAGGCAGATGGACGTACACACTAATCCCGTGCATACAAACATGGATCCAGAGAGAGCATGGTGAAGTGATTTACCACCTAACACAGTTCCTAAGCGGACATGGGTGCTTCAGAGAATATCTCTGCAAATACAAACATGTTGAGAATCCTCACTGCCTGTAGTGCGCAGATATGGAGGAAAATGCAAAACATGTCTTAATGGACTGTGTCCGCTCTGAAGAAGCTAGAAGACTCCTAAGGTCACACATGCATAAAGCGATAACTCCCTTAGGTGTGGTAAGATACATGCTTACATCAAAGTATGCATGGGATATATGTACAGACATCATCACTGGAATAATGCAGCAACTGAGGCGGGATGAGCAAGTAGCGAGGGCTATCCACACTGAAGTATAGATGAGTAAATAATACTCACTCCTGCTCTGCGAAGTAATGCCTTGACTGGTGGTACCGTAGGGTCTTAACAGGAACAGCGAAAAGTAAGAAGAGGTTTAGTCAGTATACCATATTGGGGATTCTGACACTATTTGGAAGTACGGGCTTCCATTTGTCTATAAAAGATTCCCTCCTGTCGTCTTAAAAAAAAAAAAAAAAAAAAAAAACACACACACACTGGGGGGGTTTTGCATCCCTACAGTGCGCGTCCCCAGAGTGGCGGATAGGGGAAAGCTCGGCATATATATGCAGGGTAGGTGGGAAATAAAATACCACCCGCGGACCAAACAGAATCATCTAAACCAAGAGCGTGTGTCCCAGATTGGGCGGCTACTTGTCCGCAGGGGGGATCCACTTATTTCGAACAAATCCTTCGGGCGTAACGAACCCGCGGACCCTAGTTAACAGTAAACCCAGGCGCGTCTGACTCACAATGAGCGGCTTTCTGGTCAGCGTCTGTTCTCCTAGATGGAGCGGCTGTACCACCCCTAGAAGGGTATCCCAAAGACAAGGTATTATGCGACCCGTGCCAAGGTCTGAATGGTGCTAGGGATAACAACAATATAGCACCGCTAACGGAGCCTCTCTGATACCTGGCCGTCTCAGAGAGTAACTGTGGCCTCCCGCAGCAGGAGGCTATACTGCGGGCGGCATTTTTTCCTCACAAACAATATAGGTTGCCACCCCCTTGGCTGTAAAGCCCGGGCCGGCGACCAACCCAAAAAATGAGCACAACCAAACAAAAACAAGGAAACGATGTAGAAAGTGAAGAAAATAACGTCGAGGAACCATTTGTTAGGAGCTCCAGAATGCTGCGAAACCCGCCACAAACCCAGGAGTTAATGGCGACGACGGAAGAGGCGCTAGATAGAAGCCAAAGAAATGAGCAGGCTCTCCGGAATCTTGGAATCAAGATAAAAAAACTCGTGGACATGCTAGTCGACCGCAGGTCAATACACCAGGCCATGAAGGATCTCATAGGAGATATAGCCAAACTCCATAAACAGGCAGAGCAGCAATTCAGAAATGGCCATGAGAACCCCATGAAAGTTAGCCAGAGCTCACAGACCTCACCTCCGATCAGAGAAACAATCGAGACAGAAAGGCTGGGTGATAGCCAGGGTACAAGCGAGAAAATTCCGAACCTGGAAAAAACTAACACGGGAATTACAGAAGCATTGCAAGAGGAATTGAAAAACGTCAAGTTAAAGGTGAACCAGAGCTCCCAAACCTCCCCTCCCGTACGCCTAACGGAAGAGGCAAAAAGAAAAGACGGAAATAAAAAATCCCAGGGAAAAACGAAAGACAACGAACCAACTCATCCTGGAGTATCACAACAGGCGGGTGAAATACCAAACACGGAAGCAGCTCAAGAGCAGCAATCCAAATCTGAGTGGAAAACGGTTAAAAAAAAAGACGACCAAAGGGCAAACCAGAGCCGACGAAAAACCGCAGAGAGAGAGAGGCTTTAGAACTGAGAAACGTAAGCCACTACGCCATGACGCTATTGTTATCACTGAAACAGGTGATTTGACCTATGCTGACATGCTGAAGATGATGAAGGCAAAACCCGAATTGCAGCAGCTCGGCGAAAATGTTAAAAAAAATAAAAGGACGGCGAAAGGCGAACTAATGCTAGAGCTAAAAGGCAGGTCAGATCCCAAAACGTGTAGCCTTAAAGAAGAAGCGGAGAAAGCCCTGCAGGGATCGGCTAATGTTCGAATGCTATGCCAAGAAACAGTCATCGAGTGTCTTGACATCGATGAAGTTACAACACCCGATGAAATTGTCGCCGCCCTCGAAAAACAATTTCCAGAAATCGGCAGAGTAGACTGTAGTGCAATAAAACCCTTACGAGCGACACGAGAGGGTACACAAACAGCAACGATAGGTCTTCCGACAAGAGTTGCAAAAACTGTTATCAAAGTCGCTCATGTCCGAGTGGGATGGGTAAGGTGTAGAGTACGCGTGCGCATCAGCCCAACAAGATGTTTCCGGTGCCTAGACTTTGGACACGTATCTAGACAGTGTAAAAGCGAAACAGACCGAACAGATGTATGTTACAGATGTGCTGAGAAAGGACACAGAGCCAAGACATGTAAAGCACCTATGAAATGCGCCATATGTGAGCCGGAAACACCGGGTGGAAATAAGCACCAAACTGGAAGCTTTAAGTGCCCACAGTTCAAGAAGGCAATGAGGAAAGCTATGACGGGGAATGTTTAGGTGCATACAACTAAACCTTAACCACTGCGAGGCTGCCCAAGACCTCCTTAAGAAAACAATTATAGAGCAGGAGATAGACATTGCGTTCATTAGCGAATCCTATAAAAAGCCAACAAACAGCTGTCTATACACAGAAGACAAAACTAAGAAAGCTGCTATCTGGATAAGCGGATCCGTACTTTCGAAATAAAGGGCAGCGGCCATCACGAATATTTTTCATACGCAAAAATAGACGGTGTGCACCTATACAGCTGCTATGTGCTCCCGAGCTTAAATCCTGGAGAATATCAAGCAATTTTGAACCGACTGGTAGCAGATGCCAGAGGGAAAGTGCCAATCATAATAGCCGGTGACTTTAATGCCTGGTCAGTTGAATGGGGCAGCACAAAAACAAATAGAAGAGGGACAATGCTTCTTGAGTCCATAGCAGAACTTGATTTGGTATTACTTAAGGCAAGACAACCATAGTCAACTGCAACATGACTTTAAAGCTAAAAGAAGGGAGCTGCACAACGCGATCCAAAAAAGCAAAACCCAAGCCTTTTCCGAACTCATCAATGACCTGGAATACAATCCATGGGGAAGTGCCTATAAAATAGTCTTCAATAAAATGAAAGGGGCTGGTGGGAAAGCTCCAACATGCCCAAAAATTATGGGAAATATAGTGGTGGGCCTGTTTCCAGTAAGGCACCCACACATATTGCCTCGAGAACTGCACTTAGATGAGAATGAAGTTCCACCCGTCAACACCTGCGAACTACTTGAAGCAGCAAAAAGAATTAGAGCAGAGAAAGCACCAGGCTTGGATGGCATTCCAAATAAAGTTCTTAAAACTGCAATGCTCAAGGCACCAAATTTCTTTTGTCAGATGTAAACAACCTGCCTCCAAGAAGGAACTTTTCCAAGTCGGTGGAAAAAGCAACGGTTAGTGCTAATACCCAAAGGAAACAAGCCGCTGGAGGAACCATCATCATATCGACCTCTGTGTATGCTGGACACGATGGGAAAAGTGCTCGAACGAATTATTGTAAGGCGGTTGGAGAACTTTACAGAAGGAACAAGCGGCCTATCGCATAAGCAGTACGGCTTTAGACCAAAGAGGTCAACGGTAAATGCCATAGAAGAGGTATGCAAGATCGCGCGGAAAGCTGTGGAAGGAACGCGATGGCTAGAGGGAGCTAAACAATACTGCGCCGTTGTTACTCTAGACGTCAAGAATGCGTTTAACTCCGCCGACTGGAACCAAATAACTAAGGCACTATGCGAACTACAAGCCCCAGACTATCTGCTCCAAGCTGTGGCTAGCTACTTCGAAAATAGGACATTGGTATACGACACTAGCGAAGGTGTGAAACAATACGCGGTCACAGGAGGAGTACCCCAAGGATCTGTGCTAGGGCCCCTATTGTGGAATGCCATGTATGATGGGGTTCTGAAAATTCAAAAACAGACTGGCGTAGACATAATAGGATACGCGGATGATATCGCCATAGTCGTGGTGGCAAAGAGGCTAGAAGCTATTGCTAGCAAATGCAGCAAGACAATTGCGGACGTAAAGACGTGGCTAGAGCGTACTGGGTTAGAACTGGCCGACCACAAGACAGAAGCAGTACTAATAAGTAGTCGCAGAAAAATAGAGAGACTGGAAATACGAGTGGGAGGGCACGTGATAACTTCCAGCCCACACGTAAAGTACCTCGGCGTCTTACTAGATCACCGCTTAAATTTTAGGGACCACCTGCACTATGCTGGTGGAAAGGCAGTGAAAGTGAGTGGAGCCTTATCTAGACTCATGCCAAACACTGGAGGCCCCAAACAACAAAGCAGGAAATTGCTGGTAATGGTCAGCACATCAATCTTAATGTACGCAGCACCAGTGTGGGCAGCAGCAACAGCCCAGAGATCCTACATGAGGGAAGCTAACACAGCGCACAGACTGACCTCGCTCAGAGTATGTAGAGCCTTCCGAACAGTATCTGATGACGCGGTCAATGTTATTGCTGGAAGAATGCCGGTTGAAATTGCAGGAAAAGAAGCAGCAGCTCTACGGAAGGCAACAACCAGGAGAGAAATAGCAGGGATCCGCGAAAACAGCATAAGAGAGTGGCAAGAACGATGGGAACGGTCAACAAAAGGAAGATGGACCTATGAACTGATCCCTAGCATTAGAGCATGGACTACTAGGCGGCATGGTGAGGTAAACCACCATACGATGCAATGGCTCTCCGGACATGGCTGTTTCCGAGAGTACCTGCATAAATACAGGCACGTGGATAGCGTATTGTGCCTATACTGCAACAACAAAGCCGAGAATGCAAGACATGTAGTAACCGAGTGCACACGCTTCGAAGAAGATATTGAAGAACTACATAACAGCACCCAAGATACAAGTCCTTCGGAGATAGTTCGATATATAATGACATCGCCAGAAGCATGGGACACAGTCAGCAGCATTATCACGCGCATTATGCGCTGATGAGATGTCACATAGAATAGAAGACGAAAATAGGCCAGTGTAGATTAGATCAGTATGGGTTTCTGTACTAGAGTGCAATTTAATCCTACCAGGAAATAGAAGGGGCTAAATAGAATTAGTGACAAACACTAACGACAGATGACTAGTGAGAGATAGATGCTCTGTCAGCCTTCCGAAGCAATACCGATAGGTGGTCCCGGGTATTAAAGTATTAAAGTTTCGCACTCAGGCTTTCGATGCTTTTCACCTACGGGGGGGGGAGGGAAAAAACACATACACACACACACACACACACACACACACACACACCAGAAACGTCGACACACCAACTGAAATGCCAGTCGACACACTAGGCGATACACCAAAAAGTCCACAGCTGATACGCCAACCGGAAAGAAAATGCATAAGGGTCGGAAAGGAGTACCCGGGAAAAAAAATCAACCCTGGAAAAGATCCCCCCGAAAAAATTTCTACAAAAAAGAGAAGGTACCAGAAGAGGAAACCTACGCGTCCTGACGCTATTATTATATCCCAAACTGGCGATCATACATACGCGGATATATTGAAACAACTTAAATCCGAGCCAGAGCTCAAAGAGCTTGGAGCAAGCGTCAACAAAATAAGGAAAACTGCGAAAGGTGAACTGCTGATGGAACTTAAAGGCAAGTCAGATGTCCTCACTGAAAAGCATCGAGCAGACATGGCGAGGGTACTGCATAATGCAGCCGATGTGAGAGCACTCTCGCACCAAATAACCATGGAATGCTTAGACTTAGACGAGGTCACTACACCAGACGAGGTGTGCAGTGCAATAGAAGAGCAGTTTCCAAGCTTTGGAAAAATAGAGCAGACCGCAATAAAATCATTGCGAGCTATACCCAACGGCACACAAAAGGCGCTTATAAACCTACCCGCAAAAGCAGCTCAAACGCTCATAAAAGCTGGGAAAATGAGAGTAGGATGGGTAATATGCCGAATACGTGAGCTTACTACTCCTACCAGGTGCTTTAGGTGCCTGGAGTATGGACATGTAGCCAAGCACTGTCGCAATTCCGTTGACCGCAATGGAGTCTGTCTTAGATGCGGCAAGAAAGGGCACCTAGCGAAGACGTGCAAGGAAGAACCCAAATGCGCAATTTGCCCAACAGACTGTAAAGGCGGATCTGATCACCCAACGGGTAGCTTTAAGTGTCAGGCGTACCAACGTGCAGTGAGGGAAAAGGTACGATAGGATGATTAAGTGCCTTCAAATTAATTTGAACCACTGTGAAGCAGCACAAGATATCCTCGCGCAAACTGCAATAGATGAAACGTAGATTTAGCAATAATAAGCGAACCATATAAAGTCCCCAGTAATAATGGAAAATGGGCTGAAGACAGAACTGGGAAAGCAGCAATTTTGACCTGCTGCAACCTGCCGTTTGAGAGAAAAGCCAATCGACAACAAGATGGTTTCGTGGAGGCAACAGTTAAAGGCTTACACTTTTTCAGCTGCTACGCCCCACCAAGCCTAAGCCATCAAGAGTTCGAGCAAATGCTAGATAACCTTGTCACAGCGGCACGAGGAAAGTCACCACTTGTCATTGCGGGCGATTTCAATGCCTGGGCAGTAGAATGGGGTAGCAGCAGGACGAACAGCAGAGGCTCGGCACTTTTAGAAGCACTCGCCTGCCTAGATCTTGTGCTCCTCAACAACGGTGACGCTCACACCTTTCACAATGGAAGATCTGGCTCAATAATCGATCTCACGTTTACAAGCCGATCACTCTCAAGATTAATGGACTGGAAAGTTACAGACCTCTATACCCACAGCGATCACCAAGCCATCATCTTCAACATGAAAGAAACAGGGCCACGACATGAAAGAATAAGAATCCGCAAGGCGCAACAGAAAGGATGGCAACTTTTCAAAAT
Source organism: Coremacera marginata (assembly GCA_914767935.1). Classification (NCBI taxonomy): domain Eukaryota; kingdom Metazoa; phylum Arthropoda; class Insecta; order Diptera; family Sciomyzidae; genus Coremacera; species Coremacera marginata. The sequence continues at coordinate 88,433,878 of OU612044.1, read as the reverse complement.
GGACACAGAAGTGTTCCTATACATGACTGAAAGTATTGAAGCTATAGAAGGCAACACCGAGCAGCAAACCAAATATGTAATGACCTCCATAGAGAATGCATGTGACGCCGCTATGCCCCGACAGAGGAATGGAAACAGAAAATCCCCCGTCTACTGGTGGAACGACGATATAGCTACGTTGCGCGCACAATGCCTGCACTACCGTAGACGACAGATGAGAGCTAGAGGCAGAAATGAATATCCGCAGCTAAGAACAGAGTTCAAGGCAAAACGCAAAGAACTACGCAAGGCTATAGCCCGATGTAAAAGCCAATCTTTCTGCAAACTAAGAGACGAAGTCCAAAACAACCCATGGGGAAGTGCGTACCAAATTGTCGTGAAAAAAATAAAAGGAAGTAAAGGAAATGCACCAAAATGCCCAGAAATAATGGCCATGATCGTACTTGGTCTATTCCCTCAACATGAACGTCAGCCACTCAACAGAGAACCACATATTGCAGATACATCCATACCACCAGTAACCTGTCACGAAGTCCTCAATGCTGCTACCACAATCAAAAGCAGTAAAACGCCGGGGCTGGACGGCATACCAAATGCAGCGTTGAAAATGCTGATAAGCAAGAAACCAGAAGTCTTCAGTAACCTTTACACATCATGTCTCAGAGAGGGTATTTTCCCGAGAAGATGGAAACGCCAACGGTTAGTCCTAATCCCAAAAAGAAACAAGCCCCCAGAGGAACCCTCCTCCTATCGGCCCCTGTGCATGCTGGACACATCAGGAAAAGTCTTGGAGAAAATTATCTGCACAAGGCTAGAGAGCCACATCGAGGCAACAAGTGCGTTATCAGATGACCAATACGGTTTTAGGAAAAAACGTAGTACAGTCGACGCAATTGAGAAAGTATGCAACATTGCAAGCCGCGCATTAGAAGGAACAAGATGGAGAAGAGGCAACAAGAAATACTGTGCAGTAGTAACGCTTGACGTTAAAAACGCATTCAACTCCGCCAGGTGGGAGCGCATACTGACCGCCCTCACGAGTATCGATACACCAGCCTACCTACTGCGAATCATCGCGAACTACTTTGAGCATAGACTGCTTCTATATGATACGGATGAAGGTCCTTAGCAGTACCATGTAACCGGAGGCGTACCACATTGATCCGTTCTCGGACCTTTTCTTTGGAACATAATGTACGATGGTATCTTGAGAGTGCAAAAGCCCGAAGGTGTGCATATTATTGGATACGCAAGCGATATTGCTATTACGGTAGTTGGTAAAACACTATCTGAAGTTGAGCAAAATTGCAACGTGACAATTCAGCATGTCAAAGAATGGCTGCATGTAGCCGGACTAGAGCTCGCACACCATAAGACAGAAGTAGTTCTAATGAGCAGCAGTAAAAAAGTGGAAAAGATCCAAATTCAGGTTGGCGAACATACGATCACATCGAGTCCATATATAAAGTATCTTGGAGTTCTACTAGACCATAGGCTAAACTTCAGGGATCATCTTAAGTATTCCAGTGATAAAGCGGCTAGATTAGGTGCAGCCTTAGCAAGACTGATGCCAAACGTTGGTGGACCACGACAGCCCATAAGGCAGCTGTTAGCGAGCGTTAATACATCCATCATAATGTATGCCGCACCAATATGGGTAACTGCGACGCATACAAATTCATACATGAAAGAAACCTTGGCAGCATACAGATTGACATCGTTAAGAGTGTGCAGTGCATTCAGAACAGTATCCAACGAAGCATCGAACGTAATATCAGGACGCTGGCCCATAGACATAGTAGCTAAAGAGGCTGCAGCCAGACGAAGTCTTTTAAATTACGAGTCAGAACGTGAAAGCATTTCTGAAATGGGAAATATAAGAAGCCGTAGCCAACAAGAGTGGCAAGAAAGATGGGAATCTTCTACCAAAGGCAGATGGACGTACACACTAATCCCGTGCATACAAACATGGATCCAGAGAGAGCATGGTGAAGTGATTTACCACCTAACACAGTTCCTAAGCGGACATGGGTGCTTCAGAGAATATCTCTGCAAATACAAACATGTTGAGAATCCTCACTGCCTGTAGTGCGCAGATATGGAGGAAAATGCAAAACATGTCTTAATGGACTGTGTCCGCTTTGAAGAAGCTAGAAGACTCCTAAGGTCACACATGCATAAAGCGATAACTCCCTTAGGTGTGGTAAGATACATGCTTACATCAAAGTATGCATGGGATATATGTACAGACATCATCACTGGAATAATGCAGCAACTGAGGCGGGATGAGCAAGTAGCGAGGGCTATCCACACTGAAGTATAGATGAGTAAATAATACTCACTCCTGCTCTGCGAAGTAATGCCTTGACTGGTGGTACCGTAGGGTCTTAACAGGAACAGCGAAAAGTAAGAAGAGGTTAAGTCAGTATACCATATTGGGGATTCTGACACTATTTGGAAGTACGGGCTTCCATTTGTCTATAAAAGATTCCCTCCTGTCGTCTTAAAAAAAAAAAAAAAAAAAAAAAACACACACACACTGGGGGGGTTTTGCATCCCTACAGTGCGCGTCCCCAGAGTGGCGGATAGGGGAAAGCTCGGCATATATATGCAGGGTAGGTGGGAAATAAAATACCACCCGCGGACCAAACAGAATCATCTAAACCAAGAGCGTGTGTCCCAGATTGGGCGGCTACTTGTCCGCAGGGGGGATCCACTTATTTCGAACAAATCCTTCGGGCGTAACGAACCCGCGGACCCTAGTTAACAGTAAACCCAGGCGCGTCTGACTCACAATGAGCGGCTTTCTGGTCAGCGTCTGTTCTCCTAGATGGAGCGGCTGTACCACCCCTAGAAGGGTATCCCAAAGACAAGGTATTATGCGACCCGTGCCAAGGTCTGAATGGTGCTAGGGATAACAACAATATAGCACCGCTAACGGAGCCTCTCTGATACCTGGCCGTCTCAGAGAGTAACTGTGGCCTCCCGCAGCAGGAGGCTATACTGCGGGCGGCATTTTTTCCTCACAAACAATATAGGTTGCCACCCCCTTGGCTGTAAAGCCCGGGCCGGCGACCAACCCAAAAAATGAGCACAACCAAACAAAAACAAGGAAACGATGTAGAAAGTGAAGAAAATAACGTCGAGGAACCATTTGTTAGGAGCTCCAGAATGCTGCGAAACCCGCCACAAACCCAGGAGTTAATGGCGACGACGGAAGAGGCGCTAGATAGAAGCCAAAGAAATGAGCAGGCTCTCCGGAATCTTGGAATCAAGATAAAAAAACTCGTGGACATGCTAGTCGACCGCAGGTCAATACACCAGGCCATGAAGGATCTCATAGGAGATATAGCCAAACTCCATAAACAGGCAGAGCAGCAATTCAGAAATGGCCATGAGAACCCCATGAAAGTTAGCCAGAGCTCACAGACCTCACCTCCGATCAGAGAAACAATCGAGACAGAAAGGCTGGGTGATAGCCAGGGTACAAGCGAGAAAATTCCGAACCTGGAAAAAACTAACACGGGAATTACAGAAGCATTGCAAGAGGAATTGAAAAACGTCAAGTTAAAGGTGAACCAGAGCTCCCAAACCTCCCCTCCCGTACGCCTAACGGAAGAGGCAAAAAGAAAAGACGGAAATAAAAAATCCCAGGGAAAAACGAAAGACAACGAACCAACTCATCCTGGAGTATCACAACAGGCGGGTGAAATACCAAACACGGAAGCAGCTCAAGAGCAGCAATCCAAATCTGAGTGGAAAACGGTTAAAAAAAAAGACGACCAAAGGGCAAACCGGAGCCGACGAAAAACCGCAGAGAGAGAGAGGCTTTAGAACTGAGAAACGTAAGCCACTACGCCATGACGCTATTGTTATCACTGAAACAGGTGATTTGACCTATGCTGACATGCTGAAGATGATGAAGGCAAAACCCGAATTGCAGCAGCTCGGCGAAAATGTTAAAAAAAATAAAAGGACGGCGAAAGGCGAACTAATGCTAGAGCTAAAAGGCAGGTCAGATCCCAAAACGTGTAGCCTTAAAGAAGAAGCGGAGAAAGCCCTGCAGGGATCGGCTAATGTTCGAATGCTATGCCAAGAAACAGTCATCGAGTGTCTTGACATCGATGAAGTTACAACACCCGATGAAATTGTCGCCGCCCTCGAAAAACAATTTCCAGAAATCGGCAGAGTAGACTGTAGTGCAATAAAACCCTTACGAGCGACACGAGAGGGTACACAAACAGCAACGATAGGTCTTCCGACAAGAGTTGCAAAAACTGTTATCAAAGTCGCTCATGTCCGAGTGGGATGGGTAAGGTGTAGAGTACGCGTGCGCATCAGCCCAACAAGATGTTTCCGGTGCCTAGACTTTGGACACGTATCTAGACAGTGTAAAAGCGAAACAGACCGAACAGATGTATGTTACAGATGTGCTGAGAAAGGACACAGAGCCAAGACATGTAAAGCACCTATGAAATGCGCCATATGTGAGCCGGAAACACCGGGTGGAAATAAGCACCAAACTGGAAGCTTTAAGTGCCCACAGTTCAAGAAGGCAATGAGGAAAGCTATGACGGGGAATGCTTAGGTGCATACAACTAAACCTTAACCACTGCGAGGCTGCCCAAGACCTCCTTAAGAAAACAATTATAGAGCAGGAGATAGACATTGCGTTCATTAGCGAATCCTATAAAAAGCCAACAAACAGCTGTCTATACACAGAAGACAAAACTAAGAAAGCTGCTATCTGGATAAGCGGATCCGTACCTTTCGAAATAAAGGGCAGCGGCCATCACGAATATTTTTCATACGCAAAAATAGACGGTGTGCACCTATACAGCTGCTATGTGCTCCCGAGCTTAAATCCTGGAGAATATCAAGCAATTTTGAACCGACTGGTAGCAGATGCCAGAGGGAAAGTGCCAATCATAATAGCCGGTGACTTTAATGCCTGGTCAGTTGAATGGGGCAGCACAAAAACAAATAGAAGAGGGACAATGCTTCTTGAGTCCATAGCAGAACTTGATTTGGTATTACTTAAGGCAAGACAACCATAGTCAACTGCAACATGACTTTAAAGCTAAAAGAAGGGAGCTGCACAACGCGATCCAAAAAAGCAAAACCCAAGCCTTTTCCGAACTCATCAATGACCTGGAATACAATCCATGGGGAAGTGCCTATAAAATAGTCTTCAATAAAATGAAAGGGGCTGGTGGGAAAGCTCCAACATGCCCAAAAATTATGGGAAATATAGTGGTGGGCCTGTTTCCAGTAAGGCACCCACACATATTGCCTCGAGAACTGCACTTAGATGAGAATGAAGTTCCACCCGTCAACACCTGCGAACTACTTGAAGCAGCAAAAAGAATTAGAGCAGAGAAAGCACCAGGCTTGGATGGCATTCCAAATAAAGTTCTTAAAACTGCAATGCTCAAGGCACCAAATTTCTTTTGTCAGATGTACACAACCTGCCTCCAAGAAGGAACTTTTCCAAGTCGGTGGAAAAAGCAACGGTTAGTGCTAATACCCAAAGGAGACAAGCCGCTGGAGGAACCATCATCATATCGACCTCTGTGTATGCTGGACACGATGGGAAAAGTGCTCGAACGAATTATTGTAAGGCGGTTGGAGAACTTTACAGAAGGAACAAGCGGCCTATCGCATAAGCAGTACGGCTTTAGACCAAAGAGGTCAACGGTAAATGCCATAGAAGAGGTATGCAAGATCGCGCGGAAAGCTGTGGAAGGAACGCGATGGCTAGAGGGAGCTAAACAATACTGCGCCGTTGTTACTCTAGACGTCAAGAATGCGTTTAACTCCGCCGACTGGAACCAAATAACTAAGGCACTATGCGAACTACAAGCCCCAGACTATCTGCTCCAAGCTGTGGCTAGCTACTTCGAAAATAGGACATTGGTATACGACACTAGCGAAGGTGTGAAACAATACGCGGTCACAGGAGGAGTACCCCAAGGATCTGTGCTAGGGCCCCTATTGTGGAATGCGATGTATGATGGGGTTCTGAAAATTCAAAAACAGACTGGCGTAGACATAATAGGATACGCGGATGATATCGCCATAGTCGTGGTGGCAAAGAGGCTAGAAGCTATTGCTAGCAAATGCAGCAAGACAATTGCGGACGTAAAGACGTGGCTAGAGCGTACTGGGTTAGAACTGGCCGACCACAAGACAGAAGCAGTACTAATAAGTAGTCGCAGAAAAATAGAGAGACTGGAAATACGAGTGGGAGGGCACGTGATAGCTTCCAGCCCACACGTAAAGTACCTCGGCGTCTTACTAGATCACCGCTTAAATTTTAGGGACCACCTGCACTATGCTGGTGGAAAGGCAGTGAAAGTGAGTGGAGCCTTATCTAGACTCATGCCAAACACTGGAGGCCCCAAACAACAAAGCAGGAAATTGCTGGTAATGGTCAGCACATCAATCTTAATGTACGCAGCACCAGTGTGGGCAGCAGCAACAGCCCAGAGATCCTACATGAGGGAAGCTAACACAGCGCACAGACTGACCTCGCTCAGAGTATGTAGAGCCTTCCGAACAGTATCTGATGACGCGGTCAATGTTATTGCTGGAAGAATGCCGGTTGAAATTGCAGGAAAAGAAGCAGCAGCTCTACGGAAGGCAACAACCAGGAGAGAAATAGCAGGGATCCGCGAAAACAGCATAAGAGAGTGGCAAGAACGATGGGAACGGTCAACAAAAGGAAGATGGACCTATGAACTGATCCCTAGCATTAGAGCATGGACTACTAGGCGGCATGGTGAGGTAAACCACCATACGATGCAATGGCTCTCCGGACATGGCTGTTTCCGAGAGTACCTGCATAAATACAGGCACGTGGATAGCGTATTGTGCCTATACTGCAACAACAAAGCCGAGAATGCAAGACATGTAGTAACCGAGTGCACACGCTTCGAAGAAGATATTGAAGAACTACATAACAGCACCCAAGATACAAGTCCTTCGGAGATAGTTCGATATATAATGACATCGCCAGAAGCATGGGACACAGTCAGCAGCATTATCACGCGCATTATGCGCTGATGAGATGTCACATAGAATAGAAGACGAAAATAGGCCAGTGTAGATTAGATCAGTATGGGTTTCTGTACTAGAGTGCAATTTAATCCTACCAGGAAATAGAAGGGGCTAAATAGAATTAGTGACAAACACTAACGACAGATGACTAGTGAGAGATAGATGCTCTGTCAGCCTTCCGAAGCAATACCGATAGGTGGTCCCGGGTATTAAAGTATTAAAGTTTCGCACTCAGGCTTTCGATGCTTTTCACCTACGGGGGGGGAGGGAAAAAAACACATACACACACACACACACACACACACACACACACACCAGAAACGTCGACACACCAACTGAAATGCCAGTCGACACACTAGGCGATACACCAAAAAGTCCACAGCTGATACGCCAACCGGAAAGAAAATGCATAAGGGTCGGAAAGGAGTACCCGGGAAAAAAAATCAACCCTGGAAAAGATCCCCCCGAAAAAATTTCTACAAAAAAGAGGAGGTACCAGAAGAGGAAACCTACGCGTCCTGACGCTATTATTATATCCCAAACTGGCAATCATACATACGCGGATATATTGAAACAACTTAAATCCGAGCCAGAGCTCAAAGAGCTTGGAGCAAGCGTCAACAAAATAAGGAAAACTGCGAAAGGTGAACTGCTGATGGAATTTAAAGGCAAGTCAGATGTCCTCACTGAAAAGCATCGAGCAGACATGGCGAGGGTACTGCATAATGCAGCCGATGTGAGAGCACTCTCGCACCAAATAACCATGGAATGCTTAGACTTAGACGAGGTCACTACACCAGACGAGGTGTGCAGTGCAATAGAAGAGCAGTTTCCAAGCTTTGGAAAAATAGAGCAGACCGCAATAAAATCATTGCGAGCTATACCCAACGGCACACAAAAGGCGCTTATAAACCTACCCGCAAAAGCAGCTCAAACGCTCATAAAAGCTGGGAAAATGAGAGTAGGATGGGTAATATGCCGAATACGTGAGCTTACTACTCCTACCAGGTGCTTTAGGTGCCTGGAGTATGGACATGTAGCCAAGCACTGTCGCAATTCCGTTGACCGCAATGGAGTCTGTCTTAGATGCGGCAAGAAAGGGCACCTAGCGAAGACGTGCAAGGAAGAACCCAAATGCGCAATTTGCCCAACAGACTGTAAAGGCGGATCTGATCACCCAACGGGTAGCTTTAAGTGTCAGGCGTACCAACGTGCAGTGAGGGAAAAGGTACGATAGGATGATTAAGTGCCTTCAAATTAATTTGAACCACTGTGAAGCAGCACAAGATATCCTCGCGCAAACTGCAATAGATGAAACGTAGATTTAGCAATAATAAGCGAACCATATAAAGTCCCCAGTAATAATGGAAAATGGGCTGAAGACAGAACTGGGAAAGCAGCAATTTTGACCTGCGGCAACCTGCCGTTTGAGAGAAAAGCCAATCGACAACAAGATGGTTTCGTGGAGGCAACAGTTAAAGGCTTACACTTTTTCAGCTGCTACGCCCCACCAAGCCTAAGCCATCAAGAGTTCGAGCAAATGCTAGATAACCTTGTCACAGCGGCACGAGGAAAGTCACCACTTGTCATTGCGGGCGATTTCAATGCCTGGGCAGTAGAATGGGGTAGCAGCAGGACGAACAGCAGAGGCTCGGCACTTTTAGAAGCACTCGCCTGCCTAGATCTTGTGCTCCTCAACAACGGTGACGCTCACACCTTTCACAATGGAAGATCTGGCTCAATAATCGATCTCACGTTTACAAGCCGATCACTCTCAAGATTAATGGACTGGAAAGTTACAGACCTCTATACCCACAGCGATCACCAAGCCATCATCTTCAACATGAAAGAAACAGGGCCACGACATGAAAGAATAAGAATCCGCAAGGCGCAACAGAAAGGATGGCAACTTTTCAAAATGGACACAGAAGTGTTCCTATACATGACTGAAAGTATTGAAGCTATAGAAGGCAACACCGAGCAGCAAACCAAATACGTAATGACCTCCATAGAGAATGCATGTGACGCCGCTATGCCCCGACAGAGGAATGGAAACAGAAAATCCCCCGTCTACTGGTGGAACGACGATATAGCTACGTTGCGCGCACAATGCCTGCACTACCGTAGACGACAGATGAGAGCTAGAGGCAGAAATGAATATCCGCAGCTAAGAACAGAGTTCACGGCAAAACGCAAAGAACTACGCAAGGCTATAGCCCGATGTAAAAGCCAATCTTTCTGCAAACTAAGAGACGAAGTCCAAAACAACCCATGGGGAAGTGCGTACCAAATTGTCGTGAAAAAAATAAAAGGAAGTAAAGGAAATGCACCAAAATGCCCAGAAATAATGGCCATGATCGTACTTGGTCTATTCCCTCAACATGAACGTCAGCCACTCAACAGAGAACCACATATTGCAGATACATCCATACCACCAGTAACCTGTCACGAAGTCCTCAATGCTGCTACCACAATCAAAAGCAGTAAAACGCCGGGGCTGGACGGCATACCAAATGCAGCGTTGAAAATGCTGATAAGCAAGAAACCAGAAGTCTTCAGTAACCTTTACACATCATGTCTCAGAGAGGGTATTTTCCCGAGAAGATGGAAACGCCAACGGTTAGTCCTAATCCCAAAAAGAAACAAGCCCCCAGAGGAACCCTCCTCCTATCGGCCCCTGTGCATGCTGGACACATCAGGAAAAGTCTTGGAGAAAATTATCTGCACAAGGCTAGAGAGCCACATCGAGGCAACAAGTGCGTTATCAGATGACCAATACGGTTTTAGGAAAAAACGTAGTACAGTCGACGCAATTGAGAAAGTATGCAACATTGCAAGCCGCGCATTAGAAGGAACAAGATGGAGAAGAGGCAACAAGAAATACTGTGCAGTAGTAACGCTTGACGTTAAAAACGCATTCAACTCCGCCAGGTGGGAGCGCATACTGACCGCCCTCACGAGTATCGATACACCAGCCTACCTACTGCGAATCATCGCGAACTACTTTGAGCATAGACTGCTTCTATATGATACGGATGAAGGTCCTTAGCAGTACCATGTAACCGGAGGCGTACCACATTGATCCGTTCTCGGACCTTTTCTTTGGAACATAATGTACGATGGTATCTTGAGAGTGCAAAAGCCCGAAGGTGTGCATATTATTGGATACGCAAGCGATATTGCTATTACGGTAGTTGGTAAAACACTATCTGAAGTTGAGCAAAATTGCAACGTGACAATTCAGCATGTCAAAGAATGGCTGCATGTAGCCGGACTAGAGCTCGCACACCATTAGACAGAAGTAGTTCTAATGAGCAGCAGTAAAAAAGTGGAAAAGATCCAAATTCAGGTTGGCGAACATACGATCACATCGAGTCCATATATAAAGTATCTTGGAGTTCTACTAGACCATAGGCTAAACTTCAGGGATCATCTTAAGTATTCCAGTGATAAAGCGGCTAGATTAGGTGCAGCCTTAGCAAGACTGATGCCAAACGTTGGTGGACCACGACAGCCCATAAGGCAGCTGTTAGCGAGCGTTAATACATCCATCATAATGTATGCCGCACCAATATGGGTAACTGCGACGCATACAAATTCATACATGAAAGAAACCTTGGCAGCATACAGATTGACATCGTTAAGAGTGTGCAGTGCATTCAGAACAGTATCCAACGAAGCATCGAACGTAATATCAGGACGCTGGCCCATAGATAGTAGCTAAAGAGGCTGCAGCCAGACGAAGTCTTTTAAATTACGAGTCAGAACGTGAAAGCATTTCTGAAATGGGAAATATAAGAAGCCGTAGCCAACAAGAGTGGCAAGAAAGATGGGAATCTTCTACCAAAGGCAGATGGACGTACACACTAATCCCGTGCATACAAACATGGATCCAGAGAGAGCATGGTGAAGTGATTTACCACCTAACACAGTTCCTAAGCGGACATGGGTGCTTCAGAGAATATCTCTGCAAATACAAACATGTTGAGAATCCTCACTGCCTGTAGTGCGCAGATATGGAGGAAAATGCAAAACATGTCTTAATGGACTGTGTCCGCTTTGAAGAAGCTAGAAGACTCCTAAGGTCACACATGCATAAAGCGATAACTCCCTTAGGTGTGGTAAGATACATGCTTACATCAAAGTATGCATGGGATATATGTACAGACATCATCACTGGAATAATGCAGCAACTGAGGCGGGATGAGCAAGTAGCGAGGGCTATCCACACTGAAGTATAGATGAGTAAATAATACTCACTCCTGCTCTGCGAAGTAATGCCTTGACTGGTGGTACCGTAGGGTCTTAACAGGAACAGCGAAAAGTAAGAAGAGGTTTAGTCAGTATACCATATTGGGGATTCTGACACTATTTGGAAGTACGGGCTTCCATTTGTCTATAAAAGATTCCCTCCTGTCGTCTTAAAAAAAAAAAAAAAAAAAAAAAACACACACACACTGGGGGGGTTTTGCATCCCTACAGTGCGCGTCCCCAGAGTGGCGGATAGGGGAAAGCTCGGCATATATATGCAGGGTAGGTGGGAAATAAAATACCACCCGCGGACCAAACAGAATCATCTAAACCAAGAGCGTGTGTCCCAGATTGGGCGGCTACTTGTCCGCAGGGGGGATCCACTTATTTCGAACAAATCCTTCGGGCGTAACGAACCCGCGGACCCTAGTTAACAGTAAACCCAGGCGCGTCTGACTCACAATGAGCGGCTTTCTGGTCAGCGTCTGTTCTCCTAGATGGAGCGGCTGTACCACCCCTAGAAGGGTATCCCAAAGACAAGGTATTATGCGACCCGTGCCAAGGTCTGAATGGTGCTAGGGATAACAACAATATAGCACCGCTAACGGAGCCTCTCTGATACCTGGCCGTCTCAGAGAGTAACTGTGGCCTCCCGCAGCAGGAGGCTATACTGCGGGCGGCATTTTTTCCTCACAAACAATATAGGTTGCCACCCCCTTGGCTGTAAAGCCCGGGCCGGCGACCAACCCAAAAAATGAGCACAACCAAACAAAAACAAGGAAACGATGTAGAAAGTGAAGAAAATAACGTCGAGGAACCATTTGTTAGGAGCTCCAGAATGCTGCGAAACCCGCCACAAACCCAGGAGTTAATGGCGACGACGGAAGAGGCGCTAGATAGAAGCCAAAGAAATGAGCAGGCTCTCCGGAATCTTGGAATCAAGATAAAAAAACTCGTGGACATGCTAGTCGACCGCAGGTCAATACACCAGGCCATGAAGGATCTCATAGGAGATATAGCCAAACTCCATAAACAGGCAGAGCAGCAATTCAGAAATGGCCATGAGAACCCCATGAAAGTTAGCCAGAGCTCACAGACCTCACCTCCGATCAGAGAAACAATCGAGACAGAAAGGCTGGGTGATAGCCAGGGTACAAGCGAGAAAATTCCGAACCTGGAAAAAACTAACACGGGAATTACAGAAGCATTGCAAGAGGAATTGAAAAACGTCAAGTTAAAGGTGAACCAGAGCTCCCAAACCTCCCCTCCCGTACGCCTAACGGAAGAGGCAAAAAGAAAAGACGGAAATAAAAAATCCCAGGGAAAAACGAAAGACAACGAACCAACTCATCCTGGAGTATCACAACAGGCGGGTGAAATACCAAACACGGAAGCAGCTCAAGAGCAGCAATCCAAATCTGAGTGGAAAACGGTTAAAAAAAAAGACGACCAAAGGGCAAACCGGAGCCGACGAAAAACCGCAGAGAGAGAGAGGCTTTAGAACTGAGAAACGTAAGCCACTACGCCATGACGCTATTGTTATCACTGAAACAGGTGATTTGACCTATGCTGACATGCTGAAGATGATGAAGGCAAAACCCGAATTGCAGCAGCTCGGCGAAAATGTTAAAAAAAATAAAAGGACGGCGAAAGGCGAACTAATGCTAGAGCTAAAAGGCAGGTCAGATCCCAAAACGTGTAGCCTTAAAGAAGAAGCGGAGAAAGCCCTGCAGGGATCGGCTAATGTTCGAATGCTATGCCAAGAAACAGTCATCGAGTGTCTTGACATCGATGAAGTTACAACACCCGATGAAATTGTCGCCGCCCTCGAAAAACAATTTCCAGAAATCGGCAGAGTAGACTGTAGTGCAATAAAACCCTTACGAGCGACACGAGAGGGTACACAAACAGCAACGATAGGTCTTCCGACAAGAGTTGCAAAAACTGTTATCAAAGTCGCTCATGTCCGAGTGGGATGGGTAAGGTGTAGAGTACGCGTGCGCATCAGCCCAACAAGATGTTTCCGGTGCCTAGACTTTGGACACGTATCTAGACAGTGTAAAAGCGAAACAGACCGAACAGATGTATGTTACAGATGTGCTGAGAAAGGACACAGAGCCAAGACATGTAAAGCACCTATGAAATGCGCCATATGTGAGCCGGAAACACCGGGTGGAAATAAGCACCAAACTGGAAGCTTTAAGTGCCCACAGTTCAAGAAGGCAATGAGGAAAGCTATGACGGGGAATGTTTAGGTGCATACAACTAAACCTTAACCACTGCGAGGCTGCCCAAGACCTCCTTAAGAAAACAATTATAGAGCAGGAGATAGACATTGCGTTCATTAGCGAATCCTATAAAAAGCCAACAAACAGCTGTCTATACACAGAAGACAAAACTAAGAAAGCTGCTATCTGGATAAGCGGATCCGTACCTTTCGAAATAAAGGGCAGCGGCCATCACGAATATTTTTCATACGCAAAAATAGACGGTGTGCACCTATACAGCTGCTATGTGCTCCCGAGCTTAAATCCTGGAGAATATCAAGCAATTTTGAACCGACTGGTAGCAGATGCCAGAGGGAAAGTGCCAATCATAATAGCCGGTGACTTTAATGCCTGGTCAGTTGAATGGGGCAGCACAAAAACAAATAGAAGAGGGACAATGCTTCTTGAGTCCATAGCAGAACTTGATTTGGTATTACTTAAGGCAAGACAACCATAGTCAACTGCAACATGACTTTAAAGCTAAAAGAAGGGAGCTGCACAACGCGATCCAAAAAAGCAAAACCCAAGCCTTTTCCGAACTCATCAATGACCTGGAATACAATCCATGGGGAAGTGCCTATAAAATAGTCTTCAATAAAATGAAAGGGGCTGGTGGGAAAGCTCCAACATGCCCAAAAATTATGGGAAATATAGTGGTGGGCCTGTTTCCAGTAAGGCACCCACACATATTGCCTCGAGAACTGCACTTAGATGAGAATGAAGTTCCACCCGTCAACACCTGCGAACTACTTGAAGCAGCAAAAAGAATTAGAGCAGAGAAAGCACCAGGCTTGGATGGCATTCCAAATAAAGTTCTTAAAACTGCAATGCTCAAGGCACCAAATTTCTTTTGTCAGATGTACACAACCTGCCTCCAAGAAGGAACTTTTCCAAGTCGGTGGAAAAAGCAACGGTTAGTGCTAATACCCAAAGGAGACAAGCCGCTGGAGGAACCATCATCATATCGACCTCTGTGTATGCTGGACACGATGGGAAAAGTGCTCGAACGAATTATTGTAAGGCGGTTGGAGAACTTTACAGAAGGAACAAGCGGCCTATCGCATAAGCAGTACGGCTTTAGACCAAAGAGGTCAACGGTAAATGCCATAGAAGAGGTATGCAAGATCGCGCGGAAAGCTGTGGAAGGAACGCGATGGCTAGAGGGAGCTAAACAATACTGCGCCGTTGTTACTCTAGACGTCAAGAATGCGTTTAACTCCGCCGACTGGAACCAAATAACTAAGGCACTATGCGAACTACAAGCCCCAGACTATCTGCTCCAAGCTGTGGCTAGCTACTTCGAAAATAGGACATTGGTATACGACACTAGCGAAGGTGTGAAACAATACGCGGTCACAGGAGGAGTACCCCAAGGATCTGTGCTAGGGCCCCTATTGTGGAATGCCATGTATGATGGGGTTCTGAAAATTCAAAAACAGACTGGCGTAGACATAATAGGATACGCGGATGATATCGCCATAGTCGTGGTGGCAAAGAGGCTAGAAGCTATTGCTAGCAAATGCAGCAAGACAATTGCGGACGTAAAGACGTGGCTAGAGCGTACTGGGTTAGAACTGGCCGACCACAAGACAGAAGCAGTACTAATAAGTAGTCGCAGAAAAATAGAGAGACTGGAAATACGAGTGGGAGGGCACGTGATAACTTCCAGCCCACACGTAAAGTACCTCGGCGTCTTACTAGATCACCGCTTAAATTTTAGGGACCACCTGCACTATGCTGGTGGAAAGGCAGTGAAAGTGAGTGGAGCCTTATCTAGACTCATGCCAAACACTGGAGGCCCCAAACAACAAAGCAGGAAATTGCTGGTAATGGTCAGCACATCAATCTTAATGTACGCAGCACCAGTGTGGGCAGCAGCAACAGCCCAGAGATCCTACATGAGGGAAGCTAACACAGCGCACAGACTGACCTCGCTCAGAGTATGTAGAGCCTTCCGAACAGTATCTGATGACGCGGTCAATGTTATTGCTGGAAGAATGCCGGTTGAAATTGCAGGAAAAGAAGCAGCAGCTCTACGGAAGGCAACAACCAGGAGAGAAATAGCAGGGATCCGCGAAAACAGCATAAGAGAGTGGCAAGAACGATGGGAACGGTCAACAAAAGGAAGATGGACCTATGAACTGATCCCTAGCATTAGAGCATGGACTACTAGGCGGCATGGTGAGGTAAACCACCATACGATGCAATGGCTCTCCGGACATGGCTGTTTCCGAGAGTACCTGCATAAATACAGGCACGTGGATAGCGTATTGTGCCTATACTGCAACAACAAAGCCGAGAATGCAAGACATGTAGTAACCGAGTGCACACGCTTCGAAGAAGATATTGAAGAACTACATAACAGCACCCAAGATACAAGTCCTTCGGAGATAGTTCGATATATAATGACATCGCCAGAAGCATGGGACACAGTCAGCAGCATTATCACGCGCATTATGCGCTGATGAGATGTCACATAGAATAGAAGACGAAAATAGGCCAGTGTAGATTAGATCAGTATGGGTTTCTGTACTAGAGTGCAATTTAATCCTACCAGGAAATAGAAGGGGCTAAATAGAATTAGTGACAAACACTAACGACAGATGACTAGTGAGAGATAGATGCTCTGTCAGCCTTCCGAAGCAATACCGATAGGTGGTCCCGGGTATTAAAGTATTAAAGTTTCGCACTCAGGCTTTCGATGCTTTTCACCTACGGGGGGGGGAGGGAAAAAAACACATACACACACACACACACACACACACACACACACACACCAGAAACGTCGACACACCAACTGAAATGCCAGTCGACACACTAGGCGATACACCAAAAAGTCCACAGCTGATACGCCAACCGGAAAGAAAATGCATAAGGGTCGGAAAGGAGTACCCGGGAAAAAAAATCAACCCTGGAAAAGATCCCCCCGAAAAAATTTCTACAAAAAAGAGGAGGTACCAGAAGAGGAAACCTACGCGTCCTGACGCTATTATTATATCCCAAACTGGCAATCATACATACGCGGATATATTGAAACAACTTAAATCCGAGCCAGAGCTCAAAGAGCTTGGAGCAAGCGTCAACAAAATAAGGAAAACTGCGAAAGGTGAACTGCTGATGGAACTTAAAGGCAAGTCAGATGTCCTCACTGAAAAGCATCGAGCAGACATGCCGAGGGTACTGCATAATGCAGCCGATGTGAGAGCACTCTCGCACCAAATAACCATGGAATGCTTAGACTTAGACGAGGTCACTACACCAGACGAGGTGTGCAGTGCAATAGAAGAGCAATTTCCAAGCTTTGGAAAAATAGAGCAGACCGCAATAAAATCATTGCGAGCTATACCCAACGGCACACAAAAGGCGCTTATAAACCTACCCGCAAAAGCAGCTCAAACGCTCATAAAAGCTGGGAAAATGAGAGTAGGATGGGTAATATGCCGAATACGTGAGCTTACTACTCCTACCAGGTGCTTTAGGTGCCTGGAGTATGGACATGTAGCCAAGCACTGTCGCAATTCCGTTGACCGCAATGGAGTCTGTCTTAGATGCGGCAAGAAAGGGCACCTAGCGAAGACGTGCAAGGAAGAACCCAAATGCGCAATTTGCCCAACAGACTGTAAAGGCGGATCTGATCACCCAACGGGTAGCTTTAAGTGTCAGGCGTACCAACGTGCAGTGAGGGAAAAGGCACGATAGGATGATTAAGTGCCTTCAAATTAATTTGAACCACTGTGAAGCAGCACAAGATATCCTCGCGCAAACTGCAATAGAAGAAAACGTAGATTTAGCAATAATAAGCGAACCATATAAAATCCCCAGTAATAATGGAAAATGGGCTGAAGACCGAACTGGGACAGCAGCAATTTGACCTGCGGCAACCTGCCTTTTGAGAGAAAAGCCAATCGACAACAAGGTGGTTTCGTGGAGGCAACAGTTAAAGGCTTACACTTTTTCAGCTGCTACGCCCCACCGAGCCTAAGCCATCAAGAGTTCGAGCAAATGCTAGATAACCTTGTCACAGCGGCACGAGGAAAGTCACCACTTGTCATTGCGGGCGATTTCAATGCCTGGGCAGTAGAATGGGGTAGCAGCAGGACGAACAGCAGAGGCTCGGCACTTTTAGAAGCACTCGCCTGCCTAGATCTTGTGCTCCTCAACCACGGTGACGCTCACACCTTTCACAATGGAAGATCTGGCTCAATAATCGATCTCACGTTTACAAGCCGATCACTCTCAAGATTAATGGACTGGAAAGTTACAGACCTCTATACCCACAGCGATCACCAAGCCATCATCTTCAACATGAAAGAAACAGTGCCACGACATGAAAGAATAAGAATCCGCAAGGCGCAACAGAAAGGATGGCAACTTTCCAAAATGGACACAGAAGTGTTCCTATACATGACTGAAAGTATTGAAGCTATAGAAGGCAACACCGAGCAGCAAACCAA
The DNA here is from genome assembly GCA_914767935.1 of Coremacera marginata. Classification (NCBI taxonomy): domain Eukaryota; kingdom Metazoa; phylum Arthropoda; class Insecta; order Diptera; family Sciomyzidae; genus Coremacera; species Coremacera marginata. The sequence continues at coordinate 88,415,847 of OU612044.1, read as the reverse complement.
ATACGTAATGACCTCCATAGAGAATGCATGTGACGCCGCTATGCCCCGACAGAGGAATGGAAACAGAAAATCCCCCGTCTACTGGTGGAACGACGATATAGCTACGTTGCGCGCACAATGCCTGCACTACCGTAGACGACAGATGAGAGCTAGAGGCAGAAATGAATATCCGCAGCTAAGAACAGAGTTCAAGGCAAAACGCAAAGAACTACGCAAGGCTATAGCCCGATGTAAAAGCCAATCTTTCTGCAAACTAAGAGACGAAGTCCAAAACAACCCATGGGGCAGTGCGTACCAAATTGTCGTGAAAAAAATAAAAGGAAGTAAAGGAAATGCACCAAAATGCCCTGAAATAATGGCCATGATCGTACTTGGTCTATTCCCTCAACATGTACGTCAGCCACTCAACAGAGAACCACATATTGCAGATACATCCATACCACCAGTAACCTGTCACGAAGTCCTCAATGCTGCTACCACAATCAAAAGCAGTAAAACGCCGGGGCTGGACGGCATACCAAATGCAGCGTTGAAAATGCTGATAAGCAAGAAACCAGAAGTCTTCAGTAACCTTTACACATCATGTCTCAGAGAGGGTATTTTCCCGAGAAGATGGAAACGCCAACGGTTAGTCCTAATCCCAAAAGGAAACAAGCCCCCAGAGGAACCCTCCTCCTATCGGCCCCTGTGCATGCTGGACACATCAGGAAAAGTCTTGGAGAAAATTATCTGCACAAGGCTAGAGAGCCACATCGAGGCAACAAGTGCGTTATCAGATGACCAATACGGTTTTAGGAAAGAACGTAGTACAGTCGACGCAATTGAGAAAGTATGCAACATTGCAAGCCGCGCATTAGAAGGAACAAGATGGAGAAGAGGCAACAAGAAATACCGTGCAGTAGTAACGCTTGACGTTAAAAACGCATTCAACTCCGCCAGGTGGGAGCGCATACTGACCGCCCTCACGAGTATCGATACACCAGCCTACCTACTGCGAATCATCGCGAACTACTTTGAGCATAGACTGCTTCTATATGATACAGATGAAGGTCCTAAGCAGTACCATGTAACCGGAGGCGTACCACAGGGATCCGTTCTCGGACCGCTTCTTTGTAACATAATGTACGATGGTATCTTGAGAGTGCAAAAGCCCGAAGGTGTGCATATTATTGGATACGCAGACGATATTGCTATTACGGTAGTTGGTAAAACACTATCTGAAGTTGAGCAAAATTGCAACGTGTCAATTCAGCATGTCAAAGAATGGCTGCATGTAGCCGGACTAGAGCTCGCAGACCATAAGACAGAATTAGTTCTAATGAGCATTAGTTCTAAAAAAGTGGAAAAGATCCAAATTCAGGTTGACGAACATACGATCACATCGAGTCCTTATATAAAGTATCTTGGAGTTCTACTAGACCATAGGCTAAACTTCAGGGATCATCTTAAGTATTCCAGTGATAAAGCGGCTAGATTAGGTGCAGCCTTAGCAAGACTGATGCCAAACGTTGGTGGACCACGACAGCCCATAAGGCAGCTGTTAGCGAGCGTTAATACATCCATCATAATGTATGCCGCACCAATATGGGTAACTGCGACGCATACAAATTCATACATGAAAGAAACCTTGGCAGCATACAGATTGACATCGTTAAGAGTGTGCAGTGCATTCAGAACAGTATCCAACGAAGCATCGAACGTAATATCAGGACGCTGGCCCATAGACATAGTAGCTAAAGAGGCTGCAGCCAGACGAAGTCTTTTAAATTATGAGTCAGAACGTGAAAGATTCCCTCCTGTCGTCTTAAAAAAAAAAAAAAAAAAAAAGAAACACACACACACACACACACTGGGGGGTTATGCATCCCTACAGTGCGCGTCCCCAGGGTGGCGGATAGGGGAAAGCTCGGCATGTATATGCAGGGTAGGTGGGAAATCAAATACCACCAGCGGACCAAACAGAACCATCAAACCCAAGAGGGTCTGTCCCAGATTGGGCGGCTTCTTGGTCTGCGTCTGACTCCAGAGGGGCGGCAGCTTGTAAAGGGATGGACACCCTAACAAAAGTTCGCATTAAAATCGAGCCCAGTAAAGTCTTAATTATGGCATACTGGATCATATATTTGTGAAGAACGCTTTAAGGGCTGACGGATGTGGTATTCTGTTACCTGAGTAAGCAGGAGTGAAATCCTGTCGAAATGGCTTTCAGGCTAATGCCACATGCGCCTCCGTCCCGTTAAAACCCTGGCAGGCCTCAAAGTACGTTCTGTGTTTCGTCACCGTTAAGTCGGTGGTGTAGGTACAGATGCAATTTTCCCTGTTTAGCACCGATCTGGCCCTGAACGCATGGCCCCATAAGGGCTTGTGTCAACCCTCGCATGGCCTCACTGCTTGCAAAGATAACCATGAGATCTCTTGGTGACTACACATCCGAACACCGATAGCGGCTTTGAGTGGGGACCCAAAAGCCATGAATTCATCAAGAACAACAACAACAACGGCAGCGGCAAGCTTGGCCGCAGATAATACAAGCAAATCATTTTTAGTAGGCCCAATAACACCTACCGAAATATCAGCGGGAGATCCATTCGCAAAGAAAAATAAAGTACACAGATCACCACCACGCGCCCCAGCACGTGCATGTACAAACGAAATGACACCTCCAAAAACAGCGCCACTACAAAGCAGCCAACAGGACGGATACCTAGGTTCGCAGAAGGTAACACCGTCGAGACAAAGGGACCTTAAAAACTGAGATCAAGAAGAGGACCCCCTCAAGAGCCTTGGAACCAAAATAGCGGAGCTTACTGGACTGATGGGAAATCAGCGTCATGTAAACCAAGCGATGAGGGATCTAGTTTGTAATATCGGAATACTACACAAACGAGCAATGAGTCTAAAAGCAGAAGCAATAATGCGCCAAGACAACTCTACTTGCAAAACTACGCAGACTTCACCTGCCTCTACACCTCAAAAAGCTCGAGAGAATAAAAGACAGCGTGAAACAGAAGACATATTGCCAACTGCAAAAAAAAAACAGAAAGATACCGCCGAAGGCCAGAAACGTCGACACACCAACTGAAATGCCAGTCGACACACTAGGCGATACACCAAAAAGTCCACAGCTGATACGCCAACCGGAAAGAAAATGGATAAGGGTCGGAAAGGAGTACCAGGGAAAAAAATCAACCCTGGAAAAGATCCCCCCGAAAAAATTTCTACAAAAAAGAGGAAGTACCAGAAGAGGAAGCCTACGCGTCCTGACGCTATTATTATATCCCAAACTGGCAATCATACATACGCGGATATATTGAAACAACTTAAATCCGAGCCAGAGCTCAAAGAGCTTGGAGCAAGCGTCAACAAAATAAGGAAAACTGCGAAAGGTGAACTGCTGATGGAACTTAAAGGCAAGTCAGATGTCCTCACTGAAAAGCATCGAGCAGACATGGCGAGGGTACTGCATAATGCAGCCGATGTGAGAGCACTCTCGCACCAAATAACCATGGAATGCTTAGACTTAGACGAGGTCACTACACCAGACGAGGTGTGCAGTGCAATAGAAGAGCAGTTTCCAAGCTTTGGAAAAATAGAGCAGACCGCAATAAAATCATTGCGAGCTATACCCAACGGCACACAAAAGGCGCTTATAAACCTACCCGCAAAAGCAGCTCAAACGCTCATAAAAGCTGGGAAAATGAGAGTTGGATGGGTAATATGCCGAATACGTGAGCTTACTACTCCTACCAGGTGATTTAGGTGCCTGGAGTATGGACATGTAGCCAAGCACTGTCGCAATTCCGTTGACCGCAATGGAGTCTGTCTTAGATGCGGCAAGAAAGGGCACCTAGCGAAGACTTGCAAGGAAGAACCCAAATGCGCAATTTGCCCAACAGACTGTAAAGGCGGATCTGATCACCCAACGGGTAGCTTTAAGTGCCAGGCGTACCAACGTGCAGTGAGGGAAAAGGTACGATAGGATGATTAAGTGCCTTCAAATTAATTTGAACCACTGTGAAGCAGCACAAGATATCCTCGCGCAAACTGCAATAGAAGAAAACGTAGATTTAGCAATAATAAGCGAACCATATAAAATCCCCAGTAATAATGGAAAATGGGCTGAAGACCGAACTGGGACAGCAGCAATTTGACCTGCGGCAACCTGCCTTTTGAGAGAAAAGCCAATCGACAACAAGGTGGTTTCGTGGAGGCAACAGTTAAAGGCTTACACTTTTTCAGCTGCTACGCCCCACCAAGCCTAAGCCATCAAGAGTTCGAGCAAATGCTAGATAACCTTGTCACAGCGGCACGAGGAAAGTCACCACTTGTCATTGCGGGCGATTTCAATGCCTGGGCAGTAGAATGGGGTAGCAGCAGGACGAACAGCAGAGGCTCGGCACTTTTAGAAGCACTCGCCTGCCTAGATCTTGTGCTCCTCAACCACGGTGACGCTCACACCTTTCACAATGGAAGATCTGGCTCAATAATCGATCTCACGTTTACAAGCCGATCACTCTCAAGATTAATGGACTGGAAAGTTACAGACCTCTATACCCACAGCGATCACCAAGCCATCATCTTCAACATGAAAGAAACAGTGCCACGACATGAAAGAATAAGAATCCGCAAGGCGCAACAGAAAGGATGGCAACTTTCCAAAATGGACACAGAAGTGTTCCTATACATGACTGAAAGTATTGAAGCTATAGAAGGCAACACCGAGCAGCAAACCAAATACGTAATGACCTCCATAGAGAATGCATGTGACGCCGCTATGCCCCGACAGAGGAATGGAAACAGAAAATCCCCCGTCTACTGGTGGAACGACGATATAGCTACGTTGCGCGCACAATGCCTGCACTACCGTAGACGACAGATGAGAGCTAGAGGCAGAAATGAATATCCGCAGCTAAGAACAGAGTTCAAGGCAAAACGCAAAGAACTACGCAAGGCTATAGCCCGATGTAAAAGCCAATCTTTCTGCAAACTAAGAGACGAAGTCCAAAACAACCCATGGGGCAGTGCGTACCAAATTGTTGTGAAAAAAATAAAAGGAAGTAAAGGAAATGCACCAAAATGCCCTGAAATAATGGCCATGATCGTACTTGGTCTATTCCCTCAACATGAACGTCAGCCACTCAACAGAGAACCACATATTGCAGATACATCCATACCACCAGTAACCTGTCACGAAGTCCTCAATGCTGCTACCACAATCAAAAGCAGTAAAACGCCGGGGCTGGACGGCATACCAAATGCAGCGTTGAAAATGCTGATAAGCAAGAAACCAGAAGTCTTCAGTAACCTTTACACATCATGTCTCAGAGAGGGTATTTTCCCGAGAAGATGGAAACGCCAACGGTTAGTCCTAATCCCAAAAGGAAACAAGCCCCCAGAGGAACCCTCCTCCTATCGGCCCCTGTGCATGCTGGACACATCAGGAAAAGTCTTGGAGAAAATTATCTGCACAAGGCTAGAGAGCCACATCGAGGCAACAAGTGCGTTATCAGATGACCAATACGGTTTTAGGAAAGAACGTAGTACAGTCGACGCAATTGAGAAAGTATGCAACATTGCAAGCCGCGCATTAGAAGGAACAAGATGGAGAGGTGGCAACAAGAAATACTGTGCAGTAGTAACGCTTGACGTTAAAAACGCATTCAACTCCGCCAGGTGGGAGCGCATACTGACCGCCCTCACGAGTATCGATACACCAGCCTACCTACTGCGAATCATCGCGAACTACTTTGAGCATAGACTGCTTCTATATGATACAGATGAAGGTCCTAAGCAGTACCATGTAACCGGAGGCGTACCACAGGGATCCGTTCTCGGACCGCTTCTTTGTAACATAATGTACGATGGTATCTTGAGAGTGCAAAAGCCCGAAGGTGTGCATATTATTGGATACGCAGACGATATTGCTATTACGGTAGTTGGTAAAACACTATCTGAAGTTGAGCAAAATTGCAACGTGTCAATTCAGCATGTCAAAGAATGGCTGCATGTAGCCGGACTAGAGCTCGCAGACCATAAGACAGAATTAGTTCTAATGAGCATTAGTTCTAAAAAAGTGGAAAAGATCCAAATTCAGGTTGACGAACATCCGATCACATCGAGTCCTTATATAAAGTATCTTGGAGTTCTACTAGACCATAGGCTAAACTTCAGGGATCATCTTAAGTATTCCAGTGATAAAGCGGCTAGATTAGGTGCAGCCTTAGCAAGACTGATGCCAAACGTTGGTGGACCACGACAGCCCATAAGGCAGCTGTTAGCGAGCGTTAATACATCCATCATAATGTATGCCGCACCAATATGGGTAACTGCGACGCATACAAATTCATACATGAAAGAAACCTTGGCAGCATACAGATTGACATCGTTAAGAGTGTGCAGTGCATTCAGAACAGTATCCAACGAAGCATCGAACGTAATATCAGGACGCTGGCCCATAGACATAGTAGCTAAAGAGGCTGCAGCCAGACGAAGTCTTTTAAATTATGAGTCAGAACGTGAAAGATTCCCTCCTGTCGTCTTAAAAAAAAAAAAAAAAAAAAAAGAAACACACACACACACACACACTGGGGGGTTATGCATCCCTACAGTGCGCGTCCCCAGGGTGGCGGATAGGGGAAAGCTCGGCATGTATATGCAGGGTAGGTGGGAAATCAAATACCACCAGCGGACCAAACAGAACCATCAAACCCAAGAGGGTCTGTCCCAGATTGGGCGGCTTCTTGGTCTGCGTCTGACTCCAGAGGGGCGGCAGCTTGTAAAGGGATGGACACCCTAACAAAAGTTCGCATTAAAATCGAGCCCAGTAAAGTCTTAATTATGGCATACTGGATCATATATTTGTGAAGAACGCTTTAAGGGCTGACGGATGTGGTATTCTGTTACCTGAGTAAGCAGGAGTGAAATCCTGTCGAAATGGCTTTCAGGCTAATGCCACATGCGCCTCCGTCCCGTTAAAACCCTGGCAGGCCTCAAAGTACGTTCTGTGTTTCGTCACCGTTAAGTCGGTGGTGTAGGTACAGATGCAATTTTCCCTGTTTAGCACCGATCTGGCCCTGAACGCATGGCCCCATAAGGGCTTGTGTCAACCCTCGCATGGCCTCACTGCTTGCAAAGATAACCATGAGATCTCTTGGTGACTACACATCCGAACACCGATAGCGGCTTTGAGTGGGGACCCAAAAGCCATGAATTCATCAAGAACAACAACAACAACGGCAGCGGCAAGCTTGGCCGCAGATAATACAAGCAAATCATTTTTAGTAGGCCCAATAACACCTACCGAAATATCAGCGGGAGATCCATTCGCAAAGAAAAATAAAGTACACAGATCACCACCACGCGCCCCAGCACGTGCATGTACAAACGAAATGACACCTCCAAAAACAGCGCCACTACAAAGCAGCCAACAGGACGGATACCTAGGTTCGCAGAAGGTAACACCGTCGAGACAAAGGGACCTTAAAAACTGAGATCAAGAAGAGGACCCCCTCAAGAGCCTTGGAACCAAAATAGCGGAGCTTACTGGACTGATGGGAAATCAGCGTCATGTAAACCAAGCGATGAGGGATCTAGTTTGTAATATCGGAATACTACACAAACGAGCAATGAGTCTAAAAGCAGAAGCAATAATGCGCCAAGACAACTCTACTTGCAAAACTACGCAGACTTCACCTGCCTCTACACCTCAAAAAGCTCGAGAGAATAAAAGACAGCGTGAAACAGAAGACATATTGCCAACTGCAAAAAAAAAACAGAAAGATACCGCCGAAGGCCAGAAACGTCGACACACCAACTGAAATGCCAGTCGACACACTAGGCGATACACCAAAAAGTCCACAGCTGATACGCCAACCGGAAAGAAAATGGATAAGGGTCGGAAAGGAGTACCAGGGAAAAAAAATCAACCCTGGAAAAGATCCCCCCGAAAAAATTTCTACAAAAAAGAGGAAGTACCAGAAGAGGAAGCCTACGCGTCCTGACGCTATTATTATATCCCAAACTGGCAATCATACATACGCGGATATATTGAAACAACTTAAATCCGAGCCAGAGCTCAAAGAGCTTGGAGCAAGCGTCAACAAAATAAGGAAAACTGCGAAAGGTGAACTGCTGATGGAACTTAAAGGCAAGTCAGATGTCCTCACTGAAAAGCATCGAGCAGACATGGCGAGGGTACTGCATAATGCAGCCGATGTGAGAGCACTCTCGCACCAAATAACCATGGAATGCTTAGACTTAGACGAGGTCACTACACCAGACGAGGTGTGCAGTGCAATAGAAGAGCAGTTTCCAAGCTTTGGAAAAATAGAGCAGACCGCAATAAAATCATTGCGAGCTATACCCAACGGCACACAAAAGGCGCTTATAAACCTACCCGCAAAAGCAGCTCAAACGCTCATAAAAGCTGGGAAAATGAGAGTAGGATGGGTAATATGCCGGATACGTGAGCTTACTACTCCTACCAGGTGCTTTAGGTGCCTTGAGTATGGACATGTAGCCAAGCACTGTCGCAATTCCGTTGACCACACTGGAGTCTGTCTTAGGTGCGGCAAGAAGGGCACCTAGCGAAGACGTGCAAGGAAGAACCCAAATGCGCAATTTGCCCAACAGACTGTAAAGGCGGATCTGATCACCCAACGGGTAGCTTTAAGTGTCAGGCGTACCAACGTGCAGTGAGGGAAAAGGTACGATAGGATGATTAAGTGCCTTCAAATTAATTTGAACCACTGTGAAGCAGCACAAGATATCCTCGCGCAAACTGCAATAGATGAAACGTAGATTTAGCAATAATAAGCGAACCATATAAAGTCCCCAGTAATAATGGAAAATGGGCTGAAGACAGAACTGGGAAAGCAGCAATTTTGACCTGCGGCAACCTGCCGTTTGAGAGAAAAGCCAATCGACAACAAGATGGTTTCGTGGAGGCAACAGTTAAAGCCTTACACTTTTTCAGCTGCTACGCCCCACCAAGCCTAAGCCATCAAGAGTTCGAGCAAATGCTAGATAACCTTGTCACAGCGGCACGAGGAAAGTCACCACTTGTCATTGCGGGCGATTTCAATGCCTGGGCAGTAGAATGGGGTAGCAGCAGGACGAACAGCAGAGGCTCGGCACTTTTAGAAGCACTCGCCTGCCTAGATCTTGTGCTCCTCAACAACGGTGACGCTCACACCTTTCACAATGGAAGATCTGGCTCAATAATCGATCTCACGTTTACAAGCCGATCACTCTCAAGATTAATGGACTGGAAAGTTACAGACCTCTATACCCACAGCGATCACCAAGCCATCATCTTCAACATGAAAGAAACAGGGCCACGACATGAAAGAATAAGAATCCGCAAGGCGCAACAGAAAGGATGGCAACTTTTCAAAATGGACACAGAAGTGTTCCTATACATGACTGAAAGTATTGAAGCTATAGAAGGCAACACCGAGCAGCAAACCAAATACGTAATGACCTCCATAGAGAATGCATGTGACGCCGCTATGCCCCGACAGAGGAATGGAAACAGAAAATCCCCCGTCTACTGGTGGAACGACGATATAGCTACGTTGCGCGCACAATGCCTGCACTACCGTAGACGACAGATGAGAGCTAGAGGCAGAAATGAATATCCGCAGCTAAGAACAGAGTTCAAGGCAAAACGCAAAGAACTACGCAAGGCTAAAGCCCGATGTAAAAGCCAATCTTTCTGCAAACTAAGAGACAAAGTCCAAAACAACCCATGGGGCAGTGCGTACCAAATTGTCGTGAAAAAATAAAAGGAAGTAAAGGAAATGCACCAAAATGCCCAGAAATAATGGCCATGATCGTACTTGGTCTATTCCCTCAACATGAACGTCAGCCACTCAACAGAGAACCACATATTGCAGATACATCCATACCACCAGTAACCTGTCACGAAGTCCTCAATGCTGCTACCACAATCAAAAGCAGTAAAACGCCGGGGCTGGACGGCATACCAAATGCAGCGTTGAAAATGCTGATAAGCAAGAAACCAGAAGTCTTCAGTAACCTTTACATATCATGTCTCAGAGAGGGTATTTTCCCGAGAAGATGGAAACGCCAACGGTTAGTCCTAATCCCAAAAGGAAACAAGCTGGATACGCAGACGATATTGCTATTACGGTAGTTGGTAAAACACTATCTGAAGTTGAGCAAAATTGCAACGTGTCAATTCAGCATGTCAAAGAATGGCTGCATGTAGCCGGACTAGAGCTCGCAGACCATAAGACAGAATTAGTTCTAATGAGCAGCAGGAAAAAAGTGGAAAAGATCCAAATTCAGGTTGGCGAACATACGATCACTTCGAGTCCATATATAAAGTATCTTGGAGTTCTACTAGACCATAGGCTAAACTTCAGGGATCATCTTAAGTATTCCAGTGATAAAGCGGCTAGATTAGGTGCAGCCTTAGCAAGACTGATGCCAAACGTTGGTGGACCACGACAGCCCATAAGGCAGCTGTTAGCGAGCGTTAATACATCCATCATAATGTATGCCGCACCAATATGGGTAACTGCGACGCATACAAATTCATACATGAAAGAAACCTTGGCAGCATACAGATTGACATCGTTAAGAGTGTGCAGTGCATTCAGAACAGTATCCAACGAAGCATCGAACGTAATATCAGGACGCTGGCCCATAGATAGTAGCTAAAGAGGCTGCAGCCAGACGAAGTCTTTTAAATTACGAGTCAGAACGTGAAAGCATTTCTGAAATGGGAAATATAAGAAGCCGTAGCCAACAAGAGTGGCAAGAAAGATGGGAATCTTCTACCAAAGGCAGATGGACGTACACACTAATCCCGTGCATACAAACATGGATCCAGAGAAAGCATGGTGAAGAGAACTACCACCTAACACAGTTCCTAAGCGGACATGGGTGCTTCAGAGAATATCTCTGCAAATACAAACATGTTGAGAATCCTCACTGCCTGTACTGCGCAGATATGGTGGAAAATGCAAAACATGTCTTAATGGACTGTGTCCGCTTTGAAGAAGCTAGAAGACTCCTAAGGTCACACATGCATGAAGCGATAACTCCCTTAGGTGTGGTAAGATACATGCTTACTTCAAAGTATGCATGGGATATATGTACAGACATCATCACTGGAATAATGCAGCAACTGAGGCGGGATGAGCAAGTAGCGAGGGCTATCCACACTGAAGTATAGATGAGTAAATAATACTCACTCACTGCTCTGCGAAGTAATGCCTTGACTGGTGGTACCGAAGGGTCTTAACAGGAACAGCGAAAAGTAAGGAGAGGTTTAGTCAGTATACCATATTGGGGATTCTAACACTATTTGGAAGTACGGGCTTCCATTTGTCTATAAAAGATTCCCTCCTGTCGTCTAAAAAAAAAAAAGAAAAAAAACACACACACACACACACACACACACACTGCCTTGACTGGTGGTACCGTAGGGTCTTAACAGGAACAGCGAAAAGTAAGGAGAGGTTTAGTCAGTATACCATATTGGGGATTCTGACACTATTTGGAAGTACGGGCTTCCATTTGTCTATAAAAGATTCCCTCCTGTCGTCTTAAAAAAAAAAAAAAAAAACAAAAAACACACACACACACACACACACACACACGGTGATAGTGAAATACCACAGGAGTGCAGGAAAACTGCTTTCTTTTAAACTATTGAATGGATTTTTAACTAAACTAAAAATATGATTATTAGATATATGCTTAATTCTGAAATTGGCGTTTAATGAGAAAGCCGGTCTTTATTAATTAAATCAAATTGAAATAAAATCCAAATTTCAATTTTGCACCTTTTTGCAATATACGCGGTATTGCAAGTGGGTGATACACGGTATTTCATGACCAACGACGATGTGCGATTCCAATCAGAAAAATTACACCTAGCTGTACGCAATAACTGAATACGGCCCTGAACGAATTTTTCTGTATTAGTGTGAACATACACCAGTAAGAAAAATGCCTCACTTTTATTCCAGAACGCCACTTCATTATCTCTTATGTCTATGGTTTTATATCAAACAACACAAAATGTCAATCGGAATAATTAAATTTTTATTTTCTTTATTTTGTTTTCATTCGTCACATTCGCCCCATAGCTGATTTTGACAATATCGGCAGTATCGAAGAAGAGAGTACAATCAGCTCTGTATCTACCTGAATTAATTCTACCATGAATACGAATTAAAAAACTGTAATGAAAATTGTTACATGTAGACGCAGCATAAGACATAATTTTGGTGTATACCAGGGTTGCATCTGCCAAAAATAAAAACGTACTTAACAAATAACATTTTTTGTCTTGGATATTAAATGTTTTTTCTTTACAATTACCTACTTTACTTCCCACCGTTTCAAAAGGAATGACCAAAAAAAAAACGATCCACAACTTACAAATTTTCAATTCTTCGGGGGTATCATTTTCACCCGTGCCTGTTTTTATATGAATGAAAAAATTGTGTGCACCATTTCTCATTTACTATTTAGCAGTTAACTCCAAAAATTTTTGTTTTCGGATGCGACCTGAAGGTGTGGAATATTCAAAATATAACAACAGCCCGTACTGTTGTTATGCACGATTCATATAAGAGGAATTACTCCTTAACCTCTATATACGCCTACGTACTAAACCCAGTATAGATTTATTTTTCCCACTGGAAAAGTAATTCTTTATACGCCAATTTGCAACGCCACCTGGGGGCTTACATGTACATGAATTTTAATAAAAATATTTTTTTTTGTATTCTTGAATACTTGATTAAAATAATAAAAAAGTTTTTATAAATATCTGCAGTATGCAATACGCCTCAGACCAAAAAAGTCCCCTTAAAGGCATAGTGAGGTCACAGTAAATTATTTTATTTGTTCGTACGTTTCGTGTCGGACGTCTCAGATTTTTCCATATCTCAATTTTTGTTCACTTTATAGCAGAATAAGAACTTGATGAAAATCCAAGCTCTGCAGTCTCCGCAGTAAAAACAATTTTTACAAAATCGCACTACTTATAATTTTCAATAAAAATATGCGTTTACAAAAAATTTTTCGCATGTTTGAAGAGATTAGTACTATAGCTTCCTCTTGTGTTAAAGGAAGAACGAATAGGTGTCGTACACTCTCTGTACTCGAAAATCCCTATGTACAAATTTGCATGCAAATCGGAAGAGCGGCTTCGGAGACAAGCAATAAATAAATATTTTGTGGAATCCAATCGCAGCGCCTCCTACTATGTTTTCTGGCTGAATTTTCTAGGATTTCTTCAATGGCCGAGAAAAACAACAAAAAATCGCCAAACAAATCGTAGTCTCCGTTTTCGAGTTAAGCAATAACAAATTTATTTAATATATATGAAGATATAGAACGTTTTTTTCCTTAACTTGGGGTCTTGAAATATATCGGCTGGAAGTGGGGAGCTCCTCATCGGTGAAGCCAGCTTCCAAATCAAGGCTTATATTTCGCACCTCCAGCGATTTAAAGCAAAGAAGAGCCTGCGCAGCCTTAATTTCATTTAAACCTGGATAAAGTGCACTCTGAGTAGCCTTTGATTGTTCAATATTTTAACACTTTTCAGCTCCATCTTCAGCATCATTTTCTGCAGGATATAAAAAACTCCTAACCTCTTCGCTTTGATTTCTGCAAAAATAATTTATTTATTATCACTTTTCTTTTCATTATCTTATCAAACTACACATAAACTCACTTTTTTCAAAAAATAAATAATTTTAAATAAATAAATAATTTTTTTTATGTTTTTAACATTAACTTTGTTAATTTTTATTAACTTAGTCATTTTTAAAAATGTTAAACTGTCGCTTTTAAATTACAACCGCAATTGATTTAATTTGTTCCCAATTGGACAAAAGGCAGTAAAAAAGGCGATATGTCAAACAAACAAAAGAATACAATGGCAAAAGCAAAGTACGAGGAATACGAAAAATGAAGGAGGTACGAAGTCAGAACGTACTTCGTATCATCTGATTTGTATGAAGATTCCATACAAGCTTATTGATACGAAGTACGCTTTGAATTTGGTATTCTTTGATTTAGTATTCCTCACACTTTCTTCTTTGCTATTGCATTCATTTTGAGATCTCTGCACACCGTACGTAAACAAAGCAAAAGTCAAGAAGTATTGCCATATTAATTTAAATTTAAGACGATTGGCACTATCAGGGTGTAAATCATAATAAAAAGGTAGAAAATAAAATAGTACTAGTACGAATTATGAAGTACTTCGTACAGAAATAATAAAAACGTATACAAAATGGTACGAAAATACGTACTTGTGCAACTCTGAGTACAAAATTACACTGCGAATTTGTTTTTGGCTTCAGTGTTGATGGAATTGTTTTACTAATTATTTACGTTTGATATAATTTAAAGTATGGGCTCAAATTTCAATACGTCTCTAGAAAATAAAATCCGATGTAATTTTGCATGTGAGGATGAAAGTTTCAACGCTGGAAAAGAAAAAGTTTTGGAAATAACTCCGCATATTATCACCAATTCGACTTTTAATATAACTGACCGCAATAAGCATAATATTTTTAAACACACGGAAACCATTCATGTTGACTCTGAAAAAGATGATAACCGCGATTGCTTTGAATTGGACAAAATTTTACATTCAGATCTTTCAGAAAATACAAATATTACTTCAACAGCGTTAAAAAATGTAGAAACTTCAATAGAAGGCTCCTGTAATGCTAATGAATTCAAAGATACTGGAAAGGATGAAGATAATTCTTGCTCCCACACCTGCAGTTCACAGATTAAATCTGCACAAAATTACAAAGCAACCATAGACAAAGTGGACTCAAGTGCAAAATTTCTAGATGAATCTGATATCAATTGTTCATTTCAAAACCAATTTAAAACTACAGTATGTTCTAAAATGGCAAATGAAAGCCAAGACACTTCAACCGTTAACTATTGCAGTTCCACGTCAGTTTCTACTGGTTCAAGTAATACAGATTCAATTAATATAATTAAAAATCAGCCTTTAATAATGTCTGCTAAACCACTTTTATCGGAAATCACACAAACTACTGCAAAAGTTTCTATAGGTAACACTACTATATCAGTTCCTCTTCTTAAACCAGTTTGCACTTCCAAATATGTGCAGGATTCAACTGATATGCATACGAATCTACTAAAAAGTAAATCAGCTTTTCAGCAATCACGCAAACTTTTTTCACAAATAAACTCAAAAAATTCCACAACGTTGAGTGTAAATCGTGGACAAAAGATTAATCCACCAACAATTGTATCATTATCTCAACTACAAATAAAACCTTCGAATAATGCAAAAATTGTTCAGGCAACTGTTGTAAGTAACAAACTGCATTTACATAGCTCGATGGATGTACCAACTCAATCGGCGTTAATAACTGCACCAATCAGAGCAAAACCAAATTGCCCACAAAAATTTGTTTATCCTAAGCAAGTAAGCGTGTCTATTAATAGTGCAAATCATAATCAACAAACTGAAGAAGCACATTCTTCTAAAAATAAATTGTCAGTTTTTACAGAGTTAAAAAAAAACACTGCTCCAGAAAGAGTTTCTGAGTCTGAGATGCTAAATCAGAGTAATTTTTCATTGTCTGGGATTAACGAAAGTCTCTTCCACAATTCTGAAAGTTTAATGACTTCCGATAGCAAATACTTGGATTCAATATCTTTGCCTGTAAAACAAAAAATGCAGACAAACTTAAGGTTAGAATGTTTGAGTGAAGCACCTTTAGAAAAACATGTTTCTTCAGAAAATTCACCAATAATACAACCACTTAGTTTACCACTAGAAATGGGCAAATTATTTCAGAAATCTTCTGCTTCAAGAAATGGGGTTCAACAAATAATATCAACGGCTACATCAGAAGCAACATCTGGTATAACGGCTATATGTGCCACGTCAACTGCTCCTGAATATGAACGAATTGTAGCAACGTCGATTGCAAATAGCTGCGCTGTAAGCAAAAAATCGGCTACTCCCTTTTTGAACATTCCCCGAACTTTATCACTTATGTTATCAAAAAATACTGCTAGTCAGACCAATTCAACTGTAGTGCCTATGTTAATAGGTGCCCAGGGTGTAATAAGCAGATGCATTGCAGATCAAATAACAAAAAATAACCAATTTCCCAAAACCATTACTTTAAAAAAAACTGAAAATATGGACTCGCAGCGTCACAAACCCACACCAATTCATTTAATTCCGATAAGTACTTCAGCAAACGTTAATATAAACCAAAGCACCGAATTATTAGATATTCAGTGTGGGCACAGAAACCTTGGCTTTACTCTAAAAAATAATAGAAATGATACAACCGAACATATGAATAAAGATTCTGAGAATCTATATTCATTTACAAATAACACTACCCTTAAGCAAACCAACATTGGTTCTTACAGCGTAATTGCAAAAAATGAACAAGACAGCAAAATACTTGACAAAAATCAAAATGCAACAATATCAGCTATGAGTGAAGATATAAAAACTTTAGGAACAGGTAATTACTTGACGAGCAGTACTATCCATGAACTTAAGTTGAAAAGTCATAAAATAAATGATGTTGAATCCTCATCTAAGATTGAAGATTCTCAAAATATTCTTTTGAAGCAGTTACTCAAAAATTCCACTCTTAATAACAATATTAGCATGTCCACTATAACTGCTGCACCAACTTCAGTTTGCAGTCAAGTTCTATCATCGAGAAAAATAATCAATGTTCGAGCTCCAAGTTTAGGGTTGGTTAGCTCTCTTGAAGCTCAGCTTGCCAGACCTGTTATCCCACCTGTAACTGCATCAACTGGAGTAACAAGATCTACCTGTGGTGCTGCGGAACCCATAAAAAAAAAAATTGAGCTTAATAGTAAAATGTTGGACTGTAAAATAAAGCAACCAATAAAAATTATTTCAAAGGAAACTTCTTTCGTATCTAATCCTAAATTTTGTTCAAGTATTTATACTAATCTTACCGCTTTGGACGAAGTCTCTCCTTATGTACATAAAACGTCATCCATAAATGTCAATACCACTCATGGTGTCGGGACAGTAGACAAAGTTTCAATACTTCGTTCACCCCCCAATGAGGAATTTGTTTCATCTTTCAAAGGAAAATTAAAACCTCAAAACTCAGATGCTAGTTTCGTCAATTTAAATGAGAAGAATATCATGTCTGATGAAAAAATGTGAGTAAAAAATTTGTATATTTTAATGAATAGCTTTATTTTGTAATATGCAAGCGCTCACCTCACTTGGGGTTTTTTGTGTGACAGTTTCGTTCTCATATGAAGTAAAACAAACTCACTGAAATTTTCTTATGAAATTTAATGCCAGGCAAAAAACCCCAAGTGACGTGATCGCTTGCATTTTACAAAATACGGCAATAATATTCCTTGATATCGAAGCTGAAATTTTATTCCTCTATTTCCAAAACATTTTGGCGACGGCAAATTTACAAGATCAGAAAGTAGGATTAGTTTGGTAATTTATTTTTCGGGTTTAAAGAAAAAAGCAAGCGTTTGCAAACTAGGATTTGTTTATACCAGAGATCCAAAATAACTATTTCTTCTTTTTTTTTTTTTAATCGAAAAAGTTGGGGATATATTGAAGAATATTTTATACGTTGCTTGATATCGTAACAGTTATAGATGAGAAACATTTTTTTCGTTGCTCATAACTTTTATTTTCAAAAATATTTTTTACGTTGCCTGGCAAGAGCTATTTTAGAGACATAAATTTTTTCTCTACTCTGCGCGCGCCTTCTTCAATCGGATACACAAAGTGCGGATAGGGCTTCCTCAGCCTGGTCCGTCCATCGGAGGCATGGTCTCCCTCCATACGATGGACATGACCCAGCCAGCGTAGTCGCTGCACAGTTATGCGGCGAACTACGTCAATGTCTTCGTAGAGCTCATACAGCTCGTGGTTCATTCGGATGCGATAGTCATCGCCGACTCGAACAAGACCGAAGATTTTGCGAAAAACTTTTCTCTCGAACACCCCCAGAGCGGCTGCGTCAGTTTGCGAAACTACCCATGCCTCTGCGCCATAAAGCAGCACAGGTAGAACGAGCGTCTTGTAGAGTGTTAGTTTTGTCGATCGAGAGAGGGCTCTGGAACTTAGTTGCTTACTGAGCCCTTAGTAGCACCTATTAGCAATTATTGTTCTTCGCTTTATCTCCAGGCTGATTTCGTTGTTGGTATTAATGGCGGTGCCAAGGTATACGAAGTCCTTGACTACTTCAAAGTTATAGCTGCCGGATGAAACGTGGGAGTCTATACGCCGCGCTCCCTTGTTTGTAGACAGCATATACTTTGTTTTACCCTCATTTATCGTCAAACCCACTTTGGCTGATTCCTTTTCGATAGCGGCGAAAGCAGCGGTAACATCTTTCTTGGTTCTGCCAACAATATCAATATCATCAGCGTACGGAAGGAGCTGGACACCTTTATAGAAAATGGTGCCATTACGATGCACACCGGCCTTTCATACGATCTCCTCCATGATGATGTTGAAGAGATTGCAAGACAGTGGATCGCCTTGCCTGAAACCTCTTTCGGTATTGAAGGTTTCGGAGAGGTCATTTCCTACCTTGACGGAGCTGCGTGTGTTGCTCAACGTCATTCTGCAAAGTCTAATCAACTTTGCAGGTATACCGAACTCAGACATTGTTGCGTATAGGCAATCCCTTCTCGGGCTATCGAACGCAGCTTTAAAATCGACAAAGAGATGGTGTGTGCCAATTTGATTTTCGTGGGCTTTCTCCAGGATTTGTCGTAGCGTGGAAAATCTGGTCTATGGTGGACTTACCAGGTCGAAAGCCACACTGATAAGATCCAATCAGTGTTTTTGTAATCGGCTGTAATCTTGCACACAGAACGCTTGAGAGATCCTTATATGCGATGGAAGTAAGACTGATTCCTCTATAACTTGCGTAGATTGTTGGGTCTCCTTTCTTAAGTATAGGGCACAGAAGGTTACTGGCTTAACAAGTACGCCTTCCGCAAGGCTTAAGTACTTGGGTCTTTCAGACCTAGGGTAATAGTTCATGAAACAGACAACCAGAACTTTGTGTTGTACCACAACACGGACCCGTTTATGTTTTAACTAGTAAAACATACGGGGCATCCGATGTGGCAACACGAATATGGAAGCTGTTTCACAAACACAAAGCATCACCCAGTGCCCTGCTGATTAAGAGCATTATGTAATAAATTACATACTGCCCGTAATAGCAGTACCAGTTTAGACTTCAGTAGTGACGTACTTACAATCCATCTACTGGTGAAGACGAGACCTACCTAATTTCTTGCATATTAAGACAGATATGCCAGCCCGGTCGTACCACTGCGCGACCCCGCCGGTCAATCTAGACCTGTGTAGCATTCACACAACCACAACCAGTACAAGACTCCTCGAAGGGCCAGCCCACGACAGTCATCTGGGCAACGCGATCCCGTCAATGAGGATCCACAACATCCCCGCAAAAAGACCAAGAATACACAAATGCAATTATGAAAAAGTGCATTCTTATGCATGACCGTGCTCAATGAGCACTTAAAGGGCTAGGCTAACAATTTTCAGCTGACGACTCAACTGCAAACTATTGCGCATGTCTGGTATCTACTCTGGAGGACCTTTGCAATTGCCACTCTTACTCTGGCCGTTCGGATATCACCATCCAAACATAGAGTATTGGCCACTGTTCTCAGGGACTGCCGTGCTCAGTATGAGAAGCCTTAGTTTTTCAAACATTAAGACACTTCCCTCAGTGACTGCCGTGCCAGTTTGAGGGTGCGAGTCAAACAAGTCGACAAGCAATCCACTTTGGAAAGCCGAAGCGTCGACACTTTTACGCACGCATGCCAAAACACTTCACATCTGTTTAAACCAGCCGAATTAAGGTCTCAGTGCGGTGGATAGATAGCGTCTACCCCATTTTACGGGTTAAGACTGTCCCCGTACTAATAAGTTTTAAGGTCAATTGCTATACCTTCGCAGGCTTCTTTTATATCGATATGCCGAATATGACCCGCTACCAAGATGGGCGCCACCGCGAGCTCTTGGTTGGCTCTAAACTTTTTACGGTATGGGACGGATCCCATTACCAACTCTCCTCCTTAACCTGACTTGGGACAGGCAGGTTTGCGTCCGGAGAACCTCCCCTGGTGGAGTTGTATAGGGCACAGTACGATGAGGTTCCAATCGTCGGACATGCTTTCTGCTAGCCATATTTGGTTGATGAGCTGATGCATGGGCCTTATCAATTCATCGCCGCCGGTTTTAAACAATTCAGCTGACAGGCCGTCAGCACCCGCTGCTTTATTGTTTTTGAGTCGTTGGATAGCAACTCGAACCTCTTCATGGCTAGGTGGTGGTACTTCCACTCCGTCATCGTTGATTGGTGGCGGCTCTGAACTGCGCTCTCCATGGGCGGCAATGTTGGAATCGTTGCCAGTAAGTAAATTGGAGAAGTGCCGTCTCCAAAATCTCAGCACACACTGTGTATCCGCATTCAGATCTCCATTTTCGTCTCTACAAGTGGATGCAATCTTCAAACAATCTTAGTATTCCAAAATTTTCACAAAATGCAACACAAGGAAAAAAAATAAAACAAACAGAAACCAGTCACAAGCAGCAATCTCGCAACATAAACGCGCCTTTTAAGCTTAGCACTTTTAAGCTACCTTTAAGCTACTACTTTTAAATAATCGAAACTTCCTGGGGTATGACCCAGGGTACTCAAAATACTAAAATTTAGTGTTAATGAAAAATTTTGATAATGAGAAAAATTGTGGTAATGCAAATTTTTAATGGTAATGAAAAATATTTGCAAAATTTAGTGGCATACCATTAAAATTTAGTTGTAATGAAAAATTTTAATGGGAAAGTCATTTGTTTTCAGTTAAATGACAAATTAATTACAATTAAAAATTTAGTGGTAATGCAAATTTTTTCAATTATTAAAATTTTTCATTACAACTACATTTTAGTGGTAATGCAATTTGTTCTACCATTGCCACAATTTTTTCCATTATCATTACATATTAATGGTAATGCAATTTTTTCCCCATTACCATTACATATTAATTGTAATGGAAATTTAATTTGCATTATCACTAGGTGCATAGTGGTAATGATATTTTTAATGCACTAATAATTCAATGCATTATGCCCATCTATGGTAGCTATTAAGCCAATATATAGTTACAAAATTTGTATAACTAGCTGTAGTGATGTTAAAGTTCGCATATTTATTTATTTATTGCATAATAACTCAAATTTATATAAATAAACTTCAACCAAAAAAACAGAATTTTTCTCTAAATTTGAATACAGAATTTTAACAAATGAAATATATAATAAATCAAATTAAAATCTTCTTTTATACTATTGCAATTTTTAGTATAAAAAAAAATTCAACACTGCAGACTGCAGTTAACATTTTTTTCTTGGAGCGAATGGACATAATAGCAGGAAGTTTGGTTGCTTTTGGCGAATGTTACTTATGTCATGCTTTGTTGGCCATTCGTGTCTCGTAGGCATTCGTAACCATAGCGATTGGCACATGTATTCGCACATTAATTTTAATTCAGAAGGCATATTCGTAGCTCGTATATTGACAAAACATTCGAAACGCCATTTGAATCTACTCAAGCTGCTCTCTTGTCTCCACTATCAATGAGACAGAATATGTTTACAATAATTAAAATTTTTTTGCATTTCTCGAATTGATAAACGCAAACATTATTTTTCGAAGCTTATCTTACTAAAAGCAAGAAAAAACGTATATCTGATAACTAAAAAAAAAAAAGAAACAACGTAAACATTTTTTTTCACTCATAACTGTTGCTAGGCAACGTAAAAAATAAAAATTGAAAATAAAAGTTATCAGCAACGAAAAAAAAATCATTATTTATAACGTTATCACAGAGATAAATTAATTTCTGTTGAAAATAACAGTTACTTATAGATGAATTTTTTTTTCAATGTAACTATTATATCCCTTTTTTTTTAAATATTTCTTATAACAGTTATGTCTCTGATTTATACACATATTTTTTTTTTATTTATTCTGTTCATATTTTCTGATCATTTTTAAAAGCCTCTTAGGCGTTTATATATATATATATATATATATATAAACATATTTATATGTTATGTTCTTATTATTGAGATTTTTTAATTCAAAGTATATACTATGAATGAACTATGAATCGAACTTTGCAGTACTTTTCACTACTTTTTAAAAATTTCCTTTGGCCAAAATCCTTAGCGGGCCACAATTAGTAATATATCCTTAGAATGGTGCTTCAATTACCTCTCTACTAAAATACAAAATATTAAAATCGTACAAGTAGGTATTGAGATTTTTTAATTCAAAGTTAGTACTATGAATCGATCGATCACTCCATTTTAAAAAAATTCCTTTGGCCAAAATCCTCTGCCGGCACAATTAGTCATATACCCTTAAATACCCTTTAAAGGTGCTTTAATTACCTATCCATTGGTATATAAAAAAGAATAATCCTAAATGTAGATATTACGATCCTTTATTTAAAATTTAGTATAATAAACATATAATTCGTGACTTTTTAAAAAATTGCTGATGACCTGAATCGGAAGTTTAATCAATTATGCATCGAATTTTCAGTTCTGAATTAATTTTGTATTTTTCCCTTAAATTTATTATATATTAAAAATGTTTTGAATTTTAAGTTTCCTGGTTGATATTAAAGAGATTTCTTATCAAACGAAGTTAAATTCGTAGTTTTTGTATATAAATTCGTACTTAATGTTAAATTCGTACTGTTATTTAAATTCGTACGCAAAGTTAAATTCGTACTTTTAGCAAATATGGGTTTGTGTCTTTGGTAAGTTAGCGTCGGATTTACGAATTTATCTTTACGCACTTATATATATTAAAGTGAGTCAATTTTTATGGATTAAAAAAAATGCACCAAGCGGTTGTCAAAATCGTATTCTACGACGAATTCTAAGAAAATTTGCCCAAGAAACCGTGGGTCTAAAATCAAAATCGAGCTTCCCATTTTTAACGAGAAACTTTTCGTATTTCATATTTTTTTTTTTTAAATATGCTGGAGTTTTTATTGAATCTTTTAAGAAACTTGACAAAAGTGATGATGTTTGGGCTTGTTCAAAAGGAAATTTCATGAACTTTCGAAATCTGTTTAGACATCTAAACAATTTTGATGTTTAAGTTAATTTAAAAAAAGATTTCAAGGGCCTCCGGGTGTTTTTCGAAGAAAAAAAACACCTGTTTTAAAAAAATTTTTTGAAGCTGTGTTTTATTTTAGACCAAACTTGTTTTTACATTATTAAAATGTAACTATTCAATATTTATCCCTGACATTTTGGTCTAAAAATATTCGTCGATAAGGTAGAAAAGTGCAATGCCTTAAGTTTTGCGGTGAGCAAGATATCTGGATACTGGTTCTTTAGAAAAAAAATGTTCGGTTTAGTAAAGAGTTATGGGGTGTTTAATCGTTAGATTTTTTTTTTATACATACTTTTTGATATATCACATAAAACGACCTCAATTTTGTGCAAAATAAAAAAAATTAAAATTTTTTTTCTATGCCCGCCATTTTTTCAAACATTCATATTTTTCAAAAATCATCGATTAAACGCCCAAGAACCCTTTACTAAAGTTTTTTTTTGTAGGTCAACCAGTTAGTAAGTTAGTAAAACATAATTAAGAGCATCAAACAAAAAACACGTGCCAGAAAAAACGAAAAAAATTCAATTTTAATTTATGAAAATCAAAGTGAATAAGTAAGTTTCTTTAAAACTTTAGTTACATATATGTATTTTATGTACAAATGTAGATAATAGTTTAAATCAATTTGTAACTGTAGCCTTAAATATGCCGAATGAAAAAAAGATCGCCTTTCAGAAACGAAAATTTATGTCCATTGAATACAGTATACAAAATTAAATTTTTCAGTTTGGAACCAAACTCTGATTTTTGTATGGAGTTAATATCTCCTACAAGCCAATTTCTTACAACGCGGCATTTTAGGAGGGTTACCTGTATATTCAAAATAATCCAAAAATTGGAATGCTTTTTGTGTTAAGTCCTGTTGCCTGTCTGATGTTTTCAAAATATCAAACTTTAATTACTTTCATCTTCCGCCAATTCATATTGTAGTGAACAAAATTAGTTTATATTTAAATGCAAAACAAAAACTTAGGTAACTGTTAAGGGTGAAAAGGGAAAAAAATTAATATACTTTGTATTTTGGAATTACTTATTTCTAAGGTCTTGTTTGCTGTCCATTCTAGGTGTTGCGTTTCGACTTTCAACCGTGACTGCCATTAAACCATCGCGATTTTTTTTCAATAGTTCGACTTGAAACGCTAGTCAGTAGTTGCACAAATCGCTCAGTTCCTTGAATGTGTGGAGGAATTTGTGGATCCGGAAGCAGTAGATCGTCAAATTCTATGTATTCGAGCAAATGGTCATAGGGTATGTTTGCAATGAATAGTGGCTTCGATAAAATGCTATCGTTATCTAAGTTTATCATGTCAACATAATTAGTGCGGTTATAATTTATAGTGGGCTTTTTGTAAGCTCTTAATAATGTTGGGTCATGAAGTTTTTCACTATAAAATAAATTTTTTTTTTAAAGCCCTCTCGTTATTCATGCGGTGGACACGATCTTTCAGAGCTGTTCATCTCAAAACAAAAAAAAAAAAAAAACAAATGATTAAGGTTCTGCTAAAGCTTTTTGAGCTTTTGATCGAAGGTTAAGAAAAATTATGATTTTTACCATAATGGCAGCTAAAAAACTGATTTTTTACTAAAAAAGTATTTTTTTTTTAGGTTATAAAAAAAAGTATTGCTCTAAAATAACGATCAAAAGTACCGATCGTATTTGCTTAACATGTTAAATAAATTTGGTATTGATCCTTGGCATAGTTTTCGAGTAATGCTGTAACCGGTTTAAAACAGCCTCTTCGAGAAAACGCGTTTAAAGTTTTAGAAGTAGTTTAATTAGATATATATTAATTTTTTCAACTTGTATTTAAAGTTAAAAATTTCGGCGCAAAAGAAATTAAGTTTGATGCCTGGTGTATTTTTTGGTACTTTTTTTTTTAATTTCGGTGGCACCAAATGTCAGCTAAAAAACATACACTTGAGTGAGTGTATGAATACATTGAGGTAAGTACATTAGTGGTATTCGCTCTTTCGTGTATTAGATGTACTGATTGTAATTG
This sequence comes from Coremacera marginata, assembly GCA_914767935.1. NCBI lineage: Eukaryota > Metazoa > Arthropoda > Insecta > Diptera > Sciomyzidae > Coremacera > Coremacera marginata. The sequence continues at coordinate 88,390,580 of OU612044.1, read as the reverse complement.
TACCGATAAATACAAGGGAAAGAGTGAGTGACTTCTTCCACAGCAGTGTATCTACTATTGGCTACACTGGTGGCAATTGAACGTTTTTTCCTTATTTTAACATTTTCCATTACAGATTCCATTACAGATGGATTTTAAACAGTTCTAATTAGAAAACGATATGATGTGACGAAGAAATGGTGCCAACAATGCTGCCAAGTAATGTCAAAATGATACAATTAACACATACAACTACATTACAATCATCTTTTGATGTTGTAAAGAAACACATAAAGTGTAACTTCAAAAGCTATGGTATTTGTTGTTGCATGTGTATTTAGTGTAATTTTTTGACAGAAGTACACTAGTGTGTTCATAAATACACAAAAGAGCGAATACCACTATTGTCTTCTCTTCGTGTTTATAACTACAATAATTTTTATTTAATTGACTCAAAACTTTCTGAGAATATTTTTAAAATGTTTTACATTCAAAAAATGTAAGAAAAAAAAATTGAGTTTTGGTCGGCGAAATCTTTCATAACAAACGTTGTTAAAATCGTAAATTTTCGGATGATGAATTTGTAGTAACATACAAACTGTATACATGTTTGTATACATACAAACATACAATCTGGAGACTACACCTACAAAAAAAAAATTTTTTCTCTTTAGTAAAGAGTTATTGGGCGTTTAATCGTTGATTTTTGAAAAATATTAATGTTTGATAAAATGGCGAGCGTAGAAAGAAAATTTTAATTTGTTTTGCACAAAATTGAGGTCCTTTTAGGTTATAAATCAAAAAGTAAGTATCCAGAAAAAATCCAACGATTAAACACCCGAGAACTTTACTAAACCGAAAAGTTTTTTTTTTTTTAAGAACCAGTCTCCAGATATCTTTCTACCCGCAAAACTTAAAGGCCTTTCACGGCATTGCACTTTTCTACCTTATCGACAAATATTTTTGGTCCAAAATTCCAGGGATAAATCTTGAATAGTTACATTTTAATAATGCTAAAATAAATTTGGTCTAAAATAAAACACACCTTAAAAAAAATGTTAAAACAGGTTTTAAAAATTCCCGGAGGCCCTTGAAAGCTTTTTTCAAATCAACCTAAACATCACAATTGTTTAGTTATCTAAACAGATTTCGAAAGCTCATGCAATTTCCTTTCGAACAAGCCCAAACATCATCACTGTTGTTAAGTTTCTTAGAAGATTCAATAAAACTTTAGCATATTTAAAAAAAAATATGAAATACGAATAGTTTCTCGTTAAAAATGGGAAGCTCGATTTTGATTTTAGACCTATGGTTTCTTGGGCAAATCTTCTTAGAATTCGTCGAAGTTGCAACCGCTTGGTCGAGAAAAAAAAATTTACCCACTCTAATATATACATATATATATACAGGATGTCCCGCAATCGAGTGCAACTTTTACGGAGGTGAAAGGTTATATCGAGCTGAGCAAAAAATCGTATGGGAGGGGGGGGGGGGTCTATTTTCACATCCTTAGGAGCTACATGGTATATATATATATATATATATTATATATTATATATTTTTTCAGTTCAGTTCTGACCGCGAAACTTATTAGTCGTCGGTAATATTGTCTCAGCTGAGATCTCGGTGTGCTCAGTGCAATAAATCAACTGCTAAAGATTCAGTTCTTTGCTGTAATATTTGTAAAAATAAATATCACAAATCGTGTTTGAACTTTGAAGAGGATTCTTTTCAGATAATAAACACTAATAAAAACATTGTATTTAATTGTGATGAGTGTCTTAATCAATCAGACACTCTTTTTAGTTCGGTTGTTAGTTTGGTTGCCAAGGTTCGTGAGCTTAAATTATTAGTTGCTAATCTTGGCAGTGATTTTGCAAACCACAAAAAAAACATCAACAATAAGGTGGGGTCATTGAACCCAGGCAGTGCATCGACGAATTTGAATACTGCTGCCTTAAATTCTAATGATGATCTCTCAATTGCGGCTTGTGTGCGCTCTCCTGCACGTGCTGTTTCCTCGACTTATGCTGCTGTAGTCTCATCGATGCAGCCACCGACTAATAAGTCTGCCAAACAAAAATCTAAATCTAATGCCAATGTTGTCTCTCAAGCAACATTAGAATCGTCAAGTTCAGAAAAACCGGTTTTGGGTGCTGCTATCTCTCCATCTTCCGCTCTTGTTTATGGAGCTGCTCTTGTTAATAAGGCTGTTTCTCCGTCTCAAGGTGCTGTCTCAAATACTCCTCTATGCGCTGCTTCTACTGCTGCTGTTGTGGATGGCGTTGTTTCTCCGTCTCCACACGTTACATCTAATGATGGTCTTGTCTCTAAGGCTGTTGTTGCTGTTCTGCATCTCAATGCTCTGCTTCTTCTGCTGCTGTTGACGACGGCGTTGTTTCTCCGTCTCTACACGTGATATCTAATCATGGTGCTGTCGCTAAGACTGTTGTTGCTGTTTCTGCACCTCAAAGCTCTGCTTCTACTGCAGCAATTGCTGATGACATTGTTTCTCAGCTCACATATGTGGTCTCTGCTGCTGCGCTCTCGCAGAATAATCTTATTAATAACAATACCATAATCGTTGGTCAAAGCTTAAATTCAGAGCTTGCTGTCGCGGATGATATGAGATGGCTACACATTGCGTCTTTCTTGCCATCAGTCTCTGAAGAAAATATTTTAAATTATGTTGTAAAACATTCTAATGCTGAAATGCATAATCTGCTTTGTTATAAGCTTGTAAAAAAAATTGAACCGAAAGACTCGATTAAAAGAGTCAGTTTTACATTGGGAGTCTCTGCTTCTCTCTTTAATGAAGTTTTTAATGCGTCTCTTTGGCCTGCGGATGTCAAGGTAAGCTCATTTAAATTTTTTCGAAGAGCAAGGGTCCAGCAGCAAAAGTTATAAACAATGTTCATAATAAAAAATTAAAAATATACTACCAAAATGTATCTGGAATGCGAACAAAAGCAAACTCAATATTTTTGGCAACTGCTCAAAAGGAATATGATGTTTATGTGATAACTGAGACTTGGCTAAACTCTGACTTTTTTGTGGAAGAGTTTTTGACCCTAATATTTTCCATGTCTTTCGGAAAGATCGTGATGCCGAAAAAATTGGATGCAGCCGTGGTGGAGGAGTCCTTATCGCTGTAAATTCTATGTTCAAAGCATCAACTTGCATCTTAAAAAGCTAAGATTCTCTGTTAGATCAAATGTGTGTTTCTGTTCACGGCTCATCTGATGTAGTACTTGTATGTGTCTCCTATATTCCTCCAAACAGTACGATTGAACTTTATAAAGCACACATGGAAAATAAAGATCATATTTCACAAAATTTAAGTTGTAATGATCATCTATGCATTCTCGGAGATTTCAACTTAAGCAGAATAAACTGGTCTCAAGTATCGGTAGACAAAGGACTGGTGCCTTTGAATGTAAATAATGACCTTGAGGTATTTGTTGTGGATAGTTTCTTGGAACTAGATTTATTACAAATAAACAGTTGTATTAATAAACTTAATAAATTGTTAGATCTTGTATTTATAAGTAAAAATATTAATTTCCTTTTAAGTGAGTCAGGATTTCCTATTTCGCTATATTGGAATTTTATAATTTTCTTTCTTGTGAGTCTAAAATAAATAATTAATATAACTTTAATTTCAACGTTGTAATTTTGATCTTTTGAGTAATATTTTGCACAACATAGATTGGTATAATGAGCTTCATTATCGTAATGTTCAAGACTTCAAGAGATTCAAGTCTATTATTTTAAAAATTTTGTGTGAGCATGTTCCTACAAAACGCACACGAAATTACAAACTGCCCTGGTATACTGCCGGTCTTTTGAAGTTAAAAAATCGTCGAAATAAATTCTATAAAAAATGGTCTACGTCTAACAACATTGATTACTTTAATAAATATAGGCAATGTATGAGAGAATTTAATTTTCTGGATAATTTTTTTATACAAACAGTGTATTAAAAATTTTGAGGCAAATATAAAATCGAATCCAAAAGCTTTTTGGAGTTTTGTTAATTCAAAAAAAAAAAATTCAAATATTCCTAGTAGTATGTTTTTTAGGAATAAAAGCTCTAAAAATGCTATCGAAAGCGCTAATCTTTTTGCGGATTACTTTGAGTCAAATTTTGAGCCTTCAACTATATCTTCTGATGATATTTCTGAAGATATTAACTCATTGCTAGACTTTGGTTTCTTTATATGTATCTAAATAAGACATAATAAATGGTATTTTAAAACTTAAAGTGACAACTAAACGTTATGCGGATGGTTTGTCGAGTATCGTATTAAAAAGTTGTTGTCGATCAATAGCTAAAGCCCTACAACTAATTTTCAATAAATCTCTTTCTGCTGGTATATTTATCGATGATTGGAAAGTGTCATTAATTTCACCGATTCACAAATCCGGAAATAAAAACAACATCGAAAATTACAGACCGATATCAAAACTAACCTCTGTTTCCAAACTTTTTGAGTCCTTAGTAAAAGAAAAAAATATGTCTTAAATATTTCGACGCTACCTAACACTACAATCAACTAGGCAAGACGACCAACACTATGCAACGACAGAAACATAACACATACACTGACATATAAACGACGATGAAAAGCAAAAGAACTAAAGGGAAAAACGAAAGAACAGTCAGTCGGAAAGCGTCATTGGAACGAACAGTCGGTAATTTCAAAAGTATAATTAAACTTGAATAAAATATAGAAATCAACATAAAAACTAAATATTTCTTATTTAAAACGGTTTATGACAAATTTCAGAAGTGGTATAAGACAAACGCGCTTAAGTAAAATAAAAATGATAAGTTTCGTGCATTTAAAAGTTGAAGAACACAAAGTTAAGCTGCGAGAACTTGGGTTGTCGTGCTCGGGAAACAAAGCAAAACTTGTTGAAAGGCTCGAAGAATATTTTAGAAATGAACGGTTTACAAGTGCACAGTGCGGGAGCATGCAACAACTTATAGATTTATTAGAAAAAACAATCGCGGACATGCAAATCGTTAATCGCGGCACGGATAACGGTACGATTCCGTTAAGCCATTCTTCACTTATTCGAGAAAATTCAAATGGACTACGTGACGAACATATGTTTGTTTTACATGACGCCGCGGTACAGTTGACGACTACTGAAGGGGTCGTTACGATTCCAACAAATCCTTCCATGACTGTACAAAACGTTTGTGCTCCGATTGTCTACGCATCATCACACAACGTGATGCGACGGGAACCGCCAATGCTGGGTGGTAACACAAATCCAGTTTTTATTTGCCAAGACGGTGTGCCTGCGACGATGCAGTACACGCAGGCGCAAGAAAATTATTCAGCAACGGCCATTGCTTCTAATTTTGCACCACGCTACACAGCTGCTTATGAACAGCCAACGCAGTACATGAATAGCAGAAATGTACATTGGAGCGGGATGCCTGCGACGATACCACCGACGCTAAGGAGGTGCAGCGCATATCCAGTAATCGAGAAGGTGCAACGTATAGAGCAAAACGTGATATCGCCGCAACATGTCGTTTCCAGTGTGTTTGGTAACGTTCATGACGTCATTTCGATTCTGCCATCGTTTAACCCGATAGATCGAAACATAACCTCAACGCAGTTCATAGAGCGGATTGAACAACTGCGACGTGTATATCGATGGGACGACCGAATTTTACTTTTTGCCGTGCAAACGATATTGCAAGGATCAGCAAAGCTATGGATAGATGCAATCCAAGAAGTGTTTACGGATTGGCAGCAATTTGTTCAGACGTTTTTGTACGAATTTCCATCGACGATAAATGCAGCGGAAGTACATATGCAACTAGTGCATATGCGACGTGCTGACATCGAGACACCAACAATTTTTTATTATCGCGTATTGGCGGTCGGTCGCCAAGGTGGTCTTGATGACCAGTCGATTATAAAATATATCAAACATGGGTTAAATGATGAAAATTTGAAAAAGTGTATGTCAGCTAGGCTATATGGCACTTGCAACGAATTGTTGACGGCTATTGCGAATTATTGTTCGTACAATAATATAAAAAACGTTACAAATCCGAAACAGAATTTTCAAGCTATACATGCGCTAAACAATTTGGGACCAATTAAAAAAGAAATGTAAGAAAATGTTCCAACGAAAGGAATCAAAAATAGTGTAGTGTGTTATAACTGTCGCGAACCGGGACACTTCTCAAGGGACTGTACCCAGCCGCAACGACGTGAAAGGTGCGCAGTGTTCCAAAACGGGTCATACCACCGCGAATTGTTTTGTTAAAAGCAAAGAAAAAGTGATTGAGTCGGTTTGCAATAAAATAACAGACACATCTTCAAAATTCACTACAAAAAAAATAAAGATTAATAATATTGAAACAATCGCTTTTATTGACTCAGGCAGTGCGCGTTCGCTTGTACGAAAATTCATGGCAGAAAGTTTAGGCCAACACAAAAAGTGTTTTGTGCGGTTAATTGGATTCGGTGGTGGTCACTAGGAGTGTGAGTGGCAAGTTAAGACAAAAATTTAAATTGATTGCCCATTTTGTGAAATCGAACTTCTGATCATAGAAGACGAACATATATCCCATGACGTGTTGTTGGGAAGAGACATTCTATGTGCGGACGGAAATCGGTTGGTGATTGAAGGTGTGCAATGTTGGTTGTTAAAAAACAATAGTGATGGCACATTGAACAGTGATTTGACCGATGACAATTTTGCAAAGTTAGATAACATAATGTCGAAATATAAAAATCGATTTTGCCATGCAACCGAAAATTTAGAGCAATGTAGTATTGCGAAAATGACCATAAATGTTACGTCGGATGTGCCTATTAATATGAAACCGTACAGGATCCCTTTTGCCAGACGCGCGATAGTTGAAGATATAATTCTTGATCTGTCGATTTCGGCGTATGCGCCACCAATTGTTTTGATGGAAGAAAAGAACAATGAGTTCCGTTTGTGTGTCGATTATCGACAGTTAAATCGAGTCACGGTAAAGAAGCAGTTTCCGATGCCCATAATTGATGAATTATTCGTGCAGCTAGCCGGTAACAAGTATTTTACTACACTAGATTTCAAAATGTGTTATCACCAAATCGAGCTTGAAGAGTCATCAAAGCAGTATACGGCTTTTACCACTTCGGAAGTGTACTATGAATACAATCGTATGCCGTTTGGACTTGTAAATGCGCCCGCAGTATTTCAAGGTATGATGCAAAAATTAATCTCTATGTTAGAACCGAGTACAGCTATTGCTTATTTGGACGATGTCGTTTTACCAAGCAAAACGGTGGAAGAGGGACTCCAAAAGCTAGAACACTTCTTAGAAGTTGTAGGGAAATGTGGGTTGACTTTGCGGCTAGATAAATGCCAATTCCTGGCGCGTGAAATTGATTTTCTTGGACACAAGATAAGTGGACGTGGCATAGTTCCAGGTGAACGCAAGATAACAGCGATTAAAAAATTTTAAATACCAACAACCGTAACCGAAGTGCGACGATTTTTGGGGTTGACTGGATTTTTCAGGAAATTTTTACAAAATTATTCGTTAATATCCAGAGCACTCTCCAGGTTAACAACGAAAGCAGCCGCTCAAAATTTTATTTGGGGCGAAGCAGAGCAAACTGCATTTGATAAACTTATCGAAAAGTTGAGTAGCGAACCGGTGCTTACATTATATGATTATAATGGTATGCACGAAGTTCACACGGATGCCAGCAGCGTCGGGCTAGCACCAGTACTTCTCCAGTCAACGGATCAAGCCAAGTCGTGGAATGCGGTAATGTACTACAGTCGACACTGTACAGAGGTAGAGTCGCAGTACCATAGCTACGAATTAGAGGTGCTAGCGGTTGTTGAGGCATTACAACGATTCTGGACGTATCTACTTGGAAAACAATTTAAGGTGGTGACAGGTTGTTCGGCGATAACTAGCTTGAAAGCAAAATCACCAATAATTCCTCGAATTGCTCGTTGGTGGATGCGACTGATGGAATATAACTTCGAAACTGTTCATCGTGCTGGTAATCGTGTGTGCCACGTCGACGCACTTAGTAGATCTCCTGTCGAAGAAGCAAAAGCGCAAGAAATATCGAGCATTATGCAGTTACAAGTGGTAAGCGACGATTGGCTGCTAACAATGCAATTACAGGACGAAAAGGTACGTAGAACTGTTGCTATTCTTCAAGGTGTACTTAAATCTGACCAAGAGAAACAGATGAGAAGTGAATATTCTCTGCGAAATAATAGACTTTACCGACGGGAAGGAGAAACACATTTATTTGTTGTGCCAAAAGCGGTCCGCTGGCGAATTGCCAAACTCTGTCACGACGAAGTTGGACATTCTGGTATCGGAAAAACAATAGAGCGAATACGGAATCATTTCTGGTTCCCTCGCATCAGAAAATACGTCAAAGATTATATCTCTGCATGCGTGGAGTGCTGTTACAACAAACATAAGGCCGGCAAACCGGAAGGTAGCCTACACGTCGAAGGCATGGAGCCGTTGCCATTCAGACTTATACACATTGATCATTTGGGACCCTTTATACGGAGTAAGCGTGGATATACTCATGTAATTGCCATCAGTGACTCGTTCAGCAAATATCTCGTAGTCAAGCCTGTGCGCAACACGAAACTCAGCCAGTCTTGCAGACGATAAATGAACTGACAGAATATTTTGGCCTACCAAAAAAGCGTATTGTTTCTGATAGAGGCACAGCGTTTACCTCTAAACAATTGCTGATTATTGTGCAGTTAACAATATTACTCATACAAAAACCGCATTTAGAACACCGCGAGCAAATGGTCAGGTCGAGCGTGCCAACCAAACGATTTTAAGTTTTTTAAGGACTTCAAACAAAAATGCGAAGGAATGGGACGACCAGCTTCGAAAATTGCAATGGAGTGTCAACACTCAGAAAAACTCAACAACAGGGTACAGCCCAAACGAACTTATTTTTGATTTTAAACTCGTGGATATTATCCAAAACAAAATAGTCGCCGCAATATTAGATGAACCAGATGACGTCAGTATCCATGAAAAACGATCCTTAGCATTGGAGCATATTCAGGCTAAACGCGAGGAGTGGAAGAAGCGATTCGATGAAAAACATCGGATGCCAGTGATATACAAAAAAGACGATTTGGTCGTTATTGAAAACGAACCGCAAGCGACAGGAGAATCTCGAAAGCTCGAGCCAAAATTTCGTGGTCCGTATATGGTGACCAAGGTGCTTGGGAACGACCGATATCTGCTGGAAGACATCCCAGGAATGCAAGTTTCCCAACGAAAATTCAGTTCAGTTTATGCAGCTGATAAGATCAAACCGTGGTGCTCATATCCGCCGGAATTAGACGATGATGACGAAGAATTTTACGGATTTGCTGAAGAGGAGCTTGACCAGGATGACATCGGGGCGATGTCGGGATCAGGATCGGCCGAGCTGTCATAAATATTTCGAGGCTTCCTAACACTACAACCAACTAGACAAGACGACCAACACTTTGCAACGACAGAAACATAACACTTACACTGACATTATATAAATGACGATGAAAAGCAAAAGAACTAAAGGGAAAAACGAAAGAACAGTCAGTCGGAAAGCGTCATTGGAACGAACAGTCGGTAATTTCAAAAGTATAATTAAACTTCAATAAATATAGAAATCAACATAAAAACTAAATATTTCTTATTTAAAACGGTTTATGACAAATATATTTTGATGTAAAACACATAATATCTCCTTCCCAACATGGTTTTGTATGGGGTCGATCAACTGTAACAAACCTCACTTTATTTTCCGAGTATTGTATTTCTGCTTTTCAACAGGGATATCAAGTCGATTCGATTTATACAGACTTCGCTAAAACTTTTGACAAAGTTTCGCATGACATTTTAGTAAAAAAATTATGTAAACTTTGTTTTCATTCCAGTTTACTTCAATGGTTTCGATCATATTTGAGAAATAGGATAAGCCATGTCTACATTGAAAATGAAATTTCAAGACCGTTTGTTGCCTCTTCTGGTTATCCTCAGGGAAACATTTTAGGTTCACTACTTTTTATTTTATTTATAAACGATATAGAATTAATAGTAAAAAATGCCCATTGTCTTTTATACGCTGATGATCTAAAAATTTTTCTAAAAGTTAATATCTTTTCTGATGTCTTTTTATTGCATTCCGACTTAAATTCTATTTTAGCTTGGAGCTTTAAAAAAAGTCTCATTCTTAATCACAAAAAATGTTTTTTTCTACCTACACTAACTCATCAGTACCTTTAAAAACGTCTTATTATTTGAATAATACTCCATTGACATATATAAATGATATTAAAGATCTTGGGGTCTTTTTTGACTCTAAATTTACTTTCATATCCCATCTAAACTACATAATTCCAAAAACATATTCACGACTTGCGTTAATTCGACGTAATGGTTCAAGTTTTGAAGACTCTCTTACTTTGAAGTGCCTTTATACTTCTATTGTTCGTGCGAAGCTAGAATATGCTTCTTTTGTCTGGAGTCCTTTTTATGCGTCTCACACATTACGCCTCGAACGAGTACAAAAAGCGTTTACTCGGTTTGTTTTTAGAGCCAATAATTCTCTAGGTCTGATTCCGTCATATAATGATCGTTGCAATAATTTAAAATTAAAAACTCTTCAGAACAGAAGAAAAATTTTATCTCTTTTGTTTATATTTGATATCGTCGTGGGTACGGTTGATTGCCCTAATTTGCTTGAATTAATAAACTTTAACGTTCCTTTGAGAACATTTGATGTGTTTTATTTAGGAACATGCAGAACCAACTATGCAGTAAATTCACCAATATTTAGAGCTATGCTTGAGTTCAATAATTGTATGCTATACTGTAATATAGATTTTGCGAATACGAAAGAATCACTAAAGCACTCTCTTAATAACTATTATTAAAATTTATTTTGTTTTTAAATGCTTTGTAATTGAATTTAAATTTAAAATAATTTGTCTTATTTTTCTATATAAATTAAAAATATTGTATTTCTGTAGTCTGTAAGAACTTCTGTTCATTGACTTAAATAATAAAAAAAATAAAAAAATAAAAAATAAAAATAAATATCGTTACCTTAATATAGAAAGGCCCTAACTCAATTTTTTTTACATTATAGGAGAAGAAAAAAACTTCATAAAAAACAAAGTTCTGCAATTTCTACAGTAAAAAGAATTGTAACATCGCTACATCACTTATAGTTTTTAATAAAAAAATTTGTTTACAAAAAATTCGAAACTACAGAACTTCATTTTTTATTAAGTTTTCTCCTTCTCCTATTGACTTAGGGCCTTTTGAGATAGGGCCTTTCTATATTAAGGTAGCGATATACAGTTTAAAACAAAGTTACAAGTAACATGATATTATTTATTTATTTCGTTCCACTGAGGTTGATGATTAATTGTATAATATATGTTGAGCTCACAATTAAGCACCCTGTGCTTATTAAGCTGCCGCAGCAGAGTCAAGCTGCTGCTCTTAATTTACACTTTTCTTCTCTTTTCTTTTGGGCAGCGCTTCTCGCTGCCTAGTATTAAACTTTGTTAGTTTTAAGTTTATTACAATAAAATTGACATCGGTCAACGAAAGTTCGCTTTTTTGAATCCGTGTTTTTTATTTAGTTCGAAGAGTTTCCCCCCGTTAATGAGTTAAAGTGTTAACTTTAATATCCCCCCCCCCCCGTTACAAAAATATTCATGGTCCTTCGAGCCGGATAAGTAAGGGCTATGTTTGTTTATTTGTGTGCTTCTCAACTAAGGCAATTCATCTCGAAGCCACTAGCGATTTATCAACCGCTACTTTTCTAGCAGCTTTCTCTCGATTTGTTTCTAGGCGTGGCTGCACAGCAAATGTGTACTCTGACAATGGTACAAACTTTGTCGGAGCCTCAAATGTCTTAAAAAAGGATTTGAAAACCTTTCTAAGTGCGTCACATGATGCCATACTAACGCAGTACGCGCATCAAGAAATCTCGGCATTTCATTCCAGTTAATGAGTTAAAGTGTTAACTTTAACATCCTACCCGTTACAAAAGTATTCATGGTCCATCGCGACCCGGGTTTTTAATAAAAGAAAAAAATCCGCGATTTAAAAAAAAAATGTGCTTTTTAATATATATTTTATTTATATATTTATTAAAAAAAAAAACACGCCGCGAGTGCTAACAAAAAAAAAAACTATTAAAAAACTGAACGTTTCGTGTAGAAGCATCAACATCTATTTACAACAATCAACAGGAGCATCAACAGCGGCAACAGCAACAACATCATCAGATTCAACAAAGTCTTGATTCAGGTGAGTTTTTTATTCTAATAAATTATATTGCTTATGATTAAAACCAAATAGAAAAAAAAAATATAAAATAATATTTAAATTAATAAGAGAAAAATTGACATTCGGGTTAAGTTCGCCTAATTCGCACATTTTTTTTCCGTAAGGTTGTAAATTTTTAAAAAAGTTTTAATTATTATACAGATATATATATATATATATATGTGTGTTTTCAACCAACAAATTTTTGGCGGAATGGCTGTTTGTGTATATAAAAAAGGTTCTTGAACTTCGTTCGGTGCAATAGTTTATCACATATCGCCAAAGTGGGTTTTTTAATTTTTTGTGCTCTCCGTCGACTTCTATCCATACATAAGTAGAAGTCTGATACGGTGTTTTGCTATAATTTACAAAAACAAATATATTAATAAAGGCTGTATAAATATTTTTGGAGCCAAAAAGTGTTGTGATTAGGAGTCTTAGCAGCACTTCTGCGCTCTTATCCAACAATTTTTGCATTCTTCTTTGTGCGGTGTCCGTACCGATCGAAGCCAATACCGCGTCTTGTGCTAGTAAAAAGCAACCCCAAGTTGTGCTTTTTACATTTAACTCTCTCACGCACTCATTTCCTTTGTGTGCGTTCGAAGCTGAAACTGCATCTCGTGACAATTGCGCTTGGTGAACAGCTCGTCAGCTGGCTGCATATAATTGCAGTGAGAGAGTAAATACGCCGTACAGTGGGACTAAGACATAAATTTGCAAACATAATTTACTTAGTTTATTTTCTTAGGAAAATTGCACTGTGGGTCAAGCACATAATTTTGCAAATAAATAATTTTTTTTGAACTTGCGTAAAAAAAAAAAAATATATATAGAAGCAAAAAAAAATTAATTAAAAAAAAAAAGATTTTTTTTAAATTTAATTGGTCATATTTTTGGCTATAAACATATATATTGTATAAAAATAAAATTAAATAGATTTTTTGTGATATTTTTTATGAAAATTTTTAGAATTGTTTTTTTTAATTTTAAACCAAATTTATCTTATTTTAAACTGTGCTGTTTTGAAGAATTTTTGTAATTTTTTTGTACAATTTTTATAAATTTTTGAGAAAAAATATTTTTTTATCTTATTGTTTCAAGAGAAAAGATAATTTTAACAAGAGATAAAAATAAAAATGAGATGTCTCACTTAAAGATTTATACGGTTGTCTGATGCTATCGTCGAATTCGAAGCGGACTTCAATGCCGCCGAATATCACGACGTTTTCTCCCTGGAAGCTCAAAGCGAAGAGTTGAGAGCCCAGTGGAAAAAAGTAAAGGCTGCTAATGATGCCTGTTTGGATAAAATGTCCAATGACGACGATTCAGACCTCGAATCAATAAAAAAGAAGTATCGCAGCTGCTACCAGTCATATATACGGGTAGCAGGAAACATTTCTGAACTGTCTCAGAATAAGCCCTCAAAGCAAACAATTGCTTCAGAGCCGGCGGCGGCAATGGGACACAGTATGCCTGTGCCGCCATGCGATACTGAGGTTTTCAGTGGTGATTATCTCTCATGGCCGTCCTTCAGGGACATGTTTACGGCCATATATATTACAAACTCGCGGCTAATTGCAGTGTAAAAACTTTTCCACTTAAATAATAAAACACGTGGTGAAGCAAAGGAGATTGTTCCGAAATCTCCGTTAACCAATGATGGTTTTGCTCAAGCTTGGCAAGATTTGTCTGACCGTTACGAGAATAAACGTATCATGGTCAACAGCCAGCTTAAGATTTTATTCAATCTACCCCATGTGCCAAAAGAATCTGGCACAGAACTTAAAAAACTTCAACAAGATATCAATGGTTGCATTTTTGCTCTAAAAATGCACAACATTGATATAAATAATTGGGATGCAATCTTCATCTATCTTTGCTCTACGAGATTACCAGAGGTCACGCTCTCCCTATGGGAGCAGTCCATTGTGAATAAAAACGAGATTCCAATATGGACAGACCTCGATTCTTTCCTCACAAGTCGGTTTCAAACTCAGCTCTAGCGGCGCGATACATAGACAAATTTCAATCTCCTCCTCCTCCAACTCAAAACAAAACCAGAGTAATTCATCTGGTAAAAAGGTAAATAATTACCAAATTAAAATCTCTCCTGCGAATTGTAAGCTGTGCACTTCAGAACAGCATTCACTTCGCTTTTGCCCTCGATTTCTAAGAATGGATACCAATAATCGACTATCAGTTGTTAGAAAACATAAGTTTTGTATCAATTGCTTAGCTCACTCTCATGAGGTGAAAGAGTGCAAGAGTCAATATACGTGTGTGATGTGCAAACAACGTCGTAACACTCTCTTTCATCGAGACTCGACTCCACCACAATCTCCAGTTTCGAGTACTGACTCAGGTCGGTCAAGCTCTCGACCCAACCCCCCGGGCAGTCCACTAGCAATGACATTCAATCATGCTTGGTGACCAGCAATGGTGACCATATGTCACCTAGGATCGTCGTACACAACTAGAGCTCTTATCGACTCTGGCTCTGAAGGTACGTTCATATCCGAAAGATTGCAGAAGTGATCAAATTGATGTACTAATCGGTGGCGATTTGTACCCTGCCATAATTCTCGATGGCATCCAAAGAAATATTCTTGGATCACTATTGGCACAAGAAACAGTTTTTGGCTGGATATTCACAGGCCCTATGCCTTGTAACGGAATATCCAGCTTTACTACCTGTTTGAGCCATTATAGTGAAGTTGCGATCGATCAACAGATCGCACGTTTTTGGAGGAACTACCTAAAAAACAATTTTTATCCCAAACTGATAAGTTTTGTGAGGAAAATTATCAGAAAACCACTAAACGCGACGACAAGGGGCGATATATAGTAACCGTACCATTTAAAAGTGGATTCCCTGATGATATTAATCTTGGATTTTCTCTAGGTATTGCCTTCAGCAGTGGGCTAGAAACGAAACTCGATTGACAAAAAATCCTGAACTTAAGACGCAGTATGAAGAAGTAGTAAATGATTACTTCAGATTGGGTCGCATGAGAAAAGTTTCACCCCCTAAGTTTGAAATGTCGCCATGCCATTATTATTTACCGCATCATGCAGTGATAAAGCCAGAGAGTACTACTACCAAAGTTAGGGTAGTATTCAATGCGTCAAGTCCCACATCGAATGGAGTCAGCTTAAATGATGTCCTGCACGCAGGTCCAGTTCTTCAAGCCGACTTGACGCTTCTGGTACTGAAATGGCGGTTCTTCAAATACGTATTTTATGGTGACATTCAGCAAATGTACCGCCAGATTCTGGTTGATCCAAAACATTCCATCTTTCAACGAATTCTATTTCGAAGCTCACCTGAAGATGTCATTCAGGATTATGAGCTTAAAACAGTAACCTTTGGCCTAAACTGTGCTCCATACCTAGCCATTAGAACCAGCCTGCAATTAGCACATTATGTTCAGCAGCAATATCTTCTTGCTGCACAAATTTTGCGACATTTCACATATGTCGACGATGCTCTTGCGGGAGCTCACGACGTGAAAAGCGCAATAAAAGCTAGAAATGAGCTTATCGCTGCCTTAGACTCTGCAGGTTTTACTATGCGGAAATGGACTGCAAATGCTTCAAGCATTTTAGCAGACCTACCTACAGAACATCTTTTGCATGAAGACTTTTTAAAGTTAGAAGATGCAAGCTGCGCCAAAACTTTAGGAATTCGATGGAATGCAACTTCTGATTTGTTGTTTTTTACTGCTAAGCGTCTTGAGATTAAATCATCTTATACAAAACGTGAAGTGCTATCAATGATCGCACAACTATTCGATCCTGCTGGTTGGCTGGCACCTATAGTAGTGACAGCGAAAATTCTCATGCAGCGTATCTGGTTGGATGAAATTGAGTGGGACGAAAATCTACCATCTCACATTGTTCAATCTTGGCAAACCTTCTTGCTAGATTACGAACATATAAATAATATTCGTATACCACGGTTTGTTGGGTTCTCACCTGATTCCGACGTAGAGTTTCACGCCTTTTGCGATGCTTCTGAAAAAGCATATGCTGCGTCGATATACATTCGTGTGAAACAGAATGATTGTATTGTCAGTCATTTACTTTACGCAAAAAGCAAAGTGGCTCCAGTCAAGACGATCTCACTCACTGTATTGTTGCACAGATTCCACAATCGTGCTTGCCTGGCTGTGTAAGCCCCCGTGTTCTTGGACAACCTTCGTCGCGAATAGAGTGTCAAAAGTGGCAGAGTAGGTAGGAATTCAAAATTGGTTTCATGTAGATACTCATGAAAACCCAGCTTAGCGACGCGTGGAGTTACACCAAAAGAGCTGATTGACAACACTCTTTGGTGGCATGGGCCGTCTTGGCTCGCACTCGAACGAACTGCGTGGCAAGGAAAAGCTCAGTCTACAGATCTAGAAACATCACTCGAACACAAAGCTGTGAAAGTGCACTTTGCATATTTTTTGGAGTATGAGGATATTTTAGAGCGTTTTTCTTCACTGCCACGTGGATTAAGAGTGTTAGCTTACGTGTTTCGTTTTCTGCATCGCAGTCATCCACATTTGCGTGCGACGTTCTCAAAAAAAATCAACCTGTCTTCAAAGTGCAGAAATTAATTTCGTGAAAACTCGATTAGTTCTACTATGCCAAAAATCAGTTTTTCCAAACGAATATCATTATTTGGAAACAAATCAAATGATTGGATCTAAGAGTTCACTTGTTGCTCTTAATCCTTTTCTGCACAACGACAATTTACTACGTGTTGGGGGACGACTAGCCTCTTCCCCAATTTTATCATACGATGAAAAGCATCCAATTATATTGCCATATAATTGCCATTTTTCACGTCTTTTAGTACGCTTCGTTCATAAGATTTCACTTCATGGAGGGAACCAGTTAGTGCTTCGACTTATTCGAATGCAAAATTGGATCCTTCGTGCTTAAACCCTTATCAAAAACACTTTACACAATTGCAAAACTTGTGTCGTTCACATGAAACGCGAGAGAACACAAATAATGGCTGCTCTGCCAGCTGAGCGAACTGTTATTTCACGACGATTTGCGTCCACTGGTATCGACTTCGCTGGCCCTTTCGAGATCAAAAGCTACATAAGTAGATCGTGCCGAATAAGTAAGGGCTATGTTTGTTTATTTGTGTTTATTGTGTTTATTTCTCAACTAAGGCAATTTATCTCGAAGCCACTAGCGATTTATCAACCGCTACTTTTCTAGCAGCTTTCTCTCGATTTGTTTCTAGGCGTGGCTGCCCAGCAAATGTGTACTCTGACAATGGTACAAACTTTGTCGGAGCCTCAAATGTCTTAAAAAAGGATTTGAAAACCTTTCTAAGTGCGTCACATGATGCCATACTAACGCAGTACGCGCATCAAGAAATCTCATGGCATTTCATTCCAGCTGGTGCTCCCCATATGGGAGGATTATGGGAAGCTGGAGTCAAAGCTTTAAGACGCATTTTAAAAAGATGGCCGGAAGTATGAATTATACTTTCGAAGAATTTACAACTTTACTTAATCGAATCGAATCGTGTCTTAACTCGAGGCCACTTTCCGCCATGTCCGAAAATCCCTCTGATTTTCAATCTCTCACTCCAGGTCATTTCTTGGTCGGCAGTCCACTGCTAGCGACAGTGGAGCCAGAAATAACTGATCAGCCTCTGACTATCATCAACCGTTGGCAAAAAGTCAAGGCTATGCATCAGCACTTTTGCCACCGATGGAAAAATGAATACTTGAAAGAGATGCATAGGCGTGCAAAGTGGAAAACTCCTAAGTTAGTTTTCAAGGTTAACGACTTAGTCGTTATCAAAGAAGACAATTTACCCGCGAATGAATGGCGATTAGGTCGAATATTAAAAGTTTACGTTGGCAACGATAATAAAGTCCGCGTAGCTGACGTTCGCACTGAAAAAGGTTGCGTTACGCGTCCAATTGTGAAGCTCGTAGCCATTCCGACAAACTAACTCGGTCACTATTTTCTCGCCTAACCCATTTTCCTTTTTTCTTTTCGTTTCTTTTCTTTTCGTTTCAGAATGTCAACAATCAACGTAGTGCGTGATTTGCTCGATGAGATGATCCTCGCGACCGATTCTGAGATGGCCCCCAGCGAGACCTACATGGTGCGAGAGAGTGCGCCAGCTCCTGAAAGCTCCCTGGGACGCGCAAGTCCGTTGCGAAGCGCGCTGTTGAGTGTGGTTGCCGTAGTGACGCGCGACGACGCTCTTCCGAAGTGTCGCCTGTGCTCCATGGAGCACAACCTGGAGGAGCGGTTGAGAGCTGTATTACTACTGCTCCAATTGCCTCTCCGCGGTTCATATGCGAAGGGACTGTCGGAGCAATGGCAGATGCCGTCATTGCGGTGATGATCACCACAGTCTGCTGCACTCTCGCACTGGTGTCCGAGCAGGTCGATCTCACTCGAAAAGGCCAAGAAGCAGACGTTCTCGGGCACGAAAGATGAAGAAGCAGCCTTCAGCCGCACCCGCAACGAGGCCAGGGGGTCGGAGCCAAGACGTCTGTCTTGGAGGGGACCACAGTCGACGTTACCATCTGCGTCGTTGGCCAGGGACCATTTCCCGAAGCGGTCCCCTTCCAAGAAAAGACCGCGGTCAAATGCACCGCCAGCGTCTTCGGCTAGGGACCTTATCCCGAAGCGGTCTCCCCCCCAAAGATCTACGACAAGCCTCCACCGAGTCGTGTCGCTGCTCCCGACTGCTGTGGTGAGTACTTGGCAACGGGTGGCCTGGTAAAGGAACGTGCCATCCTGGATGCGTGCCTTCCCCAGTCGCGGATCGCCAGCCAGTTGGTACGCCGATGGAAGTTACCTACTTCTTTTGTTGATGGGCACGAGGTGTGCACCCTGATGCTACGGGGTCGGCACGGATCCAGTGTCCACCTGGAAACGACAGCAAGGGTCGAGCGGGATTTGGAAGTTGTCACACCGTCGAAAGATATCGACGAGCGGATCAGCTTGAACTACCCAAATATCATTTTGGCTGATCTCTTTTACAAGCAAGCACCAGTTCGACTCCTGTTGGGAGTCGATGTATACTCCCGGCTAATGCAGCCCGGTAGCCTGCCGATGGGTTTTAGCATGCCGTTGGCCCAGAACACTATCTTCGGCTGGGTTCTATCAGGACAGGGTGCCTGGTAGCGTCTTGCATTCCTGCAAGGCGGGCGGCATGTTGAGCTCACAATATGTGCTTATTAAGCTGCCGTAGCAGAGTCAAGCTGCTGCTCTTAATTTACACTTTTTTTCTTTTGGGCAGCGCTTCTCGCTGCCTAGTATTAAACTTTGTTAGTTTTAAGTTTATTACAATAAAATTGACATCGGTCAACAAAAGTTCGCTTTTTTGAATCCGTGTTTTTTATTTAGTTCGAAAGTTTCCCCCCCAGTAAATGAGTTAATGACTTAAATTGGTAACTTTAATATCCCCGCCCCCCCCCGCCTCCCCCGTTAAAATATTATATTATATAAAATATTATATAGATCAAGTTTAAAACGTGAAAGACTTACATTAAAATTTAAAACAGACGCTAAACTATTAGAGATGTTTACAGCGAGTGAGCGGTGAATTTAGTGCATAGTTAGTTCTATGAGCAATGTCCACAAATAATCTATTTCGCCTGTAGTAATTGCGATTTCTTGGCAATTAATATTACCAGAAAGCACATTATAAACGAATATTAGGGAACAATACGAGCGTCTATCTTTAAGTGATTGCAAACCAAGCAATTTTCTCCTTGACTGATATGAAGGGAGACCATCCAACCATCTGATTTTACGCAGAGCATTCTTAGTAAACAATTTTTGAATCCTTTCAATACGATTAACGTGTTCCTTATAATAAGGGTTTCAAATGATTGAACGGTGTTCAACCTTACTCTTAACCAAGGAGATATATAAAGCTTTCAAGGTCAAAGGATCTTCAAAATTGACAGAATTTCTTCTAATAAATCCCAACATGGCAAATGCTTTGCCAATAATGTAATCAAAATGGCTTTTAAAATGCAGATTAGAGTCGAAAATTACACCAAGATCTTTATTTTCAACATTACGTGTTAAGGCACCATTTTCGATGCTATAATCAAAGTGAATATGTTCGGTGCGTTTCGTAAAAGAAACTATACAAAATTTATTAATATTCAGTTTATGGTTATTTAACATGCACTATTCACTGAATTTGGACAATTCAGCTTGTAGGCTCAAAAATATTAGTGGCATTCGAAAAAAGTTTAACATCATCGTCAAATAATAAACATTTTGCAAAAGAGAAAATGTCAGGTAGATCAACAGTAAAGAGCTGCACGAATACATTCCATTTGGAATCCATTCTACGCATTCCATGCGAGTATTCCATATTTGCAAATCATTTGCAAAGCGAAACGAATGAATGAGAGACATAAATTTTTCGAATGGAATGAACATTCCATTCCATTTGAGAGAGTTCTAACGAATATGGAAATTTCTAGAATGTACTCGTTGCGTTGAGAGTACTCTCAAATGGTTACCATGAATTTTGACTTTTGCTCCAGTCATGTTTCTTAGAGTTTTATGGTAGTTGCAAAGGGGGGTCGCTGATTTCAAATCTGATGTCAGATTTTGAATTTTCAAAATGGCGGATAGGGTTGCCACCTTAAAATATCTTATTTTCGCGAATTCGAGGCTGGGGCAAACTCTAGGTAAAAATGGGTCGCTGATTCCGAATCCGTTGTCAGAATTTTAAAATTCCAAAATTTTTTTGAAAATAGGGTTGCCACCTAAAAATGTGTTATTTTGCAATTTTTTTAAATGAGCATTTAGTAAAAGGGAGTCGCTGATTTCAAATCTGATGTCAGATTTTGAATTTTCAAAATGGCGGATAGGGTTGCCACCTTAAAATATCTTATTTTCGCGAATTCGAGGCTGGGGCAAACACTAGGTAAAAATGGGTCGCTGATTCCGAATCCCTTGTCAGAATTTTAAAATTCCAAAATTTTTTTGAAAATAGGGTTGCCACCTAAAAATGTGTTATTTTGCAATTTCTTTAAATGAGCATTTAGTAAAAGGGAGTCGCTGATTTCAAATCTGATGTCAGATTTTGAATTTTCAAAATGGCGGATAGGGTTGCCACCTTAAAATATCTTATTTTCGCGAATTCGAGGCTGGGGCAAACACTAGGTAAAAATGGGTCGCTGATTCCGAATCCGTTGTCAGAATTTTAAAATTCCAAAATTTTTTTGAAAATAGGTTGCCACCTAAAAATGTGTTATTTTGCAATTTTTTTAAATGAGCATTTAGTAAAAGGGAGTCGCTGATTTCAAATCTGATGTCAGATTTTCAATTTTCAAAATGGCGGATAGGGTTGCCACCTTTAAATATGTTACTAAGTGCTCAAATAAAATGTTGTTAAATAGTTTATTATTAGTTGGCAACCTTTTTTAAAATATTTAGATTTTTCAAATTCTGACAATGGATATTGATTCAGCGACCCATTTTTACCAGTTTTTATTGCCCATTTTATTTGAAGGAACAAAATTTCCGTTACGATCATCTAGTCGTTAGTAACTGTTTTTTATACTTTCAAATGGTTTCCTTGAATTTTGTCTTTTGCCTTTGAGACGCGACGTCGGATGTTGTTTTTCTTTTCAGTGCTTTTCATCGCCGCCAGACGTTCGCCTTTCATGTTTGGCTTTGGCATTTAGTGTTGTTTGCTTCATTTGTGTCAAGTTCTCTAGATTTTATGCAACATGAATTTAAATAATGTACGTTACAAATTAACACACAAATAGAACTGTGTAATATTGTGGTTTTCTTGGTTTGATTTATTTTCTCTAAATAGGCAAATTCTATTGTTGGTGTCAATGTTATGGAAGAAATAAGAGAAAATATAATAGCCGGCACATATCAAATTACTCAAAAACGAGGCAGAAGCAAAGTGTGGGATACTTTTGGTACAATAACAAATGAAAATGGGGAACAGCTTTCTTGTGTTGTTGCGTGCAAGACATGCTTAAACATTTATAAATATAATGAAAGGAGTACCTCCAATATCATAAAGCATAAGTGCCACGTTTTGAGCAACTCCATGGAAGCAGCTGGTGGAAAAGTTTATGTCAATGCGGAGATAAAAAAAAATGCTACTCACCTGTGCACTGAATGGACATTGGTAAATTGTAGACCTTTTAAAATAGTGGAGGACACCGGCCTTAAAAAATTACTTGAGTTTGTGCTTAGCCTTGGATCTAAACTAGGTCCCAATGTGGACATCGATGACTTTCTTCCACATCCAACGACAATGTCAAGGAACGTGAACCAGATTTATGAGAAATGTAAAAATAATGTGAAGCTGGAATTAAGTGACATCCAAAAAAAAGGCTATGGATTGACAACAGATATGTGGACGGACAATTTTATAAGGAAGAGTTATTTAGCTCTTACCATACATTTCGTGAATGATGGATGTTTAAAGCGCAGGCTACTAGGGCTTGCATCTATGAATGGCGAGAGATCCACACGTAAGGAACTGCAATTGTATATTTCACTAGTTTTTTAAAAGTGTTTTTTTACAGATGTTAATATTATTAAGAAAATAGAGAAACTGATGTTTTCTTTTGGACTAAAACTTACAGACAATTGCATTATAGTGACGGATAGAGGTTCTAACATGATCTCTGCTTTTCGATCCTATGAGCACATATATTGCATAAATCACTTGCTTAATAACGTTCTTCAAAAATCAATTGAAACAACTGCTGAAGTCTCCGAATTATTTCGTTTGTGCTCTAAACTTGTTAAGTACGTTAAAAAATCAGGAGAAAATTGTTTACTTCAGACATCACTGAAGAGTTTTTCACCTACTAGGTGGAACACGATGTATTATGTGCTTTCATCTATTGAAAGAAATTGGACACAAATAATGATAATGCTCCAGGAAAAAGGACAATTTTCTAAATTTGCTAATATAAATATTAATAACATTAAAGCCATATTGCCTATACTAGACTGGTTCGAGGAAGCCTTGAAAAAACTTGAGGGTGAAAATTATGCAACGTTGCATCTTGTTTTAGTTTATGTCCACAAATTACAAAAAAAAAATTCATTGAACGAAGGAGACATACAAATAGTATCAAGCTTCAAGGAAAACATTGCTGCATTCTTTAAATCAATTGTGATTCCTAATTTAAATAATTACCACAAGCTTGCTTTGTTCTTATTTCCACCAACAAATAGTCTTTTGCTATTTTCCGAAAGTGAAAAAGAAAGCACTAAAAGTTTTTGTGCCTATATAATGGCAAAATTCAATAAAGGCGAGGAACAAGTAGCCGGGGAAAATGTGGTGGCAAGCAACAAGTCTGATTTATTTGAAGACTTCATAAAAACCAATGAGACGCAAAGCACAGATGAACAAATCAAAGCAGAACTAGATCGGTACAAGAATGTTGAAGTTAATTATTCTGATGAATTTGATGTCTTGCAGTGGTGGTGCTTCCACAAAAATGAATTTCCTCTGCTTCATAAGGTCAGTTGTATGATTCTAGCTACACCGTGCAGTAGTGCATCTTCAGAAAGGGTGTTTTCTGTAGCACGAAACCTTATATCAGAGAAAAGGTCCGCTATCTCCACAAACAGTTCACTTGTCAATGAAATTATGTTCGTTCATGAAAATATGGAAAAAACTGAGCTGGCCAATATGTTCAAAAATCATGATATTGTTCTTTAGTTGACTAAAATTTTTTTTATCTTTTTAATAACTATTTATGAATTTCTTATTCTAATAGTAACTATTAATGAATTTTTCCATGTTATTATTTTATTTTTATGTTCATCTATTTTGTTTTCAGTAGCTTGTAAGTAAAATAAAAATAAAAAACAAACACAAAAAAATTCGCGAAAATAAGATATTTTAAGGTGGCAACCCTTTCCGCCATTTTGAAAATTGAAAATCTGACATCAGATTTGAAATCAGCGACTCCCTTTTACTAAATGCTTATATAAAAAAGTTGCAAAATAACAAATTTTTAGGTGGCAACCCTATTTTCAAAAAAATTTTGGAATTTTAAAATTCTGACAACGGATTCGGAATCAGCGACCCATTTTTACCTAGTGTTTGCCCCAGCCTCGAATTCGCGAAAATAAGATATTTTAAGGTGGCAACCCTGTCCGCCATTTTGAAAATTCAAAATCTGACATCAGATTTGAAATCAGCGACTCCCTTTTACTAAATGCTCATTTAAAAAAATTGCAAAATAACACATTTTTAGGTGGCAACCTATTTTCAAAAAAATTTTGGAATATTAAAATTCTGACAACGGATTCGGAATCAGCGACCCATTTTTACCTAGAGTTTGCCCCAGCCTCGAATTCGCGAAAATGAGATATTTTAAGGTGGCAACCCTATCCGCCATTTTGAAAATTGAAAATCTGACATCAGATTTGAAATCAGCGACTCCCTTTTACTAAATGCTCATTTAAAAAAATTGCAAAATAACACATTTTTAGGTGGCAACCCTATTTTCAAAAAAATTTTGGAATTTTAAAATTCTGACAACGGATTCGGAATCAGCGACCCATTTTTACCTAGAGTTTGCCCCAGCCTCGAATTCGCGAAAATAAGATATTTTAAGGTGGCAACCCTATCCGCCATTTTGAAAATTCAAAATCTGACATCAGATTTGAAATCAGCGACTCCCTTTTACTAAATGCTCATTTAAAAAAATTGCAAAATAACAACTTTTTAGGTGGCAACCCTATTTTCAAAAAAATTTTGGAATTTTAAAATTCTAATCTAAAATAAGATATTTTAAGGTGGCAACCCTATCCGCCATCTTGAAAATTGAAAATCTGACATCAGATTCGACATCAGCACCCCCCTTTGAAATCCCTTTACGTAAAACCTTTTTTCATCAACCATTTGGTAGTACTCTCAAATCAACACTTGAGAATGTTGAGTATTCTATTCTAAACATTCTCAACGCACAAGCGCACATTCCATTCCATTCTAAGCGCTTCGAATGCATATTCCATTCCATTCTCAGCGCTGAGAATGGTCATTCCATTCCATTCTATTTTTTTGAGAATGTGTTGAAACGGCTTTTGAATGCATTCGTGCAGCCCTTTAATCAACAGTAACGGACCACTGTGAGTACCCTGCGGTATTCCAGAAAAGGCATCTATAGCCACTTCCTACAGTGGAACCAATTTTAACGAATAGCTTACGGTTGGTTAAAAAATTAAAAAATAATTCTAAAAGTGATTCTGAAAACCCAAACTTTTTCAATTTTAATATGAGGATCCTATGATCTACTTTATCGAATGCCTTAGAGAATGCCTTAGAGATGACTATGCTCTCCATAGCAATTGTGATATGGTTAGAAATTAAAGCCAAATTAGTACAAGTTGATATTACCATAATACCATGCTGAAAGTCACTGATATTATTTTTAATAAGTTGATACATTTTCTTGTGAATAATATTGTCAAATAGTTTCGCAAATGTACCTTGCTTAACAATAGCTCTGTAATTGATGACATCTCCACGATTACCTAATTTAAATATCGGAATAATGAAACAAATTTTCCAAATGTCCAAAAACTTTTTTGATTTCAGGCACATGTTATATAACATTGAAATAGGCTTTGCGATTGTATTATAGCATGCTTTAAAGAAACCAGGTGGAAACCCACCTTTTTCGTTTTTGAAACTTGTCTTCAAGTCAGAAATTGCAGATATTACATCATCTTCAAAAATAGCGAAATTATCAACACCACCACTATTGTATATATCAGCAGCATTTTCGTTAAGAGGCACATTACTATGGTTTTCATACACACTTTGAAAAAATTTTGCGAAAAGGTTACATGATTCTAGAGTGTTGGAGGTTTGACCGTTGTATTCCATACTTGTTGGAATACCGTTTGAGCTACAAGCATCGTTAATATAGCGCCAAAAATGTGATGGATTAAGTTGCAATTCAGACTGTATCCTTAAAATATGTTCATTATAATGGTAATTATGGAGAAAATTAAATTCGTTACGCAATTGCTCAAAGCGACTACGGTCAGCAACACTTCGTCTATTCTAAAATTTTTTAAAAGCTTTAGTTTTAAGATTTTTTAAATGCGACAGACATTTGTTAAACCAAGGGCGCTTATTACGTCGATTAAAAGATTTAAACGGTACCAAGTCAGATGTAGGATATAAAAATTGTTCACAAATAAACACGTACGCATCATCAGGATTAGAGAACGACTCCAAAGTAGACCAGGTACAGTGGACTAAAATTCTATTTATTCCAACAAAATCCCCTTTTGCAAAGTCAAGCTCAATAGGTGTAATTAAATCAGCTTCATCAAACTTATAAAATTCATAGAAAACAGTTAATGCTTTATGATGTACGCTTTTATTGGAGATAGGGGAACAATTTGGCTCCAAGATGCTTTTAGGTCAGTAGTAACAAATATTAAATCAAGGATTCAGTTAATATCATTCTTAACTAAATTGACTTGATTCAATCGATTAGATTAAAAGAACGATATAAAAGAGGATTCAATATCCGAATTGAAATCAAAAGGCAACAGATTGTTACCCTCATATGCCCAAGAAACATTGCCCAGATTGAAATCACCCAAAACTACCATATTTTGGTTAGATGTAAGCATGTTCGATATAAATTCTATGTTGTCTAAATGATTATTATAGAGTTCGTGAACGCTATTGGGTGGAACATACGAAATAATGAAATAAATAGACTTATTACATACAAAATCTACCCTTACAGCAACTTGCTCAACCTGCTTATTAATAATCGGTAGACAAATACGTTTGAGGTTAAGATCAGCTCTGACAGCAATCAAAACGCCGCCTCCTTTAACTCTTCCTGTAGTACTTCCACATCGATCCCGGCGATAAACATGATAGAAATCATCAAAAAACTCTGCACTTGTTGAGCCAAGTTTCAGTAAATGTTAAAATATCGTACTCATGTAAATAGACTGCTAAACGAAATTGTAAGGATTTGGTTCGAATACCACCAGCATTATGATAGTACAGAGAATATGTGCGATGATTGCTGCTAAACCCTTGAGGCGACGATGCTATAGTACCATTACTTGAGTATGTGTACAGATGATTTTGATGATCCTCACCAAATGCTGATAAGTTTTGATAAGACTGAATAGAGATAGAAGAACAATGCTCTTGGCTTAAGATAAGATTGGCATTGTTACAAATGACATTTGTAGTAGCACACCGGTTACTGCTGCATCTTAGTAGTTTTTTGGAGAAGGAGATGTTGTTAAAGTGTAGTTTTAAATATGATGTTTTTATGTTGAGATTGAAATAGGGCGTATGACAAAATCACGGATAATGACGCCAAAAATCAACGCAAATCATTTTATTATAGTCCGGTTCAGATACATGAATTTTGAACGAAGCAAAATCTCGTTGAATTTTACGATTAAGCTTAATACACGTTGGAGTCGTCATAGGAGATGGCAATTTAATACAAATGCCATCTGCAATATTTTCAACTGTAGTAGTAGCAGCAAGTCGTGAAATGAAGATCGTCTTCCGTGGCCGCCAACCAATGTTCAACCAAAGGTCTACTATTTGTGGACACAAGAGGCTAAATTGATGTATTCATTGGACGCTGGAGTCGATGATCAGAAGCCATGTCTGCTATGTGATCTATTCGTGCCAACGTCACGATCATCATCGGAGAGCACGATTATAGGATGAGGATTAGATATGGACTGTAGAGAGGCAACTGGACTAATATCTGACAAAGATTGATGGTGAGCAGCATGTGTTGACAAAATGTCTTCCGGGTTTTCAATAGCATCGGAGTGGTTTTTTATAGATGCAGGTAAAGTTGCAGAAGAGCCCGCAGGAGTGCAGTTGTTGGCTTAATATGTAGCCAAATTATTTTCTGCGGTGTGGCCAGAAGCAGTTTGTGTCACGGCGATATTATCTCTGTTTGCATGAGTTTGTAACGCATGAGGTTTATCCTGTATACATGGCAATGCAATCTTGTTAGAATCCTTATCGGATGGAAGACGTGGAGTTTTTCTATGTGATTTTGAACGCAGTGATCTCCCAGTGTTTATTGATGGATTTAATTCGTCAACATCCTTCGTGGACTCAGCAGAGCAGGCGAGATGCTTTAGGGAATCAATATCTTCCACCAATGCGACAATAGAGTTGTTTAAACGCGAAAACTAATTAATTACTAATTAAGCACTGCTGTTGAAAATTTTTCTGCACTGGCACCATTGTAAGCCATTTGGTGTAGTGCTCCTTAAAGCATCACAAATTTTAGCGTTGAAGTTTATACATTTGGAGTGGAAAATTCTTAAGCAACCATTACATGAAACAAAATTGTCAAATGTGTTCCATTTTGACTTGCAGATTTCACAACCATAATTCATTGAG
The DNA here is from genome assembly GCA_914767935.1 of Coremacera marginata. Taxonomy (NCBI): domain Eukaryota; kingdom Metazoa; phylum Arthropoda; class Insecta; order Diptera; family Sciomyzidae; genus Coremacera; species Coremacera marginata. The sequence continues at coordinate 88,361,826 of OU612044.1, read as the reverse complement.
GTTATGTTGGCCGCAATATCAAGCAATCAATTAATTATTTTATGTGGAAAAATATTACAAATAGTACGAGTATCATCAGAAGAGTTAAAAAAAAAAACATGGTACTTGGTAGACCATTGGATTTTCTTTTTGTATCAATAAACGACCAAAAATATTTACTATCAGTCTTAAGCTTAGATTCCGTAGATAATAGGTAAGATTTATAAAGAAACTTATTGAAGCTATCGCATTGGTGTTGATAAAGAAGATAAATTGATTTTAGCTCTATATCGAATTTCGATTCCCTGAAACGCTTATACGCTTTGTTTTTCACATTTTTCAAGTTTCTTCAAGTCTCTTATTAATAAAGGCGGATTATTGTTGGAATTAATAATTTTTTTAGAAATAAATAAACAAATCGATTCACTGAGAATGGTCAAGAATTTTTTGTACATTCACTTTTAATCTATTCCAGATAAGATGTCTGGAAACAAATTGTGTGTAGAAAACAAGCTTCTTACGTGAGTAATTTAATATCCGTTGATCAACATGGTCTCATTTCTAGTAGATCGACAGTCACAAATCTTAATATTTTTTGTACCTATATTATTGATAATTTTTTTAAGGGATTGGAAACAGACACTATTTTCACTGACTTTTCCAAAGCATTTGATAAAATTAATCACAAAACTCTTCTTTTAAAACTTTCGCCTTTGGTTTTCACTCTCATCTTCTTAATTGGATCGAATCATATCTTATGAATCGTCGTCAAATGGTTAAAATAATAATTGCTTTTCATCTCGTATACTAGTCACATCAGGAGTCCCCCAGGGTAGCCACTTGGACCTTCTTCATTTCCTTCTTTTCATCAATGATCTGCCTCTTGTCATTAAACACTCTAAGTGCCTTCTATTTGTTGACGATCTTAAGATATTTCGATCTATCAAGTCAGTAAACGACTCCAAGTTACTTGAAATTGATCTTGATTCCATTACGTACTGGCGTCTCCAGAATGACCTTCCCCTTAGTATAAAAAATATATGAAGTTCTCACTTTTTCAAGATCTACCTCTCCCATTTTCAATAATTACTCAATACATTTAACTGTCTTAGTTAGAGTTACGATGAAAAGAGACTTAGGTTCTTCATGATACTAAACTTAACTTCAAAGATCACAATGACTTAATAATTTCCAAAGATAATTCGATGTTTTTTTTAAAAAGAATTTTTAAAAAGAAACTCAAATGATTTTACTGACCCTTACACTCTTAAAACACTACTCATCACGGGTTTGACCTCAGTTAGAATATTTCTCAATAATCTGGAATCCTTATTATCTGCTCCACTCTAAAATAATAGAGTCAGTCCAAAGACATCAAAGACTCTGTTGATCAAAAACTAAACTTCTTCATAAGCAATATTAGCCATTTATTTGATATGCATGTCCAACAGCGTACCCGTCGTGTTATTAATACAGCTGTCCATGGTTTACTCAGTCAATTGAATTGGCACTTAAAAAGCGAAATAGGTTATACAGTAGGTGGAAACGTAATCCTAATTCCTCGAACTGGGAGGAATATAGAAAAGCAAGAAACGAAGCTACAAGTTACAAAAACCAATCAAAAAAGAGGTTCTTTATGTCAAAAGTTGATCCTTCTTTACCTTCCAAAACACTCTGGAGAAACCTCAAGAATCTAAGTGTATTTAACAAAGTAAAAAATTGACCCCGATTTGATAAATGATTATTTTGTGGCAAGCTCTTCATCAACAGCAACTTCTTTGACTGAATATGAAAACAGAGTCGAAGGTCTCCTTCCTTTTGAGTTTCAATTTATGGCAGTGAGTGAAGTGGACCTAGCACGTTTTATTAAAAAAATTTCTTCTAATGCTATTGGAGTTGATGGAATCTCCATCAAGTTTATTAAATATATCCTGCCGTATGTTCTTAGTCCTCTTGCTCATATAATAAATCACTGTTTTACGACATCGACATATCCAGAGATATGGAAGTTGGCAACTGTTTTACCAATTCCAAAAAAATCAAATGCTAGCGATCCAGCTGATTACCGCCCAATAAGCATATTATCTTCGTTATCCAAGGTTTGCGAGCACCTCATAGCTGAACAAATTGCTAACCACTTAACCACATTTGGTCTCTTAAATAACTTGCAGTCTGGTTTCCGACCAGGACACAGCTGTTCCTCTGCTCTAGTAAAAATATTGGATGATATAAGAGTGTCTTATGATATGGGTCATTTGAGTTTACTTTGCCTTTTAGATTTTTCTAAAGCTTTTGATTCTGTAAACCACTCACTGCTTTGCAAAAAACTAATGGTTAACTTTGGCTTTTCTGCTGCAGCAGTTCGTTTCATGTCCAGCTACTTGAACGGGAGGTCTCAAAGAGTTAAGGTAGAAAACAATTTCTCGCTTTATAAAAAAACTACATGTGGCGTTCCCCAAGGTTCCGTGTTAGGCCCTATTCTGTTCACAATGTTTACCAATGATATTTTTAGCAAATGTAGAAATGTGACCATGCATGCTTATGCCGACGACTTGCAATTATGTATGTCTAGACCTATTGGTCTCGTTGAAGATTTGTGCGTAAGAGTCAATGAAGATTTAAATGAAGTAGCTGAATGGGCCAGGGTCAGCATGCTGAAACTTAATCCACTGAAATCTTTTGTCCTACCGATTTCTAAGTCCTTTTATAGTCATCAAGATATTCCCCCAATTTTCCTCAACGAGGCTGAGTTAAAATTCGTAAGCAAGGCCACTTACCTAGGTTTTCATATCAACTCGACCTTGTCGTGTGAAGACCATATTAACTCGTGCATAAGTAAAATATATTATGCCCTCAGAAACCTACGAATGACTGCAGCCTTAGTACCTATGGAAACGAGAAAAAAATTGGCTTTGCAGCTGTTGCTACCAATAATTACTTACGCAGAAAATGTTTACAGCATTTTCGACTCAAGATCCTCGCAAAAGATGCAAATGGCATTCAATAACATTGCACGCTACGTTTATAACCGTCGGAGGTTTGACCGACTTGACTTTTTTCTAACCAGCTGTTAGGACGTAGTTTGACAAGCTATCTTGAAGCAAGAAATTGTATCTATTTACACAAAATTATACACACGCGTAATCCTAGCTATCTCTTTGAAAAGCTAAAGTTCTGTACGTCAAGAAGAAGCATGAACCTTATTATTCCTAAGTACAATTACCAAAATTATAGCAGATTGTTTTTCGTTAGTGCCATAAGATTATGGAACTCACTTCCAAATTACATCAAAAACACTTCCGACAGTAAGTTCTTTAAGCATTTGATTCTAAATCACTTCACCTAACTCTATTTTATTTCTCTATTTAAACTTTAAAGCTCATGATGCCTTTCCTTCTTACCTCATAATGATAATGATAATGATAATTGCTGTGTTTTTTACCAAGCGAGCTGTAAAAAAACGCCCGCTTATCATAGAAATACTCGCTTAAATAACACAGGAAACTAATATTGGCTTAAAGTTTAGCGAGCAAACGAAAAAAAGTGCTTCCAAGTCATTTCTCAATTATTGTGTACTTTTTCTATGAGGGTGGCAACTGTGACTTCGGATTTGTTTTGTTTATATTTTTTGTTTACATTTTTGACAAATCAGACAATGCTTCCAAATTTTAAGAAACATTCTTAAGCAACTTAGCAGTCGTTTTTTGACTACTCGCTTGGTAAAAAACACAGCAAATGTAATGATAATGATAATGATAATGATAATGATAATCATAATGATAATGATAATGATAATGATAATGATAATGATAATGATAATGATAATGATAATGATAATGATAATGATAATGATAATGATAATGATAATGATAATGATAATGATAATGATAATGATAATGATAATGATAATGATAATGATAATGATAATGAAAATGATAATGATAATGATAATGATAATGATAATGATAATGATAATGATAATGATAATGATAATGATAATGATAATGATAATGATAATGATAATGATAATTATAATGATAATGATAATGATAATGATAATGATAATGATAATAATAATGTGTCGGTTTCAACACACTGCGCCCTTGAAGTCTCTGCTTCAATGCACTTACGCTTGATGCTCGTGATAACAAATCAACTTCGCGAAGTGTAATATTCATCATCAATTGTCCTTATTTTTTCATTTAACATCAAGAAATTTAAAGTAAATACTAGTAACATTTTTTCGGCATTTTTAATAAAGCCTTGTATAGAGAAAATTTTCTCTAAAAGAAAATATATATAAAATAACCTATTTTAAACTTGCAAGCTATGAAAACAAGGCTGGCTTACAAAAACACTGCGTTTTTTAAGTATCAAATATTAACAAATATAACAACTACGCTTCGCTTCTTTATTTGATTCTTTTCGGTGTACAAGCACAACGTAATTATTTTGAAATTCAGCGAACAAAGCGACGTGGTCCTATTTAGTTCGAGCTTGCCTGCAGAATTAATATACGTATACATTTTTGTGACCTAATTATGTTCGTAGCTGCTCTAAATGTATTCCCGCTATTTAATTACTATTTTTTGTTGATATGAAGCTTCGCTTTGGAACACCGGAACTTGCCTTTAAATTTTGGAATAATTCCGATTTTCAGCATTTGAAAGGGCCTTGACCGCGCTTCTTATGATCCATTGTGTTGTGCGTGTTGTGAAATGTTTGAACACAAATGGTCGATAACTGAACCTACAAGCTTTATTTCGACTCCAAACTGCTTATGTTCTCAAGAAGTTTTTTACGGCAGTTTTTACTCTTTGATGTTTGCAATTTCTGCAGAGAGGTGACTGTCGAACAGAAAAATTAATTCAATTGGAAAAACGTTCTGTGTCAGATGCGATCTGAACCTGGGCTCTATCGCATACAAGTAACGTACCTCAACCAGTATGCCACGACCTCCACAAGTCAAACAGTGTGATAAAATCTAAATTATGTCGAATAAAGCCAATGCCATTACCGTTTTATCTAATTTTTATGTTTTAATTTAATTTTAAATTTATTATCTTAAAAGAAAAAAAAAACTGTTTGCCGCCATTACTCTTCCAAGCTTGGAAAAACGCGAACATTTGCACCATTTAACTGTACATCTTATTTTTTCCTTGATTCACAGGCTGATAATGTTAATGCGGCCACCCAGAGCATATCATAACTTGTATTGGCCTATTTGCGTCTCACTAAGCAATCTAAATTGTAGCACATACTTTAGAATAATAAATTAAGTTCTTCACCTTTTTTTTAGTCATAGTTTTATCAATTCCTTAAAGTTTTTCTTTCTTTTAGAAGATCAGTATATAACAAGAAATATCTATTATGTCTTTTTATAATTCATTTATTAATTGTTTTAATCCAAAACCTGATTTCTTATTTTTACTGTGTAAAACTTTAATATTGATATCATATATTACTTATATTTCAGAATTTTTAAACCGTCAGAATTTATCGTTGGGAGTGACCAGACAACATTACATATGAGCAAACAAAATAGATTTAACTCAAGTCTACTGGACTCAACTAAAGGAAAAAGTGCTCTTCAGGTCGACTTTAGTTACAATAAATCACCTGACGCACTTTTAAGTTCAACTAAGTCAGCAATTAGAAATCGTAAGAATAATTTATTTAGAGGAGAATCAAAAGATAGCAGAATATCAAATTCAATTAACCCATCAACCTTCAATGAAAAATGTGGATACAAATTGACATTGTCAAGCTCTAATTTAGCTTTGGAAAATATTTGTAGCACTCTTATATCCAACTCTTTTACTACGGACTCAAAATTAAAAAAATGCGACGCATCCATTGCGAATGTAAACAATAATGAAATTTTAACTTCTACTATGAGTCGGAAGTTTCAAGACATAAAAAGTGAAGGAACTGCAGAAACAAAACAAAAAAAGAAGCGTAAGCGCGAGTTTAATAATAGCATGGGTACCAAAGATGATGCATCAAATATTAACGAATTAGCGTGTAGTAAAAAACGATTGCGTAAATGTTTAAAAACTGATGAGGATTATGATGTCTATATGGATAACCTTGTAGTACAAATGAAACATATGACTTCACTTGATGTTTTAGAGCCAAATCTTGACCAAAACTTTGCTATATGTAATATGCAAGGGACGAATGAAAGACTAAAATTATTGAAAAACAAAGATTTGTTGTTAAATAATTTTGATAGTCATCAAATCAATCCACAATTTTCAAATATTTTGGATTTTTACGAAGAACAACCTTTTGGATTCTTAAAAAGTACATTAAAAAATAATCTTCTTCACATGCAAAACGATTTCTATGATCAAGAATTCTTAAATTATTCTTTTGCGAATGAACAGAAAAAAATTCATAAATTTCTGAACTCTATGAAAAGTCGTAACTTTGATCTCTCTGAAAACAAATTCATAAAGAATTATAGATCGAATCCAAGTGTTATTCAATGGCCACACACATCTTTTCCCGGCTTGATGGTTGTTAACAATGTTGATCGAATGATAGGAAGGCAATCTCCCGTTATACCTTTCGTTAAACCAATATCGGTCAAATGCGATTCATTTTATGCAACTTGGTCGTCGGATACTCATTCTAAAAACTTGATCAATGTGGACGTTTTCGAAAATGCTTCTAAAATGGATTCTGATATTAGGTAAGCGCCAACCAAGTATATTTTTGAGCCTTATTGCAAATGATTTAAAATATTTATTGTATTGAGGTAATATTGTATTACCTAAATTACCTTCACCTAGACCGAAACGAAAAATACCCTCACTTAAAGAACTATAAAATGCTTATGTACCCTAAATGATTACACGTTTTATGAACCTTTTTACCATTCTTTTCACCCAGTAAAACAACTACTTGGTTTAAATTTAGTGAAAAATAATAGAGTTTTAGCACAAAGAATTTCTTAAAAATGTATTCTAATGAACTTTTTCAATGATATTTCTAATTCCCGATTTTTAAATTTTAAATAAATTATAAACTACGTATGGATAATAGGGAATAACACTCCTGATAAAAGTTCCTTAGTGATAAAAACTTGCAAATGGATGAAAACAAATTTGGATATTTTTTTTTAACCCTTACTGGCCCATCTCCGTGACCTTTTGTAAACGCAAAAAACCGATGTTTTGCTATTTTTGCAGCATAGCATCCATGCTATTGAAGTGACGTCATTGCAATGTATTAAAAAATTGTAGCTAATTTTAATACAAACTTTTTGGTATGCGGCTTAACTTCTGAGACATCTGGTTAGCGAGATATATATATTCTTATAAGAAAAATCAGAGGTTTAGCAAAATTCCTATTTTTTTCACTTTTTGATTTTTATTAAAAAAAACTATTCCAGATGCTATTTTGAAATGTTCCACACCAATTTTTATTAATGCATTATCCATCTTTTGGTGCCAAAGACTTAACTCTAATACTACGTTCACATTGAGAGCTAAATGCGCATTTACGAAATTGAATGTATATATTTGTCTCTTTTACTCTTACAAGGAGCATACGGCCACGCATTCTAAATTGCTAATGCGAATTTCGTTAAATGCACATTTAGCCCTCAGTGTGAACATAGTATAAGACTTTATCTTAACCCATACCGGCCCAACTACCCAATATCCCTTAATTTTCTTCAAAAATTACAAAAATAAAATACCTTTTACGGAGTTAAGTTTTTTTATTGAACTTTGAATTCAAAGTTTCGGTTGGAAAGCAAAATTATTTCTGTCAGCAGCAAATTGGTTTTTAGTATGAAATGAAGGCATTATGCATCGATGGCGAATTTTAGCGATAATATATCCCTTACGTTGGGACTCGCTCGAAATGTGTTTTGAGGCCTTTGTCATTGTTTTGACGCACCTACGGCCTGCGAATGGCACGGTAAGTTTCGAAGCTCGATATCAAAGTTCTTTTCTTCTCCTGCAGCATTTAAGATCGTCCCTTCGAACTGAGGATCAGTGATTTTATGTTTAGCCAGTCGTACTATATTGTCTTTTGTAATCAAAAGTTCGCGTAAGATTGGTGGCGCTTGTTGGTCAGGAGAAACTAATTGCCAAAATAAAATCATATTGCTTAAAATTTTACCTGGTGCTCGATGCTCAAAGTTTTCTGGTACTATGCCTGTCGAAATGATTCCGCAAATATCTATCAGGTATTTGCTGTCTGTATTCAGCAAAGCCGTGTTCAAATCTTTTAAATCTTCGTCGAAGTATATTTTTTTGAAGTCTACAATTGGCATCTCCGTACAAGTTTTTAATTATCCGTCAATTGGACCGGTGAAGTTGTTTGGGTCTTTCGTTGCACCGATATATTTCTTCATCAACACACGCAATGCTAATTCATTCGCGTGCAGCAAACACACAAACCATTGTACAGGTGAGCCCATTTTCTTTCACATTCGTGCCATCGCAACCAATCGCTTTGATTGATGACAAGTCAACATTTTTGTCTATGACACGGTTCTTGATTGAGTTCATAATAGCGACCGATGTGCTTTCATCAACTGTGACATGGAAAAAAAAGAGCGAAGAGGAGTAATATAGAAATGTGTTCTTTTTATTTTCTTCAGGCATCCATTCTCGTATTCCAATGATAGGTCTGTTCTTCCATTGAAGAAGAAGCATGGACGGTTACTGCTTGACTGATACCTTCCGCAGTCATCATTCGAAGTGCTCGACGAGCCCTATAAACTTTCATACGATCGACAACGTATTGTTTATCTTGGGACGTGATCAACCCGGCATCTAAATAAGCTGCCGATACAATTGCTGCTGTGGCTGTATCAGATATATCGTATCTGTTTGCTGTTTTCGCAACATTAGTAATAGACAACCAGTTGAAAGTCTGATCATCCCTATCCCAACCAGAGACTAGTTCAGATCCATTACAAGATCCGGATGATGTTGATGATCCCTGTGTCAATAATATATTTGAGATGTCTGCACGCGCACGCTTAGCCGGAAGATAACCAGCAGCTGCAGAAGAAGAATAAGAGACGATTGGCTGACTTTTTGATTGAGGTGCTTCATTTGTATCCCGATTCTGACGATTCAGTCGTCTATCTAGGACCTCCGAGGTAAGTAAATCCACTGAACCGATCACCATTTTGCGTTCAGTACGCTGGTCTATAAGAAATGCATGTTTTATTGGATTAACTTTATCACTTCTTTTGCAAACGAACTTCTCAAGGTCCTTACATTTACAACTGCTTTCGAAAACTGGTTTCGAAATTCTTGGTTCAGAGCTTTTAGTATTCCAAGAACTCTTTGAGAAGTATTGGTTGGAAAGGTTGCTTTGTTCAATAATTGTATAATTTCTAACAATACACTTTTTTCGGCTTCTTTCCTGTCTACGTTTTTAAGTTGTTTCGCGTAATGACGCGCTACAATCACATCTTCACCTGTTGGTAAACTTCTTGTCAGTAGTTCGAGAGGATATCAGTTAAATATATCTACCTTTCGACGAAGCATTTTACTTTCGTTTATTCAATACACTGTCACTTTATAGTTGAAAAAACTAGAAACAGCAGTTTTACCACAACATAGCCAAGAAAACGAATGAAACAACATAAGCCAAAAGCCACAAGCTAGAAGTTTATTTACTGCATATGCGCCCGTCAATTCGCTAAACGCAATGCAATAAAAATGTGTGTAAGCTTATGAGAGAGATTTTTAAGCTGGAAGTTCATTCGATGCAGTTGCGTTTCGCGTCCGTTTTCTCTCTGGCGCAATAAAATAGAAGTATGTATGTAAAAGCTTATGGGAGCGAGTTCAATGCTTGTGAGCGTAGCTCAGAAAAAACGCTGAGGTATGCACTCATGCTTGCATCAGTGTGGATAGAATATGAGTAGCGTGTGTTCAGGGTTTAATATATACTTATTTTTTGGTGAGAATACTCTGAATGTTAAGCGAATGTTAAAAAGCAGTTCTCTGGTATGTAGCGTTTTATCACGAATTGAGTTGCTATGCAGTAATTTAAATTCTATCAGTTCAGGAACGTAAAAAATATTGAAAAAGTGGGGAAGAAGTAGAACACTTGAAATCGGTATCGGGATTTTTTTTTAAGTTTATAAAAATATGTAAAATTTAGTTAAATTTATCGTTTTTATTATATATCTCGTCAACCAGATATAGAACTTGTTGTGTTACTAGTGGTGGCACTTGGAGGACGTTGGCCAGCGAAAGCAGCAAGAAATTCGCGTTGCACTTGTCGTGTTGCTGGTGGTGGCACTTGGAGGATATTAACAAAAATGAACGCTGCACTTACTTGTGCTGCTTGTGAAGGCACTTGGAGATCGTTGACCAGCGAAAAAAATTAAATTTTGTGCGTAAAACTATACTTTTTAATCTTACAACTTTCACATCGAGAAACCGCTTTTTTTTATTCTTTTTTCCCTTAACTTTCACAATCAAAAACCGCGCTTTTTTCTTTTCTATTCTTTTTTCCGCTTTCAAAGGAAACGTCAAATAACGAAACAAATGTCATTTATTGCCTTGCAATTGTTAGGCACACTAACGTCATAATCAGACAATTTCCTAGCAACTGACAATAATTTGACAACTAATACAGATTATGAAATATTTATGACAATTGTCTGGTGTAGACGCAGCGTTACTCGTAATTCTGAAATAGTGTCTTGCGATTATGGTCTGGATACTTTCTTCTATAATCTTGAACAAGCTGTATAAATGAAAGGTGCTGCAAATTTATAACTAAGAAAGTAAAGAAGAATTAATTATATAGAACGGAATAAGAGCGTTTGCCAAAACTGAGAATTTTATGACTTTGAGAATTTTATAACTTAAACATGGGCAACCCAATTTTAATAGAAATATTTTAGCAACCCTGGAAATTCAAAAATTTTCGAAAGAAAAATATATTTTTAAGAATTATTGAAGTCATTTCAGAAGAGATATGTATATGTTTTTTGAATTTTTTTTAATTTATTTTTTTTGTTCGATATGCCCGAAAAGAGCACTTTAAAGATTCTTGAAATAAAAGTTTAGTTTCAACAGTTATAACTTCTTGATTTGATTTTTGGTTTTTTAAATTTTTTGCTCAGAATAGCTCAAAAATATTCTTAGTTCATTTCTTGTTTGCATTTTTCAAAATTTGTATTTTTGAGTTTTTAGGAATTTTTTCGTAAAATATTTAAAGTCAATTTACAAAAAGGCATACTTTAAGCAAAAAATTTCGTAACGACCTAATTATTGAACGTACTTGCACCATTTTTTGTTTCTATATTAGGTATAGTTTTAGAAAATATTTCCACGACATTCTACTGAATTATTTTAAAATTTGTATTTTTGCGATTTTTTTTAATACAACAAGAAAAAAAGTTAGATTTTTTTTTTAGATTGTAATTTAACTCTGATTTTCATGTTTGGTAACTCATTTTAAAGAAAAACTAAATGAAAAACGAAATGTGTACGAGTTTTTTGGAGCTTATAAAAATTAAATTGGGGTTTTTGGAAAAACAGCACTATTTTCACATATAAATCAGATATTCAATATAGAGATCGCTTGAGGCACGTTTAAATATCAATATTTTTTCCTCAAAATTTCGCTGTTGACCTCCGTCATGTTAAGGAACAAAACCCTGGTGCGTAATTCGTTACTATCGAAAAAAAAACAAGGACCACTCTAGTGTACATTAGCCTGGCACTTAATATTTTTTTTTTCAAGTTTAGTAAGTCTTACCATCTCAAAAGTTGTCAAAGCAATTAAAATCAACTCAAAATTTTTTTGAGAGGAATCCAATATGTAGAAAGGATCTCCCCACATTTGTATGGGGGACCACTTTTGTGATCGTATAAGGGGCCAGTATGAAAATTTTATTTTTTTTCAAAATTGAGCTTTTCAAACCATTTAGTAGTTCGTAGCAGTTCATAGTAGTTCGCAGCAGGGCCGCATTAACCACACACGTCACCTCTCACTAGACATTTGACCATTGTGTAAACAAAGATGGGAGCCGAACCGCTGTAAGTTTACCCTCTACTGCACACAAAGCCATTTATGGCTTTTCAAATTTGAATTTGCAACGGCAATTAGCAGTTACGAAATTGCATTAGTAGGCGTTTGTGAATGTGAGAAAAATGTTGCAAAGCTGCAAAAACCTGCAAAGAAAATCTCAGTCTAGTTTATCAGTGCACGTTGTCACTTCGTAAAATATACAAAATAAAACATTTATTTTTCTAAGTTCGTGAGTGCAAAACATCGCAAAACTGATTTGAAGAGTTTTTTCTTAATTCAATGTTTCAATCTTAAACCAGAAGTCAAACAACTAAGGTAATCAATCGTTAATTAATGACATCTTTGTGAGTTGAACAAATTCATTGATGTCATATGCCATGAGGCACATGTTAATTTGTAAAAATTGAATTACATTTGAATTTTTGAAAATCTGTCGTTTGTAGTGAACTTTTAAACAAAAAAAACGTTAAATGTCGTCGACAATTAAGTCAAAATGCAGCACGCGTGCAACTAATAATTTGGACGTGTATTTGGTCGGCATAGTTGATTTTTCAATAAGAGGTGCCAAGTTACCATCGATGCGTCAAGTACTGCTCGTGTTGTATTACAACACACGTGTTTTAAAATTAACAATACGAGAAAGTGCATCGTTAGTCATCCGAGAAACAGTAATTTTTTGGAACAAAGCTCGGATTCCGACCCGCCAAGATTATAATTGCGTGGAAAAACTCATTTGTCTTCACGAAAAATATGGAAATGTCATAAAACACAAAACTAAAAAAGACAAAACAGGAAAAAAAGTACAAGCTCAACAGAAGTTGGAAGATGATTTCGTCGCGACTTTAGACAATCTTTTTGACATTGCGCATAATGATGCATTAACATTGATAAAAACTGAAGAAGACAGAGAATTTCTTCTGAAACAACGAGAAAAGGGCCGTCCTGGATGTATGCTTGGTGTGGACAGAATTTTGGCTGAAAGAGAGAGAAAACGAAAGGAACGTCAAGAAAAGTTGAACGCTCAAAAACAAAAACCGGATGAGAAAGTCAAACAGCAAGCGGGTAAATATAATTAAAATTGTAGTTAGATTTGTATTTATTTTTTTAATAAATTCGATACGTTATTATCAGAGTCACACTCCGTCATCGATATAAACCAGTATTTTGATGAAGTGAGTACAGATAACGACGATTATAATGCATCACATGATTCTCAAAGTGAAAGGGACGACGAAAACACAATCGGTTTGAAAACAAAGAGAGGAACAGTTGATTTTATCGACGAAAGAATTATCGCAGCTCTTGATAAATGTAAAGTTACTAGTCGATTAGCCGTTCATCTTTTAAGTGCTATTGCTGCGGGCTTGGGACATCAAATTGACAAATTGATCGTCAACCGTAAATCAATTGAAGACAGGCGAAAGAAATATCGAGAAATGATGTCGAACAAAATGAAAGCGGACTTTGCAAAAATTGTAAATAAATATATTGTAGTAGTGAGTAAAATTAGGAGTGCTATTATTTATCACATTCCAGTTAGAAAAACAACACGCTCTGACTGTTCATTGGAATGGAAAGCTTCTCCCGGAAATGATTGGTCAAAACAGAGCGGAAAAAGAGGAACGACTTCCCGTAATTATTACATCGCCTGGTATTGAAAAACTACTAGGAATTCCTTCGACACCAAATAGCAGAGGCGAAACAACGGCCAATGCGGTATTTCAAACTCTTGTTGAATGGGGAGCTCTTGATAAAGTTGTGGCAATGTCATTTGATACTACTGCTTCCAATACTGGTCGACTCAACGGAGCCTGCAAATTCCTTCAAGATCGCATTGGTCGTAATTTGCTACCACTAGCATGTAGACACCATATTCATGAGGTATATTTACGTAAAGCATTTGAAATTAAATTCGGCAAAACGACAGCACCAGGTGTTCAACTATTTGAAGTTTACCGGAAAGCGCGAATCGAAAACAAAATCGACGTTGCAGACTTCGAATCCGGCGTGAGTAACAAATTCGTTCGCCAAAAAATATCTGCGGAAGTTGCTCGAGATGTGATTTGTTTCTGCAAAAAAGAGCTCGAAAATTCTCAACCACGTGCCGATTACAAACAATTTTTAAATTTGACTTTGATTTTTCTAGGCGAAAAAGTCAATAATTTCAAATTTCCTCTACCAGGAGCAACAAGTAATGCACGTTGGATGTCCAAAGGCATTTATATTTTGGAAATATTTATTTTTCGTAAGCAACACGTATTGGACTTAGAAACCGTAAATAAAATTCGTGATTTAAGCATTTTTATAGTGACTCTGTACGTCAAAGGTTGGTTTCACTGCACACGAAGTATTTCAGCTCCAAGAAGAGACTTACAATTAATAAAAGATGTCATAAAATATGCAAAAATTGATAAAGAGGTATCAAATGGAATTTTGGAGCGAAAGGCGGATCATTTGTGGTACCTGTCCGAAGAAACTGTTGCTTTTGCCTTTTTTGATGATAAAGTATCGGTTGAAGTAAAACAAGAAATGATAAAAAATCTCAGTCGGCCGTCTAAGCAATGCGAACTGAAGATCACCATTGACAAAGACGACAACATCCGAAACTTTTCTTCAAAACAATTAAGTGACTTTGTTACGCAGAAAACTTTAAAGTTCTTTCATCGCTTCAACATTTCAACTGATTTCCTTCAAGAAAATCCATTGGATTGGTCAGCGAAAGAAGCATATACGTCAGGTGTAGCCATATGCCGCGGGCTACACGTCGTAAATGACACAGCTGAACGAGGTGTAAAATTGATTACGGAGTTCAATTCCATTTTGACGACAGATGAACAACAAAAACAATTTATCATTCAAACAGTTCTATTTTATAAAATGAATCATCCAACTTACCGGAAATCCGATCTTCTGAATGAGTATATGTATGAATTCGATGACGACAATCATAATTGCGATAGTTATGAAAGTTAATTTAATGCATTATAAGAATAATTATATTCCATAAAATAAGTTTTTCTATGTATAAGCTATTGAATTTAAAGATAAATCTTTCGAAAATTTTAATTTCGAAAAAATTTAACAATTCCCCATACTGTCCTCCTATACGATCATAAAAGTGGCTGGGGAACTCCTTTCCACTTATTGGATTTTTCCCAAACAAATTTTGAGTTGTTTTTAAAGGCATTAACAACTTTTGAGAGGGTAAGACTTGGCAAAATAGAAAATCTATTGTCACTAGGGCCAGTCTAGTGTACATATACGAGCTGCAAAATTATCTTAAAACAATAAATAAACAATAAATAATTAGTAAACGTAAGTTTACTTTGGAAAAAAATATACAAAAAAAAAATCCCTAATTTATTGTTCTCTTTTTTCGCTCTCTCTTGCTCCACAAATTATGATGACTTTTCTAACTAGCTTATAACACTTTTCTTAAATAAATAGCACAAAATAATACAACCTTAGCACACAGAAAAATAAACTTTAGCACATATAAATTACATGGCACCATCTAGCACCAGAGTACAAAAACCTCTGGTTGACGCTCGCAGCTGCACAAAAACGAGCACCTCAGAATGAAAAACGAAACTTCGTACAGTGACGAAGTCCCAGTACGAAACAGTGCCAGCGAAAACAATGGTTTTTCATAAAATTTTAGAATAAATCTTTCAATAATTTAAATACAGTTTTAATTTGATTTTGTGTTTACGGCTCAATTGGCAAAATGCATTCTTTCTGGACAGGTCTGTTCAATCGGCTCGTTTGCGTATCTATCACTACGGATCGTACTAGCTTATCCGTGCTCATAATTACCTCGCACACCTTTCCCAGTGCCCATTGTGCTGGTGGAAAATTTTCTGCTTTTATCAGCACTAACTGTCCAACTTGTAAGTTTTCTCGCTCCCTGCGCCATTTTTTCTCCTGGAGACTGTTCAAATAATCGGTTTGCCATCTATCCCAAAAGTGATGCACCATAGTCTGACGTTGCTTCCAGAATCTGATACCTTCATTGTTCGGTTGTTCTGGTAAAACCAGTGACTCGCCAAGTAGAAAGTGCCCCGGTGTAAAGGCTTGCACATCTGTTGGATCATATTCGAAATGTGAAAAATAAAAAAAAAAAAAACAGAATTACTATTATGTTTGAAGTGTTACATGAAAGCTAATTATTTTCTATACATATGTGGTGTGTTGATAGCTGTAATTTTTTTTTGTGCATACAATATATGTATGAACATATGTATCATTTAATTTATACATACATACATATATGGGAAAAAAACATTACTTTGATGTACAGTGACTCAAAAAAGTTTAACAACACATTTAACTTGAATAGACAACAAAATAAAATTCTCAAAATTATTAAATGGTGTCATAAAATTTCTATAAAAAAACAATAAAATTTAAAAATAAAAATTGATAGTACAAATTTAAAGTAATATAAAAAACGGATGATAACCAAAAAACTGAAAAACTAACATTAAGATTATAAAAGGTGAAATAAAATTAGAAAAAGTTGCTACGAAAGAAATAACAACAAAAAGGTGTAAAATTTAAAGAAATAAATTGTACAACTGGCATTAAAATTATAAAAGTAAAAGTGTCACCTCATACTAAGAGAAAAAAAAAACAAAAAAAAAAAAAAATAAATAAAACAAACTTAAATAAAAAAAAAAAACCAAAACCAACATGAAAACACATAAACAAACACAAACAAGATTGAAGATACACTAAAATCGATTTGTTAAAAATATTTGTATATGTACAAATATCAACAATAATTTTCAATTGACAAAAAAAAAAAAACACAAATATCAACAATAATAACAACAACACAAAAGCGACAACAAAAACAATTTACATCGAAAAAAAGAACAATATCAACAATTAGAAATCTATAATTTAAAACAAAAACTTTCAAAAACAAAAATGAATCATGACCAAAAAATTAAAACTACACTATTAGACAAACAATTAAAACTAGTATAAACTAGATAATACATAAAAACCAACAGAATGTGACACAACCAAAAATAAAAAAATAAAGAAAAAACTACAATAAGAATCTCCATTTTAATTAATGCAGTTATAATATTTTTAATTCATTCATCTCAATATCCAAATAATTTCATTTCAATATCAGCCATAAAAAAATCAAGCTGAGCAAGCACAACAACAGCAACAAACCACAAAAAAACCGTGTCCTACAATTATTCAAATAGCAATTAACAATAAACCTAACATACAGTGCTACAGTTATACACAGTGCTACAAATATTCAAAATTAAAAATGTTGTAAGGACTTAAATTGAAAATAACATTAAACTTGGTGTAGAAAACAAAAACAAAATACAAATTAGTGAAAAATTACACAGTGTTGCAATCGAAAAAACAACAACAAATATACATGATACAATGGAAAAAATACAAACAAAACTAAGACGCAAATAAACATATAAAAGTAAATATAATAATAATGAAAACATTAAGTGCACAACAACAACAAAAAGAGCACACAACGCAATAAACTATAAATATATTATTATTATTTAAGAAAAGTGTTATAACAGCAAGTGCACACTATACAACAAAACAACAAGTAAACACAATCAAGTGCACAATAACAACAAGTCACACGATGCAACAACAAACACACAATTACAACAAGTGCACACAATGCAACAAATTTAATATAAAAAACGATGGCACAACAACAACATGAGCAGAGATTACAACAATTACGAATATCAAGAAAATAACAGCAACTCGAAACAATAACAACTAAAACTTCATAAAGCATCGACGTTTGATGAAATATTTATTTTAGTTTATATAAAATAAGTCTCTCTTTAATTTAAACTTCAGAAATTTTATACCTTGAATAACTTATTCATTAAAGCATTAATTATTCACCTATTACTTAAACATTACTTATCTTTTACTTGCTCATTACAGCTTATGAAATTCAGTTTAAAATTATTCATATTATAAAATACTTACCTATTATTTAATTATTAAATTTAACTAAAGAAACTCAAATTACAAACATTATTATTATTATTAATTACTTACCTTATTACTTGCATATTACCTACCTATTACTTTTACTTATTCACATACTACTTACATATTACCTGTTCAGTATAGTTTATATCAAATAAAAGTTACTTTAAATTCAACTGAAGATGCTCATACATTAAACATTACATATATTACTCATTATTTAAAATTACTTATCTATTACTTACTTATTACTTAGTCATTACTTAGCAATTACTTATTATAGTTTATATAAAATAATATTCTCTTAAAATTGAAACATGAAGAAACTTTTGATAAATTTTACCTTTTGCTAACCTCACCTTTAGCCAGTTTTATTTTTGCTAAGAAATATAAATTAATTGGTTTGATAATTTTGTAAATCAATACTTCGGTCTTGTCTTTAATTTTGAACTACTTAACGTTATATTAAATTACATACCCAACATTTGAATTTAAAATATATTATAAAATAACATAGCATATTTTATACTTTTATACCATAATGTTTATGCATTTTACAAATGATTTCCTGAAATAAAAAACACTTGATTTAAAAAAGAAATGGAAAAGTTTTCCTTCAATGTTAGACTTTGAAAGTAAATTTGCGATCTTGTGCATAGAGTTTACTAAAGTATCAAAGCGGTTTTTGCAGAATCGTCCTCTCTCAAAGAGCAAAATAAAAAAGTTTACTCATAGAGTCCTACAATTCTTTAATAATATTTGTAAATGAAAGCATTAAACAATGTCCAAGTGACAAAAAGAACGCAATAAATGAAAAAATTTTACGTTGTGGAGATATATTAGTTAGTTGTTTTGGTAGACTAGAGGCTAACATAAAAGTGGCACAGTATTCGGGTCTATTAGGTTTAGTTAAGGCAGACATACAGGATTTAGTTGAGAATCTAACTAATATTAAACGTTATTCTTCTTTACCATCACTGAAGGATACATTAGACGTTCTAATCGCAAATCATTTAGCCACAAGCTCACCAAAACTTTGAATATTGACAATTATTACGTCAAAATGGCTTCGACCAAACAAAATAGAACATTTATAAGCATGTATTCGTCAATTATTCACGAAAACTATAACGGAGATCCATTAGCATTAGAATTCTTTATAGATAAAATAACTTTGATTGAAGATTTGATAGATGCAACCTTGACATGCACTTTCATAGCGTTTATTAAATCAAAGCTAGAGGGTAAAGCTCGTGAAGCTCTGCCTACAAACATAAGTGAAATCAATGACATTAAAAATGCACTACGCAATCGTATAAAGCCGGACAACTCTAAAGTAGTCGCAGGTAAAATTGTTTCACTTCAGGTAAGAAATAATAACTACTCTCAATTTGCCAAGCAAGTCGAAGAGCTATCCGACTCTTTAGAACGTTCTTTAATTATGGAAGGGGATAAGTCAGGCAAAAGTCAGGCACACGAAATGTCGGTTGAACAAACAGTCAATGTTTGCAGACTAAATGCTAAAATGGATTTAGTTAAATCCACACTAGCATCTACAGCCTTTACCGATTAAAAAGATGTCGTAGCGAAGTTGATTGCTGAGCAGACTAACGAAGTAAAAGAGCGACAGAGACTGTCTTTGCGCGCGTCCTAACACTACTTTAAACAATTATCGTTGTAATAGATACAGTAATTTTAACAATTCCAATCGCCCTAACAATTTCAGTAATTATAACACTCTTAATCATTTTAACAACTATCGTAGAAACGGAAAGTATTATTTTAATAATACTTGCGGGAATGGAAATTTTAGCTATAACGCGAACCGTGTGAACAACTCCCAAGATCAAAGAACTAATTAAAGCAACAATAACTACCGAAGAAATAATCAGCTTGTTAATGATAACAATAATTTCACTCACAGCGTTCGCTCTAGTAATATTAATTGAAATGTAGGCATTCGCAATTTTAACGCGGATGTCCCTCAGCGGACGCTGGGGGAGGAAAAATCAAGAAAACTAATAAAAAATAGTCCCATAAAAGCAATTTACTGCTTAAATTTGAATTATTCCGATTACATAGAAATTCATTTTACTGACTCCAACAAGAGATGTACTTTTCTAATACACACCCAGGCTGACATTTGATTAGTAAAACGTTTTAATATTAATAAGTATACAAAAATCAATTGTAATGAAATAGTAAACATTACTGGTATAACGTCAAATAGTATTATAACCTTACCATATCTACTAATCTGTTGATATCTAACTGTTTGATCCCACAAATTTTACATCTTGTAGAAGACGATTTTCATATACCGTCCGATGGTATTCTCGGAAAAGACTTTCTAAAATCAAATAATTGTAAAATCAGCTATGAATCCAATTCAATTTCAATATGTGTGGGCAATACAAAAATAGATATTCTAATATTGCATGAAACAAGCAGTAATGCGCTCGTTTTGCCACCAAGATGCGAAGTTTTTCGTATTTTTAATTTAGGCAAATGTCCACAACCAGCTTTCATTGATTCACAAGAAATTTGTAGTGGCGTGTTTACAGTGAAGTGTATTGTTGATATCAATAAACTGTTGCGTGCCTAGCATTTGCCTACACTTGAAGTGCTGTAAGAATAGTTGTTGATATTCTACATTATTACTTCTACCGACTAGCTCACATTGGTAGAACCTAGCAGGAACCGCAAACAAACTAATTTATAACTACACTTTGCCATCAAGGCATCCGCTGTTGTAAAATGCCTGCGGTCTACCCACTCCCTATCAATCTAAAATTGATCCGTGGCCACTGTTCAACCTCGTTTTCAGCGACCTTTATA
Source organism: Coremacera marginata (assembly GCA_914767935.1). Lineage (NCBI taxonomy): Eukaryota > Metazoa > Arthropoda > Insecta > Diptera > Sciomyzidae > Coremacera > Coremacera marginata. The sequence continues at coordinate 88,340,979 of OU612044.1, read as the reverse complement.
AGTAAAAAAAAACTATCAGTTACCTTATTTTACCTGTTGCCCTATTCCATTCATATTCCCACCCATTTAGGAGATTCTAGGTATTCATTTTAAATTCAACATATTTATTGTTCAAAGAAAAATAAAAGGAAACATACCTACGTCAAGCTTGTGATTTAAGTTGAGGTTCTTTTACAATTTTCAATTGCTCTTAATTTTAAGTGACTTTAGATTTTGCTCATCAGGCACCATGCATTAAAACTTTGACCAACTTATAACCTTGGCTTACTATACTGTTTTTCTGACTTACAATTTTGGATTCCAGAGGAATGTGCAGCCAAATTATGATTCCCGATGAATGTGCAGACAAATTAGCACCGTTTTAAAGTGTTTTTTTTTTTTGTTTTCGTTGTGTTTTAATACTTGGCGTAATCCTGCGAAGTTGAGCGCTCAAATTTTCAAGTTGAGCGCTCAGCGTAGATGTTGCTGCGTTTTCTAAGGAAATGAAAATTTAAAAAAATATTGTTAAAAATGCATGGCTTCGATGGACAAAATAAAAAGTATTAATTATGTAATTATTTTCTAATTGCATTCAATTAAATTGTATGGGAAACGAAAAAATATATGAAGCATATATATAAAAAAAATATAAATAAATTGTTGCGGCTACTATGGTGACGGCGGCTTGAAATAGCGAGTTAAAGATGAGGCTGGTCATAGCCTTCTGCGCTGACCCATGGCTATGAAGAATACTATGGTAGAGGTCGTGGATCAAGGTTGCTGCTAAATAAATTGTAGCGGCTGCTAAGGTGACGGCGGCATTTAATGGCGAGTTAGCGATGATGCTCGTCATAGCATCCTGCACTGACCCATGGCTATGAAGACTACTTTTGGTTGAGGTCGTGGAAAAGTTTTTCGTGCCACACGCGGTCACTGACATCAGCGTTTTTCCTTTCCGAAATCTTCAGAGCCAAAAGAAAGTTCGTCCGCGGAAGTTAGCCTGCATCTCCATTAGCCTGCATCTCTCCAATTTTGCCGCGTTCAGTGGTAATAATGGCAGGCATAAAAAGTAATAGATCTTCCCTCTTTTACTAAAATGTTTACACACGACGGCATGTCTAGCCAACCCAGTTTTGTGCCTAACAGGGGCAGTCACATTATCCAATTCTTCATCAAATCGTTGGTCAAACAGTCTGACCACGCAAGTGTTAATTTTATAAAATTTTTCGTGAAATTCCATATATATTTCTGTTTTTCATTTGTAAATTAATTACGACCTTCTTTCATAACTTTTAAGTTATGTGTTTTTTATATCACGAATATTTAGATAATGTTAAGCTGAGAATATTGACAGATCCAAAGGAATTTTGGGGATTCGTAAACACAGAGAAGAAATCTGATGGATTTCCTTCTTCATTTAGAACTCCTGAGGGATTTACTGACAATCCCGTCAAAATTTGTGGCCTATTCGCCAATCTTTTTAAAGAATCATTCTGTTCAGATTCTTTTAATCCTGATGGAGAGTACTTTGAATATATGAATTCCGAACCCAGAGTATCTTTGGAACATATATCCTTCACTCCAGAGGATATTTTAATGTATATTAGATCGATCGATGAGGAGTTTGGTGCTGGACTTGATGGTGTTCCTGCCGCAGTGTTAACACAATGCGGTTCCGTTTTGAGTCAACCACTTTCTTTATTATTCAATAAATCTATTAACGAAAGTTATTTTCCACTTTTTTGGAAAAAATCATTTATAAGTCCTATTTTTAAAAAGGGTTGCAGGAACGATGTCAGTAACTATAGGCCTATCGCTAAGGTCTCATCGATTCCAAAACTTTTTGAGCGGATGGTGTGTGATCGGGTGAAATTCACTGTGGGGAAGTCATAACAACTCGTCAGCATGGTTTTGTGAATGGCGGATTCACTGTGTCTAATCTTCTCGATTTTACAACATTCTGCTTAAATTCTATTGATTCTGGTAACCAGGTCGATTGTGTTTACACTGACTTTAGTAAGGCATTTGATAAGCTACCATACAATCTAATCTTATTCAAACTTGAGTTAATGGGATTTCCACAATATTTTGTGAACTGGATTAAATCGTATTTGGTGGAGTGATCTTATCAAATACGTTTCCGAGGCGCATTGTCTTCTGAATTTATTGCTGGATCAGGTGTTCCTCAGGGTAGTTACCTTGGTCCTCTTCTGTTTATTTTAGCCATCAATGATGTAACTCACGTCATTGAACACTCTCATCTGCTTATTTATGCCGATGATATGAAAATATACAGAACGATTAATTCTAGAGATAATTCAGATCTACTCCAGTCTGATCTAAACTCCTTTGAAGTTTGGTGTTCTAAAAATAATATGTTTTTAAATCCAGATAAATGCCAAACTATGACCTTTTCGCGAAAAAAGAATAATTTTATTTTTGATTATAAGATTAAAGATACTGCCTTGAGTCGTGTAGACACCGTCAAAGACCTAGGTATATGCATGGATTCTAAGCTGTCGTTTAACATTCATATTGATAATATTTGTAAAAAAGCATCTTCAATGCTTGGTTTTATGAAACGCTGGGCCAAAGAATTTAATAGCATGATTACAACTACAACGTTGTATTATGCAATCGTGCGTCCTCACTTAGAGTATGCAAGTCAAGTTTGGTCCCCAAGTTACAATGTGAATGTGGATCGAATAGAAAGAATCCAAAAATGTTTTGTTCAGTTTGCTCTAAGGGGCTAAAGTGGAGCTGACATATTAAACCTTCCTCCTTATGAGGATCGTTTAAAACTATTAAAAATGCAGTCTTTAGGTGATCGAAGGAAATCGGCAGATATCGTATATTTACACCAGCTCATTACAGGTGTATTCGATTCTCCAGAACTTCTTTCTCACATAAATTTTAACACTCACCGTAGAAGCAGTAGAAACGCTGACAACTTAATTTATTTGCCATTTAGTAGAACAAATTATATGGCTACTGCTCCTTTAAGTCACATGAGTTCCTTTGTTAACAATTGTAGCGTTTTTGATGTTAATTTGTCATAAGGTCAACTCAAAAGTAGATTAAAATTAGTTGTGTAATTAGATCTATGTATACGCATGGTTAGTTGTTACGTCTTGTGTTGTCCCTGACCCATTGATTGGTGGGTAAATTTTTACCACATTAACTTGTTTGTGGTCACGGGTATCCATAACATTGATATTTTTTTTTCAATGATTACTGGGTAGTGGCTTTAGATGGGTTAATGCTGAGGAAGTGCGATAAAGCTGTAGTAGCTGAACTCTATTGTTATTGCATGTCTGATAAAAAAAATGTGTTTTTTATATAACTCCAATAATTTTTCAATTATTAAAGGTTATATTTTATCGAGCTCAAGGTCAGTGTTGCTTTCCGAAAAAAACAACTGAAGGAAAAACAACTAACAACAACAATACCTTATATAGAGTATCAATCACATAGCAGACTAGACAGCTGTTTCGTTGGCCGCTACACCAACTCATCAGTAGCCTTTTTTCGTGATTCTTGCTGTGATCCACTAAGCTCTTAATTTTCTACATGTTTCACGAATGCAATTAGTAAATTACCCTGAATTGCAGTACGAGAATACAAATGATATGAAAGCAGCTTAAAGTTCTTCTAATTTGTGAAGCATACTTTTAGGGAAAGTAAGTTCTATTATTCGAAGATAGATCAAAGCTTTTCTAAATACTCAAAGATTTTGTTGTGCTAGTTGTTGTTGCTCTTCTATTTCACAGTAGATCTTAGCTTCAGCAGTTAGCTGATATTAAACTATGACGACATGAAGATTTGTTTTTTTTTTTTTTTGAAAACTTAGATTTTTAATTTATTGTGTGTTTACACACAAATAATCATATTTTCAACGGCCGGGCTCTGCCATAGAATTCATTTGTAAATTAATTACGACCTTCTTTCATAAGTTTTAAGTTATGTGTTTTTTTGTATAACTCAAATAATTTTTAAATTATTAAAGGTTATATTTTATCGAGCTCAAGGTCAATGTTGCTTTCCGAAGAAAACAACTGAAGGAAAAACAACTAACAACAACAATACCCTATATAGAAAAAGTGAAAATTGTAAGCTAAACAAAGTTAAACCAAAAGTTCAGGAACGTTTAGTTTTCACCCCTACGCCAAATAAACCATTTCATGTGGTCGTAGTTGATACTATAGGCCCTCTACCCGAATCGCATTCTGGTAACAAATTTGCTCTTACGTTAATTTGTGACTTAACTAAATATTTAGTGACAATTGCAGTACCTGACAAAAGCTTATCACCATGAAACCGTGGCAACCGTAGAACGTAATCATAGAATTTTCAACGAATATCTTCGTGCATATATAAATGAGAATATTTCCGACTGGGATACATACCTTAAAACCTTTACCTTATGGAAATAGGTAAACACAACATCAAATACAGTGTTTGATAATATATTTACACCTTTCGAACTCGTTTTCGAACACTGCCTCCTGAAGTAAGGAAACAATCAATTGACCCAATTTATAACCTTGACGATTATTCAAAGGAAGTAAAATATCGTTTACAAAAAACACATATACTAGTAAAAGAGCTTATTAATAAACATAAGTTGAAAAACAAACAAATCTATGACAGATCTTTGCATATCTTTGCATATCCCCTAACATTGAATGAAAATGATAGCGTTTTGGTTGAAAAAGAACCATACGATAAACACCGTAGTATTTATGAAGGTCCATTTATAGTCAAAAGTGTCGATGGAGTAAACGTAACAATATACGTTGACAAATGTAAAAAGGAAAAAGCAATTCACAAAAACAGATTAAGGAAAGCATAACATTTATTTTAATAACACACTATATAATTTTGTTTATATAAATAACGCTGCTTAAAATATTGAATTTTCTGTTTTATACAATATATATTGTATACAAAAATGTAACACTTAGAAAAAAAAAGCAAGAACCAAACAAGCTTAGCTACCTTGTTTAGTTCTTCCTTTTTGCTAAGAAGGGGAGGTGTAGTGCCTCACCCTGTGCTATTATATTATTCTATTTTATATTTGTATTATTGTTACTTTATAATATTAATATTATTGTTAGTACCTCACTCTGAATTTTTATTTTACCTCACCCTGTATCATATTATTAAGCCTAACGGCAACATCGTTCGATGTTGTTATATGTTATATTCTTATATACTCCAATGATGCATTCCCTATTATGGGTGCCTTTTATATTTCGGGATTTGGCAACCCTGGTGTTGCAATCTGTCAACTGAAAGCTCTATCGCAAAGTTTGACATTTGTTGGCTTATACGTACTCAGAACGTTTTGACATACGAGCGCTATTTGTGTTGTTTATAGTAACTTAAAAGATTCATCTCTAAAAATGGAATTAAATCGTGAACATTTTCGTGCGATTATTTTTTACAACTTTCGACGTGAATTAACACAGCAAAAGTGCATGGATGAACTTAATTCAATTTTTGGCGATGAAGCTCCATCAAGGACCAGTGTTTATCGATGGTATGGTGAATTCAATCGTGGTCGTAGTTCACTCCAAGACGAATTTCGTGAAGGTCGTCCGAAATCAGCTGTTGTTCCGAAAACCATTGATGCTGTGCGCGAACTGATATTGCAAGATCGTCATGTTACCTATCGTGAGATTGAGGCAACCTTAGGCATAAGTGGGACCAGCATACATTCAATATTGCATAAACATTTGACTGTCAAAAAAATTTGTTCGCGTTGGATCCCACACAATTTGTCAATCGCTCAAAAAAAGGCTCGTGTCGATTGGTCGAAGGAAATGCTCAAAAAATACGATCGCGGTGCTTCGAAACACGTCTATGACATCGTGACAGGTGATGAATCGTGGATTTACGCGTATGAGCCCGAAAGTAAACAGCAGTCGACTGTATGGGTGTTTCAAGATGAGCCAAATCCAACAAAAGTTGTTCGCTCACGAAGCACTTCCAAGCAAATGGTCGCCTGTTTTTTCGGAAAATATGGACATGTCGCAACCGTACCACTAGAACAACGCAGAACAGTCAACTCTGAGTGGTACACAACCATTTGTTTGCAAGTTGTCTTCCAAGAAATCAGGAAAACCAACCGCCGAAGACGGATCACTCTTCACCACGACAATGCGAGCTCTCACACATCGGCTCAAACAACTGCATTTTTGAGCACCCAAAACATCGATTTGATGGGTCATCCGCCGTATAGTCCTGACTTGGCACCGAATGAATTCCTTTTATTCCCATCCGTGAAGAATAAACTGCGTGGACAACGATTTTCGACGCCCGAAGAAGCGGTTGCGGCATTCAGAATGCATGTTTTGGAGATACCTCAATCAGAGTGGCAAAAGTGCTTCGACAATTGGTTCAAACGCATGCAAAAGTGTATAGATCTTAATGGAGAATATTTTGAAAAACAATAAAGTGATTTTCGATGATTAATATTTGTTTTTGTTCTCTAATCCCGAAATATAAAAGGCACCCCTCGTATACTAAGCTTTGAGAATGAATAAATCAAATAAAGACAGTCAGTGTGTACTTAACTACGAACGAGATCGTGTTTCAATCATGGGAGTTTTATAGTCCCCAAAAATATCTAACCCAAGCACCGTTTCCATTAACGCTGTATCATCTTCAATGTCTACGACAATTCGCACAAAACTTTTTGCTACAAACCTGCACCCAATAGGATATGAACCGTTTTTGCTTTCCAATAGTCTGGATCTGCAATTGGAACATTTTATGGATTATGGCGCGGAAAGATTCGCACCTCAGCTGAAGGCAATATCGGCCCCTTCAAACTCACTTTCAAACCCAAAACTCTATCTCAGCTTGATACGCTGATGCATACCATGATCTGTCAAATTAGTTTTCTGGCTCACTTTAAACGGCTGATTGCGTGATAGGCTGTGTATGCAAACCATACTTACATACATACGCTGAAATGAACAGGTAATCAGATTACCCTGCGCACCAGTGTCTAACAATGCTCACACTGGCTCATGTAGGCGACCGTTTACTTCAATTCTTATCATCGTCGTAGGTAATAAAGCTATAGATAAATTTTGTGCAATAACAAAAGACATAGGGTATTGTTCAATCAATGAAATTTGTTTAGATTTTATTTCTCGCTCATAGTTACCCAATATAGGAATCTTATTTGTAATCTTAGCCTTCTTATTTTCTTGCATACAATTATCATTTTTATCAACTATTCTAGCCCTCTTTTTTAATACTGACTCTCGCTCTGACTTGCTCCTCAATAATTTTATCATTGCTCAGCTTGTTTCGATCCATATTTCGTTTGATTCGCTCCTAGCATGATGTTTTACTTGCCCCATCCTGGCGTCAATCCAGTTTATTCTTGCGCTTCGATTGATCTGGCTTAACTTGCACGCTATTGACATTTACCATACGTAGCTTTGACTCACGGTTTGGACAAAGCGCACTGCTATGCTTTGGCTTACCTGGGCAATTTCAGCACTCACCCCGGTAACAAACATTCTCGCCGTGGCCCCTCTTAAAGCAATTCAGGCACAAATTCCGACGTTCATTATAATTCTTGCGCGTTTTTAATGATAGTGCAATGGTAGAGCATGTGATTACCCTGGCACACTTCAAACATTATTGTTCGTGGCGTTGCCATCTTTGATGTCGATGCACCCTCATTCGCACCACTTGCAAGTCTAGCACCATGTGGTTTTATCTGTCTGGCTTTGTTTTGCACCCCACTCATAGACTCAGAACGGCGAGAACTCTCCGATATGTTCGCCAAGGCTATGGCATACTTGTAGATGAACGCCAACATTTGGTCTAGTATAGGTGTATCATTTTCACGTACCAGCTCCCTTTGTCTTGCCGTCTCGTTGTCTAAGCGCTCATGAAGCATATGCACCATGAAAAAAATCCCAGTGTTTCACTGGTAAACATTGTGCTTGCAACTGTTTGGGCACTTCATGCGTCACATTCGACATGCACCGCAAACCATTTGCTCTGACCTGTCCCCTTAATTCTGGCAATTTAATATAGGTTCTCAAATGCTCGTGACCTATCAAATAGGCTTGATCATGCATTTGATTCAACCGCTCCCATGCTTGCACATAATTCTCAGCCGTGAATTTCCATTGCCCAAATGTCGTCTTTGCACGCCCAACCAATGAATTGGTCAAGTATAAAAATTTATATGATGGGTCGGTACCAGCGTTATCATGGACTGCTGCCTTGAGCGCCATCAAACTCACCCCAAGAATTCCGAACATCATTTTGTTGAACCGACAACTGCACCTGCACACTGATCAACCTTTCCTTGGCCTCGGCTTTTTCATAGGCCTGGTTTTACCTCTGCCAAACTTCATCCCATGTTTGCAGCCGAATTTTTGCTTGCTCCAAAGTAGCTTGCGCAAAGTCTGGTCCCTTCAAAAATGCCACAGCCCCTCCAATGGCCGCAGCCAAGGAATTGCACAAATTGCTCGCAGCCATCTCGCTCGTGAGGAAGAAACAAATGTTACATATAATTATAAAATAATATGGCCCCATGCCCACAAGTCTAGCTCAATTATCGAATAAGCACCAGTTCTATACACACATGTACATAATAAGAAATGTGATATATTGACTTATACTAGCACACATTAGGCCAAAATAAGCATGCAAATTAATATCGCCACTAATATGGACATCATAACTTGAATAAAAAAACTAAGCCTTCTGTGTTTGGAATGGGAAATATGCATTTAATTTATCAAGCTCATTTCCTTTTTCTTTGAAATCTAGCACATTTTCACAAATTCATGCCCACTTTGCAAACATCTAACCCACGGCATAGCTTTGCTTTCTTGCCTCTCGCCCTCTTGTTTTACGCACACTGCTTAAATGTGCATGTATATTCATATTTCAATCATCTTTCCTTTTCTGTCGCACATATTTTCAGGCACATTCATTCAGGCACATCAAAAAGAAACGAACAAATAACGGACGATTCAGGCCAGCATTGCAAGAGCACTATTCAAGCACCAACAATAGTTCTATTACATGCTCACTCAAAACAAAATTGTTCAATGCAAGTGTATGCACACAAGCCTATTTTTTCTAGTTTACCAGCATTTTCCTTTTACAAACACATTTCTTGCACACAAATTACAAATTTTTAATAAACTATATACCGATCGTTGCTGGATTAGTTTTAGTTTTTCTTTTTTTAGCACATTGCTACATAGTCATGCCCACTCTCTGGAAACGTATAGCTCTCTTTTGTTTTTCGCTTTCATGCTTCTAGCTCTCTTACTTTTAGCTATCACTTTTCATTTTCTCATTTCTGACTCCCATATACTCTTGTCACACTAATCTTATCACATATTTTTCTGGCGCACTTATTTTTTCTTGCTCGCTCATATTTTTTGGCACTAATATTTTCTGGTGCACACATTTTTCTGACACACATACATGTAAGATATAGAACATTTACCTTACCAACAAAAGCAGCAACGATAAAGCATCGAAACCAAAACGAAATGAAACAAAAAAAAAAAGTGTGCATCAACGGCACCCTTTTTGTGCCAGCGTCGCAGGCACAAAATTTCTAGCACCAAGAACGACTTTGCTAACATGAACATACAAGAAAACAAAAAATTTGTTCAACGCAACTGCAACTGCTCACAATCTAAAATTTTCACTTTACTTCTCAAATTTCAAACACAATCACATTTCTTGCACACAAATTACAAATTTTTTAATGGACTGTATTTACCGATTGTTGCTAGATTGTTTTTTTTTGTTGATGCCATTAGACTAGGCATCGACACAACCTACATACACGAGCTGCAAAATTAACTTAAAAAAATAATTAGTTTAGTTGGGAAAAAATATAAAAAAAACCCAATTTATTGTTCTCTTTTCTCGCCCTCTCTTGCTCCACAAATTATGCACACTTTTCTTACTAGCTCTTAAAACTAGATTATCCTGATGAAACTCAATATTTGTGAAGACAACGCTTGTTTGCCCTGACTGAATAATCTAGCACTTGAACCAGAATATATCTATGAATAAAAAGGTAAAAGGAACACCAACTGGAATAGGTATAGAAGTATCATTGAGACCAGGCTACCTACCCCTAAACTCATAAACACAGAAGCCGACGTAGAAGGGTCCTTAAATACCCTCTCAGTTCAACTTTTCAAAGCGTATCACTCCTCTTCTAAACCCACGTGAATGAAGCGGAAGTCCAGACCACCGTGGTGGTATCCAGATCTAGAGCAAAAACGCGACCTATTAGATTTCTTAACTAGCAAAAACAGCAGACCAGGAAGAAATAGGGAGGAACACAAATGCTGGCTCAAACTCTTCAAGACCAACGTCCGTAAGGTAAAGAGACAGCGAGGCTCAGGAACTACTCTGAAAGCAGCCCCCAATTCAGAACCAGCTACGCAAAGACAACGGTGATTGGACGGAAAGCAGTCAGGAATCTCTTGATGTGCTCTTGAAACCGAAACATCAAACATCTATTCAGAATATAGACACTGGGCAAACCCGCTACAGTTTCCAAACAACTTAAGGGAGTATTCCTGGTTGGAAAACATTTTTGTAGATTTTTTTTTCATATTTTTATAGCTTGGATATTCGTCCAAAAAGGATTTTTTGAAATTCAAAATACTTTAGGAGATATAGCCTTTTTTGTCCAGCAATGTGTTCGACAAAATGCGATTTGTTTAATTTGGCTACTTTTTGAATACAACGGTTTGAAGCAACCACCGAATTTCGTTCAACGGGTTCTTTAGTAGGTAATAACTTGTTTGTATACGTATTTTAAAAATAAATGAATACACATTTTAGAGCTTAGGTATTCGAATGTTGGCAGTTATAAACCGGACGCACGCGCGTATACAGTTTTGAAAAGTACAGTTTTGATAAAAATTTTTGTTTGTGCTAAAGACAATGGATAGAAAAAGTAAAAAAAAAAAACGAAATTGCCAATTCAGCCCGTGAAAGGACTTTGACCGAGCTTCTAATGATCAATTGTGTTGTGTGTGATGTGAAATGTTTGCACACAAATGATCGAGAACTGGACCTACATGTTTTACGCCGACTCCGGACGGCTTATGTTCTCAAGAAGCTTTTTATGACAGTTTTTACTCTCTGAGGCTTGCCATTGTCTGCAGAGAGGTGACGGCCGAACAGAAAAATTAAATTAATTGAAATAACTTTCTGTGTCGGAGGGAGGATTCGAACCTGGGTTCTCTGGCGTAAGAGTCACACACTCTACCCACTACGCCACGGATAGAAAAAGTAATAGAAATAAAAATAAATGAACACTGCTATCAATCGAAAACCTCGTTCCTTGAAACGCCAGTTTCGTGGTAACCAACACGAAAGAGATGACACGCACTATTGAGATTGCCAATTATATTGCAACTGTCATATTTAACGAAGGTTTTTTGCCAATACTTCAAATAATGAACCTAATGGGCATCCCGATTGGCAACGTCACATATGATTTCGCCATGTCTCGGAACGAAGAACGTTTGAAAAGGTGCGAAGCCAGAGCTCTGGCCGCATCAAAAGAAGTTAGATCTCCCGAAGAGCACAAAGAGCCGCTGAGTCCTCATTTTTTGAAAAAGAGGAAGGAGTTCTTTATGGGGCTGGCTTTGCAGATTGATATATGTAAGTATTTCACAAAAAAAAATGTTTTATTGCCTAAAATTTTCTTTGAGTTTTTTCAAAATCGCGTTTTTGAACTTCGAAGTCAATTTTCTCCGGTTCTAATGAACCGATTTTGATATAACCAAGTGCAATCGACGCATATTTGTCGAATTTCTAAAACTGCATGCTCAAATTTTTCATTTCAATTTTTTTTTGATGAAAAAAAATAACTTCAAACTTACAGCTCTATTGTGCTTGTTAACTTAACAAGGAATTGTTAATTAGCTCTTGTTAATATTATTGTTATGTAATGTAAATGTTCATATTCTAAAAAATCATTTACAATTTGAAAGCTCTAAAAAGCTTAAAAGTTCACCACGTGTGCTGGGAATGTGAAACTCACAGCATTCGATCGCCAGCTGTTTTTTTTCGATAAAATTGTATTTATTATATCAGCTAGCAAAATTAAAATGCAAAGAATTAAGTAATCTCAAGATTTTTTTTTATTTAAAACACAAATTTACATTTTTTTAATAATCTAACAAAGTTTGAGTGAGCCACGCAGAAGCAGCTCCTATTTTATATACAATTTTTGTCTGCAGCACCCCCAACTTTTGGCTGGCATATGTATATTATTATATTTGGGTTTTTCATTTCGGTATTTAATTGAAATAAAAAAAATATATAAAGAGATAAATAGAATGAAAGAATCATTTTATTTCCGAATACGTTTTAAATAGCGCCATCGTTCAATTTTTTCCTTTCGTTGATCTTCTTCATTATCAAAACTTAAAAGACGAAAAATTCTTCCATTTTTCACGATCTTTTTTATTTTAATTCAATATTATATTATATTATATTATAATTTATATTATTTTGTTGAATTCTGCGGAATCAAGGTCCAAAATATTAAAAATGAAAAACTTTTGTGGTTTAAATTTTTAATTTTAATTTCCATTTCCCTTATATTATTTTTATTATTTGCACAAAAATTCTCTACATAAACACATAAATGTTGAGATTATGTTGTCGTTGTTAAGATACTTTCTGTAATTAACAAAATTGTAAAGAAACTTACTTACTTACTTACTTAGTTGGTCGTAACAACCCGTGTCCGGGTTTCAACCGACCTCATCAGCTCTCGCCAGGCGCCTCTGCTTTGCGCGTATTATAATTATGTTGTTAATCAAACAAGAAATAATTTAAATTATGTCTTTCTTTATTAAAGTGAATCTTAAGACTAAAAACTTACTTCAAACAAGAGTTATCGCTTAAGCATAACTCTTGTATATAATGGGTATGTATATTTATAATTTTATATACTTGTATGCTTGTATATCTGTATGTTTGCAGTCGTCGCTATGCACACTTTAGTGTTGATACTAGAGACGACTGCAGCTGCAAGCAAAAAGTGCAGTAGTTGCTAATTCTTATATTTTTGTAGACCGATATTATTTGAGGAAGAGATGGCAGGTTGTGAAGGGAACGTAACTCCTCCCCTACTAGATTGATGACACTCCTGAGTCATCGTAAAATGAAACAAACAAACAAACAAACAAGCAAGCAAACCAACATACAGAAATAAGCAGTGTTTTAAATTTATAATGCATAGTTGTATACATGTAATATGTGTATAATTATACATGTTATATGTGACTATTCTATTCCATATTTCCTCTTTATTTCTTCTAAATTTACATCAATATGTTTCACTACTTCTGGTTTATTAACAATTTTTGTTTTATTTATCACTTCGGTATTATTTCTCATTTTAACAATGATGATTATTATAATTATTATTACAATTACAACCGTTGTGCTTACTCCGTAAGAAACATTTCTATGGAATTTTAACTCTTCTAATTCTTCTATGTTTGAAAAATTTTGTATTTCTATTGCCTTGGAATTTATCGGTTTTACATCAGTTTGGTTAAATTTATAGTTCGGATAAAAATATTTATCTTGCATTATTGTTTGATGATTTTTAAAAGTATTGTTTTCTATTTTTATTTCACAGTTGTAATAAGTTAACAGATAGTGCTTGTTTAACGTTAATTTTCTATTGTCACAGTTGTGTACAATTGGTAATTCGATAGCATTTTTTATTAGAATCATATTGTCTTCAAGATCTTCTACTTGTGTTTTATTATTATATTTGAAATTACAATTATTCAATATAGTGCAATGTTTGCTGTCTTTTAAATGTCTTAAATATACATTATCTTCATAATCTAAAACACGATTTCCGAATTCAATTACAATGCCATTTGGCTCATCAATTTCTATAAAATTTTTGTTTGGAAGAGGTACAATCATTTTTAAATCTGCTATAAAATAATCATTTGGAATTTTTATTGCCATAATTAACAAACCATCCTTATAATTAAGCAAATCAATTTTTAACAATTGAAGTTTGAAAAAATCTATTTTAAAGCGATCAATTTCTTCAGATGTAAGTATATTTGGGTGAACAATGTGGTGCTTGGCTGATGCAATGTTCTCTTGAATATAACTTATTTTATCTTTTAAATATGTCAGTTTGAACATTTGGTCATTGTACAAAAGGTGTTTTATAATTTCGTTACCTCTCCATTTCAGTTCGTTCAATGAATTTTTTACATTTTCCCTGTCTTCTATTGCTGATTTTAGAACTTGTATTGATTGGTTAAAATGTGTGTTAATAAAAATTTGTTTGTTAACTGTCTCTATGATATTGTGGTTATTCTTATCTACTACATCAAGATGCTCAAGTATTTCCTGGCGGTCATCATCATCCATTACTCCAAATAACCATTTATAAGTATGTCCAATGAAATTAATCAGTCCTCTTTTTTTTCTAGGTTCAGTTGGAGTAATAGATTTTAGTTTCGATTTTATTGTTTTTATTTCTGTTTCTATCATATCTCGGTTGTATAGATCTAAATTTTTAACATTATTTTCAATTTCATTTAAGATATAGTTCAGTTCGCTTATGTTGATCATATGAAGAATTGTAGATGTTTGATTTACGATATCGACTTTTCGTAATTTAATGTGTACATAGCCCGAACCTTCAGTAATTGGACTTATTTGCAAGAGTGCTTTAGTTGGAAAAAACATTCCCAGGAATACCATCAATATGTTGAGTATCTGAAAATTTTAATACCCGCTTAGTAATTGTTGTAAAATAGAGAAAAAAAAATAAAAAAGTATTGTTTTATCTTCCGAACTTAGGACACGGATTTTTTTCTGTAAGTCTCTGCAAATTTGAAAGGACGTTTTATATTCGAAGTGTGAATATTGTCTAATGATTTTTTTATGAACTTTGGTTCCTCTTTATGTCTAACATTTTTATAATATTTGATAAAGCCTTCATCTCTAGTTTCGGTGTAGTTTTCTCTGTTTTCATTTCGTTTACGAAGCATATCATTTTTCGCCTTTTCAATTCGATCTTTGATTATTTTGTGATTTATTTTATAATTTTGAACTTCTAATGGTGTAGCTTTTATTGTACTATGGTAACAGTTATTGTAGAATTTAACAGCTTTACACATTTGTGTTGTAATTGGGAGTTTTTCCTCGGCATTTAAAGTTCTGATACGTTCGGTAAGTGTGCTGTTTAGTCTTTCAATATCCGAATTTCCCGTTTGACTGTTTGGTTTGGTGGAGTGATATTCTATTCCCTCTTCACTTAAAAAGTCGTGAACATTCCTCGAGTTGAATTCATTGTCGAAAACAAATTTTTTAATATGTCCTTTAATAGCTAAAAATTTTCTCATTTTTTCAATTATTGTTTGGTTATTCCTATCTGGTAGGAGAAAGCTTGTGGCATGTTTGGAGAACTTATCTATGAAAATAATGAATGAATGCTTACTGTTTACGTAAGTATCAACATGTACTATCTCATTAGTAGTTGACGGTGTTTCTGTTAAAAGGAATTTTTTCTTAATAGGTTTTCTATCATACTTGCCGGAGGTACAGATATCGCAATTATTTATTATTTCATGAATTTTCGTTTTCAGTTGGGGGTGGTATAGTTTACATTTTATACCTTCGTATGTGGGTATAATACCTGAGTGTCCAGTTTCGTATTTGTGAAAGAGCGATATTTGTTTTGCCAACTCATTTTCATCCTCAATGTCCCGTGCAAACTGTGAGCATTTTACAAATTTTACGTTAGAAATATCGGAAAATAAACTTATCAATATTTGCTGAAGCCTATTGTAAGTATGGTAGTCCATCTCTGTATATATACCTATTTTCCCTTTGTTAACATATCTTCTTATTATATTTTCAACATTTCCGTTGTCAAGGTCACTTTTGTCAATAAAAATCCGTTTGTTTTTAAAAATAACCTCATACTCAGAATCTTTAGATTCTTTCAAAATCACTTGAGTTTTAAAACGGTTTACGACAGTGTCAAGAATTGGAAAGTGGTCATTTTGCTCCTCTCTTTGTGAATGTATTGTTGCAGCTGTGCTCATGTTGTCGAGATTTTCATTTTGCTGCAGATTTGTGTTTCTTACTTGTTCTTTTTTAAGAACAGCGTTGAAATGATCAGCCCCATTATTAATTATATGTATCGTATTTGGGTCCTTATAGTTTGGCTGAGTTTGGGTTATCCTGTCGCCATCAACTATAGTGTGAGTGTATGTTGTGATACCATCTATGACAAATTTCTCTATAACATGGATTTTTATTTTTAACTCTTTGCTTAAAATTTTTCCTTCGATTTCCGTATTTCCCCAATGATTGTCGAACATAATAGTAAACAGATAATTTCTTTCCTTTTTGCTACATGTATTTTGAGATTTTATATGATTATGACAAATTCTTCTTAAATTTGTCGAGTTTAAATGTATGCCTATATTCTTTAGTCCAAGACTAATTGAATGAAAAAAAAAAACTTCCGTCACCTGGGACATTTATTTCCTCATAGTTATCGGGAAATGGTTCATTCTCTTGAGTTAAATTTTTTATTTCATACATGTCGTTTAGAGTAATTCCAATGTCATCTGAATTCAATAAATTTATTTCGTTAGTTTCACAATTGATACGACTTAGAAAATCGGCCACTTTGTTTTCTTTGCCTTTAATATAGTCAATTTTTGCATCGTATTCTCCTAGTTGAACTAGCCAACGTTGAAGTCTAGGTTTTATATCTTTGCCGGAATTTTTTGACTGCAACCACTTTAGTGGCTGGTGATCTGTTTGTAAGTCAAATTCCCTTCCAAAAATATAGGGCCTATAATATGTTACTCCCCAGACTATTGCCAACAGTTCTTTCTCTATAGTGGAGTAATTCTTTTCATGGTCATTCAAGGTTCGTGAGGCATATGAAATTGGATGACCCTCTTGTGTTAACACCGCACCAATCGCGAAGTTGCTGGCATCGGTGATAAGTTTAAAGCGTTTATTAAAGTTTGGATATCTTAAAATGGGTGGATTGGTTATGATATCTTTAAGTTTTTCGTATGCAGCAATGTAGTTCGGGTCGCTAATATTAACCTTTTCATCTTTTTTCAAATACCTGATTATTGGATAGGCCACTTTGGCATAATCTTTAATAAATTTTCTATAGAAACCAGTGATCCCTAAAAATGATTTTATTTGTTTTTTAGAAGTAGGGAGTCTTAGTTTCTGAATCACTTCAATTTTCTTCGGATTCGGTTTTACACCTTCAGGCGTAAGAACATGCCCTAAGAATTCGGTTTCTTTTCTGAGAAAATTGCATTCATCGATTTGAATTTTTAGCTTTGCCACTTTAAGTCTTTGAAATATTTTCTTTATATTAATAATATGCTCCGACAATGTCGTACTAAAAATCAAAATATCGTCCAAATAGACGATGCAAATTTTATTAATGTACTCACGTAGCACCGCATTCATAAGGCGTTGGAAAGTCGAAGGGGCGTTTTTGAGCCCAAATGGCATACGTTTAAATTGATAATGGCCAAATGGAGTCGAAAAAGCTGTTTTTGCTCTGTCATTTTCCTTCACTAAAATTTGGTGGAAACCTTTTGCAAGGTCAATGGTTGAAAAATATTGAGCTTTTCCTAGTTTTTCCAAAATTCCATCTATATTGGGAATTGGAAATTTATCATCTACAGTAACTTCATTCAGTTTCCTGTAGTCGACGACCAGCCGCCACTTTTGAATGCCAGAGTTGTCAATTTTTTTGGGTACTACCCACAAAGGGCTATTATAAGGTGAATTACTTTCTGTGATTATATTTTGTGCTAACATGTCCTTTATCTGTTTTTGTATTTCCTCCTCATGAATTTGAGGATATCTGTAGATTTTTGAGTAGATTGGTCTGTCGGTAGTTGTTATGATTTCATGGTTGATTTCGTGGGTGGAAGAAAGTTTGTCCCCCTCCTTGAAAAATAATTCATTAAATTCGAGTAATAAATTTTCTATTAATTGGCTTTCTTCAGAATTTAAATGTCTTAAATCTAATTGTTTTATATTGTTGAATTCAAGTGCACAAATTTCTTGTTTATTGTATGGATTGTATATTTCAAAATTAATTTTATTTCCAAAGACTTCAATGAATTTATTCTCTATATCGATCTTAGCTTTAAGAGCGTTGAGAAAATTTTGACCTAATATAGCTTCATAATTTTTGCTGTAAAAGTTAATTACCTTCCATGAGAAGGTACCTGAGACGTTAAATTCTCTAGGTATAGGAGTGATAATTTTGTGTGTCACTTGATTGATTCCGTTTAAAGTTCGGTACCAAAGGGTTGTAGGTAATTCTTGTTGTGGGTATTGTTTCTCTAGAATGTTTGGCTTTATTACGCTCGTATCTGAGCCTGTATCGATAAGACATTTAATTCTATGACAGCCAATTGTTACAACTATTATGGGTAATTTAGATTTCGAGGCATTGTTAAAAAATTTACATCCTCCTGTAAATTATCAATCTCCATCGGTTCAGAATGGAAGTTTGATTGATGGGTTTGTCTATTGGTCTGAAAATTCGGGTTTCGAGTTTGATGTGATCGCGACGGATTGTAAAAATTTTGGAAATTCGAGTTTCGAGTTTGGTTTGATCTCGATGAATTCTGAAAATTTTGGAAATTTGAGTTTCGTGTTTGAATTGATCTCGACGGATTCTGAAAATTTTGGAAATTTGAGTTTCGTGTTTGATTTGATCTCGACGAATTCTGAAAATTTTGGAAATTTGAATTTCGAGTTTGATAAAATTTTGATGGATTCTGAAAATTCGAGTTTTGAGCTTGATTTGAATTTCTGAAATATGCATCTTGACTTGTGTCGGGTTTTTGCTTATTTTCAAAATAAGTATTTTGTTTCTTATTGTTATCGTAACTTTTGTCAAAATGTTTTCTGTGTCTGACATCTATTGTACGTCTATCTTTAAGTAATTTTAACTTAGTATATTTCACAATTATGCTGTTAATCGTTTCGTCTTCGCCTAAGTGTGCTCTTATTGGGCCATCTATTTTGTCCATTAAAATGTCCACTAAATCTCTGTCCACATTTTCCGGCTTATAAATACTAGGTTTTTTAGGATCGGTCAAAAAAATTTCATTTATTTCATACTTCGATCTTTCAAATATATCGAACAATTCGCTTAGATCGCTTACCCTAACCGTTCTGCAGTAATTGAAAATTTCAGCATATGTTTTCTTTGTCCGCAATTCCTGCAATAATTTCTCCTTGACGTTTTGCCATGTTGCGTTTTCGTCTAGTTCTCTCACTTTTCGACCGGCGATGCCCAAAATCTTCTCATTCAATACAATCTGTAGACAGTATTGCTGGAGCCTTACATCTGACTCACAGAGGTCAAAACACGATTCCACTGCCCTGATAAAAGATCCCTGGTTGTGTTGATCGTCTAGAGGCTTTAATCGTCTGAACTGATCGATGACATCTTTTGACGTCATACCGAAAAAGTTTAATAGTTGTTGCTCCTGTTGTTGATGTTGCTGTGGTTGCAACTGTTGATGAAGTTGTAGTTGACGCTGCATATCCTGCAACTGAGCTTCCTGCTGTTGCAGTGCCGCTTCCAATTGTTGGTTTTTGTGTTGAAGTTCTTCCATTTGTATTGGGCGATTTAAATCAAAAAGCTTTTTGCGGTTCATAAAGTTAATTTTTTTTCAGTTTTTTCTTTTCTTTTGTGTTTTTACACTTTAGCTTGTGTTTCTACACTTTAACTTGTGTTTTTCACTTTAACTTGTTTTGTATTTATATACCTTCTATTCGAAATTTTGTAAAGTCCTTCAAAACCTAATCTTCAGATTAGAGTCACGACCGACTGCGCCAATTATAATTATGTTGTTAATCAAACAAGAAATAATTTAAATTATGTCTTTCTTTATTAAAGTGAATCTTAAGACTAAAAACTTACTTCAAACAAGAGTTATCGCTTAAGCATAACTCTTGTATATAATGGGTATGTATATTTATAATTTTATATACTTGTATGCTTGTATATCTGTATGTTTGCAGTCGTCGCTATGCACACTTTAGTGTTGATACTAGAGACGACTGCAGCTGCAAGCAAAAAGTGCAGTAGTTGCTAATTCTTATATTTTTGTAGACCGATATTATTTGAGGAAGAGATGGCAGGTTGTGAAGGGAACGTAACTCGCGCGCCTTCTCCAATCGGATACACCAAGTGCGGTTAGGGCTTCCTCAGCCTGGTCCATCCATCGGAGGCATGGTCTCCCTCGTCGTCGTTGACCAGCGACCCTCGCCTCGAGCACCTTTTTCGCTGGAGCTTCGTCGTTCATACGATGGACATGACCCAGCCAGCGTAGTCGCTGCACAGTTATACGCCGAACTACGTCAATGTCATCGTAGAGCTCATACAGCTCGTGGTTCATTCGGATGCGATAGTCATCGCCGACTCGAACAGGACCGAAGATTTTGCGAAGAACTTTTCTCTCGAACACCCCCAGAGCGGCTGCGTCAGTTTGCGAAACTACCCATGCCTCAGCGCCATAAAGCAGCACAGGTAGAACGAGCGTCTTGTAGAGTGTTAGTTTTGTCGATCGAGAGAGGGCTCTGGAACTTAGTTGCTTACTGAGCCCGTAGTAGCACCTATTAGCAATTATTGTTCTTCGCTTTATCTCCAGGCTGATTTCGTTTTTGGTATTAATGGCGGTGCCAAGGTAAACGAACTCCTTGACTACTTCAAAGTTATAGCTGCCGGATGAAACGTGGGAGTCTAAACGCCGAGCTCCCTTGTTTGTAGACAGCATATATTTTGTTTTGCCCTCATTTATCGTCAAACCCACTTTGGCTGATTCCATTTCGATAGCGGCGAAAGCAGCGGTAACATCTCTCTTGGTTCTGCCGACAATATCAATATCATCAGCGTACGCAAGGATCTGGACGCCTTTGTAGAAAATGGTGCCATTACGATGCACACCGGCCTTTCGTACGATCCCCTCCATGATGATGTTGAAGAGATCGCAAGACAGTGGATCGCCTTGCCTGAAACCTCTTTCGGTATTGAAGGTTTCGGAGAGGTCATTTCCTACCTTGACGGAGCAGCGTGTGTTGCTCAACGTCATTCTGCAAAGTCTAATCAACTTTGCAGGTATACCGAACTCAGACATTGTTGCGTATAGGCAATCCCTTCTCGGGCTATCGAACGCAGCTTTAAAATCGACAAAGAGATGGTGTGTGTCAATTTGATTTTCGTGGGTTTTCTCCAGGATTTGTCGTAGCGTGAAAATCTGGTCTATGGTGGACTTACCAGGTCGAAAGCCACACTGATAAAGTCCAATCAGTGTTTTTGTAATCGGCTTTAATCTTTCACATAGTACGCTTGAGAGAACCTTATATGCGATGGAAATAAGACTGATACCTCTATAACTTGCGCAGATTGTTGGGTCTCCTTTCTTAAGTATAGGGCACAGTACGCTGAGGTTCCAATCGTCGGGCATGCTTTCTTCTAGCCATATTTTGCTGATGAGCTGATGCATGCGCCTTATCAATTCATCGCCACCGGTTTTAAACAATTCAGCTGACAGGCCGTCAGCACCTGCTGCTTTGTTGTTTTTGAGTCGTTGGATAGCAACTCGAACCTCATCATGGCTAGGTGGTGGCACTTCCACTCCGTCATTGTTGATTGGTAGCTCTGGACTGCGCTCTCCATGGGCGGCATTGGTGAAATCGTCGCCAGTAAGTAAATTGGAGAAGTGCCGTCTCCACAATCTCAGCACACACTGCGTATCCGTATTCAGATCTCCATTTTCGTCTCTACAAGTGGATGCTCCGGGCTTGAAACCTTGGGTTAGACGCTTAACCTGTTGATAGAATTTTCGTGCATCCTTCTTGCCCTGGTATACCTCTAGTTCCTCACGCTCACGCTTTTCCTGCTCTCTTTTCTTGCGTCTGAAAAGGCGCCTCTCTTCCTTCCTCTTTTCGCGGTAGTTTTCTCGCACGGCTCGCGTTGCAGCTGACTGCAGCGTTTTTCTATAAGCGGCGTTTTTTACTGCAGTCGCAATGCGACACTCCTGATCATACCATTGGTTCCGAGGTTGCGGGCGCCGGAAACCAATGACTTCTTCAGCGGCAGCGCGCATGGAGTGGGAATTGTAAAGAAAAGAGCTTTTAAATTTTCACCAGAATACGGAACATTAACAACTTGTTAATATTAACTAATTTGTTAATGTGGTGAGCTTTGTTAAGCTGGTAGAATAGGGCTGTTATACGCGTTTATCACGAAACCACGTTTTTCGAGCTTGCGCCCATAGTTCTGAACCGATTTTGATGAAACAACTTTCTCAATCACAATTTTAAACAATTTTTTACTTTTTTTGTACACTAAACTACAAAAAAAGACCCAAAATCGGTTTATCATTTTTCAATGACCGCCATTTTGTAAAAAATAATCGCATGAGAAAAGTGACTTCGAAGTTCAAAAACGTGATTTTGAAAAAACTCAGAAAATTTTAGGCAATTAAACATTTTTTTTGTGTGAAATACTTACATATATCAATCTGCAATGCCAGCTCCCATTAAGAACTCCTTCCTCTTCTTCAAAAAATGATAACTCAGTGGCTCTTTGTGCTCTTCGGGCAGTTCTACCTTCTTTTGATGCGGCCAGAGCTCTGGCTTCCCACCTTTTCAAACCTTCTTTGAGAAAACTGTTTAAAACTCCAAAATGCAATTCTCCGTTTTGTTGTCAATGAATATGTCTTCGTTTTCATTATTTTTAAATTTTTTTGCCGATGTTCTTGTTAATTCGGTGTCCTCATCTCTTTCGTGTTGGTTACCACGAAAAAAGAGAAAAAGAGAATTTAAATAACTCTGCGTTTTCAAATGAGAAATTTTTCAAAAAGGGTCCAAAAACAGCCTTCCAACCAGGAATACTCCCTTAATAACATCGGATTAAATCCTGTGGGCTTTGGATTCGTTCTTAAGATATAAATCGGCAGGACCAAACGGCATTATTCCCGCCATGCTGCTAGCGGCCAAACTACGAGTTGCTCCTTGGCTTTTGGCCATTCACAAAGGATGCTTCAGGCTAACTTATGTGCATGTAGCCTAGAGAGTAGAAAGGGATGTATTTTTGCCGAAATCAGGCAAGAGCAGCCACTTGTATCCGAAGAACTACATGCTAGAGTGGAACGAATTTTTAACCTCATGAGCTTCATATATTTTCGAAAAATATTCATAAAAAATACGTTCTGCATATTTAGTTTTTTTTCTGCGACATAACTTTTGACTGCGCCCGCGGGTTTACATATTTCATTGCCATTTTTTTTTTTCTAAAATCCAAAAAAAAATATGAGCTTATTTTTTTTGACGCAAACTTTTTCATTAACCCATTTTTGTCCAGCGCTGCATGTACGCAAGGGTATACTTTTCTTAACCTGGAGGTCATATAGCAATAGATTTTTATGATCTCCAGAAAGAATATAAAATTTTAAGAATTTATCTAATCGACCTGCTTTCGCTCAAGGCTGAAGAATTACGTTTACTTACATTTCCAAGCTTTGGGAATTTGGGAAGTTTTTATCTTGAATTTTAAACCTCTAAAAAATCCAAAAAAAAAAAAATTAAAATATTCTTATACGATCGTCCCTCTGAGGCTTTATATTTAACTTTTGTGAATTTTTATGAAGTTTGACTGACATACGTGGCTCTCGCGGGTTGACACAACGCTGGTCTTTACTGAAATACGTTTTTGTATGTTTTTTGTTGTTTTGTGAAAATTCGTGTGATCAATATTGGCGCAAAATGCTCGACTTTGCTGGTAGAACATTGTTCAATATCGTCCAATTTGAAAATTAAAAATCTCGAGGTGGCAACTCGATTCTTAAATTTTTTTTTGATTTTTTTTTTTTTGATTTCTAAGTTAGACCAAACTAAATACTTTTGGAAAGTTTTATCATTCTAGCTCAACGGGAACATGGGTCAGTCCATAATGGGTTAAAGCATAAATAACAACTTCCCTATAATACCATGCGCTAGAAGATATTCAAGTTCAAAGAACACCGAAATTGGTCATTCGCGTATATCTCCGCTCCTCTTTTTGCAGGAAAAAAATATGCTCAGAACAAAATTGTAGATCAGATAATTCTCTACAAAAAATGCCCTTAATTGTTTTAACGTTAAACAAACAGTTTCCACGCTATGCGACTAGATATGTTTGAATAGCGCGCAAAGTACAAATTTTATGCTTCGGTTTCTTACATACCTATAAAGAATCTGCTCAAAGTTAATATGAAATAAAAAAAAAAAAATAAAAAAAATTAGCTCATATTTTTTTTTTTAATTTCAGAAAAGAAAAATGGCAATGAAATATATAAACCCTCGAGAGCAGTCAAAAGTTATGTCGCAGAAAAAAAACTAAAGATGAAAAAAATGTATTTTTGGCGCGTAGTTTTCAATAATATGTAAAGCCCACGAAGATTTTGGCTTAAGTCTACTTTAATGAACCTGCTGAATTTCAAGGGGGTGCTTAGGCCACAGAGGGAATTGTGGCCTAAAATTATATTATAATTTTTCAATATAATCTACGAAAAAAAGCTACCTTGCACGAATGATACAATTATATCTCTGCCATGTCCTCTACTAAGCAACTTTTTAAAATTGAGCGGATTCATTAAACTAGACTTGTTCAAAGATTTTTCGCTTTCATATATTTCGTTCCACTCTACTACATGCCCATTAGTCTTACCTCCTTTGTACTCAAAACTCTCTGAAAAACTGATAGACTTGCACTTAAGGAATGGTGCAAACCAGTTCCTGACAACTAACCAACACGCGTACACGAAAAGGAAATCGGTTGAGACGGCATTACACTTCCTAGTGGCACCTATAGAAAAAGCCCTTTACCACTAAAAATATGCACATGGTGCATTTCTAGACATCTCAGGTGCATTCAATAAAGTATCGACTGCAGCAATCCTTGGTGGCTTATGCGCAATAGAGGCACCACCATCAATCGAACTCTGGATCGACAATCTTTTGAATTGTAGAAGGGTCCAAGCTGAGTAGGGCACTACGACCATGGAAAGGGAAGTTCGAGGGGGTACACCCCAAGGAGAGACCTATCTCTCTTTTTGCAGAACATAGTCGTTAATGAACTACTCAAAAACTTCGAAGTTAGAGCACCGAAGATAACAGCTTATGCTGCAGATGATCTAAGCATAATTATAGTGGGGAAATGTCTACCAACAATAAGTTCAATAATGGAGATCACACTCAGGGAGGTGCTCAGATGGACTAACTCTTAGCATCAACGCCGAGAAAACAGATCTGGTTATATTTACGAAAAGGTGCAAGATACCGCCGTGGATAAGCAATCTACGCCTCATCCCGAAAACTCACACGAAATATGTAGGGGTCGTCCTAGACAGTAAACTATCATGGAGAATCAATGTCCACGAGAGAGTGAAGAAGCCACAAATGCTCTATACGAATGCAAGAAGATGCTGGGCAGCACTTGTGGTCTACCACCCTCTGTGATGAACTAGACCTACGTAACGGTAGTTCGTTTAATTATACTCTACGGAATTATCGTGCGGTACGTAGGGTGCCTTTTATATTTCGGGATTAGAAAACAAAAACAAATATTAATCATCGAAAATCACTTTATTGTTTTTCAAAATATTCTCCATTAAGATCTATACACTTTTGCATGCGTTTGAACCAAATGTCGAAGCACTTTTGCCACTCTGATTGAGGTATCTCCAAAACATGCATTCTGAATGCCGCGGTTGGTTTTCCTGATTTCTTGGAAGACAACTGGCAAACAAATGGTTGTTTACCACTCAGAGTTGACTGTTCTGCGTTGTTCTAGTGGTACGGTTGCGACATGTCCATATTTTCCGAAAAAACAGGCGACCATTTGCTTGGAAGTGCTTCGTGCGCGAACAACTTTTGTTGGATTTGGCTCATCTTGAAACACCCATACAGTCGACTGCTGTTTACTTTCGGGCTCATACGCGTAAATCCACGATTCATCACCTGTCACGATGTCATAGACGTGTTTCGAAGCACCGCGATCGTATTTTTTGAGCATTTCCTTCGACCAATCGACACGAGCCTTTTTTTGAGCGATTGACAAATTGTGTGGGATCCAACGCGAACAAATTTTTTTGACAGTCAAATGTTTATGCAATATTAAATGTATGCTGGTCCCACTTATGCCTAAGGTTGCCTCAATCTCACGATAGGTAACATGACGATCTTACGATATCAGTTCGCGCACAGCATCAATGGTTTTCGGAACAACAGCTGATTTCGGACGACCTTCACGAAATTCGTCTTGGAGTGAACTACGACCACGATTGAATTCACCATACCATCGATAAACACTGGTCCTTGATGGAGCTTCATCGCCAAAAATTGAATTAAGTTCATCCATGCACTGTTGCTGTGTTAATTCACGTCGAAAGTTGTAAAAAATAGTCGCACGAAAATGTTCACGATTTAATTCCATTTTTAGACCGAGATGAATCTTTTAAGTTAC
Organism: Coremacera marginata; assembly: GCA_914767935.1. Lineage (NCBI taxonomy): Eukaryota > Metazoa > Arthropoda > Insecta > Diptera > Sciomyzidae > Coremacera > Coremacera marginata. Next base: position 88,314,389 of record OU612044.1, on the reverse strand, counting down.
TATAAACAACACAAATAGCGCTCGTATGTCAAAACGTTCTGAGTACGTATAAGCCAACAAATGTCAAACTTTGCGATAGAGCTTTCAGTTGACAGATTGCAACACCAGGGTTGCCAAATCCCGAAATATAAAAGGCACCCTACGTAACCGGCGGTAAACAAATCAACATATCTGAGACACCTGGAGAAAACACAGCGGCAGGCAGCGATCTGCATAACAAGGGCGCTGAAGTCATCTCCAACGAAGCCGCTAGAAACAATTCTGTGTATAGACCCCCTACACATATACGCAAAACTAACAGCCAGGGAAACGGCATAGAGCCTTATGGCGGTTAACTATTTAAGTATAAAGTAAAAGACTGCGACTCAATGATCATCATCTGATCTGCACCTGCAGCCGGCCAGACAAAACCTAAGTAAAAGACTGCGGCTCAATGATCAGAATCTGATCCGCACCGCAGCCAGCCAGTCAGTCAGAGCATTATACCCTATAGTTGCCCAACGATCTGAATCCAATCAATGCCACAGCAAGCTAGCTAAAAGATGTGCACAATACTGCGGCTCAATAATCAGAATCTGATCCTAAGCTCCAGCCAGCCAGACAAAACCTAAGTAAAAGACTGCGGCTCAATGATCAGAATCTGATCTGCACCTGCAGCCAGTATGTATCTGTACTGACTACTTGTCAGTGCAACCCAGTACTGCCAAACATACGGATTTATCCGTATTACTACGAATTTTTTAATTAAAAAAAAATTATATTATACAATTATTCAAACACTTTTTCGACATAATAATTTTACAAATTATGTTTTTATTTTGCCATAAGTAACATTTCTTTTAAGCGCATGAGTCGTCAAATGTGCACCACATGCATGCATGCCAGATGCAAGTAGCAACACTGATAGGGTTTCTCGTCAATGATACAGCAAAACTGTATTTTACCGTTCTGTTTTTCTTACTTGCTTTCTGACGGTAGTTCGTTATTTTACACTTATACCTAAGTAACTTGCCGCCAAAGCTTGACAAGAAAATTGTAATTATTAAAATAAAACAATGATGATCAGCTCCGACTCTGATTGATCGGAAAAACTACAAAATTAGTATAAAAGTAATCAAATGCAGAATTATATTCTACACTCATTAAAAATGTTATAATAAGGTCATTGCAGCCATTTAAAGAACGCAGCGTTAAAAAGGCTGCTACAACTAGAATCTATATACCCAGTAAATCTCATAAAGACCAGGGGCATTACTCTGTAATGCGATTCTAAAGTCAATTTGCTCGCATTCGAATAAATGGTTCTCCATAAACTGAGTTTCGCATTTACACACATGCGAACGAGTTAAAGAGTGGTATTTCACTTTTGGAATGCATTTAACTTTCGAATAGCATTGCTTTTCGAAGCGCATTACAGAGTAAGGCCCTAGGAATATTTCCCAAGTTACTCATTGCTTTGGCTATTATTTCGAAAAAGTTCATAGTGAAAACGTATGTTCAGAGATGAAACAGAACTCAACGCAACATTTTGGTAAGCAGTTCGCAGTTTATCAAAAAACGATGAGCCTTTTCGGTTGCAACTGATTTTGGACATTGTTGACAGAGTCATTGTTCTTCCGCACTCATCAGCAAACTGCGAAAGAGGCTTTAGTTCTATCAACTTAAACAAAACAAAACTAATTGTAAGAAACAGCCTTATCACATATACTTTAACTGTAATTCTACGCGGTAAGGCTTTGAGTGGTAAGATATTCGAGGTGGAGTTTGACTGGGATTACCGGAAGTCTAAAACAAAATAAGAGAACTTTTGCCAAAAAAAAAGAACAAAAAGAGAAATTTTTTTAAATATAAATAACATTTATTGCAAAATAAAAACATAAAATAAACATTTTTTTTAAATATTGCGTATATTAATTTTTTACTTTTTTTTCCTTCAAAACATTTGTTAAAGCAGTAAAGCCATAAAATTAAAGTTATTTTTTTAATACTAAATATAATAAAAGTTATAATAAATTTATTTGTAAATTGATTTCGACCTCTTTTGCATAAGTTTTATGTTATGTTTATAACTCTAATAATTTTTCAATTATTAAGAGTTATTTTTTCAAGCTCAAGGCCTGTTGTTTTCAGAAGAAAAACTATTAGAGTTTATAAACATAACATAAAACTTATGAAAAAGTGGTCGAAATTAATTTACAAATAAATTCTCTGGCAGAGCACGGTCGTTGAAAAAAATGATTATTTGTGTGTTTACACACACTAAAGTAAAATCTTAGTTTTCAAACCAAAATATTCGTGACGTCATAGTTCAATATCAGCAGACTGTTGAAAATAAGACGGACAGTGAAAATAGAAGAACATCAACTAACCACAACATGCCTGTGAGTAGTAAAAAGCTTTGATCTATCTTCGAAAAAAGAGTTTACTCCAAATAAGCGTGAATCTAAAATTATAAGAACTTTAAGCTGGTTTCGTATCATTTATGTACAATGTAATTAAGAGTAATTTTCTCCGATATTGACGAAATCATTGCTATCATATAAGGCTACTGATGAGTTGGCGTAGCGGTCAATGAAACAGGTCTGTCTAGTCTGCTGTATGATTGCTATTCTATACAAAGGGTGTTGTTGCTGGTTGTTTTCTTCAGAAAACAACACATCTTGAGCTCGAAAATATAACTCTAAATTAATAATTAAAAAATTATTACAGCTATGAACATAACATAAAAGTTATAATAAATATTATAAGTTTTCATCATAAAGTAAGAAAAAATGTAATATACTTATTATTTAAAAAGGTTAAATAAGCAAAAGTGTTGTCGCCTTGTCCTGCGACGGTTAAATGCGTAGAATAATGAAAACTTGCGTGCGTTCATGAATCGATATGCTTTATTACTAAATTATTTTACGAGAGAGTAACTTATTGTGAATATATAGAAAGATGCCAGATTGGCGCGACAATGCCGGTCACTTTGAACGAAAAAATAAAGTTCTAAACTGTTATACAAAATAAACAAAAAAAAAAAATAAAAGAATCATACTTAACATAATGACAAACTTAATTCAAAATTCAATAAAATTTTAAAACTTGAAGTACATAAGGCATCTTTAGTAGGCAGCAGCGAAAGCTTTACAACCGGTCGGACAACTTCGTCATCAGCTATTTTCATTTTCACCACACGGACATGACACTTCGCCCCTGGGAAACGCTGAATCACTCTTCCAAGTTTCCATTTAGTCGGAGGAACACGGTCATCATGGATGACAACGACATCAGCTAGTTCGAGGTTTAATTTTGGACGGAACCATTTTGAGCGACGTTGGACATAGAACTTATTACATGCCAGCGCTGGGGAAGCGTTCCACTCAAATTTGGACTATCTGCTGCCGGAAGAGCTTTTAATGGCTCTCTTGCGATAAAGTGACCCGGAGTTAAAATTTCTAAGTCGCTTGCATTAGAGGATTGCAAGCAGAGCGGTCTTGAATTTACACATGCTTCCACTTCAGTTAGCAAGGTGTTAAACTCTTCATAGATCAGCAATGTTGAATCCAGCACTCTCTTTAAGTGGTATTTTACTCGCTTTATTCCCGTTTCCCAATAGCCACCCATATGGGGTGCGCTGTGTGGGTTAAAATGCCAATTTATGCGAGAATCAGCGAAACTTCTTTGTCGGTCATACAACGTTGAAGAGTATTTTTGAGCTCCCTTTCGGCTCCGACAAAATTTGTTCCATTGTCGGAGAATAATTGTTGACAATATCCTCTGCGGTTGGTAAAGCGTCTGAAGGCGGCAATGAAGGCTGGTGCAGATAAATCTCCAACAAGTTCTAAGTGCATAGCACCAGTAGCCATACATACAAATGAGCTGATGCAACCTTTGTTGTTTTAGCACCTCGTCCCTGCGAAGACTTTAGAAAATAAGGGCCGGCAAAATCTACTGCGCTGCTTAAAAAACATCGTGCGCTTGAAACACGGCTCAAGGGAAGATCTGACATTACTTGCTGTAATGGCTGTCGATTCATTCGAGTGCAGCGACAGCAACTATGGTAAATCCATCGAACAAGATTACGAGCACCTGGTACCCAAAATCGTCGTTGCAAGACAGCTTGCATTATTTGAGGGCCAGCGTGCAGTGTGAACTTGTGAATGTCAATAACAATGCCTTTTGCTAAAGCTGAATGCTTCGGTAGAATCATTGGTTGCTTCACGTCAATTGACACGGATGCATTGCTAAGGCGGCCACCTACTCACAGGATTCCATTTGCATCAAGAAATGGTTGAAGCCTAACTAAGCTGCTTCGTAATGGTATTGACTTGTTCATTTTGCAAAGATTGACCTCCTTTAAAAAGACATTAAGTTGAGCGTATCTTATCAGAACCAATTCAGCATTATAAGTTTCCTTGCTTGTGAGTGGACCAATTTAGCGGGGTTGCGGTACTTTCTTGATTTTGCACTGAAGATTATGAACAAATCGGCAAAGATGATAGGCAGTGCTTAAAAAATCCCAACTTTCTGATACTTCTACCGGACAAGCAGCCACGATTTTTCGTTCTTCTAAGTTAGTTGTGTGTTGAGTTGGCAATTTTTGGTGCCAATCATTTTCTGTTGCCGACTGAGGCCAGTTGGGCCTATTCCACCAAAGCTGATGACGCAGAAGTTCAGATGGAGTTGTACCTCTAGAGGTACAATCGGCAGGCTTGTGCTCTGAAGTAACGTTCCCCCAGCACTCAGGAGGTATGACTTCCTGTACTTGAGCTACACGGTTCGCAACAAATGTTGACCATCGACTTGGATGACCTTGTAACCACGATAAAGTTATAGTGGAGTCCGTTCAAACAAATAATTTGTTGGATGTATTCTCCAGACTGGCTAGGATTTGGCTAACAAGTTTTGCTCCAAAGGCGGTGCGACCTTTGCTCGTCCTTCGAATAAATGAACTTTTACATTTCCATCCTTTAACTGAGTACGTGAGTACAATGCTGCTGCATAAGCGTGCTCTGATGCATCTGTAAAAATGTGAATCTCTGTAAGCGGATTTGATTGGCCAGTTCCGAGCCATCGGTTAAGCTTAAGCGATGAAAGATTTTTCAAATCATTACGATGAGCGAGCCATTCCTTTGCAATGTCTGTTGGTAGTAATTCATCCCAGTCAACATTAGCACGCCAAATTTGCTGCAACCATATTTTTGAGCGAATGGTGCATGGTGCTATCAAACCCAGTGGGTCAAATAAAGTACTCGAATCTGACAGGAAACTCTCTTAGTGAGTGCTTTAGGCTCCAAATCACTAAGGTTTACTGTAAAAGTTAAAAAGTCGCCCCGGGTGTTCCATACTATACCTAAAGTACGAACCTCGTGCCCATCAGCTAGAAAATGTGGTAACTGATTAGGCGCATGCGGCATGTCAAACATGAGCTCACTGCAGCTTGTTGCCCACCTGCGCAACTTAAACCCCGCCTTTTCCAATAGATTTGATACATCTCTCTGCATTTCTTTTAAACCCTCTATAGAAGATAAGCCCGTCAGTAAACCATCCATGTTGAAGTCACGCACAATGACCTCGGCGACTTTTTTGTGCACTTTATCTGCATTAATGGCGACTTGTTGCAACAATTTGACGGCCAAATGGGACGCAGATGCAACTCCGTAAGTCACTCTAAGCAGTCGATAGTCCTGAATTGGGTGCTTCGCCATATTATTCGTTGATAGTCGACATCGTCTGCTGCCACATACACTTGGCGATACATTTTTTCGACGTCAGCCGTTATTGCAAAACGATGACTTCGAAACCGGACAAGTATGGAAAACAAATCCTGTTGAAGTTGTGGCCCAACCATAAGAGCGTCGTTAAGGAAAAATCCAGATGATGTTTTCATGGACGCATTGGACACTACTCGCAGCTTAGTCATGGTGATAGAAGTCTTTAATACGGCGTGATATGGCATGTAAAAGCATTTATGTGGGTTACCTTGGACTGGTTCCATGTAGCCCATGCGCAAAAGTTCCTGCATGAACTCGGAATATTGTAAACGTAATTTATTGTCTGCAGCGAACAGTCTTTCCATTCGAAGAAGACTGCGAACAGCTGCACTTCGAGATTCACCTAGTGGCACAGAAATTTTCATTGGAAGTCGGACGACAAAGCGACCTTCAGCAGCGCGAGTTGATGTTTTCTCAAAAAAGTCTTCACAGAAAATTTCTTCAACAGTATAGTGCTTTCTTTGTGGCAGCTCCTCCAATTCCCAAAATTTACTGACAGTTCTTTTTAATTGGACGTCACAATGAAAGGTTGCCACAGCCATGGCAGAGATATCAGTTTTTGTTGTGTTTCCAAATATCACCCAACTAAATGCAGAATTTTGGGCCATTGGTGTGCCTGGTGGTCCTTTGTAGAACCCAGATAAAGGAAATGTGTCCATTTCGTCCATTCCAATTAGCACATCAATAGGACCCGGTGTAGTATAGGACGGATCAGCAAGCTGTAAGTTGTGCAAATGTGGCAATAGAGATTTCTGTACGCTAACTGTAGGCAGATTATTTGTTATTTTGGCTAGGATGAGCGAGTTTATTTTATAACTGATTTGAAAATCGTGGCGATACAGTCAACAAAGTTTCACCGCTTACCTTGCCTCCATTTGAAGAGCCGATGCCAGTAACGTAGATTGATGATGGTTTTCGTGGCAAGCGAAGACGCTGAATGCACTCTTCTGTAGCAAAGGAAGCGTGTGATCCATTATCGAAAAATGCTCAAACAGGCTGCCAGCTACCTGCTGATCCTGGATGTTGATCAGCTGAAAGTGGTGTTTCGTCAACAGAAAATACGTGTTGAGAGTGCGCATCTGCAGCTGAGGTGACTAATGTGTTTCGATTTTCTGAACGAATGTTAGTGTCGTTATCAAAGCAGTGGTGGAGCAGTGTTGTGGCGGTGGTGGCAAATGCGGCATGCAGATGAGCTACGGCACTCTGCTTCAGAGTGCATTTTACTGAGACAGTTCAAGCAAGCGGTTCTCTGTTTAATAGCAATGAGTCGTTCAGTTCGGTTCAAGCGGCTAAATTGTTGGCAGGAATATATCTTGTGATTTGATTTGTAGTATACATAATTTTGAGCGCTATCAACCCTTTGTAAGGACCCTCTTATGAAGCTTTTTCGATCATCTACAGCATGCAGTACGTTCGTTGAGCTTTTTTGATATTCACGACGTAAAGTGTAAGCAGTTCTTAATATCTCTAACGAACCTGCTCGAGTCTGTAGAAAAACTTCGAGCTGCTCAAAAGTGGGCAGTTCATCACTTACGACTGATAGCTCCCACTGCTTTCTAGTTTCGAATGAAACTTGGATACTGTCCAGTGGACCAACCAATCGTCCCAAAAATCAACAGGACGGCCTAAAGCTCGGAGCGCTCTTACTTGTTGTAAGATGTTACCTAAAATTAACTTAATTTCACTTGCAGAGTCTTTGGATGATTTTTCAAGCGAACATATTGCTTTAAGATGGCTGTCTACAATAACACGCATTACTTGGTACCTCGATGTTAGCAAATTCCACGCTTCAGTGTAATTTGCATCGCAGATTTTAAAGCTGCTAATTACTTGCAAGGCGTCCCCTTTCAAACATCTTCGCAGATAATGAAGTTTCTGTCCATCCGATAAGCTGACATTTTTATGTACGAGAGACTGAAATGAATCGTGAAAACTTATCCAATCCGCCGACTCACCATAAAAGGTGGGCAATTCCATTTTTGGCAATTGGATGGATGCAGCCACAATGGGTTGCGAGCTTATTGATGTTGACTTTCACAGAACTTTCAATAGACGATTAAAATTGGGTTTCAGCTTGTATTCGAGCTTGCTCTTCAATTCCTGAAATATGACAGCGTTATGGCGAAGTTTAACTAAGTTAAAAATTGCGAATCTTTACAAAAGTGTAAAGTATGTAAAATGTAAAAAATTAAACTTTACTAGTTCTTTGATTTGGCGTACGAAGGACCAAAATGTTGTCGCCTTGACCTGCGACGGTTAAATGCGTAGAATAATAAAAACTTGCGTGCGTTTATGAATAGATATGCTTTATTACTTAATAATTTTAAGAGAGAGTAACTTATTATGAATATGTACAAAGATGCCAGATTGGCGCGACCAAAAAGGCTTGAATAAATGGGACCAAATTAATAAAAAATCATGCTTGAATTTTTTTATAAAATTTTTTATATTGAATTAGCAAACGAGGTGAAATTAAGATTGCTTGAAATCCTTGTTGTTTGAATTTTCTTAAACAACATTTTTTGATTTGGCATTTTCAATTTTGAATAAAAACAGTTTTTCAGGAAAGTAGAACAATTTTGTAATGATAAAAAATATGCTTTTATTTCTGTATACAGTTTTCATCGTGTTTTAGAAAGTTTCAGAAGTTTTTTGTATTTGACTTAAGCTTCAAAGCAAAAATCCTTGAAATTTTCAACTCGAATTGTGTAAACTCAGCATCGAATGACAAACAGCTTATACCGTGTTGGGCTGCATTGTGAACCATACGCTACGGATTAAGTGCTCGTAGATTCTGTCTCAGTATACCACCTTGTTCAAAAAGAAAGGTTCATTCACACTGTGAACCGGACTTAACTCTCCGATTCGAAAATTGTTTTTAAAAGCTATTAAAAGTGTTATATAGTATATGAGTTAAAGAGAGAACATTTTAAATGAGAGTATACCAGTTTTAAAATATAAAAGGTGAAAAATTTCTTACATTGAGTGAATTTATTTTTTGCTAACAAAATAATGTTTTAGAAATGGCACCACCACTTTTTATTAGAGATGTTTTCAATTTATGGAAAGATTGATTATATAATCAAAAAGCAAGAAGAGAATATAGAAACATTTTTAAAATCTTACTATTCAGTTAATTTTTGTTCAGTTAATTCGTTTATTTCTTGTTAAGTAATAATACTCTTAACAAAACTTTATTGTTTTTAAATTTAATCAAGAATTTAAAGGCGTGCATCGAAAATCATCTGCATTCGAAACAAAACATCATGATTGGCTCCAATCTCCTCTTATTTGTTTTACTGACAGGTTAGATGATGTAAGCTCATTCGCGTTTTAGTAATTTAACTCAGATTCTCCTGGAACAGCAAGTTGGATTTTTTAGATTTAAACTTTAGGGCTCTGGAGAATTCGAGTAAACCTGAAATATTTTATCTATAGTTAATTACATAAATTCAAGGGACCCAGTACCAGTAGAGGCATACGGAATGTATCAGACACACAAGATACTCCTACTTTTAGAAAAAGGGAAACCAAAGGGGGTAGAAATCCAGTGAATTTCGAAGAAGCATCCAGTCGAACAAAGCGCCGAAAAGTTCAGCAATTAGTCAATGAGAAATCACCAAAAGAAATTGAAAGTGCAGCGAGTTTATTAGGAAACTTATTGAGTTGACAAATCAATGTCTGACACCATTGCAAGCACTTGGCCTATATTATATTGCGTTTGGTTGTAAACAGTATTCATCCTGAATGTTTTCCTGATTACAAAATAATTGAAACACAGAAAAACGACCTTATACCAAAGCCTATTATAGTTTCAGAAGTATCAGCTGAAGTAAGAATGGAGAACTTGCTTAATCAAACTGCTTCAAGTTTGTTAAAAATAATTGAAATATAAAAAAAATAATATTAGTAGTGTTCTTGAATGCAAATATGGCGTTGATGGTAGTTTCGGTCATAGTGTCTACAAACAAAAATTTTCCGATGAAAACATGACTTATGAATTCTTGTTTATTGTTACAATGGTTCCTCTGAAAATGACTAATATTGATAGCCAGGGAGAAGTATGGTTGAGCAAAACCCCATCACCTGTGTTATTTTTCAGACCTATTAAATTTATTTTTATGGAAGAAAAGCCTTCATTAATTCATAATGTAGAAATGGATTTAATGGAGCAAATAGAAAAATTTCTGCTATTTAAAACAAAATTTATTGATTTTAACGTTGAAATTAATTTTAAATTGTATTTAACAATGGTTGATGGTGCAGTTACAAACGTTTTGGCACATAATCGGGCATCAATGAATTATTATCTAAGTGGAGCGACTCCATATGTAATGAATTCTTTTGATGGATATGGATTATCTACATTGCATGCATGGATTTAAACTTTTGAATGCCTAATTCATATTGCATACAGGATGCCTCTCAAATGCTGACCGGTACGCGCCGAAGAAAACAAACGAATTTTTTTAGAGCAAAAAATAAAAATACAAAAAGAGTTATTACTGCCAGAAGGTTCTTTCATATATTGAAGTGGTGTATAAAATAACAAACATAAATATTTGTTTACTGAAAAATTTCAGTTTGATTCTGAGAACACTCAAGCGGCAAAAAAATAAATACTACAAGGTTCAGTACACTTTTAAAGGATACTTTTAAAATATGTGTGGATAATTATCCCCGGTATAATATGACAATAACTGTTCACAAAATATTGATTCATGGATGTGAAATAATTAAAAATTTTAATTTACCAATTGGACTTTTATCTGAAGACGCATTAGAATCTAGTCATAAGGAATCTAAAAAATATCGATTAGGTCACACTAGGAAAAATTCAAGGGAAAATTGCAATCGAGATCTTATGGCTGCATTACTGATAAATTCGGATCCTCTCATTTCTTCGAACAGTCATATTGCCAAAACAAAATTAAATGATTATAAAGATTTATTGCCATATATTATAGAAGAAAGTACAGATGCCGATGTTCATAATAGCTTAATTTCTGATATATATTTTGAAGATTTTGTTTCAAGTAACACTTCGGATGGAACAGATTAACTACAGAAATTCTTATACATAATTTTTTTCTATTTGTAATTTAACTTAATTTTTATTTTCTTTTTTATGTATAAAATGTATGAATTTATTTTTTTTTTAATTTTTTTTCTCAAATTGTTTTTGGTTGAAAATTTGGTGTTTTGGAGATTTGGTTTAAATTGGGGTAGCACAAAAGGAAGTTAGCATATTTTATAAGGAATCTTTATTTAAAAAAAACGCCTTTTTTATAGAATGTTAAAGTGAAAGTGTTTCAAAAACGTGGGTTATATGAGGAGTATCCCAAACAATGTATCAATTCGGGCTATTTTAAGCAAAGACTTAGTTGGGATAAAATAAAGTGCTCTATGTTATTTTGTTAAAATGAAGTGATTATGATAAAATTACTCGGGTTTTAAGAATTTAAGTTTTATGATGGGTACCCCAAAAACTGGTCTGACCCAGCCCATTTTTAGTAAAGACCATTCCTATAATACTGAAATTATTTGCGTGTGATTATAATAAAATAAAATATTTATTTTTAAAGATACGAGATATTTAAAATTCATATCTTTATCCAGCTGATATTTCCAAGGTTTCCCGTAGTTTCGTATTGTTCACCTCTGGATTGCGCATTTATCCCGAGCTTATGTCAAAAGATAATCAGCTAATAAAGATATCCAGAGAAAAAGCTATCCAGTCGAATTCGGCTGGAATATACCTCTAAATATTCAGAGGTTTATCATGCGTTTTGACAAAATTTGTTGTGTTTCGTATTTTGTAGTGTGCGGGCTAATTTTGTGTTGCAGACAACAAAAATAAATAATTTACCGCACAGCTGCTAATTTTCTGATTTTAAAGGAAATCGCAAAATAGTTTTCGAGTAAGAAAAGGTAATTGTCTATTGCTGAAGAATGAATTGCAAAAAAAAAAGCAAAAAGCTACAAATTTACAAAAGTAACAGTAAAAAGTCCTCATTGGCACATGTCGCGAGTGAACATTTTTCGAATGGCACACAGCCTAATTAAAATAAATGACAGACTGTCAAAATCTCCGCATAACTTTGACGTTTTGGCTGGAAAAAACTGGAAAAATCATTAACCAGCCGATAAGATATCCATACCTGTTAAGTTGCTATCCAGAGGTGAACAGTACCAATTTTTGTCCAGAGATTTTAACCTCTGGTTAAATTTAAAGCCCTGAATAAGTTATCGGCTGGATAGCGTTAAATATCCAGAGGTGAACAATACGGCCCTTAAGCAATCTCAAAAAAAAAGAGAACTTTTCATTTTAAAAAAAAAGATAAAAAATATTTCGAGAAAAAAGAGAACATGGCTTAACTTTTTTAATTAAAATGATCTCTTGTAAATTTTCAACTGTACAGCTAAAAAAAAAATGTAAAGCTGATGTTTTTTAATAATGTGCTCGTGTTTTGTAATAATAATGGTTATCTAATTAAGCTTCGCTTATTCACTGAAAAAAATCACTTTGAAAGTGCTTATCAAAAACACTACAGGAGGCAGTCCTTTGTGTTAATAGTATTCCTCAAACAAATATTGGCGAAAAAAATGTGAGATTGTTTTAAAATTTTTATACAAACCGAGAAGGCACGCTCCTCTTACTTAAAGGGATGGTACTGTTTTTGAGACATTTTTTTGTATTTTTTTTTTAATGTACAACATCTCAAGAGCATTTTGTATAAATTTCAAGTAAATCGTGCTAAAACTAACGAAGATATGTTACAGTGTTTCAAGTGAGCGGACCTCACTTAAAATCGAGACTTTAAATCAATTTTCTGAAAAACAACATTTTTGAAGTTGGTGAACACGATGGCCCAAAATCTACTTGACTGCTGGTTTGAAATTTTTTACACTATTTCTACACATAAATCAACAGGTAATGCCGAAGCATTTTTTCTTTTATTTCTATTTTAAAATAATAAAATAATCTCGCGTTTTTGACATACCTTAACTTTTTTCGCTACCAAAAAAAAAAAAACATTTCAAAAAACTTTTCGATGTAACCTCGGGAAACAAATTACCTTTTAAACTAATTTTGATTTTTTTTTTCAGATGATCTGCTAACCTCTAATCGTGTTCATCGCAAAACAACTTTTTTTCGAGGTGTCTCCGGAGAATCGCTGCCACGGATTTATTTATCGATAATTTTTATTTTTTTTCCAAGTATACTTAAGAAGTCAAACTATTACATGTATATGAAATAAATACACCAACATTGTTCATGTCTCCAAAAAAAAAAAACTTCAAACATGCCTTTTTCGGCCTTAAAACAGAACCATCCTCTTAACAAATTGACTCGGAGGTAGCCTTATAAGTTTTTTTTCGACAATATTTTCAATAAAACAATTAAAAAAGTTTACGGAATCCTACGGATTTTAATAATATAAAAGTGAATTTCCCAAAAAAATTTTTTTCTGAGCATATGTAGCGAAGCGAGTCATGGTACTTTCAAATGAATGTCAAACTTTTTTTTTCTCAAAACAATGTTTTACAAGTTGGCGTGCATCATTAAAAGAAAAGTAATTATCTGATCGTCGTGAAATTTAAGCACGTTATTCTGCACATGTTAATGCTCAGAATGACCTACGGATGAAAAAATCGGCACACAATTTTTTGAGATACAACAGAAAAACGTAAATTTTCGGAAAAACGTCGTCATTTTCGTATTTTTCAACCAAATTTTTTTTTCAGGTCATTCCATGGCCGGCTTTAATGCTGATTCAAAACCCTGTTTTTCTTTTTTTTTTAATTTTTGCTGAGGACAGTAATTCTGTACGCCGTGATTTTTTGGAGTTTTTTTTTTATATTGTAGCAGACGACGCACAGTGGGAACGTTTACCTCCCACATTCACAAAAATTAAAGAAATGCTATAAGAAGAAAGAAATGTTATAAAATAAAATATAAATTCTAACTATGAAACTCGACAAAATCAGATAAAAACCTCCCATACAAAATAATGTCATCTAAATAGTGAAACCTAATTCCTCAAAAATTATATAATTTTAATGATTATAATGTATTCTGAATTTGAAATTCGGAGAAGTTGGAAGAAAATCACGCGTATCGTCCATACAAAGTGACGTCATCAATATAATAAAAAGTTCAAAAGTTCAGCCCATTCAAAAATCATTCCTCATTACTTTTTTTTTAACAAAATTTATAAAAATATTACATACGAGTAGCGAAAAATTTATTTAAAATATTATGTAGAAAAAATGTATGAATTTGTTAATATTCCTCCTGATGCCCAAACTCGTCATACTGCTCTCCATCGACCTCGTCATTTTCATCATCGTTAAATACAACGATGATGATCATCATTTCAAATAGAAATACAAAAAAAAAAAATCTATATCATTTGCTCTTTCTGATACTACCTTCGGCGAAATTATTCGGTGACTTATCACGATTTATGTAATAAAAATGATTCGCGCAAAAACGCGTAACTTTTTATTGCTGAATATGGAAGCTTAGATATTCAAGCTTAGTACAAAATTTTCATTTCTACTTGATGTTAGGGTATTCCTATTTTTAAAACTTCTCATATAATTCGAAAATAACGCAAATTTTGACATATTTTACAATTTTTTTTTAAATATTTCTACACAATTATTTTTAACCATGGATTCCAAAATTATAGCTTAAAATAAAATTAGAGTTTCTGAAAAAAAAACCGTATCAATCGCTAAAAATTTAGCGATGACAGCTTAGATTTTATTCCTCGCTAAAAGTTCGTTCAGTCTCTAATTGTTTAGCATGAAAATAAGCGGTACAGTTTTACCAAAAAAGTAATTTTGTGCTGGCTCTCATTAGTGCCAGCTCTAAAAAGATTTTTAAGCATAAGCTTAGCAGAGGCTACAGCTGCTACTAAATTTAAAAACTGGCGCTAAAATTTAATATCAGTTATTTAGTAACGCTGATAGAGTTTCCCGGAATCGCAACTATCGCTAAATACAATAAATTTAGCTTTATTGATGGAAATTTAGCTTTAGCGTTTTTCAGAATCCGCCATCTGATTTGTTGCTGCGTTTGAAAAAATCTGCGATAAAAATTGATCATTGCAAGAAATTGACTCATGTCTTGAATCGTTTTTGGTTTTGGGAAGTTTATAATTTTCTCTACTTCCTCTTTCATTGGCATTAAACCATTTACGCTAATTTTATGACAAAGAAAATTAACTTCTTTCTTTCTAAACATGCATTTCTATTGATTTAAAATAATTCCATGATCTTGAAATCGTTGAAATCTAATTCGAAGATGTTCTAAATGTTCTTGAAGATTTTAAGAAGCAATAAGTGCGTCATTCATATAACAAAAAACAAAGTCAAGACCTTGTAACGAACATCTGGTTGGTCCTTTTGATGCTGACGTACGTTCAGCGGTTTTCCAAGGTTCAAACTAGAAAAATTCTATGGGGCAGGTTCTGCACTTCACTTCCGAGTGAAAATGAAATCAAATCACTATGAATTCGAATTTTGGTATCACTTAATTTTTAATTTTTATAATTTAATTTTTTTCGATTCGTATTTCGTTTCAAGTTCGAAAAAAAATTAAATTCAAGCGTAAAAAGTGATACCAACTATCGAATTCATAGTGATTTCAGATTTTAAATTTCAAATTTAACAATGTTTATTGTAATGATTAATAAAGTGAATATATTTGATTTTTAATTCAATTAACAAGCTTGCTAGGTTTTCGTAAGGTGCAGTGCTGCTTTGGCTGCTGTTCAACAGGCGGGCCTACAAGCACCGGACGCTGTTGCTCGAAACAAAAATAGGCACGCGGGCTTACAAGCTACGGAATATGAAAATTGAGCAAGCCGGCTCGAAAAAATATTGATAAATATTGATATTTATTTGAGCAGGCCGGCTTAAAAGTCACGGACACTGCTAAAAAAAAATATAACAGCCTGACCTATAAGCCACTGAGTCTGTACAAGCCACCGACTTCGCTGCTGCCCCTTGTACAGGTGGGCCTACAAGCCACCGACTTTGCTGATTACGGTTTTCGAACAGTTGGGCCTACAAGTCGCCGACACTGTTCCCTGTTGTATTTTTGCAGGGGGGCCTACAAGCCGTCGACTCTGCTGATAATATCACTTACCAAGGTACGGAAAGGTCCGCTCGTGTACGCACACGAGCTTGTAGACAGCTCATTTTGGTGTAATCGATGCATTTTCGGCAATCGGGTTATACTAGAAATTTTTTGAGTTTTGTAGACTTCTTGGACAAACATCAGTCAGTGTTTTTTGGTTTTGTGGACTTTTTGTACAAAGATCTTGTTTTTTTGACAAATATGTTTCAATATTTTTGGAATTATTTTAATCATTGGAACTTTTTTGGGTTAAGTGGTCTCCTTAAACAAAAATCGAGAATCTTTTCACAAAAAGGTTCCACTTGCGCATATGGGTTCCACTTGGATTAGTTTTTGAACTACTTGGTTCATTGGAACTTTTTTGAGTTTTGTAGACTCCTTATACAAACTTTTTTGAAAAATAGGTTCCGCTTAGACAAATAGGTTTCATTTTCAATATTTTTGAAACGAGTTGGGTCATTTGAACTTTTTTGAGTTTGGTGGACTCTTTAAACAAAAAAATATGGTTCTATGTCCAATAGGTTCCACTTGGCTAAATTATGGTACTAGTGAGATCATTGTAACTTTTTCAAGTTTTGTTAGCTTTTTGTCCAAAAATATTGGATTTTTGACAAATAGTTTCCACTTGGTCAAATAGGATCCACTTGCACTTTTGGAACTAGTTGGGTAATGGTCGAAAAACCATGATTTTTCTATGAAGTTCACTAATCTCATTGAAGTTGAGATGTATCAATTATTTCCAAAAACATTACAAGTTGGGTCTTTTTGTCAAAAAATTCAATATTTGTGTTTGGAGGAGGCCACTTAATCGAACCTATTTGCCCAATTGAATTCTATTTTATAAAAAAATATTGTCCAAGAAATCCACTACGCACAAAAAAGTTCAAATGACCCAACTAGCTGCCAAAATATTAAAAGTGGAGTCCATTTGATTAAATGAAACCTATTTGTCAAGAAAAAGTTGATTCAAAGAATCCACTGCACCCAAAAAGTTTCAATGACCCAACTAGTTCTAAAAATATTACAATTGGAACCTCGTCCAATTGGTACGTATTTGACAAACAAATCCCAGATTTTGGTCCAAGGAGTTCATTAAACCCAACAAAGTTCCAATGACCGTAGTAAACCTATTGAGTAAACCCAAAACCCGTAGTAAAAGACCGTAGTAAACGCAAAAAGTTCCAGTGACTTAACAAGTTCCAAAAATACTTCAACTGGAACCTATTTGTTCAAATGTAGAGTATTTGTCAAAACATCCAAGATTTTTGGCCAAGGAATCCACAGAACCTAAAAAAGTGCAAACGACCCATCTTGCACCATATATATTAACCATGTCGAACCTAGATCTTTGTTCACAGTCTACAGAAATCATTAAAATTGCAATGGATTCTACTCAGATTCCATTCCTGCTGCTGATTTTCGTGAGCGGCTCATGAGCATTAAAAGTCTCATTTCTCCGAGCGCGTACGTTTTAGTAGGCACACGTAATGAGACCTCATTTCAAATTCTCGCCAAAACGTACGCGCTCGTGAACGAGAACGATAAAATATTTTCTAGGGTACAAATCCGCGAGCGCGTACGATTTTTTGTGTACCTTTTTGTATTGTGTATCATAAAGGTACACGAGCGAACCTTTCCGTACCCTGTCACTTACTGTCCTTTCCTGGCGGTCTTCTTTTCCTAGCTCAGTAAATGAGGTTTGCTGTTTGCGGGTTGTCGCTTTGGGGTTTGAGCTGTGTCTTCGAGCTGTCCTCGAGCTGTCATTCACTCGGAGAGTTTTTCTAGTTTTACTTCGGGCTTGTTTAAACCCAACTTCGATTCGCACTTTGTTTCCTTTAACTGAATTATTTAACTCCTTTAACTCGTCGCACTGAATTGTTCCCACTGAAGGTTTTCTTCGCATTGTGTATTATTCACTATATCTCATGTACCTTGTATTCTTTCACATCTGAATTGAATCGCACTTTGTATTGTTTCGAAATGAATTATTCCAACAGAATCCTGATCTACGGGTGCCGCCTGTTATTTATACCATTTTGATGCGTGCATTTGGCATAAACAAGTTCCCGTTGTCGAAACTTCTGGACTGCTGATTTTGTTAACAAGTTCCCGTTTCACATTTTGGCGTAAACAAGTTCCTGTACATCGTTGTTGTTGTCACGTGCCGAGTTTTCCTCCTTGTTACGCTGCTTGTTTATGCCTTAACAGTTGTACACAGCAATTTGGCTTTGCTTGGCGAAATACTTTTCTTGCGTGTGCTTGTGTTTTTTCTCCTCTTTTGTAACTGCGGAAACTATGCCAACTGCGTTTCCTTCTTTGCGCCTATCTACCTACGCAAATATACAACGAAAGACAGAGACAGTGTTTAAATTCATGTTTGTTTCTTTTATTTGTGTTTTTTTTTTTTGTACTTCAGTGTATTAATGTAAATGTGCATGTTTGTGTGTAGTAAATTATGTATACACAAGTTCAAAACAAAAAAATTCAAAATAAATATGATGCAATGTTTACCACGTGCCTCTTGTGCTGTTGTGACGCATAAAGTTCAACGGCGTTACCTCTCGGTACTGTATCCATTAACCGATGGAAACTTTGAGCTGCATTCCTTAGGCCAAATGGCATTTTAACATATTCATAAAGAGCAAAAGGTGCGATAATTGCAGTTTTGCAGATATCGTTAGGGAAAACATCAACTTGATGATATGCTCGAACCATGTCTAGTGTTAAAAATATGGTATTAGTATGTTGTGGTAATCGCTGTATTATGTTTGCCACTCTATAAATGTTTCGATATTTTAACAGGAGTTGCATAAATGGAGAGTCGTTCTTAAAGATTGTTGTGATGCCGAGTGATGGTTCTTGGGTAATATCAGATTTTGATTTAATGAGCGTTTTTCCATCAAAAAGTTTCTTATTTTTTAGGTCAAAAAGTTAGTGAAAGTGAGTAGAAAATCAGGGGCCCTACTCTGTATTGCGATGCGTCAATCAATGCGATGCGAAAATGAAAGATGAATGAAATGAGATGCGTACGCAAATCCATGCAATCGAATCAATTTTGCGATTTTTTTTTGTCGCATCGCAATAGAGAGAAGGGCCCCCAGAACCTAGAATGTGTTTTGTAACATCAGCTACAACAGATCTCCATTAAAGGATCTCCATTTAAAGTTTTCGACGTAAACAAAAATCTAGTGAGAGTATTACAGTGCCAAAAGTTTGGATTTTTGTTCCATTGGTAGCGTAAAGGTTAACCGGAAGATTGATATCTTCACTTACTTAAGCCTGTATGATACTTAATTAAATTGATCATTGAAAATTATAACTAGAGCCGTTCAAATAGCATGAATGCATGGATTCAATTGGTGTGAGTGAGTACGCATATGGTACGAATTGGAGAAAAATTTGTAGGACGGACTGTATTTTCTTTGCATTTTTTTGCCGTTTCTTTCAATTCGTTCTTCGTTAAGTTTCGATCAAATATTTATTGTGCTGTTAATAATTAATTTGACATTTTTAGAGTAAATAAAACTATTTAATATAAATGTGTGCTGAATTGGAAGTGATGTGTGTAGCTTATATTAATTTATTTAATGCAGCTGCTCTTAAAAACACCAGATATAAAAAAGTAACAACGTTTATCCTTTTCTTACAAAATATGTCTGTCCTGCTCACGCGCCACTTGTTTTCAGATTTGAAATTGGACAAAAAAAAATTAAGTATCATACGGGCATTACTGTGGCTGTTTTTTAACAGATTTTGGAAGTACGGAAATATCAGCGCCGGTATCAATTAAGACTTCTATTATAAATTACAACTCAACTAAGTTGACTAAATTTAACTAAATGTTTTTCGTATAACGCATTACATACCTTTCGGTTGAACGATTAGTCCGGTCAATTTAGGCATTTAAGGATAAATAAATTCCCAACAAGCTGAAAGTTAGTAAAATTGTTCAAAACACAATTATAAATAAAATTTTAAAATCAAAGAAATGAGTTTTTCGCGATTTTCAGCAAAACGGTAAGTTTTATCATAAAATTACCCCAGACAAAAATTGTAAATCATAAAATTATCTATAAAATATGTATATGTATGATATGTATCGATACTTTTTTCCTAAGAGCCACCGTTCCTGAGATATAACGATTCAAAAAGTTGTAAAAATTGCAAACGTCATAAAAAATTTAGTAAAATTTATTATTTAAATTTATATATAAATTTGAGTAAAAATTTTTTCATACAGAGAAATGATGGGGAACTTTGAAATTTTATTAATAATTATGCTTTAAACAATTTTACTAACTTTCAGCTTGTTATGAATTTATGTACTTTCACTATTGTTTTTTGGTCTAAATTGACCGGACTACGATGTAGTTTGCCTTAATTCTAATATATAAAAGGCAAGTACATTGCTCTGCGGCCGTGGCATAGTGGGTAGAGTGTGTGACTCTTACGACAGAGAACCCAGGTTCGAATCCTCCATCTGACACAGAAAGTTTTTTCAATTGAATTAATTTTCCTGTTCGGCCGTCACCTCTCTGCAGACAATGACAAATCTCAGAGAGTAAAAACTGCCATGAAAAGCTTCTTGAGAACATAAGCCGTTCGGAGTCGCCGTAAAACATGTAGGTCAAGTTCTCGATCATTTGTGTGCAAACCTTTCACATCACACACAACACAATTGATCATAACAAGCTCGGTCAAAGTCATTTCAAGGACTGAGATGGCCATTTCGTTTTTTTTTTTTTACATTGCTCTACGCCCAATATCGCTCAAACTGTAATTATTTTTTGCGATCAGCCTGAAACTATACACACAAATTTTTTTATACTTATTAGGGATATGCTTGCCTTATATGTATGTGCATACTTTAAGGCTGAACATTTTTCAGAACAGTAGTAAAAGAACTGTAATAATGCTAAAAATAATAACAGTTTAGCGGTAATGCTTCCAACCCATCGTAAGAAGGACTTTTATACTAGTCTTTTAAGAATTGTCAACTGATAACGTACTGCATGGTGCAACTGAAATGTATGTAATTTGTTACACGAAAAAAATTTAGTTAAATCTAGTCAACTTAGTTGAGTTGTAATTCATAATAGGGTCCTAAAAACAAATGTTTTCAGGATGATCTAAAATGACCTAAAAATAAATGTTTTTTTGTGTGAATGAGCTTGCGTGAAATTTCGGAAGGAATTAATACATAAATTATCGGATGCCGTAATTTCCGATATTGCGTTTAGTTTTTTTGAAAATGTGCGTTTTAAAGCTTCATCTTTTAAGCTATTGTGATACCAACACCAATCATTTCTATTTGATCGACTTTTTGACCTCCTTCGATCATTGTCACGAGTGCGATGTCTTTCATAGTAAGATCGACTAGATGATCTCGTTTGAAAATTTTCAAAACGCTTTTCTAAAATTTGATAAAACCGATTTTTGTTACAATTGCAGAAAGTGGTGAAGGCTCGGAAATAGCGGAAAATAGAACGCGAAAATTGTTCCAATATTTTGTCTGCTTGTTCAGTGAGCTCATTGAGAGTCCTTTGTTACCAATAAGAATAGTGCGATCATTTTCGGGCAGCTGTTCCAAAAATAACGTTTTGAAAACTGTTTCACTCTCCTGGTCATAACCTGAGTTACTCATAAATTGAATGGAATGTGTGGGTTTCTGGTCTCCAATAATAAGAATAATAAGATAATAAGAATAATAAGAATAACAAGAATAATTAGAATAATAAGAATAATAGGAATAATAGGAATAATAAGAATAATAAGAATAACAAGAATAAGAAGAATAACAAAAATAACAAAAATAACAAGAATAATAAGAATAATAAGAATAACAAGAATAATAAGAATAATAAGAATAATAAGAATAATATGAATAACAAGAATAACAAGAATAAAAAGAATAATAAGAATAAAGAGAATAATAAGAATAATAAGAATAATAAAAATAAAAAGAATAATAAGAATAACAAGAATAACAAGAATAATAAGAATAATAAGCATAATAAGAATAACAAGAATAATAAGAATTACAAGAATAATAAGAATAATACGAATAATACGAATAATAACAATAACAAGAATAACAAGAATAACAAGAATAATAAGAATAACAAGAATCATAAGAATAACAAGAATAACAAGAGTAATAAGAATAACAAGAATAATAAGAATAATAAGAATAACAAGAATAATAAGATAAATAAGAATAACAAGAATAACACGAATAATAAGAATAATAAGAATATCAAGAATAATAAGAATAAAGAGAATAACAAGAATAATAAGAATAACAAGAATAACAAGAATGATAAGAATAACAAGAATAATAAGAATAACAAGAATAATAAGAATAACAAGAATAATAAGAATAACAAGAATAATAAGAATAATAAGAATAGTAAGAATAACAAGAATAACGAAAATAATAAGCATAATAAGAATAACAAGAATAATAAGAATTACAAGCATAACAAGAATAAAGAGAATAATACGAATAATAAGAATAACAAGAATATTAAGAATAATAAGAATAATAAGAATAATAAGAATAATAAGAATAATAAGAATAACAAGAATAATAAAAATAATAAGAATAATAAGAATAAGAATATTACAAGAATAATAAGAATAACAAGAATAACAAAAATAATAAAAATAATAAGAATAACAAGAAAAATAAGAATAATAAGAATAATAAGAATAACAAGAATAACAAGAATAAAAAGAATAATAAGAACAATAAGAATAACAAGAATAATAAGAATAACAAGAATAACAAAAATAAAAAAAATAATAAGAATAACAAGAAAAATAAGAATAATAAGAATAACAAGAATAATAAGAATAATAAGAATAACAAGAATAATAAGAATAATAAGAAAAATAAGAATAATAAGAATAATAAGAATAATAAGAATAATAAGAATAATAAGAATAACAAGAATAACACGAATAACAAGAATAATAAGAATAACAAGAATTACAAGAATAATAAGAATAACAAGAATAATAAGAATAACAAGAATAAAAAAATAATAAGAATAACAAGAAAAATAGGAATAATAAGAATAACAAGAATAACAAGAATAATAAGAACAATAATAATAACAAGAATAATAATAACAAAAATAAAAAAAAATAATAGCAATAACAAGAAAAATAAGAATAACAAGAATAACAAGAATAATAAGAATAATAAGAATACCTAATAAGAATAATAAGAATAATAAGAATAATAAGAATAATAAGAATAATAAGAATAATAAGAATAATAAGAATAATAAGAATAATAAGAATAACAAGAATAACACGAATAACAAGAATAATAAGAATAACAAGAATTACAAGAATAATAACAAGAGCAAGAATAACAAGAATAACAAGAATAATAAGAATAACAAGAATAATAAGAATAGTAAAAATAATATGTATAATAATAATAAAAAAATAATAAGAATAATAAGAATAATACGAATAATAAAAATAACAAGAATAACGAGAATAATAAGAATAACACTGTAGAACAAATTCAGGTTAGCAAAAGTTAGGTCGATTCTGAGAGTGAGGGGTGAAAATGGAGGCTAAATTAGAAGACCCGTATCGCGGCATTTGTTTATGTTAGTTCGAATTTTTTTTTAATCGACCTTCGAACTTTGCAGTCAAATGCCGATTTTCAGCTTATTGCTTATATGGTTTTTGGCTATAACTCGTGGACTAATTGATATTTTTTCAATCTGTAAAAGCCAAATTATTGCTAGAGACCTCTGCAACAATTAAAAATTTTTAAAACATTGATTTCGAAAATTTTTGTGTGTGCTTATGAAGCAAAATGTTGGAAAAATTATTTTTTTCATGCTTTTTGAAAAATGAAGTCTTTTGCTTTCTGTTTGATCTATAATGTGCTTCTCAGTTTCTTCAATAAATTTCATTTGAAAAGAAAACAATCATAATACAAAACTTGCGTTTTCCAGCTTAATATTAATTTACTTCTCATTTTTTATGTACCAATTTTGTTCAGTGTTGGTTTTGAAGAAACATTGAAAAAGAAATTATAAAAATATGGGAAAAAAATATTATTTTGAAATGTTAGTTATGAAAAGCTTTAAGTAAAAAAATTAAATAAATTAAATTAATGATTTGGCCGGTTGCCGTTTAGCAGGCGGTTGTGGATCAACATCACTGCTCTCTCTAATATCTTGGTCATCGTCATCATCATCAGAAAGGTGGATAATTTCGTCCAACAGATATTCTGGAATTTCATCTTTGTCTTCCTCTTCTTCTTTCTCCTTTCTCACCAACAAATTTCAGCGAGTATTGCATCTGGAGATTTCTTTCCTCTGTACCTGAAACGAAAATAGTTTTCAATCGTTAACATGTTTAAATTGTGCACTCTGGCAAAGATATTAGAAAAATCTAGGATTTCAAAATATGCACAGACTATAGTTACCTTATTTCAAATGGAAGCGCAGTTTAGTGATAACGTTCGCCTTGCTCATCAGATTCAGTTGGCAACTGTTGAGCGAGTTGATCAAGATGCTGATTCAAGAGATGAATTTTGTATTAACCCCAATTTCATCGAAATCTTCCAACATGTTTGCAACATATTGCCTGTAGTTGTCTTTGCGTTCTTTACCCAAAAGTCCTTTAATGACTGCTTTCAATGCGAGCAATGCATTTAATTCTGGGTCTGTCAGAACTTGGTCAAAATCTTGACGACTCATTAGTTTCCATATGTCGGGACCATTAACAACCCCTTCCTGAATCCTGAGCATTCTGTTTGAATTCTTTCAAGCGTTTTTCTTTAACTTTAATTGTTGTTTTTGTTAACTCAATTAATTGTTTTTCTTTGGCAATTGATGTTTTTAATCTTATTTTATGTTCTGCGGCATAAGTGCCTGTATTGTAAGTTGTTGAATTGTCTTGTAAAGTGTCGCTAGGTAAGTATGGTAGTTTGCCAAAGGCTAATTCGTACGGTGTATAATTTGTATCTATGTGAGCAGGGCCGTATGGAGACTAGGTGCCACCCCTGGGCAAAGAAAACTTTGCCGCCCTCACATTTTTGATTTTATGAAAATTTCACGCTAACAAAGCACTATTTGTTGAGTTTGAGTTCATTTCGTAAGTTACTTTTATTGCTTATATTTTACCGACGTCTTAACTTTTTAACGAAGATACGTGTTCCTCTTATGTCACATTTTTTTGGTTTGAGTTCCAAAAATCAGGTTAGACTAATTTAGGAAAGAGAAAAAAAGAAAAAAAGAATCTGAGGTTCGTTTTTCATTTTGATACTTCATTAATTATTTACAGGTGAAAATGTCGACTCCGCCTAGAGGCTGAATTGGGCATGAACACAAAAAAGTAAGTATGGAGGGGTGATTCAGATATTTAATAATAAAAATGAAATGGTCATTTATTGAATAAAATGTTTTAAAAAATAATTGACAAGTAAACTATTAATATTCTGATAATAAATTCTGGGTTATAAAAGTGAAGAGACATTTTTTTTTGTCGTCAAAATTTATTATTTTAGGTTACTTTCACGCAGACTGTTTGTGTTTCAGGTTAACAATCAGGCATTTTTAGATTGCCTTGCGTATTCTTAGGACATATTTGGTCATCAACACGAAGATGCTGACGTATTGGAATCTAATCAGAGCTTCCGTTGAAGTGTGTGATCACAGGTCGCATTTTGAACAATCGATTGTAGCCAGATGCATCTTTCTCAAGAGCCAAATAATTATAATTGAAATGCAGATTACTTCGTAGCTCTTCGAATCGATGGCGAGCCATTGTTTGTCGTACTGGTTCCAAACAGTATTTTTACCAAAATGCCGAACATTTGGAAAGCAAAAACAAAAAAAAAAAAAAATACCACAGAATTTGTGTTACTCCAATGCATCATTTTTGGATCCGATTAAAATATTTACCGAATGGGCGTAACGAGGATGACTACTCCTTTTCGAGTTCACATCAGGTTCTTAAAGAGTTGAAAAATCTCTTCAGAATTTTTCTCACTCCAAATATAAAAATTTTGCTTATTTATGTGCCCGTTAAGCCAGAATTGCGCCTCATCTCTTAAGATGATTTGACGGTAAAAATGCAGTTCAACTCCCAATTGATTTTCACCCTATTCACCGAATGTTCGACGCAAACGATGGTCTGATGGCTTAAGTTCCTGCACCAGTTGGACTTCCTACGGGAGTAGGTAAAGGTCTTTTCACAAAATCATCCACGTGGTGGACGGGCAAAGGCCGAGTTGTTGAGAACGGCTTCGAATAGATAAATTTGGGTCTTCGGTCTCACTCATCTCTACAGCGGCGATGACTTTTCGATAAGCGCAGTATGAGCTCGTATTGGATAAATATTGTCCATAAGAGTAAACGTAGCATTATTCGAATCATGGTTTTGCGTATAACCTGCTCAGATGGACGATTATGCGCACCGTAATGTGTGCGAAGTGCTCTGAAAGTTTCCCGCACAAAACGCGAATTTTAGAAATAAATTTCAACGATTTCTTAACGTTATTCGGGAGTAAGTATTTGAATGGTAAAATTAAGAAAATTAACATAAATGTCGAACACATGTGTTTACTTTTCTCCTCTAGGAAATTTATAAGACACCCTTTATAAAGATTGATAATAGTTTATCTAAGCAAAGTAGTTTGTCTTTAAGAGATAACATTTTTTTATTTAGACAGAACCATCTTCCACCATCAGAACCATTAGTCTATCTATCATTATTTAAGGTATGTTTATTAAAAATTGTTTGCGTTCAAAATGTTGCCGCTCAAAATTTTCTGAGCTCATAACTTATACTAACTTTTTAAGAAAACTCGAAATTGTTCGTAGAAATGCAGTTCTTTGATTTGTAGGCCATCAAAATGCTTCCGCCCTCTAAATAAGCTCAGCAAAATATTTTAAAAATTTTGCAATGCATTACACCATTATTTTATTCAATGATACCTTATACTAACTCAGAAAGACCAAATATGTATTAATTGCATTTAGGATTGCCATGTGGTGGGAATTCGTCAGGACTGTTCAGTTATTGAGGTGGTTGTCCCGTGTCCCGTTATCGGGTAACTTGTCGTGCAATATTAAAAAAATACTATCATTGAAAATATTTACTGTACAAAAGCAGTTGTACGCTCCCATTTCATCTCTTAATTTGCCGCAATTTGTCTACAAAATCAGAAAATTGATTTTAAGTCTTAACCAGTGTGAAAGGGTCTTTGGAGTTGAGCTTTTAGGCTCATTAACTCTGAGCTTTTAATAAGGCTAAATACAAATCTCGTCTTAATTTTAAGAACTTATTAAATACACCTGATGGTAAAGAAATCCTTAAAACAACTCGTAAAATTCAAAAATATGTTAAATAAATATATTTTTTAATTGAGGAACAGCAGAACAATACCGAATAAATCCACTTTGAACTAAAGTGCATTTTTTTTTCGATTCTGTATTTTCAACCATAATCCGATCCACGACCAAAAATCACGGGTTAAATATTACTTTAACTCCTTTCGTGGCCGTGGTATGCTGGTTGAGGTTCGTGACCTGTATGCGATAGAACTCAGGTTCGAATCCCATCTGACAGAATGTTTTTTCATTTCTAACTTGAATTCATTTTTTTAACCTCTCTGCAGGCAATGGCAGACCTCAGTGAGTAAAAACTGCTATGAAAAGTTTCTTGAGAACATAAGCAGTTTGGAGTCGGTATAAAGCTTTGTAGGTCCAGTTCTCGATCATTTGTGTTCAAACATTCCACAACACGCACAAGACAATTGATCATAAGAAGTTCAACCAAAGTCCTTTCGAGGGATGAAATGGCCATTAAATTTTTTTTTGTTTTGGTAAACTCCTTTCGTGTGTCGGAACAAAAACTAAAAAATTATATTTATATTTTGGCCTCTCCTGTAAAATTTAAAAAACCAATTTATGAATCATATTGTAAATTATTTAGATTCAATGTACGTTCATTTTGCTTATGCTTTAGTTTTATGTTTATGTTTTTTAAATGCAAACACTAATACATAAATGTGATTTTTTGTCCCGACGGATTATAAGAAATCGTGGAATTTCCTTTACTTGTCCCGACAACAGCCTTTCTGGATCTGGGATAATTGATTGATTTTTTAAATTACCACCACTGATATGCCCATGTTAAAGAAATACTTTCTGTAACCCAAAAAGTTATCGATTGCATGAGTTAGTTAGTTTGCTTCAAACATTTGTCGCTCAAAATTTGGCCGCCCAAAAATTTGCAGCACGCTTCAAACTAGTTCATTGATTTAGTTTGAGTTTATTTTTAAACTAGCTTCGAAAATGTTATGCAGCCCTAACAATTCTGCTGCAACCAAATAGATTCCGTTCCTAGCTTTTAGTTTCCCTTAAATTTGTTCAGCCCTCAAAATTTTTCCGTCCATAAAATGTTGCCGCCCTAGGTGTCAAACAATGGCTTGATAAACATTATCCGGACTCTGCTCCATCGAGACAAATGATAGAAAAGTGGATTGTTGAATTTAAACATGGTCGTACCAAAACAAATGATGCAAAGCGCAGTAGACGCCCAAATCAGACTATTCCTAAATCAGTTATTCCACAAAACATCAAAAAAATCCACAAATTGGTTATGAACGATCGCAAATTGAAGGTGCACGAGCTAGCTGACATTGTAAAGATATCAGATGGTAGTGTTTTTACCATTTTACACGAATATGTGGGTATGCACAAGCTCTGTGGAAAGCTCAACCAAAGTCCTTTTAAGGGATGAAATGGCCATTCCATTTTTTTTCTTTTTTTTTAAGTAATCTTCTTTAAATATTGTCTTAAAACGTGTGTCGGAACTAAAACTAAAAAATTACATTTATATTTTGGCCTTTCCTGTAAAATTTAAAAAGCCAATTTATGAATCAATGTTTATTATTTATTTGTGGGTGCCGCGTGAGCTCACAGTCGATCAAAAACAACATCGGATTGATGCTTCAAAGGAGTGTTTGGTGCTGTTAAACCGCAATAAAATCTAATTCTATCGTTGATATGTGACAATGGATGAAACATGGCTTCACTATTACACACCAGAATCCAAAAGACAGTCAGCTGAGTGAACAGCAGTCGACGAACCGAATCCAAAGCGAGCAAAGACCCAACAGTCGGCTTGTAAGGTGAAGGCGTGTGTATTTTGGGATGTGAAAGGAATAATATTCATCGACTATCTCCAAAAAGGAACCAGCGTCAACAACGACTATCACTGTGCACTTTTGGATCGATTGAAGGCTGAAATCGCCAAAAAACGGCCACATTTGCAAAAGAAAAAAGTGTTGTTTCACCAAGGCAATGCACCGTGTCACAAATCGATGAAAACGATGGCAAAAATGAATGAATTGGGCTTCAAATTGCTTACCCACCCACCGTATTCTTCAGATTTAGCCCCCAGCGGCTTTTTCCTGTTTTCAGATCTCAAGATAATTAACTGTGCACTTCTGGATCGATTGATGGCTGGAATCGCCAAAAAACGGCCACATTTGCAAAAGAAAAAAGTGTTGTTTCACCAAGACAATGCACCGTGTCACAAATCGATGAAAACGATGGCAAAAATGAATGAATTGGGCTTCGAATTGCTTACCAACCCACCGTATTCTCCAGATTTAGCCCCCAGCGACTTTTTCCTGTTTTCAGATCTCAAGATAATGCTTGCTGGAAAGAAATTCAAGTCAAATGATAAAGTAATCGCTGAAACTGAGCCCTATTTTGACGAGAAAGAGAAATCGTACTATAAAAGTGGTATCGAAAAGTTAGAAAATCGCTATACTCGTTGTATCGCTCTCGAAGGCAACTATGTTGAATTATATAATAGTGTTTTAGAAAATTTTGTTTTTTTCTCACTTATCCTAGGACTTATTGAATGACCTGTTAAATTATTTGTAAAATATTATTAGGTATAACAAATGCATGCATAAATTCCGTTTGACAATCTATTTGTTTTTTATATAACGGTTGTTGTTTATTAATGATTTTTTGCCGCTCCTAAAATTATGCCGCCCGGGGGCAGTTGCCCACCCTTGCTTCCCTGCTTAATGCGTCCCTGTATGTAAGGAGAGGTATTATAGGCAAAAGTATAGCAAGGTATCCATTTGTCCCATTTGTACTCATTGGTAAATGAAAGTAAGAATTCATTAAGAACACGATGATTTCTTTATATTGCTCCTAATATTTGATGGTGGTATGGGGTAGAAAAAATTTGTTGTGTGGGGAGTAGCTTGCATAAGTTATGTATTAACTAATTTAAAAATTCTCTTCCTCTATCGGATTTAAGAACCTTGAAACAATCATACTTAAGTATAAACTGTTCTTATTTAACTTTCGTTGTGATGTTGTGAAGAGCATCTAAACGCAATGATATCATCTGCGTATAGAAGTGCGTTAGAATCTAATCCTGATAAAGCTATTGTCAACATTCGTTGGAAACTATTCGACGATCCGAACAGAAGTCTCTTAAACTGGTAATGTCCGTTTGGAGTCGAAAACGCTGTTAGTGGTCTGGAAGGCTTTTCTAATTCGATCTCTGGAATGAGCTTGTCATATCAACGAAACCCTTGCAAATTTTTATTATTGATTGTTTTGCGGAAATATCTTTCGTACCGACTTGTATAATTTTGTCAAGCTCTTGTTGCCTTTCTATGTTGTTAATATTTTTGATGCTGTTGTTTATAATGTAAAAATCTTAAATCAGTCTGATGTCTTAATTTAAGTTCTCTACAGTGACTTCTTTTGTCGAAGTGTTAAGAATACTAACGTGTTTTATTTCTTCTGATGGTACTGAAGTATTACTCAAGAAAATTTCTTCAGAAATTGGTTTAGCGCATATTAAACTGTCTTATTTGAGAATTAGGTTGATTGGATGAATTATTTCAGTGCTAGGCGGTATTGTTATTCTGTCTAATCTTGTTTTCATAGATAAAGTATGTTCTTCATCTTTTATAGATAATGAAAAGGTAAAAGTTTCATAGCTAATTTTAGCAAGGTATTTGTAGGAAGTCTCTACCTAAGATAACATCTACCAGTAAAGGGAACGTTGATTCTACAACAAACTGGAGATTGATGATTGCTGTGCCTATGGTTGAAATATTGGCATTTGTTATTCCTGGCAAATTGCAACATTCGTTTAAATTTATGTATTGATTATTTATGGCTTTTTCTTTGCATACGGATATGTCTGCTCTTGTATCTATAAGGAATTATAGTTTTGTATTTTTGTATGGGATATGAACGTAATTGGTAATATCATTTAATTTGTATAGGCTATAGTGTTCTAATGACATACATATAAATAAAAAATATATACTTTAATTTAGTTTTTTAAATATTAATTAAAAAATTGTTTTTCGTTCATGTCAATTTTTATTAATCAAAAAAGAAACTGTTATTAGAAAATATTATATTAAAAAGTTGCTCTAAAAAATTTAATAAAAAATATATTGATAAGAAAAATAAAATCATACAAAATGAATTTAAATAGCTTAAACGCTATATTGAAAATCCTGCCTCATCACCAGATCCAACTCATTAGAACCCACAACTTTTACTGCAGATACCAGCAAGTAGCATTTCCTACGCGCCACCTCTTCAAACACAAACGACACCATCAAGCTTCCGTTTGCAAAAAGCAACCTTCTTTTGTACAACCACCGCCTCCAGCAGTGCATATATGTTAACTCCGCAATAAATATTTAATCTACTTACTTCGACCGTTTCACCTGCAGAACAAAGTTCAATATTATTCGGTCCCAAAACATTGCCACCAAAAGAACTTAAAGAAGTTGCCAAACCAGACAAATCGCAACAATTTATTAATCCAGATCCATTAATTTCTTAATCCAGATCCACCACCATCGAACAACTTACTTCTGCAAGAACTTACAGGCCACCCACATCCTATACTCTAAATCCTCACTCTAGACAGTCCGCAGAATAGCCTGAAGTAATTAACAACGCCGCTTCAATATAAGAAACCGATTCTCAACCAACCGACAGTCAACCACTGAGCTTAATTTCATTCTGGCATCTAAAGGAGCCGAGACAACTTTTCAAGCAGCAAACTTTTTATCACCTTGCAATGCATAGCGAACCCATATCGCAAGCAACAATTACAACAGCAGTTACAAGCAACATCAACAATAACTTGATGATGAATTAAAAAACAACAACAACCACAATTTTCACAATAACATCAGCAGCGGCAGCAACACCATCAACGACAACAACAAAATTAGCAGCAGCGACAACAACAACAACACCAACAGCCTGCGCAACTTTAGCGACGACCCACCCAAACAACTGCAGTAACAACAAACAACAACAACAACAGTAAATAAAATAATAAAAAATTTTATGTATTATATTATATAACTTATTATATATATCATATTATTATTATTTATATATTATATAACTTAGCTTAACACAAGGTAGCTTCTTACACGGTAGTAAAACAATCGGGACGTAAGAAACAAGTTGTTTCACACCGTAGGTACTCCACTGCACTCAATTTACAGATGGGAAACAAATCGGAAAACAAATAGGAACACTTAATTTAATTTACAAAAATTTTAAAATGAGTTTACAACATACACCCACACACATTACCAGAGCTGGGTTGTAATGATTCCTTTTGGAATTAATTCCGCCTCAATTCTAATTCCTTGGAATTAGGAATTGGTAATTGGTCATCTCAATTCCTTAGGATTGGAATGGGAAAAAATCGCCAATTCCATTCCAGGAATTGTAATTGGTAATTGAACATCTCAATTCCTCCGGAATGGAATTGGAAAAAATTCGTCAATTCCGTTCCAGGAATTTTAATTGGTAATTGAATTTTTAAATTTTTCAGGAATGGAATTGGAAAAAATTCGTCAATTCCAATTCAGGAATTGTAATTGACAATTGAACATCTTAATTCCTCAGGAATGGAACTGGAAAAGTCGTCAATTCTATTACGGAATGGTAATTGGTAATTGAACATCTGCTAATGGCACAGCAATATCGACTTACGGGAAAAAATTATTAAATATAAATCTAAAACTCAGACGAGAATTCCCCTTCACTTTCATAATAGCAGACATTACAAGACCTATTGTAGGCGCAGACTTTCGTACCAAATATGGACTTTTAATAGATTTAAAACACAAGAAACTCATTGACCCCCTTACAAAATTATCCGTCAACGCAATTTCTAAATATTCCGAAACACAATTACCAAAATTATTTACACTTGCCAATAAATACACACAGTTACTCAAACAATTCCCTTCACTTTTCACATAACCCGATTACACTGCATCAATCAAACATAAAACAGTACACCACATAGTTACGAAAGGACAGTTACCATTACACGACCACGACGGTTAGACTTACCAAAACTAAAAATTGCAAAACAAGAATTCGATTTTCTGGTAAAGTCTGGAATTTGCAGACCGTCTGACCCAAAAACTTCCTCTCCACTCCACCTTGTAACCAAACGTGCACCAAATTACTGGAGGCCATGTGGCGATTACAGACGACTGAACGCTATCACTATGCCTGCCCTCTACCCTTTACCACATATATACGACTTTTCCATCAACTTACACAACACAAATATTTACTCATAAATTGACCTTGTTAGAGCCTATCACCAGATACCGATGGTTCATAACGACATTCACAAAACAGCCATAACACCTTTCGTAATGTTCGAATTCCTCCGAATGCCTTTTGGCTTGAGAAACTCAGCACAGACATTCCAAACATTTATACACGAAATTTTACATGGACTGGATTTTATTTTTGTTTAGACGACATATTAATAGCTAGCGAAAATGAGACAGAATACATAACAGAAGTTTTCCAAAGACTTTCAGAATACGGTTTAAACATTAAACCTAATAAGTGCACTTTCGGAGCGACAGATATAAATTTTCTCAGTTATAACATTTCTAAACAAGGTATCCGACCTTCAGAAGAACGTACACAATGCATACGAGACTATCCACTACCACAGACAGTAAACAAATGCAAAAATTAATTGGTGTGACAAATTACAGCCACAGGTGTATTTCGAAACTCGCACACATGCTAGGTCCAATTTATGACATGGTCACCGTAGCATCAAAAACAAAACACACTTACTTTGGACTGATTACACTAAATGCCTTCACAACAATCAAAGACAGTTTTGCAACGCAAACGCTACTTAACCATGTCAATAGCAATGCAAAATTATCGATTGCTGTAGATGCATCAAACACCGCAGTCGGTGGCGTACTACAACAACAATACAGCAAGAGACTTGAACCTCTAGCATTCTTTTCGAAAAAGCTTACACAGTCAGAAACCAAATACAGTACATTCGAACGCGAATTACTCGCAATATACTTAACAATCAAACATCATCTGGAAGGCAACAATTTCACAATATTTACAGATCACAAACCTTTAACCAACGCACTTCACACAAAACAGAATGTAGTCCATGACAAACCAGATACCTAGAATACATTTCACAATTCACAAATGACATCAAACATATGAAAGGTACAGACAGCGCAGTAGCAGACACACTTTTACGAGCCGAAATCGACGCTTTTACACCTACAGATATTAATTTTAAAACATTACATAAAGAACAAACTACATACACAGAATTACAAGACATCCTTAACAAAAACATATACAAATTGAAACATATACACTTACCTTTACTAAATGTAAAAATCTGGTGCGAACAAACAGATTCGAAAACATGACCGTACATTCCACAAACGTTACGGAAACAAATTTTTGAACATTTATACAATATTTCACATCCTGGAACACGTGGTTCACGAGGACTACTTACACAGAGATACTTTTGGCCCACAATGAAGTCACAAATTTGCAAATGGTCACAAGAATGTGTTAGCCAATCAAAAATACATAGACACACTAAAACACTCCCACATAAAATAAACATTCCACACGAGCGCTTTGAACATGTTCATATTGACCTAGTAGGCCCATTACCAATATCAAAGGGTTATAGATATCTCCTTACCGCAATTGACCGAAACACACGTTGGCCTGAAGTAAATCCACTCAAAGATATCAGCACAGATATGATAGTAGACATACTACGAAGAGAATTTATATCACGCTTTGACGTTCGTCTAGAAATTACGTCCGATCGAGGAGCTCAGTTTACATCTAACACATTCAAGAAATTCGTTAAAGATCTCGGTAGTAAACACATAACAACTTCGGCTTATCACCCACAAGCTAATGGAGTTATAGAGCTCTTTCATCGCCAACTCAAAAATTCTCTGATCGCAAGCAATAAACAAACCAATTGGTACGCAGAGTTATCATTAATTTTCTCAGGTCGACAGTTAAGGAAGATATTAAAGCTTCACCAGCAGAAATGGTTTTTGGTGAAACACTCAGGCTACCGAATCAATTAATAGTACAAGACAATCAAACTTTCAATCCAACTGATACACTTGAAAAAGTTAAGGAAGTCGTTGAAACTAATCGAACACACATTTCACACCACAATAACAAATTTCAACAATATATCTCACAAGCACTTAAAGCATGTAATTTCGTTTTTATTCACGACGACGCAACACATCGAGGTCTTAAAGAACCATACGATGGACCTTTCAGAGTTCTACACAGAACACCTAAATTCTTTACTATACTTAAAAATAATAACAAGCCCAATTCATATTGACAGACTCAAACCAGCAACAGAGACACACCAGAGACACCATCAATATTACTCTTAGTAATAGTACACTTCAATATTTTATGAAACACAGTCAAAACCTATGGGGGAAATAATGTAGTGTTCTAATGACACATATAAAAGCACATATGCACATTAGACTGGCCCTAGTGACAATAGATTTTCTATTTTGCCAAGTCTTACCCTTTCAAAAGTTGTTAATGCCTTTAAAAACAACTCAAAATTTGTTTGGGAAAAATCCAATAAGTGGAAAGGAGTTCCCCAGCCACTTTTATGATCGTATAGGAGGACAGTATGGGGAATTGTTAAATTTTTTTCGAAATTAAAATTTTCGAAAGATTTATCTTTAAATTCAATAGCTTATAACATAGAAAAACTTATTTTATGGAATATAATTATTCTTATAATGCATTAAATTAACTTTCATAACTATCGCAATTATGATTGTCGTCATCGAATTCATACATATACTCATTCAGAAGATCGGATTTCCGGTAAGTTGGATGATTGATTTTATAAAATAGAACTGTTTGAATGATAAATTGTTTTTGTTGTTCATCTGTCGTCAAAATGGAATTGAACTCCGTAATCAATTTTACACCTCGTTCAGCTGTGTCATTTACGACGTGTAGCCCGCGGCATATGGCTACACCTGACGTATATGCTTCTTTCGCTGACCAATCCAATGGATTTTCTTGAAGGAAATCAGTTGAAATGTTGAAGCGATGAAAGAACTTTAAAGTTTTCTGCGTAACAAAGTCACTTAATTGTTTTGAAGAAAAGTTTCGGATGTTGTCGTCTTTGTCAATGGTGATCTTCAGTTCGCATTGCTTAGACGGCCGACTGAGATTTTTTATCATTTCTTGTTTTACTTCAACCGATACTTTATCATCAAAAAAGGCAAAAGCAACAGTTTCTTCGGACAGGTACCACAAATGATCCGCCATTCGCTCCAAAATTCCATTTGATACCTCTTTATCAATTTTTGCATATTTTATGACATCTTTTATTAATTGTAAGTCTCTTCTTGGAGCTGAAATACTTCGTGTGCAGTGAAACCAACCTTTGACGTACAGAGTCACTATAAAAATGCTTAAATCACGAATTTTATTTACGGTTTCTAAGTCCAATACGTGTTGCTTACGAAAAATAAATATTTCCAAAATATAAATGCCTTTGGACATCCAACGTGCATTACTTGTTGCTCCTGGTAGAGGAAATTTGAAATTATTGACTTTTTCGCCTAGAAAAATCAAAGTCAAATTTAAAAATTGTTTGTAATCGGCACGTGGTTGAGAATTTTCGAGCTCTTTTTTGCAGAAACAAATCACATCTCGAGCAACTTCCGCAGATATTTTTTGGCGAACGAATTTGTTACTCACGCCGGATTCGAAGTCTGCAACGTCGATTTTGTTTTCGATTCGCGCTTTCCGGTAAACTTCAAATAGTTGAACACCTGGTGCTGTCGTTTTGCCGAATTTAATTTCAAATGCTTTACGTAAATATACCTCATGAATATGGTGTCTACATGCTAGTGGTAGCAAATTACGACCAATGCTATCTTGAAGGAATTTGCAGGCTCCGTTGAGTCGACCAGTATTGGAAGCAGTAGTATCAAATGACATTGCCACAACTTTATCAAGAGCTCCCCATTCAACAAGAGTTTGAAATACCGCATTGGCCGTTGTTTCGCCTCTGCTATTTGGTGTCGAAGGAATTCCTAGTAGTTTTTCAATACCAGGCGATGTAATAATTACGGGAAGTCGTTCCTCTTTTTCCGCTCTGTTTTGACCAATCATTTCCGGGAGAAGCTTTCCATCCCAATGAACAGTCAGAGCGTGTTGTTTTTCTAACTGGAATGTGATAAATAAAAGCACTCCTAATTTTACTCACTACTACAATATATTTATTTACAATTTTTGCAAAGTCCGCTTTCATTTTGTTCGACATCATTTCTCGATATTTCTTTCGCCTGTCTTCAATTGATTTACGGTTGACGATCAATTTGTCAATTTGATGTCCCAAGCCCGCAGCAATAGCACTTAAAAGATGAACGGCTAATCGACTAGTAACTTTACATTTATCAAGAGCTGCGATAATTCTTTCGTCGATAAAATCAACTGTTCCTCTCTTTGTTTTCAAACCGTCGTCCCTTTCACTTTGAGAATCATGTGATGCATTATAATCGTCGTTATCTGTATTCACTTCATCAAAATACTGGTTTATATCGATGACGGAGTGTGACTCTGATAATAACGTTTCGAATTTATTAAAAAAATAAATACAAATCTAACTACAATTTTAATTATATTTACCCGCTTGCTGTTTGACTTTCTCATCCGGTTTTTGTTTTTGAGCGTTCAACTTTTCTTGACGTTCCTTTCGTTTTCTCTCTCTTTCAGCCAAAATTCTGTCCACACCAAGCATACATCCAGGACGGCCCTTTTCTCGTTGTTTCAGAAGAAATTCTCTGTCTTCTTCAGTTTTTATCAATGTTAATGCATCATTATGCGCAATGTCAAAAAGATTGTCTAAAGTCGCTACGAAATCATCTTCCAACTTCTGTTGAGCTTGTACTTTTTTTCCTGTTTTGTCTTTTTTAGTTTTGTGTTTTATGACATTTCCATATTTTTCGTGAAGACAAATGAGTTTTTCCACGCAATTATAATCTTGGCGGGTCGGAATCCGAGCTTTGTTCCAAAAAATTACTGTTTCTCGGATGACTAACGATGCACTTTCTCGTATTGTTAATTTTAAAACACGTGTGTTGTAATACAACACGAGCAGTACTTGACGCATCGATGGTAACTTGGCACCTCTTATTGAAAAATCAACTATGCCGACCAAATACACGTCCAAATTATTAGTTGCACGCGTGCTGCATTTTGACTTAATTGTCGACGACATTTAACGTTTTTTTTGTTTAAAAGTTCACTACAAACGACAGATTTTCAAAAATTCAAATGTAATTCAATTTTTACAAATTAACATGTGCCTCATGGCATATGACATCAATGAATTTGTTCAACTCACAAAGATGTCATTAATTAACGATTGATTACCTTAGTTGTTTGACTTCTGGTTTAAGATTGAAACATTGAATTAAGAAAAAACTCTTCAAATCAGTTTTGCGATGTTTTGCACTCACGAACTTAGAAAAATAAATGTTTTATTTTGTATATTTTACGAAGTGACAACGTGCACTGATAAACTAGACTGAGATTTTCTTTGCAGGTTTTTGCAGCTTTGCAACATTTTTCTCACATTCACAAACGCCTACTAATGCAATTTCGTAACTGCTAATTGCCGTTGCAAATTCAAATTTGAAAAGCCATAAATGGCTTTGTGTGCAGTAGAGGGTAAACTTACAGCGGTTCGGCTCCCATCTTTGTTTACACAATGGTCAAATGTCTAGTGAGAGGTGACGTGTGTGGTTAATGCGGCCCTGCTGCGAACTACTATGAACTGCTACGAACTACTAAATGGTTTGAAAAGCTCAATTTTGAAAAAAAATAAAATTTTCATACTGGCCCCTTATACGATCACAAAAGTGGCTGGGGAGATCCTTTCTACATATTGGATTCCTCTCAAAAAAATTTTGAGTTGATTTTAATTGCTTTGACAACTTTTGAGATGGTAAGACTTACTAAAATTGAAAAAAAAAAATATTAAGTGCCAGGCTAATGCACATATACGATTACATACATTTAAATACACGTTATAAAAAAATATACTTTAATTTACTTTATATATATTAATTTAAAAAATTTTTTTCGTTCTCTTCAATTTTATTAATCAAAAAAGAAACTTTGTTATTAATGATTCAGAAAATATTATATTAAAAAGTTAAAGAAAAAAAATTTAGTAAAAATATAATCATAAAAAAAGAAATTATACAAAATAATTAAAATAGCTTAATCGCGATAGCCATAGCTAAAAGTTGCATTTTCATATATATTTAAATCGTAATTTGTTATACGTATATCATCTCATCAGAATGAACTCTCCCCGATAACCCTAATGAGAATTTGGCATGTTGGTTTCGGGGTAAAAGTAGTTTCCCGAACCAGTATTATCTAATTCATTCCTAGTATCTGCGGTATCTTCAGTAAAATATATTCGTTGCCTCCTATTATTGCTATTGCTTACATTCTGATTTTTATTGTCTTGGCTATAGTTCCTGTGTCTATTGTGGTTTGAATTGGTTTGAATATATTTTCTTTGAAAGCATCTGTTATTACTTATATTTGAACTATATCTTGGATTGTAGTTGTTTCTTTTGTTAAAATTATATCTACTGTTGAAATTGTTTCTTTTGTAATTATTATTTATATTTGAAAAGTAAGCTTGATTGTTACCGCATGTGTTGTTATGATTAAAATTTAAAATTTGGCTATCCGGCTTATTTATTTCTATTTCTACTGCAATTTGAACTGCTTCCCTAAAAGTTTTTACTCTACTTGCTTCTATTGTATGTACTATAACGTGGTTTGATATTCCCTTTTTAAATGCATTGAAGGCTATAATATCATTGGATCTAGTAATGACATTCTTACTTTCTTCACCAATTTCTGCTATTTGAATTTTGTTTAATTCCGAAACCAAGTTGTTTATTTTTTCTGCACATTGAGAAACATTGATATTATTTTGTTGTTGTTTTGAAATTTCTTCAAGTATTCAAAAATACAAAAAAATATTTTTTTTAAAAGTAATGTACATGTACATCGTTTTCAAGTGATTCTCTAAAATTTCTTTGCAATTCATTAATTTTTTGAGAAATATTTATTAAATACTCTGCTGTATATTTTCGTTTTGGTGTTTTTTTAAGTTTTTTAATATATCTTTTAAATTGTGTTAATTATTATTTTTTAATTATTTCGTTAATTATATCTTGCATAGTTGAAATAATACAAGGTATAATTATATATTTTTTTTTTTTAGGTAGCAATCTTGTTGCGGTACTCAACACAGCCTGTTCTCGTTGTTACTATTTTCAGCGAGTAAGTGCAGTGGTGAGTAGACGCAGCGAGTAAAAAGTGCAAAACAAACGCGAAATAACTAAATAAACATGCCGATCGTGAAAAAAGATTTAAATGATTTGAAAGTGCAAGAATGATTTAAACATGAATGCGAAAAAAGATTTAAAAGTTTAAAAATTTTGTATATCCAGTGCAAAAATAGTATTCAATAAAAAAATATACAATTATGTTAAAAATGCTGCTACAAGAATTAAGTAGACAGTGTGTGTGTGTGCGCGTATGTTAAATGCCCTCTCTCTCTTTCCTTCGTTATATAGTGAAAATTTTGTTTTTTTTTGAAGCAATATATAATGGAATTAGTTCTAAAAGTAGTGTAAACAATTTTTTGTTTATCTATTAAATTTTATTATTATTAAATTTCAAGTGAAAAATTTTAATATAGTAAACGTTTTAATGCCATTCTTAGTTTTTCATTCTTTTAAGTAATAAAATGAATTATATTTCAATATTTTATGTTTAGTTTTTTCTTTGTTGTTTTTTTTTTGTTTTTATTTCTTATTTTTTCTTATTATATATAATTCCTGCTTGAGTTCAGCGATCTCCAAAAAAATACTCCATGCCATTTGCCAGGGGAGTGGTGGATCGTTGTTTACGATTTGCCTTAGGCAGGCTTCTGCAAGCGCACCTGCTTGCCTGACCTCTTGTGCTTTGGCTTCTCTGTTTCGAGTATCTTTGTAAGCTCAGCTACTTTTGTTCGCTGTTGACGCCGTAAGTAATGTCTATAAAAATTGCTTTTGGTTGAGCTCCAGCTGCAGGAATTAATTTATCCTTTATAGATTGGCAGCAATTTTTGCCGTCTCCTGGCAGGATCACCATGTGGTGGTCGCAATTCTTGAGAACTTCTCTTTATTTTTTGACAACAGGACCTGCCTAAATGTCACCTTACGCCAGCTCTCAAATGAAGCCTCAGGCGCTGAAGTCTTTAAAAATAGGCAGCCGAGAAGTAGGCTAGGTTGAAGCTGCTGTCTCCTTTGAGACACACTTAGGACAATGAGGCCCATTGTGATACCATTGGGTTAATTTCCCTCTCTAAACCAGTTTGAGCTGTTGACAAAGCTAAGGATTCGGTAGACCGAAGACTCTGAGAGATCATCAACATCATTATAGAACCATTTACCTAAGTGAAGGTGGCGATTTTTAGCTAGCGCTGGGCAAGTGCAGAGAAGATGTTTTGTAGATTCCTCCTCCTCTTGTAGATGCCTCCTCAACGCAGAAGTCGTTGTGGAGGATGTTTAATCTTCGTGCATGATTACCAATTCGGCAGTGTCCTGTTAGGATACCTATCATAGTACTGATTTGATCCCTTCTCAGGAATATCAGGTCTTTTGAGCGTTTTAGGGTGATTTTTGGCCAAACTTGGCGCGCTGTATGGCATGTGCTTCCCGTTGACCATCTAATGTTGGCTTTATTTAGGGATAGCCCATTTGTGAGTAGTTTACACGTGGTGAGGGATATACCAATACTTTATTTCTCTATCGAGAGTTATTTGGTTGTTCCAGTGCGAGCGAGTTCATCTGCTTTGCAGTTCCCTAGAAAGTCTCTATGTCCGGGAATCCAGCATAGGTGTATTTTGAGCTGCTCTGCCATCTCATTTATGGATCTGCGGCAGCGAATTACTGTTTAGGATGTTGTTTCACCAGATTCTAGGGCTTTCAAGGCGGCCTGACTATCAGATAGTATGTAGATATCCATGGAGGATATTGCATTCATCAGAAGCCAAGTTACTGCTTTATGTAACACACTGCAATATTCGGGGAGCCTGAAGGCCAGATTAATGCTCAATGTATCAGAGTAGACTCCTCCTACAACCTTGCCATCTAATTTTGATCCATCTGTATAGATTCTGATGACATTGTTTGGTGAAGGTTTCCAACCGTCCACTCTTCGCGGGAAGGAATGGATACATCAAATTTCCTGTCAAAGAAAAGTTTTTGCGTGATGTAGTCTACGGACTTGGGTATCGGAGGAATGACTTTCTTATGCTAGAGTGTCCTAATGTGCCCTCCCTCCATTAAGAGGTGGCCTCTAGACGGATGGCTATATTGGTAGCCATCTGTTTTACTAGGATATCAAGTGGTACAAGGTGTAGCATAGTATCTAATGCGTCTATAGGA
Organism: Coremacera marginata; assembly: GCA_914767935.1. Lineage (NCBI taxonomy): Eukaryota > Metazoa > Arthropoda > Insecta > Diptera > Sciomyzidae > Coremacera > Coremacera marginata. The sequence continues at coordinate 88,271,551 of OU612044.1, read as the reverse complement.
GTGGTTCTTACTTCTGCCGTGTAAAGCCAGTGAGTAACACTTGGCTGTAAACTCCATTTGTTACCCACTGCATCTTTGCATGAGTAGAGGGCTATATTGGCTTTTTTGGCTCTCTCTAGCAGATTGGGTTTCCAGTTTAGTTTTCTATCCAGGATAAGGCCCAAGTATTTTGCTTGATCTGAGAACCTAAGTCTTATGCTTATGCTGGAGGACTGATTGTTGGTAGATTGTGTTTTCTTGTGAAAATCAGTAAATCCGTTTTTTCAGGGTTGACGCCGAGTCCACAGCTATTAACCCATTGTATGAGAGTATTAAGACCGTTTTGCATAATGTCTCGAAGTGTAGATATTTATTTTCCAGAAGTGACAATAGCAGTGTCATCTGCATAAGCTATCACCTTGCACCCCCCATTTCCAGTTTCTCCAGCAGTTTATTAACCGCTAGGTTCCAGAGTAGAGGCGAGAGAACCTCTCTTTGAGGAGTTCGCCTTGGTACAGATCTTAGCGTAGATGCCATACCGAGATTTCCACTTATAATCCTGCCCACTAGCATTTGATTTATAAGTGGTCCCAGCGTAGCATCCACTCCAAGCTCCGTTAGCGTATTTGTTATAGCCTCTGCTTTGACGTTATTAAAGGCACCTTCTATATCAATAAAAGCTATCATTGTATATTCCTTTTGAAGAAGAGATTTTTCAATGATGAAGACTATGGAGTGTAGAGCTGTTTCCACGGATTTACCTTTGGTGTAAGCGTGTTGTGCCGATGACAATGGTTTTTCTACTATCTTTTGCCTCAAGTGGATTTCTATTAATCTCTCGAGAGTTTTTAGCAGAAAAGATGAGAGACTAATTGGTCGAAGGTCTTATGGGTTTACGTTTGAGCTCTTGCCCGCCTTAGGTATGAAAACAACCCTCAAATGTCGTCAAAGTGTGAGATGTGATTGAGGTCTAGGCAGCCTTGGTAGATCATCATAAGCCATTGCTTTATGATATCATAAACTTTTTGTATTTCTATGGGGGCTACGCCGTCTGGTCCTGGTGACTTAAACGGTTTGAAGCTTTCAATTCCCCATTTGATCTTTGATTTTGAGATTAGATCGAGGGAGTTGTTGACAGTGGGTGCGTACTCCTCCTGAATTGGAGTATTGCCTATTTCTGAACAACCAGGGTAGTGAGTTTCTACTAAAATTTTGAGAGATTCTTCACTGTTGGTAGACCATACTCCGTCTACTTTCTTCAAAAAGCTTTGGTTGGAAGAACTAGTTGTTAGAATTTTTCCAAGCCTTGACGCCTCGGAGGTCTGTGATATATTTTCACAGAAGGTTCTCCAGGACTGCCTTTGTGCTTTCCGCAATTCTTTCTTATATTCTTTAAGAGCCACTTTGTAGTTGGTTCATGCATCGATAGATCCAGTGGCTTTAGCTTTGTTGAAGAGTTTTCTGCTCTTATTCCGGAGCTCTTCAAGTCCGGTCTTCCACCAAGGTGGCTTTTGTTTTCCCTTTGGGGTTTTGAGCGGATATGCGATATCTAGAACTTTGTTCATGGACTCAGTCAGATTAACAACCAAGTTGTCTAAGGATTTTTACAGGTAGGAAGATTCGGTAGTCCATATGCGAGATCTGTTTCTAATGTATCGATGTAGACTCCAGTTGACTTGTTTTAGATTACCAAGGCTTCGTGGTCTCGGGTCAAAGTCATCAATGTCAAAGAGAATATACCTATGATCCGAAAAGGGGTGTTCTTTAGAAACTCTCCAGTTTCTAATCCTGTCAGATATATGGTGAGAGGCAAGTGTAATGTCTAAAACTTTCTGCCTATTGCTTATAATGAAGGTGGGTTCGTTGCCTACATTACTTAAAATAAGATTGGTAGAGAAGATATAATCAAAAGGTGACTCACCTCGTTCGTTGGTGTCTGAGCTGCCCCAGATTACATTATGAGCGTTCGCATCGCATCCAATAATCAGGCCCTTCGATTGCGATACCGCTGAGAAGACCAGTTGTCTAACTTTTTCCTCAGGAAAGACTTCATAGTCATGAGCTAGGTAAGCTGAGGTAAGCCACAAACTAATTTGGCCTATCTCGACGCTTATGGCCACGGTGTCCTTGTTGCTGAAATTAAAGAGAGTAAATTCACTCAGGTTATTTTTTATTAGAATACACGCTCTTGGTTTGCCTTGAGATTTGGTGTACAATAGCGCGTAATTTGGAGTCCTGGAGCTCCTGGATCAGGACGACGTCTTCTCCGTCTTTACTAAGGATGAGACTGGCGGACGCAGCCCTTGGATGGTGGAGGTTAATCTGCACTACTCTCAGCATCAAGGCTGCTAGTAGCGGGATTCGCTTCCACGGCAGTTATGTCGGACTGACTGTCCGAATTTAGGAGGTCGTCCTCCAAGAATGGATACCGAAATGACTGTGCAAGTTCAGTATCGGAGCTTACGTCTTCCGATTCTGGTGCGGGGGTGCAAGACTGAGATGGGTCGTCCTTAATTGGTTTGGAAGCCTGCTCTTCCTCCAATAACGTCTCATCTTTTTTGAAGATCCGTAGTTGTATGGATGAGAAGCCATAGTCTACCACAAAACCTTTGGATGACAAGATAGCCAGGGACTCTTGATTGATAACAAAAGTTACCGATCTAAAAATCCCCCTTCGGCTTATCAACCCGTGTCACCTTCCAGTTTGCCTTTGGCAGATCGTGGTATCCCAACCGAATCGCCTCTAGGAACATTTTTGGATCAGATGGTTCGGTAGGGATTTGGGAACGCGCTCTGTCTGTTAGGAATCTGATCCCTTTCAACGACTTCGAGACTCGCGCCCGGCCATATCTCCCCTATCCTGGAGTTTGCATTCTGTAGACCTTTACAGACCTTTGGTCGGCGCATGCGATCAGCTTCACGTGGCCCTGATGCCATCAGCTGCCGCGACAGGAAGGGCACTTACTGGGAAACTCCTTCATTAGTAGAATGAAGATAGTATCCATTTTGACTACTACCTTCCTCCATCTTTCAGGTGGAATGCTGCCGTCCGGATCGCTTTTGTCGATTACCGCAATGGTAATTTGCCCAGCTGCGCTTTCGCTGAAAAGCTTTGGAGTGGCTTTGCTACCACAAATTTTCTTCGGTTTCGGCTGAGGGACCTCCTCTAGAGATCTCTGGCGCTTTGTGGGCATTGGTTGAGCATTAGCTTCTCCTATGATACCCACCACCCAAGGGCGAGTTCTGCTCCTCTGTGCGCTGATTATTGGGAATTCGCATTATGCGGTCCCTTACTCTATGCGCTGCTTACCAAGAAACATTACTTGTCTTTTTGGTGAGTGGCGCCTTTTTAGCCGAAGCTTGCTTGCTACTTCCACTGGTGCCAGGCTTGGGTGCCAAGATATCAGCTTCCGTCGCAGGTTTGTTGGATGGCTTGCTGCTAGGAGCACTTAAAGACTGCGCGTCTCTTGGCTGTTTGCCAAGGAGAGCGTTTAAAGGCCGCGTGTCTGGTGTAGTTGAAGGCTGCTAATGCCTCTGGCATTTAAAGACTGCCCGTCTATTTTTTTTTTATTTTAATTTTTATTTATATTTTTATTTATCGCTGTCATAATCTAGGTCTTACGACCACCCCCTCCTCGTTGGATGAAGAAGGTTAAATTGGCAGGCTCTGAGACCTCTCCTCTAGCGGAATTGGAACTACATCCAAGGGCCAAGATTTGGTGTCTTCGTGTGCAGCCCCAATCAAGCCCGAGCCTGGGTTCAGGGTCCGCCAGTATGCTGGTCAAAAATAAACAGGGGAAAAGATGTCCACCCTGCCCTAACCCCAATGATGCGGTAAGGCCACAGTTACTCCCTGAAGTGGTCAGGTATCAGAGAGGCAACGTTAACGACTGGACTATTTTTGCTGGGCTTCCAGCCAGGTTGATCTTCGGTACGGGTCGCATGCTGTCTTGATCCAGCCCAGTGGATAGACTTTTGTTCAATGCTCCACAACAGCCTGTATGACATGGGTGACCCTGCCAGGAGCCGAGGCTCCTGTCATCATAGCCTGCTTGTATCATTGCAACCCAAGCCCCTACACCACGACAAGGTATCTATCCAGGTAGAGGCAGTCGACAAGTGAAGGGCTTTAAAATGAAAGACTTCTTCTAAGCTTGAATCAAGATTACTGCTTGATTCCTTTATTGCAGAATTCAACCTTTAATACTCTTTGAAACATAATTTAAATCTATAAGTAATGTAAAGGATAATATAAAAAATAACATAATTAATTAATGTGTGCTTAAGTAAATAACTTAGAATCTTGTGTTTGTAAGCGTAACTTAAAATTGTGTGTTGGTAATTAATTAATTACCAACAATTATAATTAATAATTAATTAATTAATTATATACATTGCAGTAGCCGACTTAGTTTATTTCCTTCTTATTCTGCAAAAGCTGCGATTAATTTATTTTTTAGTGCTTCATATTTGCATCCTTCTAACGGTGGTGACAGAATGATATCGCCAACAAATTTCAAAGTAACAGGATGTAGGTTGCAGAGGATGTGGTCAAACTTCGTATCTCCTCGTGTGATTCTATTGATTTTGAAGATTGATTCAAAGTCTTGGATTACTTTTCCAAAAAAGTACAATCTGGCTCACCGTTGCTGAAGCTATGTGTTATATTGCTTGATTTGAAGCTGAAGCAGGAAAATAAATTAGATTTTGAAGAGATGTATTCTAAATTTGCAAATCTACATAACTTTGATTGTTTGATTTGTTTGAATCTTTTATTGGTGAACTTGTGCGTGATGGTGAATGTAACATTTTTTGCGGTTCTTAAATTAGGTTCACCAATATTTAGGTATATAAAATTATATTTTATTTAAAATTTATTAAAATTTATGTTTTGTTTAACTGACAAAATTATAGAATCAGAAATTTTTATAAATTGAAACTATATATTTATAAAACAAGTATTTAATCAACAAGTAGGATGACGCCACATTACCAAAGGATGTCTCTTGCTAACACGTGTAACTTTGGGCTCAGTAGGCAATTGAGAAGCAGACCTTTCTTTTGACGAACAATAGTCACTCTCTTTAAGTCACTCTTCATGCCCGTCCTGTTATATGCAGCACAAACCTGAACGCTGAGCTGCTCTGATGAAAACACTTTGGGAGTTTTCGAGAGAAAGAACCTTCGTAAGATCTACGGACTAATCTATGCCAATACAATGGAACTTTGAGCTGTATGATCTATACGCCGACATCGACATAGTAAAGCGCATAAAAATCGAGCGGCTTCGCTGGCTAGATCATGTTGAGGGGATAGAAGACGACGCTCCAGCGAAGAAAATATTCGATTCGGTACTCAGTGGCGGTCAACGTAGAAGAGGACGACCGCATCTCTGTTGGAAGGACCTAGTGGAGGACAACCTGACGAAACTTGGAGCTTCCAACTGGCGCTAGCAATCGCAAAACAGGAATAGCTTGCGCAAATTCCTGAACCAGGGCAAAACCGACTTACGGTTGCAAGCGCCACATAAGCAAGTTACCACTTGATGATGTCCATGAAAAACTTTGACGGGCATTGGAAAAATAGGTGTGGCTCTGCCCATACAAGCCAAATTTTTTACATTGAATAGCTGTGGCACAAAACATTGAAATTCAAAATGGAGTTATAATTTAGTGATATCCTGTTATCGGGAAACTGGGATGCTCAGTGTTTGTTTTTGCCATAAATAGAAAAAAAAATCAATATCCAAAAAAGCCCAAAAAACTTTTTTCTGATAGCACATGAACGAAAAAAACGAAATGGTCAGTTTAGCCCTTGAAAGGACTTTGACCGAGCTTCTTATAATCAATTGTATTGTGCGTGTTGTGAAATGTTTGAACACAAATGATCACCTACAAATGAACTGGACCCTGATCTGCAAGTTTTTATACCGACTCCGAATGGCTTATGTTCTGAAGAAGCTTTTCATGGCAGTTTTTTTTTTAACTCTGTAGTCTAAATTTTTATGCCGACTCCGAATGGATTGTTGTCGTTATTTAAAGAAACACTGCACTCTCAGAGTATTCAATACAGACTGATGCGTTATAAGGTATTGTTAAATTTAAGAGTTACCATATTGTTATTATTTTTCTTTATAACAAACATTAATAACAATTGCTCATATTAAATCATAATTCATTTATTTCATTTAAAATTCAATTCAAAAATGTTAAAGATAAAGTTAAATGGAAATACATACTTTAAACAAAGATACTTATTTTAAACCCAATTGACCGTTGATGTGAATATGTTTCTCTTTTGGTACACCTTTAGTGAGCGCGTTCCGCCAGCATTTCTGAAGTAGCCATATATTCTCGTTTGATTTCTCCTCTGCTTAGTTTTTCACATTCGAATACATGTTATTGGTGATGACGCTTATCGCACTTTTATTGTCGCAGAATAACAGCATCGACTTCTGAGGACTCTGCTCTAATTCTGCCTCCAACCGCTTAAGCCAAATCGATTCTTGCACAGCTGCAACAATGGACATATATTTGGCCTTGGTGGAAGACAGTGCAACTGTGTGTTGCCAATGCGTAGACCACGAGATAGCTCCATCTTGAGCGATGAAAACATAACCCGATGTTGAACGCCTTCCATCAAGATCTCCGGGCCCAATCAGAGTCACAGAAGCCAACAATTTCAGAAGACTTTTTTCGGTATACGATGCCTTGCTCAATTGTGACTTTCAAGTAGCGCATAATGCGTTTTACAGCAGTTCAATGCGCTTGGCCAAGATTTGTGGAAAATCTGCTTAGCAAATGTCATCTCTGTCTAAGGTATGTGAAGCTATAACGGCTGATCAGATTTCTAAGTTCTTGACTATAAATAACTACTTATCCCCACAGCAGTCTGGATTTCGTTGTGGACATAGCTGCTCAACTGCTACCATTAAAGTCCTAGATGATATGTGATCACCATATGACGAAAGCCTAACTACGCTACTCTGCATGCTTGACTTCTCCAAAGCATTTGACTCTGTAACTTACTCCTTACTTTGCCAAAAACTTAGGTGCAACTATGGTTTCTGTAAAAATGCTGTGGATCTCTTAAGGTTCTACCTGTCGAACAGAACACAGAAAGTTAGTGTTGGTAATAGAGGTTCTCAAATCAAGTCAGTATGCAGTGGAGTGCCCCAAGGCTCAGTTCTTGGCCCACTGCTCTTTTTAATCTTCATCAATGACATTTTTTCTGTCTGTAGATGATATCCAATTAGCTCTTTCTCGCAGGACTGGTCTCTTTGAAGACTTATGTTACAGACTAAATGAGGACTTACATAATATAAACCAATTTGAAAAAAAAAAATGGGCTCAATCTAAATGAACTAAAATCGTATGTATGTCAATGACATTCCGGAATTGTTTATGGGCGACAAGAAACTAAAATTTGTGAACAGTGGAAAACTCTAATAGAACAGTCATTGTAGCCTTCGGGTTGAATCATGCAGGCTTCTTCCTTTAGTTTATCATTAAGGAAAGCAGTGACAGCATCGAGCTGATGAATTTCGAGACCATATTTGACTGCAAGTGTGAGCAAAAACCGGATCGACGAGTATCTGACAACTGGAGCGAAGGTTTCTTCGTAATCGATGCCTTTGTGTTGCGAATAATCTCTAGTTACTAACCTAGCCTTACGACGGACCATTGTATCGTTAGCGTTCACCTTGGTCTTAAAACCACATTTGTTGGTTATCGGCTTCTTACCTAAGGGTAGTTCTGTTGGCTCCCACGTTTCGTTTTTCTGCAAGGGATTCATCTCATCTTGCATGGCAGCTTTCCAAGAATTCGCGTTGTTACTGGACATCGCTTCTTTAACATTCGCAGGATTCTCAAATTCAGTTGTGACACAATAATTAAATTGCGACCTTGGCTTAGTAGCTAAATGTTTCGAACGCCGGTATGCCTCGATACTCCTCTCTCTCAACTTGTTCATTTTTGTTTTCGTACTCGCTTACGTCCTCACAGTCTTCAGTTGAATCTTCAATGAAGTCAACAGTTAAATCAATGATTTGGAAATTCGATCATATTCTCCTCTAGACATTTGGAAATTCGATCATATTCTCCTCTGGATGGTCAACGTCATTTACCATTAGGCATTACCTCCGAATATTTCAGTGACTGACTCGGGATTGCGGGGAAACGGGGCGAACCTTCACATTGCAACGTGTCTGACTGCCTCAACCTGGCGAGGCCAGCATTATCCATGTCGAAATCGTCCCAAGTCGACTCAAATCTTCACGTGGTGTTCCCTGGGCAACGGCAAACTGGCACCCGTCAGTTTGACGGCTAATTTGAGCGGCGGGTCTCCTAGCCTTTAATAGGTTGTGCGTCGGGTTTGAAGCCCACCACGTAAAAAAACCATTTCAATGAAAAGTTACAAAAGAAATATGAAAACAATGATCCCCAAATCTGATGACGACCTCCTCAAACGAAAAACTGATAATGATTTACGGATATGCACCTGGAATGTCCGCACTCTTAATTGGGAAGGTTCCTCTATCCAACTGATTGATATCTTGGAAAGATACAAAGCTGATATTACTGCAATCGAAAAAATACGATGGAAGGGACAGGGTTGCTCTCGGCAAGCATCCTATGATATCTACTACAGCGGCCATGCGGAGAAGCACGAGTTTGGGTGCGGATTTGTAGTTGGCAAGAGACTACAGAATCACGTTCTGCGATTCACTCCTGTTTTTCATATAAGTCTTATGTGTGCGCATGCTCCGACAGAGGACAAGGACGATGAGATCAAAGATACTTTCTACGAGCGCCTTGAAGACGCTTACGAGCGCTGCCCCCGTCACGACATATAAATTGTGCTTGGTGACTTCAACGCCAAGGTGGGCAAAGAAAACAGTTTGGTCCAACAGTCGGAAAGTTCAGCCTCCACGACAACACATCCGATAACGGAATGAGGCTGATTGAGTTCGCCGCAGCACGAAACATGGTTGTAAGTAGCACTAGATTCAAGCATCTCAATATTCATAAGGCCACCTGGTTGTCCCCTGACCAAAAAACGCGCAAAAAAATTGATTACAGCCGAAGCCTTTGCCACTCGACTCTCACTCCTGCTTCAAGAAAGCACTCCTCCGATCGACGATATATGCGCGCAGTGGACACACATCTCGACCAAGAGTGTCGCGACGCCACTGCAAAGAAAAACGCTGCCTACAAAGCCACCCTGCAGTCGGTTGTAACGCGTGCTGCTAAGGAGTGATACAGAGAGAAGAGGAGGGACGAGAAACGTCTTTTCAGGCGAAAAAAACGAGAGGCAGAAAACCGTGAGTGTGAGAAGATTGAGATGTATGGTGACAGGAACGAGGCCCGAAAATTTTTCGAAAAGATAAGACGCCTGGCCGATGACTCTGAAACCAAGGCCTCTTTCTGCAAGGATGAAAACGGGAATCTAGTGAAAGATATCCAGAGTACACTGACGTTATGGAGGGAACACTTCTCTAGTCTTCTGAATGGCGATGACGACAACAATCCCCGATTATGGATGACAGCGTTGAGTTCCGCTGCCCGACTATAATAAAGTCTTGACAGCAATAACACGGCTTAAGACCAACAAAGCCGCGGGAGCCGATGGTCTACCCGCTGAGCTATTTAAAAACGGAGGCGAAGCTCTATTTAAATGCATTCACGAGCTTCTATGCAGAATATGGTTGGAAGAATGCATTCCAAACGATTGGAACTTCAGTGTACTCTGCCCAATCCACAAGAAAGACTATTTGCGCCAACTACCGTGGGATAAGCCCTCTAAATATCGCATATAAGGTTCTGTCTAGCGTATTATGTGAAAGACTGAAGCCCATCGTAAACCAACTGATTGGGCCTTATCAGTGTGGCTTCAGCCCTGGAAAATCTACCAGTCTATCAAAACGACAAATCTTGGAAAAGACCATAGAGAAGCAAATCGACACCCAACACCTTTTTGTCGACTATAAAGCCGCTTTCGACAGTCCAATAAGGAATCACCTATACTCCACCATGTCTGAATTTGGTATACCTGCAAAATTAATCCGTCTATGCAGGATGATACTGAGCAACACCAGCAGTGCAGTAAAAATAGGGAAAGACCTCTTCCCTCCCATTTGTTATCAAACGAGGTTTCATACAAGGTGATTCTTTATCGTGCGACTTTTTTATAAATAAAGCGGCACAATATTCTATAAGAGTGTTATGCTACTAGCGTATGCCGATGACATTGATATCATTGGCTACAACACACGCGAAGTCAGTGCAGCATTCTCCAAATTAGAAAAAGAGTCGAGTCGCATGGGTCTTGCAGTAAACGCAGATAAGACGAAATATCTGGTGTCAAGAAACAAACAGTCCCAGCGTATTGGCACCCACGTCACTGTTGACAACACCTCTTTCGAGGTTGTGAAGGACTTCGTCTACCTCGGTTTCAGCATTAACTCCACCAACGATATCAGTAGAGAGATAAAACGAAGGATAACTCTTGCCAACAGGTGTGACTTTGGGCTCAGTAGGCAATTGAGAAGCAGAGCCCTCTCTCGACGAACAAAAGTCACGCTCTATAAGTCACTAATCATGCCCGTCCTGTTATATGGAGCACAAACCTGGACGTTGATCAGTTCTGATGAAAATATTTTGGGAGTGTTCGAGAGAAAGATCCTTCGAAAAATCTACGGACCTATCTGCGTCAATGACGAGTACCGAATACCCTGGAACGATGAGTTGTATGAGCTATACGCTGACATCGACATAGTAAAGCGCATAAAAATCGAGCGGCTTCGCTGGCTAGGACATGTTGAGCGGATGGAAGACGAAGAAAATATTCGATTCGGTACCCAGCGGTGGACAACGCAGAAGAGGACGACCGCATCTCCGTTGGAGGAACACAGTGGAGGACACCCTGACGAAACTTGGAGCTTCCAACTGGCGCTAGCAAGCGCAAAACAGAAATGGCTGGCGCAATTTCTTACAACAGGCCATACCAGGCTTACCATCTAAGTAAGTAAGTCAGTAACTCGGTATTGCAAAATTCAGGATTATCTGCAGATATGCCATATTCATGCTCGAAAAATGTCACATTTCGGCTCGTTCTGACCTTTTGCTTCAGCACTGTACCCGGTAAAGATGCATTCGGAACTTTTGCATCAAGCTTTTGACGTTTTTGCTTAGGTACATGCCCAAAAGCGTTACATCCAAAGACGCGAAGGTATTTCAAATTTAGTCTTTGACCCGTCCATATCTCTTCTGGACTTATTTTGCGTCCTCTGCAAGACACACGATTTAAAATGTAAGCAGCCGTACTAGCTGCTCAAAAATAGGGATTGAGATTTGAGTTCAAAAGCATACATCGCACACGTTCAATAATCGTTCTCTTAATGCGCTCTGCAACGCCGTTTTTCTCAGCCGTATAAGGAGCCGTTTTCTGATGAAAAATACCGTGCTTTCTGTATATTTTGTAAAGTCTTAATTTACATATTCGGAACCATTATCCGACCGCAAAAGTTTTATTTTTCTATTACACTGGTTTTGTTCTAAGTTCTTGAATTTTACGAATTCGCGGAACACATCTGATTTTCTTTTTATAGGTATCGCAAACACCTTACGCGAATGGTCGTCGACGAATACAAGTAGGAACTGCACACCACCCAAAGATTTTTTTAGTGGTCCAAGTACATCTGTATGTACTAAATCTAAGAGGTTTTTAGCGCGATGACCAGTATTTTGAAACGACATGCGAGTTTGTTTTCCTTTTACGCATATGATACACTTTTTGTCACTAAATTCATTTAAGTTTAAACCAATCGAATCGTCTTTCGTTAGTTTTAAATTCTCGCGACATATGTGCCCCATTCTTCGGTGCCACAAATCATAATTTTTTGTAACTGTCATTGCTGTGTCTACATTCACCGGATCACAATTTAATCTATATGTCATTTAACACATTAGCTGTGACTATCAAATCAATTTTGGGATTACAAATTTTGCACTGATCTTTCTAAAGAATTATTTTACTACCGAACTTTGTCATTTGCCGAACCGATCACAAATTGGCACATAGATCAGGTACATATTCGGCATTGTACACGACTGCATCTTATATAAGACATGCACGAATTTATTACAGAACAAATTTGATCTTTTTTCCAAGAGTGTCCAATCGCGTGGCATGCGGCCCATAACCTGTTGTCGTTATTTAAAGAAACACTGCAATCTCAGAGTATTCAATGTAGACTGATGCATTATTTATTTCAATATAATATATATGTATATAATAAGGTATGTATTGTTAAATTTAAGAGTTACCATATTGTTATTATTTTCTTTATAACACTTATGTTCTCAAGAAGCTTTTCTTGGCGGTTTTTTTTTAACTCTGAGGTTGAACCAGGTTTCTCTGGCGTATGAGCCAAACACTCTACCTACTACGCCACGGCCGCAACTCTGATAGAAAACACTTTAACTAAAAAGGAGTCCAAAGGGATTTTATTTTTTTTATTTCGTTTGCTTACACGGAGCTCTGAGAGTCAAGCGTTAGAAAAACTGATAATAGGTGCGTTTTTTGGCATCGCTATATACGAACGAAATGGCCATTTCATCCCTTGAAAGAACTTTGACCGAACTTCTTATGATCACTTGTGCCGAGAGCAAATGATCGAGAACTGGACCTACAAATTTTATGCTGACTCCGAACGGCTTATGTTCGCAAGAAGCTTTCCATACCAGTTCTTACTCTCTGAGGTTTGCCATTGTCTGCAGGGAGGTGACGACCGAACAGAAAAATGAATTCAATTGAATAAACTTTTTGTGTCAGGTGGGATTTGAACCAGGGGTCTCTTTCTGCGTATTGGCCGCCACCGTCATCGCTATATACGCTTAGCTGAAAAAACGCTCATAGCAACTTAACAATTCGGTTGACATTTGTCGACAAAATTTGGCAGCATTGCGAGTCACTTGTAACTTTTTTTAACCATGTAAAGGCCATATTTTGGGACGCCAAAATATGCCTTACAGTTTGAAGGCATAATCACCAACGAAACCAACTGCCACCGACAACAACAATAGAACAGCAACACCTATACGTTCATACATTCATACGCTTTCTACATAATTAATTATTATATACAATAATTAATATATTTGTATCAGTAATAATACCACACTGTTAGTATAAGAATCATTTAATTTTCATATTAAGCTATCAGCTAATATTTTGTATAAAGCCACCCATTACGCTTTAACATAATAATACTCGCGATTACCATAGGGAAATCACTTCATTACTACTTTTTGAAGCTATTTAATATTTTGTAGTTAAAACTACTGCTCAACCTTAAGCCATAATATATTTTCATTTTAACATTTACAAACACTTGGTTATCGAAGGCATACATGTTTTAACTAACTTAGAGTTAATAATAAATAATATTCATACCGACATGCAACATGCAACCTATTCAAACGCAACATGCGACATATTCGAACGCAACATGCGACGAACATATACGAACCACTCAATTTCACACTGTACCACGGAAATAGTCACTATGCCAAAAAGAATCATTGACTCAAGCCAACATTAAAACATACCTAACATACATACGTTGAGTTTTAACTAACATTAAGCCTAAGCAACTACAACAACTTAACACATTAAACGACATGCAACCGATATACAGCGTTACCATATGGGCAGTTAATCCTGTTTTGGGCAGTATTTTGAGCAGGTAGACAGGATCATATTTCTCCCAGGATTTGGGCAGATTTTTTTTTAATCCAGTTTTTTAATTTTCGTTGAATAAAAAAAAATAAAAATTTTATGTTTATAAATTATATGTAAGTACTTATATAAAAGTAGCAAATAAAGTTGCTACTACTTTTTGCATCCTTTCAAAAATTTGATCATGTGGCAGCGCTTTTCCTGTCATTGTTGCTGTCATCGTTTTTGTTAATTTCTTTTCGCTAGTTTTTGCAAATTACAAATGGACAAATACTTAACAAAACCTGGTAAGATAAGGAAATTGTCGTTTATTTAATGTTTTAACTTAATTTTTAAATTTTTAGACTCTAGTAAAAAATTTATTTGATGTGCTACATTCAATGTATATGATCACTACAAATAGTTTAAAATTACAAAGTAACAATTTGTAAATTTTGAGTTCTGACTATTTTGTATTTAGTGAGCGATATGTTCAATGATCTCAACATTGCGAATGAATTGCTTTAAAAACTTATTATTTAATCTATTTTTGTTAATTTTATTGCATACCTAATAAGAAAGTGATATTGTTGTAAAATTATAACTTACTTTAAATAAAATATTGAAAATGTTATAATAAAAAAATTTTAAAATATTTGTTTTTAGTCCTTTTATAAGAGCAGTATTTTCTCTAAATATACAGGATTTTTTTTTGAAAATGACAGGATTTTCAAAAAAACATATGGCAATGCAGCCGATATAAGACGTTTAGTTTCAGTTAGCATTAAGCCTAGCAACGACAACAAGTAAACATAATTATTATGCACACGACACCAATGAACCACCGCTAGTCCAAAGACAAAGTTCGGCAACCAGATCAAAAAATTCTAAATTTTGCACACGGCCCGGAAATAAAGCAATGAAACGAAGCTCAAACAGATTTGAGAAACTTTAAGAATGAGGAGTTGCTTTTTAATCACAAAAACGGTCGGACGTGCCAACAGAGGGTTGGATTTTAACCAGTGTTTGAAATTGCGTAACTATTTTCAATGCATATGTGATTGCTTTGCTATAACTACGAAAAAGGAATCAGCAAAAGTAAGAAGCAAATGCAAAAAAGAATTTCAGAAGAAAGATCATTTTGCTTCAGTTAACTGCGCAGAAAGTTGTGCTTACGAAGTTAGCCAAATGAAATGCTTCGAAACGAATTTCAGCAACTGCCAGCAATTAGCTGTTGCTTCCGTTTTCTTTGCTTTGACTTTTTGCAGACGAAAGAAATAGTTAACCCTTTAATGACGAGAGCGAAATAATAGGAATATTTTGAAAAATTTTTCAGGAATGCCCTTGGTTGACCTAATAAACAAATTTCTGGCATTTAATTTTTTGGCCCGCCCGCCGTTTGCCCACCGCTGTCCGTTACCATATGGTAACAGTCGTCACAACCTTAGAAAAATTGCCAAAAGTGCTATAAAGTAAAGAATTATAATATTTATTAACAAAAAACTTTTTATTGTGTCTTATAAATTAATATTTCATGTTTTTATTTATTTACTGATGGAGTATGATATATTTCAAAGCAAGTTGGGCATAGGCCAACATCACATTTTTTGCATATGAGCCGCGTAGTAGATTTGCAAAACTGGTATGCACATCTGCGTCGTGATTTTGAAGGCCCAACATAATGACACAACCCATCAAATCTTGGATCAGTTTCCGAAATATTGTATTTCTTTCTCCCCTTCTGAATTTGCGATAAATTGGCATATTTCGTGCAGTAGTGCGTTGCGATGATTCGCCGAAATTCTTTATGGGAAAGTGATCCGCCAGCATTAGTACGCAAAATCCATGCATTTTGTATAGCTACATCAATAAAGTATGTAAATATTGACCACCACCATTTCTTTTTTCGCGTAGCTATACGGTAGTAGCATACATTTTGGTCCATGCGATCTGTTCCACCCATAGCTTTATTGTATTCTTTGAACACGTTAGGCCTTGAATGTTGATGTATGTTGAAGATTCGCGCGAGTACCTTTTCGCTACTTCTACAGGACCTGCTCCAAATATAGTAGATGCTGCACATACTATAGAATTATCCCTCCACTTTGTTACTGAAATATCCAAATTGGAAATAGTTTTTGAACAGTGGGTACCCCTTGGTTTCTTTTTTATGACATCATTCGATGGCAATGGACAATTTCGTGGTATTCTACGTTCCCTTATTGTTCCAGTAGCGTGATACCCTAAATGCTTCAAGTAAAACAGCACCGGAATTCCAGTAAATAGATTGTCAAAAAAGAAGCAGTAAGGATGAGCTTTTAATTCCGGTGGCAAAGCGTGTATCATTTCCAATAATGGAGCCACACATTTTCCAAACTTTAGTTGCAAAACTGGATTTATTCGCGGATTTTTACCTTGGTATATTTCAAAGTTTAAAAGATATCCTTTTGGCGTATTCACACACCAAACTTTGAATCCAAACCGAATTGGCTTTCCACGTATAAATTGTTTACAACCATGACGTCCATAATATGCTATCATGGACTCGTCATATGATAAGTCCTGCTCCGGGTGAAAGTTCTTTATGCAGTTTGCGATAAGTCGGTCAGATACTGGACGTAATTTCCACATTTTGTCGTTAGGATCCATAGCTGTTAGAGGTGCAAAGTGAATAAACTTTGATATGGTTTCAAAACGATCGCGAGTCATTGCCGACGCTATCATATTGTTATACAAGTCGCCATCTCTGCACCAATATGACCTCATGCCTGCAACTTGGGAATATCCACTAATTAGCATTATACCAATAAAAGTTTTCAATTCATATGGAGTTATCTCCGGATTTTTGTCTTCTTTTAGAACGGCGTATGCATTACTTTCCTGAGCTATCATTGAAAACATATCGTTATCGAAAAAAAGTTCAAACATTTCCCAAGCAGAAAGTGCGCAATCTCTGTAATCTGGCTGTGGAAATATCGGTTTAGTTCCATTTTTTTTATTATTTTCCCACAAGAACTCATCGCCCAAGTGTGGAATATTAATCGGAAGATTGTTCGAAGATGACATATTAATCTTTGGTTCCACATCGTATCGCTTTGAACTATCTGCATGTGAAGTTGATGGCTCATCTGGAGTAACTAAAGAGCATTCCAATCTCTTCGGGCGCTTGACTTTTGGTGCTTCAGGGATTTCCGCATTCTGAAGCACTTCTGCCTGTATTGTAGAAACATTTACGTTTTAGAGTATCACATATAAAAATATATATAATCAAATGCATACATCAATTATACTGCTCACGTTTGCTATAACATCAGAAATATCTCCATATGAACTGAGATTGGGAAGCTCTTCGTCATCGTATTTAGCATTCCCCATTCGCAATTCGCATGGCTGCAAAAGAAGTGTGCGATGAAGGTCATCTCCAGTACCTCCTTCATCTTCCTCCCCATCATCTTCTCCAGACAGCGCTCCCGGGTCAGGTAAATCAAGAAAAATCAAGGTAATTTGTGCTCGCCAAAGCTTCTTCGTCCACGGATTCTACCAAAGTTCCTAAATATTCCAAAGCTGCGTCCGTATTTTTGAATTTATTATAACTAGATAAACATTTTGGAAAATAAAATAAGTTACAAATTCAAAAATCACACACACACAAACACATTTGAAACCAATAAAGAAAGTTTTTAGAAAGGATATTTAAAATCACTAGGTTTGTGACGACTGTGCCCATATGGTAACAGTTAAATTCAACTAGACGCAAAAAATCACCAAAGTTATAAAATAATTTATATTCATGCTTTTATGATACTTTATTATTATAACCAAATAACAAAACCCCAAAAACCCGTAATCCATAACTTTTTGTAGCACTGATTAATGTTCTTAATTGAAAGGTCTCTCCATTTCACTTTTTTTCTCACTTTTAAAAAACACTTGTTTTCACTTAGCTGCCACGCTCACTTGTGACATTCGTTTGTGTAACTGTAAATGGCTAAGAAAAATCAAGGCATGCTTTGTTGAAAACTGAAAAAAAATTTGATGATACTCGTTCAAATGTTTTTAGAATTGCGGATAACGTGGCACGCTGTCAGCGTTACCATATGGTAACGGTCGTCGTTAATGGGTTAATGCAGAGTTTGAAAATTTTTGCTGTGCTTGCTTTACAGCTATAATTTATTGCGTTGGCTTGCTGCTTCAGTCATTCAGTTTTTTTAATCTTAAGCCATCTAAGCATTTATCGATGTTGCGTCTGTACTGAAGAGAAACAAATCTAGAACAACTAAAATACAAGAATGCTGTAAGTAACGATTGTTGTTTTTTTATTGTTTTTTGTTGATAGTATTTTTTTATTTTGACACAAATTCAACGAATGTTGTTGGTTTTTTGTTGTATTTGCTGAATGTTGACAGGATGAGATTTCAGGAATAGGTTGCGCAATGTCTAAACATTTCTCACTGAACAATTTTTTGCGGCTAAAATTATGTAATACGAGTAGTAATAGATACATACATATTTTTTTATGCATCTACTTATAGAAACCAAGTGCATTAAAAAAAAAATTAAAAGAATCTATTCAAATAGAGAATAAAATAAATTAAAAGACATAATTATTAATATAGAAATATATTATTAAAAACAAAGTCTTGGAAAAATTAAGAACTTCTTTATCGAGTTCATCGTCTTCGAACAATGGCAAAGTTTTTGCCAAAATTAGTTTAAGTAATGAAAAGGCACATTAAAATTAATATCTTAATGAATAGTTATATAATGTTAGATTAATAAAAGGATTATGGCATGGACCGGAAAAAACATGTTAATATAAAAATTTAAAGGATTTTTAGGAGTTTTAAATTGCAAATGTATATGGATTTCAAGTATACCAAAGTGGTCCTTGTTTCATTCACTAATGAAATATTATTATATATTAAAATAACTTTCATTTTTCAGTTTTATTTTTTTCCTCACAAAATAACTTTCATTTAAAAGATGCAGTTGAACATAATGAATATACGTCCCAAGATCGTACCTATTTATGTGCGCTTATATTATGATGATGAGTAACCAAGAGAGAGTTCTTCTGAATCTAGAATATACCTACTATGTACATATATGGCGAATGTCACTTGTGGACGTTTATATTTTAATAAATCACCTCGTACTCAAAATAAGCTTGCGGACAAAATTTTAGCTCAATCGGAACAGTAGTTTTGGAGATAAAGCATTTTAATTGATTTGTGAACGGTGAAAGGGGGAGTGGCCAAATTTTTTTTAAATCATTTACTGGAAGGAAATATACTGCCTAAATTTCAACTAAATTGGCGTAGTAGTTTTGGAGATATAGCAATTTTATTTATTTATGGGCGGTTAAATGTGGTGGGGCAAGATTTTTCCTTAACCATCATCTACTTGAAGGAAATTAATTGCCAAAATTTCAGCTGAATCGGCCTATTAGTTTTGGTGATATAGCATTTTTATTGATTTGTGGGCAGTAAAAGGGGGTGAGGCAACATTTTTTCCTAAGCCATCCTGTACTTGAAAGAAATTTACTGCCTAAATTTCAGCTGAATCAGCCCGGAAGTTTTGGATATTTAGCATTTTTATTGATTTGTGGGTGGTAAAAGGGGGTGTGGCAACATTTTTTCCTTAACCATCTTCTACTGAAGGAAATTTACTGGAAATTTACTAGTAGTTTTGTTGATACAGCATTTTTATTGATTTGTGAGCAGTAAAAGGGCGTTATAAAACAATGTTATCATAATATTGCATTGTCAGCGGACTTACATATGTGTGCTAAATTTCAGCTTAATCGAAATTTCGAAAAATGGTTCGCAAATTTTGACGGACGTTCATACATACGAACGAACGAAGCAATTTACATAAAAACTTATAAAAACTAACTGGCTGAAGCAGCAAACATTTTCGATTTTCGACTACAAGAACTAGAGCGACAAAAAAGTCAAGCCAAAGTCAAGAAAAAGAAAACAACAGCTAATTGCTGGCAGTTGCTGATATTCAATTCGAAGCAATTCATTCGGCTAACTTCGTGAGCACAACATTCTGCTCAGTTAGCCGAAACAAAATGATCTTTTATTTGTTTTTCGTATTTTCGCATTGCTTTTGCATGGTTGCTTACGACTTGTTGAGTAAGTAATTGCAAACGAAGTTTATTGTTTTGCTGAAAAATATGTAAGCAAAGCACAAATGTTTGTGCTGTTGGTATTTTGAAGCCAGCAATTCAAACACTGATTTTAACCGCGAAGCTGAACAGTCGTGCTAATAAAAGGACGTTGCTTATTTAAGCACCGAACCGGCCCGACGTACCAACAGGAGTTATTTTTTAAAATATTAAAGTGAAACAATAAATGATATAGAAGTGCATACAAGTCTCATTAATCTGCCCAGCAGAACAGACGCACCAGGAAATCCTATGAAATAGCATGCAACTCCAACCGCATCACCAGCATATAGCCGGCCAGTAGCATAAATTATTCAGTCAGTCAGCAGACATCAAGCACACCACAGCTAGGGTTTTCTTTCCTATATTCCTGAATTTGTTGCACTAAAGGACAGGATTTTATAATTCTTTTTAGCGTTACGACTCTTTTACTCTACACGAGTCAACATAATTTCTTTTTCTCTCAACAATTGTGTCATAGTCGGACAGGATTCAACAATTCTTTTCTATGACACGCACATCCTGCCCTACACGGGTCTGATTATCAAATCTCTTCAGAAGACAGGATTTATAATTTCTTTCAGCGTCACGCTATTCCCGCTCTCCACGAGTTAAATAAACGTAATTCTTTCTCTACCAACAATTGTGGCAATGAAGGACAAGATTCCATAATTCTTTTGAGTATCACACATTTCCCGCTCCCTACGAGTTCAACAAACCAGACAACACATGCTAAGAAATCAGACAAATACGAGCACAGCTAACAATTCGACAAAGGCCTCAGAAACAACTCAGGGTCATGGTGACCCTGCGATCACCCAGTGGCAATAACGTAACATTAATAAATTAAATCAAATACCCAACCCGGGTTAAAGCGTAATAAGTAATAGAACAAACATGTAATAAATATACATTAAGATAAGGTTAAATACACAAGCCATTCTAATACTAAGAAATATATAAACCTAATTAACGAATAATAAATAAAGAACCGAATTTAATTCGGTAATTAATAAAACACACAAAACCTCTTTCTTGTACTCACGAACCCTGGACAGCCGTTGAGGATACCTGAGCTGGAAAGTAAAATAACGCCCGGTTCGTTACCAACCAACCCAATATGTGCATGATATACGATGAACACAGGCAAAAATTGTTGTCGTTTCCAGACAGCAGATGGAAAACAGGCTTTTAACAGAAAACAGACAAAAATGTTGCCAACAGATTTACCAAACAGAAAATTAGATGTAGCATACCATGGACAAGACAATGAATAAAAGAAAAAAAGATGTCGGAGCTATCAAAATTTGACCAACAAGTGTCCGTAATGTTGCATGCAGCATAGCATCTACTTTTTTTCTTAATGTGACATAAACGTTGTTGGTTTCCAAATGTGCTCCCAATAAATTTTTTTTTTTTGATATGGCAATAGTGTTCCTATCGACAACTACGAGCTAAGCAGCTATAAATTCCTGCCTTAGCTAAGCAATGAACAAATATTGTAAAGCGGATATAGGATGCAAAAAAACGCAACTAATTTTGCAAAAAAAAAAAACAAATTTTGGTGAACTTTTGAATCCTCTTACTTAGTTATTTTAAATGCAACCGTAGTTAATAGAACATATTTTGAAAATATTTAATCAAATGCAACTAAGGAAACTATTTGGGGATTGTTTTGTTACAACTTTCGTTTTAGGTTTATTTTCAAAGTCGTAGTGACTGTTTAAGTGTAAAAAAATCGTTTTAAAGTTTAAAAGAGAATAAAAAAAGCCATATCGAGGTTTGTTCTACATTTTTTTGCCTAAATTTGCGAAAGTAAGTATTATCGAATAAAATATGTCAGCAGCAAGTGCCCGCAAATGTTGACAAAATTTTCTTTTTATAGTGGCATGTTCTATGAAAATTGGTGCTTGCATGGCTATGTTATGCTTTGCAAACGCCAAAACTTGCACACAGCTACATATCTTACTCAAAATTTAAATACAATTTTTAATAGCATCATTTCAAAATAAGTGACGCGTTTCTCATCGCTTGTTAATTGTTTAATTGTTTTTTCAGCAGAGACATAAACTATAGCTAAAAACTTACTTTCTTAGGTAGCGCTTGCAACCGTAAGTCGGTTTTGGGCTGTAATATGAATTTGCGCCATCCATTTATATTTTGCACTTGCTGGCGCCAGTTGGAAGCTCCAAGTTTCGTCAGGTTGTCTTCTAGTTGGTCTTTCCAACGGAGAAGTGGTCGTCCTCTACGGCGTTGAACGCCGCTGGGTACCGAATCGTGTATTTTCTTCGCTGGAACATCGTCTTCCATCCGCTCAACATGACCTACCCAGCAAAGCCGCTCGATTTTTATGCGCTTTTCTATTTCGAGATCGGCGTTTAGCTCATAGAGCTCATCGTATTCGGTACTCGCCATTGGCGCAGATTGGTCAGTAGATCTTTTCATCAGAGCTGCTCAACGTCCAGGTTTGTGCTGCATATAACAGGATGGGCATGATTAGTGACTTAAAAAGCGTGACTTTTGTTCGTCCAGAGAGGGTTCTGTTTCTCAATTGCCTACTGAGGCCAAAAAAACACCTGTTGGCAAGACCTATCCTTCGTTTTATCTCTCTATTGATATCGTTGGTGGAGTTTATGTTTGATCACAGGTAGACGAAGTCTTTCACAACCTCGAAGAAGGTGTTTTCAACAGTGACGTGGGTGCCAATCCGCTGGGACTGATTGTTGACGGCAGATATTTCGTCTTATCTGCGTTCACTGCAAGAGTCATGCGACACGACTATTTTTCTTATTTGGAGAATGCTGCACTGACTTCGCGTGTGTTATGTGTAACAAACACTGGGGTTTTTGTCAAAGAAGTAAATGTTGACAAAGATTTTCGGGGGAGAATAGTTTATTAAAAAAGTAAGCCGGCGGGACCCTTTAATTCCGCTAGCAAGCAGTCGACTGGGGACGATTCTTGGCCTCTTTCATTTAGTTCCCAGGTTCGTAATATTTTTGTTTTGTCCCTAAAAATTTATCAAGAAAACAATGGAATGCTAATATATCTCATCGGATCCGGAGCAGAAATAAAACCAGCCATAAAAAAAAGTATAATTTAATGGGAAATGCAGTGAAGAAGAAAACCACAACAATATATCTATAAAAAAACGACTGGGATCTCGTAGATGACCTAGAGATCTTGTGCATCTGGACCCACCCGACCATGATCCTTAACAGCACTGAACAATTTAAGGATCCCAAACATTATCAAAATTTATTTAACTTACCCCATTGCCACAAGAAGAGATTGATTTAGTTCATATTCAATGGATTTTATTTTTTTTTTTTTACGATTCAAAAGCTGAATAACATCCTTATTTTAATGCAGTTCAATTCTGCCCATTTTTATAAAAAACCAATTTTAAACAATAGAATAATTTATCATGTTCTAGCCATGGTTCATTATTTAATGCCTACATTATTTAATTAATTCAAATTATTGACTTATTTATCGAAACGAATACAATTTACCGAAAATTATCGAAATAATAAAAAATAAAAGTAAAAACTCAGTTGCTAGTGTAACCTCATAGTCTCGCACCGTTATATTTTTAATTGTGTATAAATTCTTAGATAAATTGTTTTTTTGTTTTTTTCAATTCCAAAACTATTTAGGAAAAATTCATTTAGGAATCCCTGGAGTATCTTAGCTTTGCTCAAATCAAAGTTTATCTAAAAATAAAAAAATGGTAGCCGATATAAAGTTATAGATTAAACGTCAAAAAATTTTTTTTTTAAGCGCAACAAAATAACATGTAATATTAAGTAAGAGCAGATCGAATTCAAGCTTACATAGATGAGCGTACGTTAAAGCGTATGTTAATGTTAACAGCATGCATTCTGTTATGTTAACAGTGCGAAATTCTGCGAGCAAAATGCATTCTGTTAAATTACCATTGATAAATTCTGCTTTGGTGTACGATTAAATTAAAGATACCCGTGACAAAAATTATTATCACAAACTTACTCGCTCGAAAATAAATAAATAATAAACTTTAATAAAAGAACTTACCAACACAATTCGAAGCTCGTAGAAAGGCCTTCCAACGATGTTTAGTTGTGCTGCAATGAAATGATGATGGCTTTATAATAACCTCAAGCAAGCTTAAGCAAGAATTTTGTTTTGTTTGATGTTTCTATGTTTTCTGTTTCGTATTAAATTATTAAGCTAGGTTAGTTATTTACGTTATTTTATGCACGCTTTTTTTTTCTTTTCTCTTAGTTCTCACTTGATGAGTAATCTAACGTTAATTTTCATGTAGTTTTTTTTTTTCTCTACACTATAGCAACTGCGCTTAACACTTTATTTTCTACTTTTACTTAGACTTTATTTTACTTTTTAACTTTAACTTTAGTTTTCAACTATTATATAAGTTTTTAAGAATTTGATGTAATGTTTTTATGTTAAATAGGTTTTAGCTGTTTTTTTTTTTATAATTTCTGTATGTTCATTGAATTTTTTTTTTTCTTTTATTCTTTCCTTCTTAAGCTTATGCCATGACTCTCCGTCGGTTACTAAATATCGACTACAGCAATTTGCTGGTCGAGGCACAGAGCAAAGAATTTTCCATGTTCTCTATGGTTTATCTGAGGCTCTAGGAAGCTTTTGTACCTGCAAGCTTTTTTCTCGTAGTCAGGGCTGCGAAGGGAATAGTTTTAATCAAACGATGTTGAGATAGATTTTATAAAATGATTTTACCTATGATTTAGATGGTTAGGATTATTACCGAGATAATCTTGATCTTCCTGCTCTTCTTAATGAATTTTTATCCTAAGGTTGATCAATGGATTGATGGGAGAATATGAGATTGCAAAAAGAAAATTCTGCAATTTTCCTCGATAGCGACCAAAATTGAAAAGAATTATTGAAATGTCTATTGTCAGAAATCTACCTCGTTGTTTCCGCAATACGTTTAATGTTCAGAGGAATTTAGGTTGGTCTTTCTGATTATTTTTTTTTTTTTATAATTTTTGAAAACAAAACAAAAAGTGTTATACGCTCACTAAGGCCGGCAATACAACTTGGTAAAGTTTTATAATGCAACTGTAGCTTTGTGGTAGATATAAAAAAATGGAAAATAAATAAGGGCTTGCACGTTACATATGGCCAATGATATCGATATCATCAGCATACGCTAGCAGTATAACACTTCTGTAGAATATGGTGCCGCCTTGTCTCGGATCAGCAGCTCGAATGATCTTCTCCATAACTAGATTAAAAAAGTCTCACGATAAGAAATCACCTTGTCAGAACCTCGTTTGGTAACAAATGGGGGAGTGAAGTCCTTAACATCCTGCATAGACTAATTAATTTTGAAGGTATACGAAATTCATGACATGGTGGAGTATAGGTGATTCTTTATTTGACTGTCGAAGGTGGCTTTGTAATAGACAAAATTGTAATGGGTGTCGAATTGTTTCTCTAGGGTCTTTTCCAAGATTTGCCGTAGCGTGAATATCTGATCGGTGGTATATTTTTGTTTACTATGGGTTTCAGTCTTTCACATAATACGCTCGACAGGACCTTATATGCGATATTTAGGAGGCTTATCCTAAGGTAGTTGGCACAAATAGTGTGGTCGCCCTGTGGATTTGGCAGAGTACACTGAGGTTCCAATCGTTTAGAATGCATTCTTCCGACCAAATTCTGAATAGAAGCTCGTGAATGCATTTAAATAGACCTTCGCCTCCGTTCTTAAACAGCTCAGCGGGTAAACCATCGGCTCCCGTGGCCTTGTTCTTAACCCGTGTTATGGCTGTCAAGACTTCATTATAGTCGGGCAGCGGAACTTCAACGTTGTCATCCATAATTGGGGTTTCTGGGATATTATCTATATTGGCGGGGTTTTTGTCATCATCGCCATTCAGAAGACTATATAAGCGTTCCCTCCATCACGTCAGCGTACTTTGGATATCTGTCACTAGATTCCCGTTTTCATCCCTGCAGGAAGAAGCCCAGATTCTAGGCCTCATTCTTCTCGCCATACATCTCAAACTTCTCGCACTCGTGCTTTTCTGCCTCTCTTCTTTCCTCTCCTGAAAAGACGTCTCTCGTCCCTTCTCTTCTCTCTGTATCGCTCCTTAGCAGCACGCGTTACAACCGAGTGCAGGGTGGCTTAGTAGGCGGCATCTTTCGTGCCACTGGTTTCGGTGAGGGCGATGATAGCCAATAACCTCTTCAGTAGCCGCACGCATTAAATTATTTCATTAAACAACAAGATATTTTTATTCGGAGCTTCTGCTCTTTATTTCTCTTACTTCAAACTCAAACTAAGGCCTACTTGAAGCTGCTGCTGTAGTTTTTGTTGTTTGCTATTATTATTGTTGTTCTTATTATTATTGCTTCCGCTGTTGTCCCTGTGGCGCTGTTGTCGCCAATAACAATATGACAGAGTTAGGAAAAAAAAATGAAAAAAATATTAAAACAAGTTTTAAAGCCAAGTTTCTCATAAATTTATATGTAACCCCAAAGAACATTTTGTTTGAAAAATAAACAAATTTTTTGAGTACATATTTAGAGTTTGCTTTTTTTACAAACAAAATGTTCTTATATATTGATTGAGCAAAATGGCTTTGAAACTTGTTTCAATTTTTTTCATTTTTTTCCTAACCCTGTCAAATTGTTATTGGAATGTTAATGAAGGAAATTAATTAAAAAAAATTATCAAATTAAAACATCTTTGAAAAATAGTTTAAAATATAATGGAAAAGATGGTCAAAGTTCAAAATTTTTATCCAAAAACTTAAAATTTAAACTATAGACTTAAATATCTCAGAGAAGAAACATGACATACAAATTGTTAATACAGTATTGGATACGAGAGCTTATTCAATTATCTGTCAGATCACATACAATTGCTTTATATGCAACAGTTTAGTTTCTAGAATGGGAAAACTGGATTAAAGTCAAAAAAATTAAAATCAGTATGTATCTCAAAAAGTAGACTTATTGGAGAGTATTAAGTATAGACCTAGAATCAGCGTAAAAAATATTTGAGGCCTCTGGATAAAAAAATTTTCCTGAATTTGTAGACTAGTGAAATCAGCCGTTTGTACAAAAATTCCTTTCGTTACCTGAAAACTTTTCGAATTTTTACAAAGCATTGCTTTTTATTTAAAAAAATATTGTTAAACTTTTAAAGTATCGGTAAGTTATAATTAGTATGGATTATTTCAAGTTTATTTGTTCCCCTCATTTTACAGCAAATAATCGAGCCAGTGGGATTTTTACCAAAAAACAGATTTTCCGTAAATTTTTCGATTTTCAAGCTTTAGTTTCAACATTAGGTCAGTTCTTGCCCTTATTTTTTCAATAATATACATTTTCTAAGCCATAATTTCAAAAGATAAGTGTCCAAACTTTTCTTTTATGAACATAAATCAGAAGTTTAGGAAATAGTTTAGGTCATTTGGTTTTTGTCATGTATTTAATTTTTTTGTTTAGAATCAGTCATATTAAATAGTTAATGAGTAAAACTCTCCCAAATTACCACCGAATCCGCAAAACAAAGTAAAAAATATGTGTGTGGCCGCCACGCGTGAAACTTTAACATAAAAATGGAATTCCTGGGAAGATTGCTAATTCAATTGCTCGATTGCTTCAAGATCTGAGTCTTTTTTTCATAAAGCCAACTAGTATTTTCAACATGGCGATATCATGGGAAATATCAATTGTCTCTTTTGTTTATAGACAGTTACTGAAAAGTTCAATATTCACGGACAGAATCACATCGCAGTTTTTTTACTTTCGTGACACAGTTGGTTATCAAGAGGATTTATTTTTTTAACTTGATGGCTTAAGTAATTTTACGTGAACGTGTCATAGCAAGGGTTAATTGCTACCTTTTACATTACTGTTCCACTAGTCACTTCACTAGTGCTACAGGGCCAGCTTATTTACTAGTCAGAAAGCTAAAAATCAAAAAACCATAGCCATTGTGAAAGCAATCTTCATTCAATAAATTTATACCTTTTTCATCACAATATTTTTCTTCGTGTTCTTTTCTGTTTTCTCGAAAATATTACTTCGAACTATATAAGCCACTTTGTTACAAAATCAAGACTTCAGAAACACAAAAATAAGCAGTACAAGCTTGAATTTGATTGAACTGACCCTTTTATGCATTCACTTGGGTTAATAAAGGAGCTAGTTCGTATAGAACTAGTAAAGTAGCTTACGAGAAAGGAGCAATTGGTTACTTTCGATGCTGGCGGGAAGTGATGCAGACATATATATATATATATATATATAGAAGAAACTCCAACATTATCACAAAAATTGTGCTATTTGCATATCTGTGGGCATTTGACAAAACAACCTCTTTGTTTTAAAACTAAACGGTTTAACTGCTTCAATTTTTTGTGAAGAAACTTAAAGAAATGTTATGGTTTGATATTGTGCACAAATATCAAGCAAACATTTCCCTTTAACTGTTTTTTATCTAAGATCATCTATAAAATAGTAAAATTAATAATGTTAATAATAAATTGAAGTGTAAAAAAAAGTCGATTTTGCTTTTGACAAAACAACTTCTTTCCATAGAAGTTGTTTTGTAAAATGAAATTTGTAGTAAAAGGGCTAGCGTTAAATCGAAATAGGTTCTATTGTCAAAAATAAAAAAAAATTCATTTTTTTTTTCTATTGAATTCCTGAAAGTTTTTAAATTGTTTGAGAGAATCTGTTTTGTCAAATTGAATTTAGAAGAAAATTTAAAAGAGACTGATTTAAAATCGTAAAAAATTCGACGATTACAATAAAAGAAGCGTATTGAAATTCTATATTTATAATAAAAATCCTGGAGAATTGTCTTATCTCGGAAGAAATTGTTTTGTGAAATGTCCACAGATATGCATTGACAAGTTAATTTTTGGCACAATATTGTAGTAACATAACCTTCTTATATTTTACTTCAACTAATCTCAGTTTGCTTTCTGAATTTATCAAAACTCAATTTGAGAAATGCCTAAAACTATGCTAATGAAAAAAGTTTCGTTCAGATGCACATTTTAAGACCGTAATGTACGTTTAGAGTATTGAACGATTTTGTTCTGCGAAATATCAAACTCAACTAAACTCAATTCTGACAAGTCTCTGTGAAACAGCTTAAATTGAACTCAAACGAAACTATGTGTAGAAATGCTATAAGACTCAATGCAATCATCAATCATAAAATATAAAAAAGAACTGATTTTTGATTTAACATGAGTATGAGCTACTCAAATAAATATATCTTCGTGGCCCAGTGGGTAGAACCGCCGACTATGGAGCCAAGCGTAGTGTGTTCAATCCTCGGTGGAAGCAAAAATATGTACAAATTTTAAACAACGATTTTTTTCGTTTTAATACAACCAGTGCGGCGAAATGCTGTTGTTGTAAAACAACAATTGTTGAAAGAATTGCGTTGTTTTCATTAGAACCATTATGTTACATTGGTTTTACCCCCATCTAGATGGCAAAAAGTTCCACTTCAAAAAGACAAAATCAGAAAAATCTTTACTTTTGATAAAAAATTAATCATTTATTTGATTCCTTACGATGTATCTATATGTCCTGTAAAAGAATTTGAAGGTCTGTTTCAGAAGTTGTGAGACTGATGTATGTAACTGCTTGCCAAGGCCACACAAGCTTGGCAAGGATGTTCTGCGACATCCACCTTAAGTGCAATTTTATTACAACGCGTGCAATGCTGCGGGCTCTTGGCTTGTTTTCCAGAATAATTCAAACTTTTCTGCTGTAATTCTGCTGTAATTTGAGCGCTCTTCGAAATTGTCAATTTGTCTGTCAAATGTAATTTAAAAAATCTTTATAGTTCTTGCAGTTTTGTTGGCGACTTGGCGGGGCTAAAGCCATCAATCCTTTTGCCTACAACCCAAGCACTTCTTGTTTTTAACGAAGGTATATCTGCTGTTAAATAAAGGTAACAAATAATCTTGAGCTAATCCATACTTATTTTAACTTACCGATGCTTAAAAAGTTTAACAATATTTTTTAAATAAGTATAAAGCAATGCCTTGTACAAATTTGAAAAGTTTTGACGAAACGAAAGGATTTTTTTACTTCCTTAAACGACTGATTACGTACGGTGCCTTTTATATTTCGGGATTTGGCAACCCTGGTGTTGCAATCTGTCAACTGAAAGCTCTATCGCAAAGTTTGACATTTGTTGGCTTATACGTACTCAGAACGTTTTGAGATACGAGCGCTATTTGTGTTGTTTATAGTAACTTAAAAGATTCATCTCGGTCTAAAAATGGAATTAAATCGTGAACATTTTCGTGCGATTATTTTTTACAACTTTCGACGTGAATTAACACAGCAACAGTGCATGGATGAACTTAATTCAATTTTTGGCGATGAAGCTCCATAAGGACCAGTGTTTATCGATGGTATGGTGAATTCAATCGTGGTTGTAGTTCACTCCAAGACGAATTTCGTGAAGGTCGTCCGAAATCAGCTGTTGTTCCGAAAACCATTGATGCTGTGCGCGAACTGATATTGCAAGATCGTCATGTTACCTATCGTGAGATTGAGGCAACCTTAGGCATAAGTGGGACCAGCAAACATTCAATATTGCATAAACATTTGACTGTCAAAAAAATTTGTTCGCGTTGGATCCCACACAATTTGTCAATCGCTCAAAAAAAGGCTCGTGTCGATTGGTCGAAGGAAATGCTCAAAAAATACGATCGCGGTGCTTCGAAACACGTCTATGACATCGTGACAGGTGATGAATCGTGGATTTACGCGTATGAGCCCGAAAGTAAACAGCAGTCGACTGTATGGGTGTTTCAAGATGAGCCAAATCCAACAAAAGTTGTTCGCGCACGAAGCACTTCCAAGCAAATGGTTGCCTATTTTTTCGGAAAATATGCACATGTCGCAACCGTACCACTAGAACAACGCAGAACAGTCAACTCTGAGTGGTACACAA
This sequence comes from Coremacera marginata, assembly GCA_914767935.1. Lineage (NCBI taxonomy): Eukaryota > Metazoa > Arthropoda > Insecta > Diptera > Sciomyzidae > Coremacera > Coremacera marginata. Next base: position 88,240,709 of record OU612044.1, on the reverse strand, counting down.
CCATTTGTTTGCCAGTTGTCTTCCAAGAAATCAGGAAAACCAACCGCCGAAGACGGATCACTCTTCACCACGACAATGCGAGCTCTCACACATCGGCTCAAACAACTGCATTTTTGAGCACCCAAAACATCGATTTGATGGGTCATCCGCCGTATAGTCCTGACTTGGCACCGAATGAATTCCTTTTATTCCCATCCGTGAAGAATAAACTGCGTGGACAACGATTTTCGACGCCCGAAGAAGCGGTTGCGGCATTCAGAATGCATGTTTTGGAGATACCTCAATCAGAGTGGCAAAAGTGCTTCGACAATTGGTTCAAACGCATGCAAAAGTGTATAGATCTTAATGGAGAATATTTTGAAAAACAATAAAGTGATTTTCGATGATTAATATTTGTTTTTGTTCTCTAATCCCGAAATATTAAAGGCACCCCTCGTATTAGAGCTTTGGAACGGCAAGAGTAAAATAAATATTTTTTTAAATTGCTTAAAATTTTACCATATTTCCAACTGAATCATAACATTTTAATTTTGGTGGAATTTTTAAAAGTTGTGAAGCGTTTTTCAATTAATTTACTCAAATTTCACGAAAAAATTTTATATGTGACACCCAAATAACAAAAACCTTGCCAAAACTTCTGACTTATGTACAAGAAAGTAAAGTTTGGATACTTGTTTTTTGAAATAATTACTCAAAGACTTAGAAAATGTCTGTTATTGACCAACTTATTCTTGAGATTCGAAAAATCTCCGGAAATCCCGATTTTTAGGGAAAATCGATTAGCGCAACCTCTAAACCTCTTCCAAAAAATCTGAAATAATTCTCAACTAGTAAGGATGGAGCTTCGGCAGGGTACCGAAGCTAAAATACCCCCACGCATTCGAAGTCTTTAGCCACGACATACATGATGATATTCAGTTTTATATATTAAAGAAAGTTTTCTTATTTTGATGACGTCACTTTATATGGGAGGTAGGCGTGGTTTTGATCCGATTTTGCAATAAATCATAGGGATGGTTCATATTATATATCAAAGCTAATGTGCAAAAGGCCTTTCATTGATTTTTGTGGATTAAAAAGAGATTTTACGTTAAAGAGAAGCCACTTTGTATGGGAAGTGGGCGTGGTTTTCATCCGATTTTGCCATGTATCATACAGATGGTTTATATTAAATATCAAAGCTTATGTGCAAAATTTTAAAACATTTCTTATTTTTGCAGATTTTGAAGAGATTTAACGTTTAAAATAAAGTCAATTTGTATGGGAGGTAGGCGTGGTTTTCATTCGACTTTGCCAAATATCATAGTGATGGTCTATATTATATATCAAACCCTATATGCAAAATTTCAAGACATTTCTTTAATTTGAGCAGATTTTTAAGAGATTTTACTTTTAAAATAAAGCCACTTTGTATCGGAGGTATGCGTGGTTTCCATCCGATTTTTCCAAATTTTATAGCCAGTATTAAGACTGAAGAGCAAAGCTTACGTGGCAAATTTCAAGGCATTTCTTTAATTTTTGTGGATTTTAAAGACATTTTACGCTTTGTATGGGAGGTAGGCGTGGTTTTCATCTGATTTGGCCCATTATATATTTTTATAATATATATATTTTTCTATACCTGCCACGCCTCCTTCTTGCCGTTACAAACGGAACGACAAAGTAATATACCCCTTACGCAGTATGCGTTGGGGTATAAAAATACATAGGACCATAAGGTTTAAGAAACAGCTTGAGCAAACAATTTTTTTTTTTGGGACAGACTAATGTCCATAACATTGGCTGTGATTCTATTTTCAGCTGGAACGGGAAAATCACTTCGATTTTAGTGAACTTGAGTTCTTCAATTTCAGTTTCCTTGACGAATGTTATATTATATTCGGTTTCGTGGTGGTGCTTTTTATATTATTAATAGTCTTATTATAATCAAAAGTAACTAAATATGCCCTATTTAGGATTATATTAAATACATTATGTATTTCACTTATTTTAACTGCACCATCTTTAACAATTTTGTTGAAATAGTAAAAACAATTATCGCTACTTGCAACCGTGCAGGGTTGTTATCGCCATGTTGTTAATGCAGTTTGATTAATCTAAGAACGTCAGTTAAAAGTAATAAATAAAGTCTCTCTTCAGATTTGCAATTCTAATAAGTCACACAGGTTTTTTTAACTGCGTTAATTTATATTAAATACCAAATTTCGACTGGTAAATTTCTTTCTTTTATTTTTGTACAATGAGCAGTTTCCTTATTTAGTAATTGTGTTGTAAAGCATGTGGCTGGGTTATTTAGCTTACAATAAGTAGAGTTTATTTTTTTTTACATTTCTCAACATTTTTATATTCACTACTACATTTCACAACTTTTTCTTGTAATTCTAATTTGTCATCTGTTTCGCTTATTACCCTAACATTATATAACTTATAACTAGCTAAAATTATGGGATATAAAATTTGTATGACAATGATTTCTTGATTCTGTTATATCTTAAAATTTCATGTGAGTGTTGTGTTATATCCCTAATCCCATCCCAGTGAAGTATGTTTGGATTTATGATGCCTATCTTTGCTAACGATAATGTGTTTAAAGTGTAAAGAATCATTAACAGCATATTTAATTCTACGCGCCATTAAGTTCTTGAACTTGGAACTGTTCTCTAATTGTGATAGCCTATGTGACATATTTTTAATGCTTATAAATAACTGATAATTTTTTATAACCTGATGATTATTATTTGAAACAAACTTATTAATATTTTCCCTCAACTGCTAAGAAATCTGCGTGGTCCGGGGTTCCGGCCAACCACTTCCATGCCGTGCCCAATTCGTCAATTGCTCTTTTGGACTTTGCATGCCCATGTAGTTGCTTTAGTAAAATATCTAACGTATCGATTTCTAATTCAATATTATAATCTTGGTTATTCTGCGTATAAAGTCTTGCCTTATTGTCCAGCGCAACAATTTCTAATTCTATACCATGATCTTGGTAATTATGTAGGCTTGCCACTTTTAAGGAAGCCCAAAACCAGAGATTACAAAAAAAATAATTTTTCAATATGCTTGGTCTTCTATTCAGGACATATTTTTTAAAATAAGGTAAAAAAACTTACAAATAAAAATTACAATGTTTCCATATTTTTGCACTTCACCGTTATTTGTACTTTACAAATAGTTTAAAAACATAAAATAAAATAATTATTATAAAAAAAAACTTGTTTTCTAAATTATATTTTTAATCTTTCGATGCACTTTGGAGAAGTTTTTTTTTGGTCTTCATGTTGTATGAATTCGTTGTTGTATGAAATTGATTGCATGCACTCCATATCATAATGAATTCTAATACACAATTCAGCTTTTACTAGCTCTGTTCTTTTTTTACCGCTGTCGCTTCCCCAAACCGATTCCATAATAGAAAAAATCCGCTCCACAAACACATTGCTCACTAGAATATTCAAGGTTTTTGAAACAACTTTTCTTAATTCATTGACTTACAAAGTTTTAAAAACAAAAACCGACGCATCTTCTACAGATGTGTGTGTATTTCTTATAATTTGCAAAAAATTGTTTACTGTACCTATTTCGTCATAAAGTTTATCAATGTCTAAATTTAAGTTAAGTATATCCCCAATTTTGTTTTTAGCAATTCTTAAAAAAAATAATTTTTAAGAATTACATTTAGAGCTTTATGCCAAGTAATTTCATGAAGCGACAGGTTGCCACAACAACAAGGTTCTTTACAGAACAACCACCAGCAGACTAGACAGCTGTTTCGTTGGTCGCTACACCAACTCATCAGTAATCTTCTGTGGTTCATGCAGTCCATTAACTTTGAAAATCTTATAAGCACACCTTCTGCTAAAACCAAAGCGGAATTGCAGTTGTGTGCTTTCCAATTTAAAAAGCAATGTTTTTCTACTTCTTAGCACAAAGCAAAGGTTAAAAAAATTGACTACATTAATTCTGCAAAGACTTGTTGTTGCGCTCTTTGTTTACTTCTTTTCACGATTCCATTCTTTGGCACCAACAATTCGTTGATATTAAACCATAGAAGGCGTGAGAAGTTTTTTTTAAAAAAAGGTGACTCATCTTATTTTCTGAGGTCGGGCTCGTACCAGTTTATACATGAAAAATAAATTGTGACATTTTTTAATTTATATTTAGTTTTTAGCAATTCTTAAAAAAATAATTTTTAAGAATTACATTTAGAGCTTTATGCCAAGTAATTTCATGAAGCGACAGGTTGCCACAACAACAATGTTCTTTACAGAACAACCACCAGCAGACTAGACAGCTGTTTCGTTGGTCGCTACACCAACTCATCAGTAATCTTCTGTGGTTCATGCAGTCCATTAACTTTGAAAATCTTATAAGCACACCTTCTGGTAAAACTAAAGCGGAATTGCAGTTGTGTGCTTTCCAATTTAAAAAGCAATGTTTTTCTACTTCTTGGTACAAAGCAAAGGTTCAAAAAATTGACTACATTAATTCTGCAAAGAATTTTTTTTATTTATTCAATACAAAATGTGTATGTATCACAATTTTTTACTTATGCCTCAGCGCTAAAAAGCTTGATAGAGGCTAGAAGACAACTTATTGACTTAGCAAGAAATTAAAATTTTAGTTATTACATTTAGTTAATATAAATTTTATGTTGTGGAAAATAAAAAAAATAAAAAAATAAATTCATTCAGAGTACAATATATTTATGGATAGTGCTTATTGTTACTTTCTTGGTGTCTCAAAACGCAAGAAGTAAATCAGTATTTTGCAATAAATACTTTTTTAAATTTAATTTAAAACTAGAGAGAGATTGGATGCTCTTTAAGGTGTTAGGTAGCTTGTTATACTCGTTTGGTCCAGCAAAACAGACTCGTTGCTTTGTTAATCCCAAACGACATCTAACTACTTGTAGATGCATCGTTTGCCTCGTAACTGTATTTGTGTGCACCATGTTTTGCCGAAATTGTAGGGTATGGGTTCCTATATAAGAGTTGTAGCTTATATAGACCTTTTACCGGAAGAACATTTTTAGCAAAATCCTTATATAAACTCGTCGTACTATGTCTTAAAGGAAGATCAAAAACAATTTTGAGGGCCTTGTTCTGTGCTATTTGCAAAGATTTCAAGTAACAATTAGTTTTACTACCATACACTATAGGTAGGCAGGTTAAGTGAGAGTGAATCAGAGATGGATAAAGCATAATTTTGGTTTCTGTATTCAACTTATTTTTAAATTTGTACAATATACCAATTCCTGATGATGACTTACTTTCTTTTCAATCTCTTTATGTAACAATCCCATATGATGTTTTGACTGAAGGTCATTCCTAAGTATTTTAAACTTTCAGATTCTTTGATTATATTTCGATCAATTTGTACAGTTTAACTTGATGGTTTAAATCTTACTAAATTCAAAAGGAATATATTTATTTATTTATTTGACTAAGTCAATGAATATTAACAATTCTTACTGACTGTGAACAATTAATCCTAAAGTACATATGATACATAAACTCTAAATAACATTTTGTAATAAACATTTAAGAGACTCTTTTGAGGAGTCATAATCAATATTAAATATTTTTGAATAATTATTAAATTCACTTAATGCTCTATTAACAGGCGAATTGAGTGCATAATTTGTTCGGCAAGTGCCTAAATAAAACATATCCGTATGTCTAAATAATCTACATGGCACATTGAAATGAATTAGCCTTAATAAGTCTGGATAATCTGTTGTACCAACTATAAGATCATAAATTAAAAATAATGATAATAACGTCCTTCTTTTACGTAGAGGCTTCAAATGTAAAAGACCACAACGGGCATCATAGGATGGAATCGGTTCCACAAAAATCAAAAAACGCAAAGCAAACCTTAAAAATGATTTTTGTACACGCTCTAGTCGCAAAATATGTGAGGCATTAAACGGACTCCATATAAACGATGCGTATTCTAATTTTGAGCGGACAAATTAAGTAAAAAGAGAGTTAATTTTATTAATCCATATGCATTTAACTCTCGTCGTAATAGTCTTAATTTTGTTAATCCATATGCGTTTAAGACTATTACGACGAATAAAAGCTAGCATTTGGTAGGCTTTAGGGATAATATAATTCAAATGCTGTACAAACGTAAATTTTGAATCAACTACTACTCCGAGGTCCTTAAAAACATTAACCCGATTAAGTTCAAAAGTATCATATTTAGTTGATAGGTACTCAAAAAAGGACAATCTAATTTATAATATGAAACTACTGCATATTTAGCAATATTTAAAACTAAACCGTTTCTTGCACACCAATCATGTACAGAATTTAGGTCAAAGTTAAGTTTATAAATTTCTGAGGAATTTTTAACTTTAAGAAAAATTTTTATGTCATCAACAAAAATTAGACATTATTGAGCATATTTAACCGAACACGATATATCATTAATGAAAATTAAAAACAGCAATGGACCTAGTATGCTACCTTGTGGCACACCAGAAGTTGCAACAAGGGGATTGGAATAAGTATCATGAATTTTTACAAAACATATTCTATTTGATATATATGAGGCAAACCATTTAAGAATAAGTAAAGAGAAACCAAAATTAGTAAGCTTTTCAATTAACATACTATGGGAAACTTTATCAAAAGCTTTGGAGAAATCTGTATAGGCAATATCCACTTGATATTCTTCTTTAAATGCATCGATACAGTATTCAGTAAACAAAGCTAAATTTGTAACTGCGGAGCGTCCTCGTACAAAACCATGTTGATTTGGTGATATATAACTTTTTATAGCAAAAAATATTTTTTCTTTCAATGTGCTCAAAGATTTTACTCGTAATTGTAAGCTATGTGATTGGTCAGTAATTAGCAATATTGTTCTTATTGTCAGATTTAAAAACTGGAGTTACAAAAGAAATTTTCCAGTCATTAATAAACGTGCCAGATATAATAGATTTATTAAAAATAAGTTTCAGCGGATTTGCTAGAGATAACAAACAGTTTTTATAATAACAGACAAACCATCAAAGTCACATTTAGTGCTCATTTTGAATGTTTAAATTGCATCATAACATCTTTTTCGGAGATACAAAATGCAGAAAAATCTATGCAATGGGAAGAATTGACTAAATTATCATTTAGATTTAAAAAAATTCATTATTAGATACATTATTATTTAGAAACATTTCAGTTTACCTTTGAAATTTACATTTTTTAAGTCATTAATGAATATTTTGAAAGTAATCGTCCAAGATCACTACCTTGTGGGACGCCACAAGTCACAGGCAACTTACTACTTTTACCCTCACCGAAGTAGATACAATATGTTCGTTCTGGATCAGGTGGCGGGTGGCGCAAGGCGATGACGTCACTCCGGTCCAGCGCCATCTAGTGTGGGCTTTTTTTTGCTAAAAAGGTGCAAAGGTGTATGTCTTTGCTAAAAGCTCTTAAAAATTGGCAAGGTTGGTGTATGTCTTTGCTAAAATCTATTAAAAATTGGCAAGGTTGGTGTATGTCTTTGCTAAAATCTATTAAAAATCGGCAAGTTTGGTGTATGTCTTTGCTTTAAGCTTTTAAAATTGGCAAGTTTGGTGTATGTCTTTGCTTTAAGCTTTTAAATTGGCAAGTTTGGGTATGTCTTTGCTTTAAACTTTTAAATTGACAAGTTTGGTGTATGCCTTTGCTTTAAGCGTTGATCATAATTTTATACACTACATTATGGGTAGTGGTAGTCAAGCGAGTTCTTATCAGTGTTTCCATGTTTTGTTTTTTCTTAACCTTCGAATTCGTTATAGCAATGACTCAAATTCTGCTGGTTGACTTTAGCTGAAGTGATATGACTTGCTATATGAAAATATATGCATTAATATGGGTTGAGGCAATTTAGGTACGGCGAAGGTTGAAGAGTTAAATAAATGTTTATAAATTTAATAAAGTCGGTAACTATTAGGTGGGTGTATTAGATTTGAGCTTTTAAAATTAAAAGTTTTGAGGATATGTCTTTGCTTTAAGCGGTGAACATAATTTTATACACTAGATTATCGGTAGTGGTAGTCAAGCGAGTTCTTATCAGTGTTTACATGTTTTTTCTTAACCCTCGCATTAGTTACAGCAAGACTCAAATTTTGCTGGTCAACTTGCTTTGTAAAAATATATATATTTATTTGGAATGAAGCAATTTAGGTACGGCGAAGGTTGGAGAGGTTAAAGAAATGTTTATAAATTTAATAAAGTCGGTAAGTATAAGGTGCGTGTATTAGATTTGTATAAGTAGTTTGTGTATTAGATGACAACATATACGCGTATATAAATATCTATTCGTCAGTTGGGGGGCATCGGGGTAAGAAGCCCCCGCTTAATAACCATCGGCCAAGTCGCTTATACCCAGCAACTTCTCCGCCGCTGTATTTTATTTTAAGTAAACGAAATACACCGCAACCAAGAAGAGTCAAGTAGTTTCTAGAAGCTTCGAGATGTAGAAACGTCGAGAACATTTTAGGAGCTGACAACATCACAAAAAAAATTTTCAAGTTAAAGGTGTTAAGTCTCAAGCTTCATAGTAAGCGCACTGATTACCCGCAAGTTCAAGATAAGGGAGCAATGTAGAAGTTCAAACATGTTTTTTGTGTTACTTCTAAAATAAATAAACAATTTTTGCGGTCAAGTGCAAGGGGGGAAAAAAATAAAAGATAAGAATTTAAGGTTGATATGTCAAACAAAATTAATTTAATCTTCAGTTGTTAAAAGTCCTTTCTATCGACTACAAGTGCGCTTAAAGTTAATTCTTAAAAGAGACACAAGTGAATTGCTTAAAACGATCAATAAACATTCAATATCTACATATATAAACAATTAGTGTAAAATACAATAAAAAGTGATTTAAAACAATCCGAAATCAATAAACAATCAATAAAGTGATTAATAAAAAAGGTCGTAATTTTACAAACACAGTCATTAAATTAAAATTAAAAATGGATCAATTTGAATGCAGCGAATGTGATTCCACTTTCGGCAGAAAGGCCGACTTGAATCGGCACATTCGGATAAAGCATCAAGATCAGCCATCGCAACATTTTAAATGCGATACATGCAAAAAGTTTTTTTCGCGAAAAGATACTTTAAAAAAACATCAAAGAAATCAACATGCGGCATCAACATCAACACTATCATCATCATCAAATGGGGTTCCAAGTCTCCGGGCTATTGTGGAGAAAACAATTCCATATCTCTATTACAACAAGTGCAAGAAAGAGATAGTTACTAAGAATTGGGCTTATCAAATCAGGACAAACGAACATAAGAGAAATAGCGGTGAAATAGTTAACGAGAACGTAACAAGAATCACCTCAATATTTAATGAGCGGATAGAATCATTTATGATTAAAAATCATAAGGAGGGTTTATTGATTCCCGAAGAGTTTTTAGCAAACATCAGAGATATAGTTTTAAAAACACTTGAAGAAATGTTGGAAAAACACACCAACTTTAAATTTAATATGGAATTGTTCTGTGAATACATCAAAATGAGTAAAGATGAGGCAACAATAGACCTCAAATCACATCAAACTAAAATTATCTTATCTATTATATTAATTATAATTATATAATTATATTATTTATGTTACAAAATGCCATAATTTAATTACAAAGATGTCAGAGTTTCAAGAACGTGATAGTGGTTGGACACTTATAAGAATCTCTCATTTGGAAATAAACGTGAATCAATACAAACCAATTAAAGGTTCACAATACATTAAATTACCAAAAATACTAGAAGATAAAAAAAGCTTGTATAAATGTGCAAAACAATGACGAATACTGCTTTAAATGGGCAGTAATCTCAGCCTTATATCCTGTTAGTGATAACTCTAACAGATGTTTCAGTTATAACATCATAGATATAGATGCAGTTGAAATAACGCTAGACAACAGCATCACTCTCAATTTTGAAAGTCTTGTCTTTCCAATGAAAGTGAAAGATGTAAAAATTTTCGAGGAAAATAATCCCGAAATAAGCATTAATGTCTTTGGATTCGACGAGGACCTTAAAAGTATCGTGGGACCCTATTACTATACAAAGGAGGAGAAAAACACTCATCTTAACCTACTATTGCTACAGGAAGGAGAAAAATTTCACTACATCTGGATTAAAAATATTTCAAGGTAAATATCATACGTAGGGTGCCTTTTATATTTCGGGATTTGGCAACCCTGGTGTTGCAATCTGTCAACTGAAAGCTCTATCGCAAAGTTTGACATTTGTTGGCTTATACGTACTCAGAACGTTTTGACATACGAGCGCTATTTGTGTTGTTTATAGTAACTTAAAAGATTCATCTCGGTCTAAAAATGGAATTAAATCGTGAACATTTTCGTGCAATTATTTTTTACAACTTTCGACGTTAATTAACACAGCAACAGTGCATGGATGAACTTAATTCAATTTTTGGCGATGAAGCTCCATCAAGGACCAGTGTTTATCGATGGTATGGTGAATTCAATCGTGGTCGTAGTTCACTTCAAGACGAATTTCGTGAAGGTCGTCCGAAATCAGCTGTTGTTCCGAAAACCATTGATGCTGTGCGCGAACTGATATTGCAAGATCGTCATGTTACCTATCGTGAGATTGAGGCAACCTTAGGCATAAGTGGTACCAGCATACATTCAATATTGCATAAACATTTGACTGTCAAAAAAATTTGTTCGCGTTGGATCCCACACAATTTGTCAATCGCTCAAAAAAAGGCTCGTGTCGATTGGTCGAAGGAAATGCTCAAAAAATACGATCGCGGTGCTTCGAAACACGTCTATGACATCGTGACAGGTGATGCATCGTGGATTTACGCGTATGAGCCCGAAAGTAAACAGCAGTCGACTGTATGGGAGTTTCAAGATGAGCCAAATCCAACAAAAGTTGTTCGCGCACGAAGCACTTCCAAGCAAATGGTCGCCTATTTTTTCGGAAAATATGGACATGTCGCAACCGTACCACTAGAACAACGCAGAACAGTCAACTCTGAGTGGTACACAACCATTTGTTTGCCAGTTGTCTTCCAAGAAATCAGGAAAACCAACCGCCGAAGACGGATCACTCTTCACCACGACAATGCGAGCTCTCACACATCGGCTCAAACAACTGCATTTTTGAGCACCCAAAACATCGATTTGATGGATCATCCGCCGTATAGTCCTGACTTGGCACCGAATGACTTCTTTTTATTCCCAACCGTGAAGAATAAACTGCGTGGACAACGATTTTCGACGCCCGAAGAAGCGGTTGCGGCATTCAGAATGCATGTTTTGGAGATACCTCAATCAGAGTGGCAAAAGTGCTTCGACAATTGGTTCAAACGCATGCAAAAGTGTATAGATCTTAATGGAGAATATTTTGAAAAACAATAAAGTGATTTTCGATGATTAATATTTGTTTTTGTTCTCTAATCCCGAAATAGAAAAGGCACCCCTCGTATTTATACATTTTCTTTTTTTTATTACTTGCTTACTTGCTAACTTACCTTATACATTTATAATATTTATAATATATGTACATTTATAATATTTAAAGAATCTTAAAATTTATTTGTTTTATTTTTATTTGCAGACTTTTATGTAGTCAACTAAAAAAACACCATAGAAGGCATTTATGCAATGTCTGCTTGCAGTTTTTTGATTCCGAATACAAGTTGCAACGTCATCGCAAGGAATGTAGCAGAATTGTTACCAAAGTGCCGGACGCAGAAAAAAGTAAAGTTTATTTTCAAAATTGTAAACATAAGTTAGATATACCGTTTGTAATATATGCAGATTTCGAGTGTTTCCTAACACCGGAAAATATTCAGAACTCGGGATCTGTAAAAACTATACAAACACATAAGCCGTGTGCATTTAGTTATTATATTAAGTGTAGTTTTAATAATTCTTTAGATAAGTTTAGATTATATACAGGTGAAGATGCCCCTCAAAAATTTGTTGCTTCTTTAGTTGCCGATGCTAGAGAAATTTATAGTAATTATCTTAATAAAGTTATTCCAATGAATTTCCTCACCCCAGTAGAATTAAATATTCTACCATATATTTGTGATTGCCATATATGCGAAAAACCGTTGGGAGTTGATAGAGTAGCAGATCATTGTCATTTTACGGGAAAATATCGAGGCCCAGCCCATAATGATTGTTATTTAAACTTTAAAATTTCAAAATTCATTCCAATATTTTTCCACAATCTTTCTTCATACGATTGCCATTTATTCATTAAAGAACTTTCAACGATTCCCGGAAGAATAAACGTAGTACCGATTAACAAAGAAATATATGTATCAGTTTCTAAACATATTCATTTTGATGACGGTGATAGCGTTGAACTTAGGTTTTTAAATTCATTTAGATTTGTGGCTTCAAGTTTAGAGAGTTTAGCTAAAAATTTATCGATTTTAGATTTTTATGTTCTAAGGTCTGAGTTTACCGATGATAACGAATTGAATCTTATGAAGAGAAAGGGAGTATTTCCATACGATTATTTTAATTCCATTAATCGACTTCAAGAGGAATGTCTACCTTCAAGAGATAAGTTTTTTAATAAATTAACGAATGAAGAATGTAGTGTTGTTGATTATGAACATGCTCAAAAAGTGTGGACAACTTTTAATTGTTCTAATTTCAAAGACTACTTGGAACTATATCTCAAGACAGATGTTTTATTGTTAACTGATGTATTTGAAAATTTCAGAAAAGTATGTAAATCTATTTACAATTTAGATCGTAGTCAGTATTATACAGCACCCGGGCTATATTGGATTGCAATGCTAAAATGTACTAAAATTGAGTTGGATCTATTAATTGACATTAATATGATTGAATTCATTCAAAACGGGATAAGAGGAGGCATAGTTCAATGTTCAAAACGCCATGTTAAAGCAAACAACAAATATATGACTGATTTCGATGGTGGGAACCCTTCAAATTATCTCATGTATTTAGACGCTAATAATTTATAAGGATGGGCTATGTCTCAGTATTTACCCGAAGGAAAGTTTGAATGGGTTGAAAATATTGATTCGTTTAATTTAAATGAATGTAAAGATGATTCTGACGAAGGTTTTATTTTAGAAGTAGACTTAGAGGTTCCTTTTGAACAACATAACTAACATAATGATTTACCGTTTTGCGCTGAAAACAAAAAAAGTCCTACGGGTAAACATCAAAAGCTTATTATTGATTTATATAATAAATCAAATTATATCATACATTATACTAACTTACAACAATGTTTAAGAAATGGCTTAAAGCTTAAACAAGTACATAGAATTTTAAAATTTAAACAATCTCCCTGGCTCAAGAAAAACATAGATCTAAATACTTTTCATAGAACAAACGCTAAAAATTACTTTGAAAAGAACTTTTTTAAATTACTAAACAATGCTGTCTATGGTAAAACCATGGAAAATGTAGAGAAAAGGAAAGATGTAAAAATTGTATGCCAGTGGGAAAGTGGTGGAAAAAGATTGGGAGCTAGAAGTCTTATAGCAAAACCGAATTTTCATAGCTCTACAAGGTTTACCGATAATATGGTAGCTATCCAACTGGATAGAGTACATATCGAATTTAATAAACCTATTTTTGTAGGGTTTGCTGTTCTCGAAAAGTCTAAAGAAAAAAATCTATGATTTTCATTATAATTATATGATTCCAAAATATAATGAAAATTTGAGTTTGTGCTATATAGTATATATAGTATATATAGTTGTGCTATATAGTATAGTAATACGGTCCCACGATACTTTTAAGGTCCTCGTCGAATCCAAAGACATTAATGCTTATTTCGGGATTATTTTCCTCGAAAATTTTTACATCTTTCACTTTCATTGGAAAGACAAGACTTTCAAAATTGAGAGTCATGCTGTTGTCTAGCGTTATTTCAACTGCATCTATATCTATGATGTTATAACTGAAACATCTGTTAGAGTTATCACTAACAGGATATAAGGCTGAGATTACTGCCCATTTAAAGCAGTATTCGTCATTGTTTTGCACATTTATACAAGCTTTTTTTATCTTCTAGTATTTTTGGTAATTTAATGTATTGTGAATCTTTAATTGGTTTGTATTGATTCACGTTTATTTCCAAATGAGAGATTCTTATAAGTGTCCAACCACTATCACGTTCTTGAAACTCTGACATCTTTGTAATTAAATTATGGCATTTTGTAACATAAATAATATAATTATATAATTATAATTAATATAATAGATAAGATAATTTTAGTTTGATGTGATTTGAGGTGTATTGTTGCCTCATCTTTACTCATTTTGATGTATTCACAGAACAATTCCATATTAAATTTAAAGTTGGTGTGTTTTTCCAACATTTCTTCAAGTGTTTTTAAAACTATATCTCTGATGTTTGCTAAAAACTCTTCGGGAATCAATAAACCCTCCTTATGATTTTTAATCATAAATGATTCTATCCGCTCATTAAATATTGAGGTGATTCTTGTTACGTTCTCGTTAACTATTTCACCGCTATTTCTCTTATGTTCGTTTGTCCTGATTTGATAAGCCCAATTCTTAGTAACTATCTCTTTCTTGCACTTGTTGTAATAGAGATATGGAATTGTTTTCTCCACAATAGCCCGGAGACTTGGAACCCCATTTGATGATGATGATAGTGTTGATGTTGATGCCGCATGTTGATTTCTTTGATGTTTTTTTAAAGTATCTTTTCGCGAAAAAAACTTTTTGCATGTATCGCATTTAAAATGTTGCGATGGCTGATCTTGATGCTTTATCCGAATGTGCCGATTCAAGTCGGCCTTTCTGCCGAAAGTGGAATCACATTCGCTGCATTCAAATTGATCCATTTTTAATTTTAATTTAATGACTGTGTTTGTAAAATTACGACCTTTTTTATTAATCACTTTATTGATTGTTTATTGATTTCGGATTGTTTGAAATCACTTTTTATTGTATTTTACACTAATTGTTTATATATTTAGATATTGAATGTTTATTGATCGTTTTAAGCAATTCACTTGTGTCTCTTTTAAGAATTATCTTTAAGCGAACTTGTAGTCGATAGAAAGGACTTTTAACAACTGAAGATTAAATTAATTTTGTTTGACATATCAACCTTAAATTCTTATCTTTTATTTTTTTTTCCCCCCTTGCACTTGACCGCAAAAATTGTTTATTTATTTTAGAAGTCACACAAAAAACATGTTTGAACTTCTACATTGCTCCCTTATCTTGAACTTGCGGGTTATGAGTGCGCTTACTATGAAGCTTGAGACTTAACACCTTTAACTTGAAATTTTTTTTTGTGATGTTGTCAGCTTCTAAAATGTTCTCGACGTTTCTACATCTCGAAGCTTCTAGAAACTACTTGACTCTTCTTGGTTGCGGTGTATTTCGTTTACTTAAAATAAAATACAGCGGCGGAGAAGTTGCTGGGTATAAGCGACTTGGCCGATGGTTATTAAGCGGGGGCTTCTCACCCCGATGTCCCCCAACTGACGAATAGATATTTATATACGCGTATATGTTGTCATCTAATACACAAACTACTTATACAAATCTAATACACGCACCATATACTTACCGACTTTATTAAATTTATAAACATTTCTTTAACCTCTCCAACCTTCGCCGTACCTAAATTGCTTCATTCCAAATAAATATATATATTTTCACAAAGCAAGTTGACCAGCAAAATTTGAGTCTTGCTGTAACTAATGCGAGGGTTAAGAAAAAACATGCAAACACTGATAAGAACTCGCTTGACTACCACTACCGATAATCGAGTGTATAAAATTATGTTCACCGCTTAAAGCAAAGACATATCCTCAAAACATTTAATTTTAAAAGCTCAAATCTAATACACCCACCTAATACTTACCGACTTTATTAAATTTATAAACATTTATTTAACCCTTCAACCTTCGCCGTACCTAAAGTGCTTCAACCCATATTAATGCATATATTTTCAACCATATATAAGTCAACCAGCAGAATTTGATTCATTGCTATAACGAATTCGAAGGTTAAGAAAAAAACAAAACATGCAAACACTGATAAGAACTCGCTTGACTACCACTACCGATAATGTAGTGTATAAAATTATGATCAACGCTTAGAGCAAAGACATACACCAAACTTGTCAATTTAAAAGTTTAAAGCAAAGACATACCCAAACTTGCTAATTTTAAAAGTTTAAAGCAAAGACATACACCAAACTTGCCAATTTAAAAGCTTAAAGCAAAGACATACACCAAACTTCCCAATTTTAAAAGCTTAAAGCAAAGACATACACCAAACTTGCCGATTTTTAATAGATTTTAGTAAAGACATACACCAACCTTGCCAATTTTTAATAGCTTTTAGCAAAGACATACACCTTTGCACCTTTTTAGCAAAAAAACCCCTACTAGATGGATCTGGACCGGAGTGACGTCATCGCTTTGCGCCACCCGCCACCTGATCCAGAACGAACATATTGTATCTACTCACCGATTTGTACAAATTGCTTTCTATTATTTAAATAATCCTTTAAAAGATCTGGGGTTGAAGAGGTAAATCCAAGAATGTTCAGTTTAGAAATCAGAATTTCATGATCAACTAAATCGAACGCCTTTGAGAAGTCAAAAAAAAAAAAAAAAAAAACACCCACAACGCCTTTGTAGCCTTCATCAAGACCACTGCAAACATAATCAACGACATTAACTACTGCCTCATCGGTTCCAGTACCTTTTCTAAAACCATATTGCCGATCAAACAAAACATAATTTCGTTCCAGATAGACCGTTAGCTGCTTATACATAATTTTTTCAAAAATTTGGTCTATGATAGAAAGAATTGAAATTGGGCAAAAGTTTTGTATTACATTGGATTGAACACCCTTAGGAATAGGAGTCACTTTGTAAATCTTCAGTATATCAGGATATGTTGAATCTTCGATCATACGATTGAAAATATTTGCAATTATATTACAGAGAAGAGCTTTCCTTGTGAGCAATATCTTTGGTGTAATTTTATCAAAACCAGGACTCTTGCTAGCTTTTAGGTTATTCAAAATATTTTCAATTTTAGCCCTACCAACTGCAGTCAGTCTCAAGTGATCGTTCGTGGAAACTAAAGTACGAACAAAATTGTAGTCGTCATCCACTTCTCGAACTGTGTTCATTTTCTTATTTTGAACTACATTATAGAAGAAGTTGTTAAGCTTTTCAGCCTTATCATTGTCTATAGTTAAAAGAACATCTCTTTCATCTACAAAGTCTATAGAGTCAGTATTTTGTTTACCCAGTTGTTTATTTAGAAAATCCCAAGTTTTCCTCACATCTCCATTACATAGCCTTAAGGTATGTGAATAGTAGTCGTTCCTTAATTGTTTACCACATGTATTAATAATTTTACTATTTCTTTTAAGCCTTTTTGAAATATTTTTATTATTTCTATCTTTCCTTCTTGCTTTCAATAATTTTGATTTATAATTAATAAGACCTAGTAAGGAATATTGACATCTTTTATACTTTTGGTTGTACACTTTTCAGGTGCTGACGAAAGCATGTTAATGAGATTCTCACATTTGGTTGACGAGCTATTTGAAACATTGCAAACATAAAAGTTCTGTTTTAAAATATTTACAAATTTGTCATAATCAAAGCATATTTTCTTCTCCGAGACGGTTTCTTTGAGGTTGACAGTTAAGTCAAGCGCACACATTATAAAATTGTGATCTGTTAAATTCGATTCAATAGAATTTATTGTCATTCTACTTGACAAATTACTAAAAACGTAATCTATGCAAGACATACTCAATGGTCTGGTTATAAGATTATAACAAGATTCAAAATTAAACTCAGAAAAAGTATCTAAAAGTTGTTTACTCAAATTATTAGTACAAAGAATGTCAACATTAAAATCTCCAGCAAATATGCAAGAAGAGTTGTGAGCTACTGGTACGTATAGTATAGATTCAAGATTTTTATAAAAATTTTGCATGAAACACTTCTGAGATCTGTATAATGAAGTTATGACAAGGGGCTTGTCATCAATTTTTATATTTAGAAGTGATATCATTATCAAATCCAAAAAGTCTTTACTCTGATTCAACAACACCCTGTGCTTTACTTCTTTGTTTATGTATATAGAGGTCCCTCCAAACCCATCATTCCTACAGCAATGAACCGAGTTAAAACCAGGTATAAAATATAAATCCGTACAAAGGGCATCAAGCCAAGTTTCTTGTTACAGTTGGCAGTATTGAAATTTTGCACAATTTATTTTAAACATGTTAAACTTGTTAAGCGAAGATGAAGAAATAGTTCTTTCGTTTATCGACAGGAATTTAAAAGGTTTCGAATTATGTTCATTTATATTAAGATAATATGAATTTAGATTAGAAAAATAAGAGTTCATTGAAATTCAGAATAAAAGTAACAAAATTAAAAAATCAAAATTAAAAATATAAAATAATAATTAGATAATTAAATTTCTGGTGACCTGTGTCCGTCATTACCATCATCATTTTCAACGTAAACGATATGATTTCTGCTTCTTCTTGAAGAGCCACCAGCGTATTTACTGAGTAAATTATCGAAGTCATCCATTGTTTTTAAAATGATGTGTCTGAAACTAGCATCTCCCTTTGCAAATATGTTTCCACCTCTAGCGTACACAAATTTAAACCCACAGCTTTCAACGATTTTGCATGATTGAGAATCTCATGTAACTCCTTGCACAAATAGTCATTTACGTAAACATTCTGAAGCTCACTGATCGTTTTTAATTTAGATTTTCCATTCATAAATGCTTTCTTTGACTTCTTACTGTTGAATTTAACAACTATTGATTTATTTGTTGATCTAGCGTTCTGTCTAAGTACGTAAACATCCTCTATATCGGCTTCACTTATATCTGCTTCTGTTTTCGTAGCAACATCCAACACTGGTTTTTTTAAAGCATTCAATGGTCTATTTAATTTTGCTACTTTTTATTTTTCCGGGGAGCTATTCGCAGTGTGAACCGTATTTTAGTTTGAACAAGGGGTTAACATACTGTCTTGATAACGCGTCTGCCACAACGTTCTCTTTATCCGGGTTATATATTATTTCCGGAGTGAACTGGTCTATAAAGGAGCGCCAACGGCGTAATTTGGCATTGTAATTTTTGTCATTTATCGAAAAAGTAAGGGGTTGGTGATCCGTATAAATTTTGATCCCTTGAATATTTTGTAAATAGGTATTCAATTTTTTAATTGCTTTCTTTAAATACTTTCTGTCACTGACAATGTTCTTGATACCAAAGTCATTGGTTTACCTTCCTGTCTAAGCACAGCGCCTATGGCAATGTCACTAGGATCAGTGTTAAGTTCAAAGCTTTTTATGTAATCAGGTTGTGGTAAGGATATGGTTTCTTTTAAGCAGTCTTTTATTATTTCAAATGCGTGCTTTACCCTGTCATTGAATTTTCTTTCCACATATTTCTACTTAAACTGTGAAACCCTTCAATTTTCACCTTTTAAGTATTTGGTCATCGATCCCGCTATTTACGAGTAGTTCTTGACGAACTTTCAGTAATACCCTGCCAAACCCAAAAAGGATCTGAGTTGCTTAGAGGTTTAAGGTATGGGATGCTCTTGAGTTGCTGTAATTTTTTTCCGGGTCTACTATTAAGGAATTATGTCCCAATAGGTACCCTAGGCCTCGGTGGCGACCGTGGCGCAGTGTGTAGAGTGCGTGGCTCATACGCCAGAGAACCCTGGTTCAATTCCCACCTAACACAGAAAGTTTTTTCAATTGAATTAATTTTTCTGTTCGGCCGTCACGTCTCTGCAGGCAATGGCAAACCTAAGAGAGTAAAAACTGCCATGAAAAGATTCTTGAGAACATAAGCCGTTCGGAGTCGGCATAAAACTTGTAGGTCCAGTTCTCAATCATTTGTGTTCCAACATTTCACAACACGCTCAACACAAGGCCAAAGTTCTTTCAAGGTCTGAAATGGCCATTTCGATTTTTTTTAAGGTACCCTAAAAATTTGACTTCCTGACAAAAATATCTACACAAAATAGCAAACATTTCTGGACCTTTGTTAATAACAAAAGAAATAACAATGGCCTTCCAAAATCCATGGCGTATAAGGATATGAATTCGGAGGACATTATCACTATCTGTAATTTCTTTGCTGATTATTTTAAATCTGTTTATGCACCGTCTTCTGAGGCTCTTGCTACTGACCTTTTCCAACATCACAATACCATCCTAGATATTGGTATGCTTACTATTGATTCGTTCAAAGTTGAATTAGCCTTAAAAGCTCTTAATTCAAATTCTAAAGAAGGTCACGACGGCATCGCTCTGATTGTTTTAAAAAATTGTGCCATATCCGTCGCTCTTCGACTGTCTATAATTTTCAATAAATCATTATCAACTAGCCACTTCCTGGACGCTTGGTAAGTTTCACATATTGTTCCAATTTTTAAATCGGGACCTAAACATGACGTCTGCAACTACAGACCAATTAGTAAACTCCTTTGTATTCCTAAATTATTTGAACAGATTGTTTATAAAAAGCTTATTTTTCTTGTGAAAAACATCATATCACCGCAGCAACATGGCTTTATTCCTGGCAGATCGACAGCAACTAATCTTGCTATCTTTTGCAGCTATATTTTAAAAAACTTTACCAAGGGTCAGCAAACTGATGTTATATTCACTGACTTCGCTAAAGCCTTTGACAAAGTAGATCATAATATTTTACTTTTTAAACTTTCCTCTTTGGGTTTTCACTCAAACTTCCTAGGTTGGATTAAATCGTATCTTTTAAATCGTAGTCAAAAAGTAATTATTTGTGATCGCCTATCGGAGCCAATTTCTGTCACTTCTGGAGTCCCTCAAGGTAGTCATTTGGGTCCACTTCTATTCCTACTTTTTATTAATGATCTTCCTAGTTTGGTCAAAAATTCTAATGCCCTTCTCTTTGCTGACGACTTAAAATTATTTCAAGCTATCTCATCTGCCAATGATTTTCACTTATTACAAAATGACATTAACGATGTAATTTCTTGGTGCGAGATTAATAAGTTACCTTTAAATAAATGCCAATGTTTTACTTTTTGTAGGGTCTCTTCTCCATTATTTTGGGACTATTCTATAAACTCAACTATTCTTAATAGGGTCTTCATTAAAAAAGACTTAGGTATTTTGCTGGATGTACGTCTTAATTTTTGTGATCACATTGATTTTATAATAAATAAGGCTAATTCGATGTTAGGTTTCCTTAAAAGAAACTCGAGACTTTTCGGACCCTTATGCTCTACTGACGCTTTTTTCCGCGCTTGTGAGGCCACATTTAGAATACTGTTCCACTATCTCGAATCCATTGTTTCAGATACATTCAAATCGCATTGAAAATGTTCAAAGAAGATTTACTAGGTTTGTGGTATAAGAGCTTAATTGGCATTTACCCGCAGTGCCTTCATATAATACCCATTGTGCGCTAATTGGCATTTGCTCGCTAGAATTAAGACGCAAAGTGTCTTCTATCCTGTTCATCTGGGACCTTATACACCACAATGTTCAGTGTGATGATCTGTTGTCTCAATTAAACTTTCATTTTCCATTAAAGCACCTCCGAAGCCAATTTCACTTTAGTGAATCGCTATATAGATCCGTTTATGCTTCTAATATGTCTTTAGCGCGATGTACTAGGGAGACAAATTCAGTTTTAGCTTTCATTGATTTATTTCATAATTGCTCTAGAAAACAACTTAGAAATCAATTATTTTGGCACCTGTTGGCGCGTAATGTTGTGAACACCTCTTAACTTCCCTTCCTTTTTATTATATTATTTGAGTTATTATAATTTAAGTAATATGATTTTCTTTCTTGTGTTAAAATTCTAATGTAGTATTAATTAATGTTTTAAGATAAATTTCTTTATTGTTAGTCTGTAAGAGTTGATTTCTGTTAGATGAAGAAATAAATAAATAAATAAAATATTTGCATATTGGCTTTCATTAAAGCTTTTAAAACAGTTTTTATATATTGCAGATGGTCTTCTTTGATTTCTGAAAAAACGATTAAATCGTCGATATATACGTGACAGAATCCTTCTTGAATACAAGGTCTTAATACGTCTTCCATGGCTCTTTGGAAAACGCTTGGTGCGTTTTTAAGGCCGAATTGCCTCCGCAGAAACTCATATTTACCGTTGTTAACGCTGAATGCAGTTTTTTGGGATATCCTTTTCTATGAGGATCTGATGAAATCCGCTTTGCATATCAGGCGCAGTAAAGTTCCTACATTTTCCCAAATTTGACAATATCACTGTCGAATCAGGTATCGGATAACGGTCTGACGTCGTGAATGTGTTCAAGTTCCTATAGTCTACAACCAATTTTTGCTTCGTTTTCCCATTTTCATCCAACCCCTTTGATTTGGGAACCACCATAACCGGGGAGTTGTAAGCTGTAAGGATTCGATTTCTTTATTAACAAGCTCCATTAAAATAAAAGGAATACGATACTTTTTTGACCACACTGGTGAGTCGGAAGTGGTAGCTATCGCACATTTAATATTTGTGTTATCTGGGAACAGAGGGCGAACCTTCACATGGCAACGTGTCTGATCGCCTCAACCTGGCGAGGCCAGCATTATCCATGTCGAAATCGTCTCAAGTCGACTCAAACCTCCACGTGGTGATCCCTGGGCAACGGCAAGCTGGCATCCGTTAGTTTGACGGCTAATTTGAGTGGCGGGTCACTCCATAGACCTTAAACATGGAATGTGCGTAGGGTTTGGGTCCCGCCACATTACTACTGCCCAATGAAAACTAAACCAGCCTCGGATAAGAACCCCAATTACGTTGACGACCACCGCAAACGAAAAACGGACAATGATTTACGGATATGCACCTGGAATGTCCGAACCCTTTATAGGGAAGGTGCCATTATCCAACTGGCGGAAGCCCTCAAAACAATACAATCTGACAACACCGCCATCCAGGAAATGCGATGGAAAGGGCAAGGCTGCTCTAAACAAGCACACTGCGATATCAGCTGCCATGCGGAGAAGCGCGAATTCGGATGTGGATTCGTCGTTAGCCGGAAACTACACCACCTTGTTTCCTGGTTCACACCTGTGAACGAAAGATTGGCCACGATCCGCATCAAGGCAAAATTTTTCTACATTAGCCTTATTTGCGCGCACGCCCCGACGGAGGAAAAGGATGAAGCCGTCAAGGACGCTTTCTACGCTAGTCTTGAGGACGTATATGACCACCTTCCGGTCCATGCCGTGAAAATAGTCCTCGGCGATTTTAATGCGAAAGTCGGAAGGGAAGGCATCTTTGGCCCCACTGTCGGCCAGTTCAGTCTTCATGAGACCTCCACAAACAACGGTCTAAGACTGATCGACTTCGCCACGGCGCGAAACATGGTAGTTAGTAGCACCAGATTTAAGCACCTCGACATCCACAAGGCCACCTGGCTGTCCCCGGATCAAAAAACGCGAAACCAAATTGATCATGTTGTAATCGACGGAAGGCATGCCTCTAGTGTTCTAGATGTGCGTACATTTCGGGGGAACAACATTGACTCCGACCATTATCTTGTTGCAGCCAAGATCCGCATGCGATTATGCAATGCGAAGAACATACACACAGGAATGCAACGAAAGCTAGATGTCTCTAAGCTGCAATTACAACGGACTGCCGAAGCCTACTCCGCTCAACTCTCGGTTAAGCTCAACCAACCAACCTCTGGACCCGACTTTCGCGCATATATCCCACTCCATGCGCGCTGCCGCTGAAGAAGTCATTGGTTTCCGGCGCCCGCAACCTCGGAACCAATGGTACGATCAAGAGTGTCGCATCGCGACAGCAGTAAAAAAACACCGCATACAGAAAAACGCTGCAGTCAGCTGCAACGCGATCCATGTGAGAAAAGTACCGCGAAAAGAGATAGGAAGAGAGGCGCCTTTTCAGACGCAAGAAAAGAGAGCAGGAAAAGCGTGAGCGTGAGGAACTGGAGGTATACCAGGGCAAGAAGGATGCACGAAAATTCTATCAACAGGTTAAGCGTCTAACCCAAGGTTTCAAGCCCGGAGCATCCACTTGTAGAGACGAAAATGGAGATCTGAATACGGACACGCAGTGTGTGCTGAGATTGTGGAGACGGCACTTCTCCAATTTACTTACTGGCGACGATTTCACCAATGCCGCCCATGGAGAGCGCAGTTCAGAGCTACCAATCAACAATGACGGAGTGGAAGTACCACCACCTAGCCATGATGAGGTTCGAGTTGCTATCCAACGACTCAAAAACAACAAAGCAGCGGTTGCTGACGGCCTGTCAGCTGAATTGTTTAAAACCGGCGGCGATGAATTGATAAGGCGCGTGCATCAGCTCATCAGCAAAATATGGCTAGAAGAAAGCATGCCCGACGATTGGAACCTCAGCGAACTGTGCCCTATACTTAAGAAAGGAGACCCAACAATCTGCGCAAGTTATAGAGGTATCAGTCTTATTTCCATCGCATATAAGGTGCTCTCAAGCGTACTATGTGAAAGATTAAAGCCGATTACAAAAACACTGATTGGACCTTATCAGTGTGGCTTTCGACCTGGCAAGTCCACCATAGACCAGATTTTCACCCTACGACAAATCCTGGAGAAAACCCACGAAATTCAAATTGACCCACAAAATCTCTTTGTCGATTTTAAGCCCGGGAAGGGATTGCCTATACGCAACAATGTCTGAGTTCGGTATACCTGCAAAGTTGATTAGACTTTGCAGAATGACATTGAGCAACACACGCAGCTCCGTCAAGGTAGGAAATGACCTCTCCGAAACCTTCAATACCGAAAGAGGTTTCAGGCAAGGCGATCCACTGTCTTGCGATCTCTTTAACATCATCATGGAGGGGATCGTACGAAAGGCCGGTGTGCATCGTAATGGCACCATTTTCTACAAAGGCGCCCAGCTCCTTGCGTACGCTGATGATATAGACATTGTCGGCAGAACCAAGAGAGATGTTACCGCTGCTTTCGCCGCCATTGAAAAGGAATCATCCAAAGTGGGTTTGACGGTAAATGAGGGTAAAACAAAGTATATGCTGTCTACAAACAAGGGAGCGCGGCGTTTAGACTCCCACGTTTCATCCGGCAGCTATAACTTTGAAGTAGTCAAAGAGTTCGTTTACCTTGGCACCGCCATTAATACCAACAACGAAATCAGCCTGGAGATAAAGCGAAGAACAATAATTGCTAATAAGTGCTACTACGGGCTCAGTAAGCAACTATGTTCCAGAGCCCTCTCTCTATCGACAAAACTAACACTCTACAAGACGCTCGTTCTACCTGTGCTGCTTTATGGTGCTGAGGCATGGGTAGTTTCGCAAACTGACGCAGCCGCTCTGGGGGTGTTCGAGAGAAAAGTTCTTCGCAAAACCTTCGGTCCTGTTCGAGTCTGCGATGACTATCGCATCCGAATGAACCACGAGCTGTATGAGCTCTACGATGACATTGACGTAGTTCGGCGTATAGCTGTGCAGCGACTACGCTGGCTGGGTCATGTCCATCATATGGACGACGAAGCGCCAGTGATAAAGGGGCTCGAGGACAGGGTCGCTGGTCAACGACGACGAGGGAGACCATGCCTCCGATGGATGGACCAGGCTGAGGAAGCCCTAACCGCACTTGGTGTATCCGATTGGAGAAGGCGCGCGCAAAGCAGAGGCGCCTGGCGAGAGCTGATGAGGTCGGTTGAAACCCGGGCACGGGTTGTTACGACCACCTAAGTAAGTAAGTATCACAAGTGAAAGAGTCAGTACTGACCCAGCTAAATACGATACTGTAAAAAATATCCAATTCCAAAAAATGCATATGAAGTTAGGCGATTCGTTGCATTCTGCAACTACTACAGAAAATTCATTCCAAACTTCGCAGATATTGCAAAAAGTCTGAATACACTCCTAAAGAAAGGCATAAAGTTTACGTGGTCTGAAGAACAATAAATAGCTTTCGACACATTAAAAGGTATATTAACAACACCACCTTTATTGCAATACCCAGATTTTAGCAAACCTTTTATTCTAACGACAGATGCTTAAAATTATGCTTTAGGCGCAGTACTATCGGAAGGGGAAATAGGTAAGGACTTACCAATATCTTATGCCAGCAAATCTTTGCAAAAGCAGGATTTGAATAAACCAGTCATTGAGAAGGAATTATTAGCTATACATTGGGGAATAAACTTTTTCAAGCCATACCTCTACGGTATAAAATTTACAGTTATAACTGATCATTAAGGGTGTTCAAGATTGTATGGGCAAAATTAAAGTTGTTCTGATTTTCCATTGCCGGGCATTTTCTAGTTTCTTTATCTGTTAAATGATAAAGTATGAAATTTAAGATCAATCGGTTTAGGTTTAATAGACCCGGCGTGACCTTGAAATAAAAAAGAAATGAAAATATATGACATTTTGTTAATTTTTTTTTAATTTACGTGTTATTTTACTATTTATATAAAATATATATATAGGTAATCAGTTTTTTAATAAAATTACCTTTAAAATGAGCTATCTTACATTGAAATCGAATAATTAATGAAAATGTTGTGTCATTTTCTTTTTAACATTACACGTTCTAAAAAAGTTTGCTACCTTGATGTTTTCAAATTTCTCTTGTTAAGAACTAAATTTGAAATTTTTAACAAAGTATGCGCCGTTGCTATGGTTTGAAATGAAATGCGACTGCGCGTGAAATTTTAAAATTATTAAAAAAGGAAGAAATATCGGAATAGTTCAATTGGAATTACGAGTGCTTCAAGTTGTTAAATTTTTGTGTAGTACTAAAACCAGTGATTGTGATTAACATGTCAGATTTGCCTACAACATCGTCCCAAGCAAAAACATCAATTAGTCAATCGATTAAAACTCGTCTTAGTAATATTTCGATGAGATCAATTGATTTAATAGGAAATGTTTCCAATCAAATTAGTGGCGCTAAGTTACCTTCTAGAAAGCAAGTTCTACAAGTGTTTTTTTATAATATGCGCTTTGCAAAAATGGATGCAAAAGAAAGTGCTAAATTAGCGGTTGATGCGACACTTATTTTTTGGCAACAAGCACGCATACCCACGCGTGATATGTATAAATGCGTCAAACTTCTAACAAAGCTATATGAAGAGTGGAAGTTTATCCAGAAAACTGTGTCTTCTAAACGAACGGGGCTAGTCAAACAAGCCGAAAACAAATTTGTCGATGCATTGGAAGATTTATTTGATATTGCACACGCAAATGCGCTTCAGCAAATAAAAATTGAAGAAGACAAACAGTTTTTGATCCTGCAGAGACAGAAAGCCCGTCCAGGCTGCCTGGCCGGTGTCGACATGGTTACGGTCGGGCGAGAAAAAAGATCCCTCGAACGGAATGGAAAGGAGAAATCCCGACAGAAAAGACTTAAAGTGTCGGAAGAATATGGTAAGCTAACAAAATTTATGTTTTAAACCATACACAGAGGGAAATTTTTGTCTATTTAAATTTAAAAATCAATCAATTTAAAAATCAATTAAATTTTTTTTTATTTATATAAAATTTATTTTAGATGTAAGTCTATTAAGCGATCTTGATGATGAATTTGAGCATGATTTATCAGAAAGTGGTGACAATATAAATGAAGTGACTCATGATGTGAACATGTGCAACACCAAACGACGCCGTATTAATTGGATCACACCACGTCTACTCTCTGCACTTGATAACTTCAAAGTATCTGACGGAGCAGCCGTTCATATTTTAACTGCAGCAGCAGATGCATTATACCATGGAAATAATGATCTCGTTATAAGTCGTTCCACATTTCACAGGCTTCGACAAGAAAATCGTCAAAGAGAATCGCAGAATATTCAAGCAAATTTTATTGAAAATGTAATTTAGTGTCATATGATACTTATTTCTAGTGTATTATATTTTATCTCTAATCTAACATGTAGACTAATACTAGAGAGCCCATGGTCGTGCACTGGGATGGTAAGATGTTACCCGACTTAATTGGAAACAACAAAGTTGAAAGGATTGCTATCCTCGTTAGCTCTGGTGGCACATCTAAATTCCTTGGTGCTCCTAAAGTTAAATCTTCAAGTGGAGAAAATATAGCTGCAGTAGTTTACGATATGTTGGTGAAATGGAACATCTCTGATCGAATTTCTGCAATGGGTTTCGATACCACGTCTAGCAATACTGGTGAAAAAACTGGAGCATGCGTTTATTTACAGCAACGCTTGGATCGAAAGTTACTAAACTTTGCGTGCCGACACCATATCTATGAAATTGTCTTGCGAAGTGTTTTTGAATTAAAAATGTCATCAACATCTGCTCCTGATGTTACCATATTCGAGCGGTTTTCAAAAGCATGGGCAAATATCGACAAAAAATCCTTTAAATGTGGTCTTGAAGATGATGGTATTCGTGCTAATCTAAAGGATATTGAGTGCAGTGGCATTAAAAGCTATTGCCACAAAAAAATATTAGAATCCCACACACGCGACGACTATAGGGAGTTTCTGGAACTATCATTAATATTTCTTGGCGAAGATTTCGGTAACTTTCGTACTCCTGGTCCAACTAGTCACGCGCGTTGGATGGCAAAGGGAATTTATTGTTTAAAAATTTTTGTTTTTAGAGACCAATTTAATTTAACTGCCAGAGAACTAAATGGACTACGCGATATTTGTATTTTTTTGGTGCGAATGTACATTCAAGCCTGGTTTGGTTGCACGAATCCGATTGCAGCTCCGAAGCAAGATTTAAATTTTATTAAAGATGCGGTGGAATACGCTAAAATTGATGCAAATGTATCTGCAGTAATATTAAACAAAATAAGAAATGATTTATGGTATTTGTCGGAGGAGTCAATAGCTTTATCCTTCTACGACCCAAACGTTTCAATAGAAGTTAAAGAAAAAATGGTTGAACGTTTAAAATCTATAAGCCCCAATATAGAATTGAAAAATAATCGCAATATGAGCATGGAAAATCACAAAATTTTGCTAACGCACAATTTAAGCGATTTTGTTTCCCATAAAACAAAATATTTCTTTACCCGATTCGGATTATCGGCAGATTTTTTATGTTTGCATCCATCGAAATGGGAAAATAACGATTTTTTTGAAGAAGGTCGTCTCTTTTGCAACGACCTTTTTGTTGTAAATGACACTGCTGAAAGGGGTGTCAAATTTATGAAAGATTACAATAAAGTGCTTACTAACAATGAAGAGGAAAAACAACTATTGCTTCAAATAGTTGAATCATACCGCAAAAAATATCCTTCCTATAAAAAATCAGATTTAATATAATAAAAAAATATGTTTTAACTTAAATATTTATTATTTGCCATTTTATTTTCACCTAGAAATTTACATGATAATAAAATTATAAAAAAATTAAATCAAAATATGAATTTAAGTCAATAAATTGCCATATGAATAGATTTTTTAGTTTTCAAGGTCAAGCCGGGTCTATCAAAACTAAAGCTACCGAGCTCAAATTTTACGTGCTCACTTTTTAGGTGAAATGGAAACAGAAAATGCCCGGCAATCGAAAATCGGAGCAACTTTAATTTTTTGGACACCCTTACTGATCATAGGCCACTGATCTCGTTATTTTCTCACAAAAACCCATCTTCGAAAATGACCAGGCTTCGACTAGATCTATGTGACTATGACTATGACATAATATACAAAAAGGGTAGTAGTGACGTCAACAATATGAAGAATTTAAAATTTTATATGGCCAAGAATAGTGAAAGCAAAATATATTCTGAAAATAATATAGTTCCCGTAGGATATAGCGATAATCATGCGAAACCAGTTTTGTCTTCGAAGAAGCTAAGGTCTAAACAAAATAATTTAAAAATGCATGCAGGATACAGCGATAATTCAACGAACCTAGAATCGATTATGAAGAAACTGATATCCAAAATGCAAAATGAAAATATTGAAGAACTAGCGCTAGCCAACAATGACAAAATATTCCAATTATTTACAAATAAAGAATTTAAAGAAGCATATGCAAAAATACAACAAAGCATTCAGAAAGGAAAAAGTCCTCAACTAAAAATACTTAGGTGGTCGTAACAACCCGTGTCCGGGTTTCAGCCGACGTCATCAGCTCTCGCCAGGCGCATCTGCTTTGCGCGCGCCTTCTCCAATCGGATACTCAACTAAAAATAGTCATTTATGAACCACTGAAAAGGATACAAGATGACCTTAAAAAAATTCAAACTTAATAGTGAATATCATAACAACATAACAAAGGTATTAGAAAAACACTTATAAAACTCAAGCAAAGATATGTTTGGAAAAACATGGGCAAGATGGTAAAGAATTTTGTATCACGCTGTGACATATGTGCAAAGAGTAATTAAACTCTGCACACAATAGAGCCACTCACGCTAACAGACACCTCTAGCAATAGTTTTGAGACATTATCAATTCACACTGTAGGACCATTAAGAATTTCAAACGAGTACCGCTACATATTGACAGTACAATGCGAACTACCAAATTTGTAATTGCACACTCAATGTCAACAAAAGATGCAGACACTGTTGCAAGACCATTAGTTGAGCAAGTAATTCTGAAATACGGCCACTTTCAAGTGTTGAAATCAGATAATGGGACTGAATTTAAAAACGAGTTAATGCGTAACATATGCACACTTTTAAAAATTAAACAAACCTTTTCAACACTATACCATCACCAAACTATAGGCTCTCTTGAAAGAAATGTCAGGTGCTGAATGAGTTCTTATTGACATCAACTACTGACCACGAATGGTACAAGTGGATCCCATATTTCACCTTCACATACAATACGACCTCACACATAGACACAGGGTACACACCACATGAATTAGTTTACGGAAAACTAGCGTGTTTACCAGATGACATTTATAAGTCACAAACAAAGTTTTATGATTTTGACAGATATCTGAACGAGATGCGTGCCATATTAAATTTTGCTCTAAATATCAAAGCAATGCTCGTGCGAGCCATAGAAAGACGAACAAATAAGAATTTAGGTTATACGAATACACTTAAGGGGTTACATGACATTGACAGTTTTTTTAAATCGATTTAATTTTTTAATAATTTTGTATTTTAGTAATATTTTTAAGATTCTAAGAAAAAAAATTCATGAAAAAATTCCTACGGGTTCAAAAGTTACAGCCGGATTAGTGAGAGCGCATTTTTAATTTTTGCGCTACCTACGTACGGCAGCTGGTATATACTTGTTTTACTTGCTACCTGACTTTTGGTGGTTGTTATTTCGTACCTACTTGAAGGGTGAAGGGTGAAGCCCAAATTGCTAAACGATTGCAAAAAACTATAAGAAACAGCACAACACAAGATAACGAAGGCATACAGTACGAAGCAGGCATGGCAGATTGAAGGTAACCTTTTTTTTCTTTGTTCACAAACTTTGAACGCGTTTATCTCGAATCTATGTTTTTCGTACTGGTTGCGGCACTAGCGGGTTCATTTTTTGATGAAATTTTTTTTTTGTATTTATTTAAACTTGATTCGCTATCGTATGACACGAGCTTTTTTACATTTTTTTTCGATTTTTTATGAATTTTTAAAGTCAATATTTTTTTTTTCGAAAAAACACTTTCAAATTTGGAACATCACCAAAAATTTAAAAAAAAGCTCGTGTCATACGATAACCAATTTTGTTAAGATTTGAAAAAGTCATTTTTTTTCCAGATCGGACAATTTTTGCAATTCCCAGCGCTGCAACCACGAGGCCCCGTTTTTTTCTCTGCTGCCAGTTTGGAGCTCTATAAAACCATGTTAGAATGAAAATATATTTTTTTGCTTGTAATTTGTTCAATTCTCTACAATAATAAAAAAAATTTTAGAAAAATGTTTTTTTTTGACTGAGTTATGAATTTTTTTAAAAAAAAGGTCTGTTTTCTCTGCCGCGAATGCCTTGTCCCACCTTAAAGCAGATATAGGAGATTTAGTTTTACTTAAAGTAGAAGATAGGAAGAAAAATCAATAACCATATATGGGCCCATTTAGAATATTAGATAGAATAGGAGTCAATACTATAATAGATTATAACGGTGTACATAAAAACCAACTAAAATTATATAAGACAATAATTTATAGTCTTATAGTCAAAATATGCTAATAAATTCAAATACAAACTATATTAGATTAAAACTTTTATACAACCGAAAAACTTTCAAATTTTCTTATTAAATACATAAATATAACATATACATACATAGATAATAATACATTTAAGAAAAATCATTGTAACCCCTAATTTTTCTCTTAAGGGTGAGGATGTAGTGTGGTCATACATGTTCACACTGCTGACCCTACATTTTCATTATCATAAATGTACGGCAATGCATTGAGTCATAGATATGCTAGTACTGCACTATTGGCGTGCGCTGCACTCAATGCATGCGAATGATTAAGACGCTGCTTATTGGAATTGAGTGCGTTTTCAATACTCACTCAATTTTGATGGCCGCGCCCAAATTTCATTCGTCAACCAAAATTATGTAATTTTAATCCTTGGGATTCTATGCTATGTGCGAGAATGAAACGCAATATGTAATACAGGCAACCAAAGTTGCAAACACAGAATAACTATAGATTAATAGTTTAGTATAACACTTTTGTAAAAATGTTTAAAAGAGCCGAGCTGGCCACAAATAAACCAGAATTTAACTAGCAATTCAAGTGGGCAAATCTCTGCCTTGCTTTGATTTTTAATTTCTCTTCTTGCCTTGAACTCTGTTCAAGACGGCAAGAATATACGTTAGCCATAGCGAAGGAAAACTCTGCCGCTATACTTGAGATAGACAGAAATTCTTGGCGGTTGTAACGAAAAACATTACATCAGTGATGGTTGTAAACTATTCACAAAAATCTTCAAGGCATCGTATCTAGCTTCGTCGTTTCACTCTTTCGTCATCCTAGAGTCGGAACCATATGTCATGAGGTTCTTGTTCGTAATTAACGTTAATAATACATTTACTCTATCATAAAACAGTCTGGGTGTTGAATTTCCCGGTCTTAGTCCCTCTAATTCCTTATGCAGTGTTCTTTTAGACGGCTTGTCCTGATAGGTAAAGTCGATTCTTTCTAAGGTATCATCAAAATTTAATATTGTCCCATAACTTGCATGCATTGCTTTTGCTTGTCCTGTAATTTTGCTTTTCAACAAACCTAAGGCCTCATAATATTTATTACGACCATTAACTGTATTGGGCCCTGAAAAAGATTGCATGGCGTCACATGCTTCCGTTCGCCATGTCGCATATTCGGATAAAATACCACTAAATTCGGGCAATGCTTTTATTAAAGTGGCAAAAACGGTTATGATTTTTTTTTGTCATAAAATACTATCTGGATTTTTCACGATCTCACTTTGCAAATCACTATTCTGCACAAAATGATGGGAGAAGACGAATTCGGTGTCTGACCATACAACACTCAAAATTAAATCGTACTTTTCTGTATCCCGGAATATTAACTCACTTATCTAATATATATATGTAATATATAGTAACCCTGTAGGAAAATCAACTAATTTAAAAGTAGTTGAAAAAGTAGTTTTTTGTCAACCACAACTAGTTGAAATTCTGACTTTTTTACATAGAACGAACTAACACATTTTGTATGGTGATGTCCGCTAAATAAGTCAATTGACTTTCGTCTGCATATATTTTCAACTACTTGTTATGCAGTTTACGGAAGCAGTTTCCAAAAACGGGCACGCCACCGCCTGGGTACATGAGCAAAGGTGCCGATCCAATTGATCGGAATTGTGTGGCTACTGCGCCTGTTATTTAACACAAGATAGCTTTTTGATGCTTCATTTCAAAATATGAGGTAAACAAGCGTGTCGGCGGAATTTTTCACGCTTTGCAACCATCAATCATGGTCGATGGACACATCGATATTTTGCTTAGTGCTTATTTTAAGTGTCAATCGCAATGAAGTGATGGTGCAGACTCGACGGTACGTAGGGAAAGGCGTGCGTCTTTACTACTGAAGTGATGAGGTGTTTGCTGAATGGTTAAGCAATGCATCAATTTCCGCACAAAGTCCAAATTGTCCAATGTTTGCTAAACACTACCAGATTGTAATTCGAATATCTTAAATAATAAAGAATTTTTAATCGTTTCACAGGGTTTTGAGGCAGTCTATCAGTTTTAAGGTGTGTTTACCACGTCTGTCTTGCAGCTCAATGTCGTAAATAAAAAACTATGTCTTTTTGAAACATAATGTTAGTGAAGCCTAAAGTTAATAATATTTGATGAAATATCATGGTTAAAGATTTATAAACTTGTAATCTAATAAAAATTTGCAATTAAAACATGCCAAAATCAGAGTAGTTGCCGCCTTAATATAATTCAAAGTAGTTTATCAACCACTTGTTTTTAAGTAGTATTTTAATTACTTCATAAATAATGCATTAAAAACTTTTTAGAATTGAAGTGGATGCCGCCTTAATATAATTCAAAGTAGTTCATATGCCAGTTTATTTATAATTAGTTTTTTAATTAGTTGTTTTTAGAAACAAGTTAGTTTGTTCCTATAGGGAATATATATATAATATATATATAGATGATATAATATAAATAAATAATATAATATATATTTATTAGGGTGGGGCGATTTGAACATCTTAATGGGCGCTTCGCGTTTCTGATTCTTGGGATTGTACTGAGCAAAAAATTCCACTAGACAATACGTCTATGGTGAAAATCGAGCTACCAGATTTTGACTTCCAGTTTTTTCTCAGACTTTATTTTTTTGGAAAATTTGCAAATTTTCTTGGGCTCATATTTCGTAAACTATTTGAAATTTTGACTTATTTTCAAAAGTAAAGTTGTAACTATTGTCTCGGGCTACAAATCTCTGAACATATTACTTAGAAAAAACGTCGTTTTCATGGTCAAAAAGTCGAAAATGTAGAAAATTCACCACTTTTTGTCACGTTCTTTTGGATATTTTGGCCTATAACAGCCAAACCATTGAGATTTTCGATCCAATACTAAGACAAAGATTGTAGCCAAGACAATAGTTAAGAACTCTCTAGTACATCCCAAAAGCATTGGAACGCTCCTTCAGGCAGTTTTGGCCTTGTGAAAATGCACATTTTTCGTAAAAATATTGATAAATTACCATTTTCAGTAGTTCATAGCGCAAAATCATAAAAATGTTCTATTTCTTATTTTTATTTTATTTTTTTATTTTATTCTGTTTTATTCTAATTATTTTATTTCTTATCTTTTATTCTTCTATTGTTTTCAGTTCATTTGACGCATTTTTGTTAGTTTATTGTAAACGATCATAGCATCAAATACACATAAAATTAAATACGCATTTTAAAATATCTGCCGCAAATGTAAGTTTTAGAAATAATTGTTTCGTGTATAAACTGTGCAGTGCTAATAAAAAACATTTTTTTAATTTAATATATAAAAAATATGGATAATTCAGTGGATTCTGATAATACAGAGAATGTGGAGATGGAGACCCGCACATTCACCCCACACGTTTGGGACAAATTGATACAAATTTGGAACAAATTAAATATTGAGGTTATTGTAAAAAAAAAATATTATTAAGAAATTGGGCAGATTATTGAAAAATTACCGTGAAGCTTGTAAGAGACAAACAAAAAATGATGCTAAATTTAGAGAATTTGTTGACAGCACAACGAAAATATTTTACATCGGAAAATGTAAATGCCAGCTCAAAACAGCGCGATGTAATTGTGGCAAAATTCCTGACCGACTCCATGAATTCATGTTGGATCAGCATAACGAACGCAGACTTACAATACCTGAATATTTGCCAGTCGAAACAGAAATATCGACTGTGTTACCATCTTTACATTCAGGTGCATCATCTGATCCAATATTTCAACCAACCGCATCAGATGTGCATGAATTGGATAACTATGAACCTCCTGGATCGGAAATCCATACACCAACCATGCGAAGAATGTATACTCCACGATACAGTACACCATATTTGTAACACCATGTGTGATCGCTTTGGAGTATCCGATCGATTAGCATCTGTTTTGGCTTCAGCTTTATTCGCTGACATACAGTTTAAGGATGAGCGAGGTGAAACCATTATTATGGATAAAAGAAAAGTGAGCCGAGAGCGTGAAAAATCGAGACACGATCTTTTACGAGCAAATCACGATGGTGAATCGTTGATCGCTTTTTCGTTTGATGGTCGCAAAAATGATTCATTAACTCGGGAGAAAATTAATGAAGTATATCACACTACAATGCGAAAAGAACCACACCTAGTAGTAATACGTGAACCACGTTCGTCACTAATTGGCTATGTGAATTTAGAAGGCAAAGGCGAAACCTCCAAAGTGAAACAAGCAGAATTGATTGCACTTTTCAAATCTAAAAATCTTTCACTTGAAAATTTAATTGTCGTCTGTAGTGACGGTGAGGTGGTAAACACTGGCACATCTGGAGGTGTATTGCGTCTCATCGAACGCTATCTAGATAGACCAATACATTGGTTTATCTGTTTACTTCATTACAACGAATTGCCGTTCCGACATCTGTACAACGCTGTCGATAAATCGGCCACTACTGGACCGACAAAAAGCACTGGATTGTTAGCTCAAAGGATAGATATTTGCAATACATTACAAGTAAATATTATAACTTTATGTACTTTTTTCTCCATACGATATAGTTTTGTAATTTTTTTATTGAAATAATCTAAACATTTTTCAGATTATCGAAAATTTTCAACTTATTCCACTTGAACACATTCCTCCAATGAGTAAAGGTGATGAAAATCAACTTTCCACTGACGTTAAATATCTATACCAAATTGTCCAAGCCGTTTCAAATGGTAGTTGCTCAATTAATCTTGCAAACATCAAACTTGGACCGGTAGGACATTCGAGATGGATAACAAAAGCTAGTAGATTGCTCCGTGTGTATATTGCGACAGAAAACCATCACAATTTTTTTCATTTACAAATTTTGGCAAGGTACATAAGGAAAGTGTATGTTCCCATGTATTTCAACGCAAAATACTACAATTCGGCTGTATACTGTAGTGCTCTGCTTGGAAAATTCATCCAGTGGACGCAATATTCACCAGACAACTTACGTAACATCGTAAATCCCGTAATACAGAATAATTCCTATTTCGCACACAGTAAAAATGTTTTGTTGAGCATGTTATTCGATGATTGTAAAGAAATTCGTAAATTGGCACTCAAAAAAATATTGTATATTCGCGATAACGTTTGCGATTTAACTGAGCTTCGGAAATATGTAAAACCAAACATCAGTTTTGATTGTACGAATTACGTTCACATGATCGATTTAGAGGACAAAGCATTGTTATTTGAATCGCCATTTACCAGGAATATTCCGTATGAGCATTTACAACAATACCTCGAATGTGTAGACGATGAAGATCAACCTTTCCAGACCCACTAATACCTTGTCATATTCAAGGTACGGAGCGTCATGTCCAGCTACTAGCTAGTGTTGCTAAGCGCTCAATCGACAAAAACCGTGAAGGTATAATGGCATCTGTTTCTAAAGGCCGTTACACTAAAAGGAATAGTATATTGCTTAGACCATATGGGTTCATTTATTGTTGTTTTTATTGAACATTTTATGTTTATGTTGTAAGGTAAATAACTTTTTTCTTTGTCTTTTACAAAGACTCCTTGATATTTTTTAACTAAATTTTCCAAATTTTCTTCAATGTGTTTGGGTGTATTTTTTTCAATGAATAAATTATTTATGAATTCAATTCTATCAAAATATATTTTTTCACTCCCTGTTCTGTATGAAAGTAAATTTTTACATAAATCAATATTTCCATCGATTTTTCGCAGTGTTTTCATGCCTATTATTGCTTCATGTTCATTAAGATCGTCTAGTTCTAAAAATTTCACGTATGTGTTAAATATGCAAATAACATGATAATATTCTATTAAGCTTGTACCATGCACTGATTGAACTATACTCTTATTTTTAAGAATTTTTGGGTTCGTCAATATGCCTGGTTTCACATAGTTATGTGTGGCACCAGTGTCAATTAACATTCTAAGCCTATTCCCCGTTTCTTTATCTAACCTTTGGATGAACGGTAATCCTGGCCTTGGTCTAAAAAATCCTCTTTTTCATTTAAGTTATGGAAATTATTCTGGTTAGAAGATCTCCAATTTCCTGATTGTTGTCTGTTATTAAAGGGATTATTAAAATTTCCTACAGCATTTTGTCTGTATTTAAAGGGATTATTAAAATTTCCTACAGCATTTTGTCTGTGTTTTGAAATGCCAGAGTCTATTTCCATAGGCTCAGGTTTTTGGAGGTTATTATTGTTTTTATTATGATATTGCTGGGGTTGTACATAATTTTGTTGTGTCCGTCCATGGTTTTGATCTGTGTGTCTGTTATAATTATTATAGCTTCTAGGTCTGAAATGCTTGTCAGCGTCATTGTATCGCATGGCTAAATGAGGTTTTTCCATTAATGCTTCCTCTGCAATGGCTATAGCTGTCGGGAGATCACTAGGCCCTAACGAGTAGACAACATTACTGAGTGAGTGATGTAGTCCGTTAATAAAAACTTTTAATGCACTATGCCTTGCCTCAGCGTTTAGTTCTAATGTAGTTCTTGAGTCTGTCCCGTATGTCATAGTATTTTTATTAGTTATCAATGTTAGTATGACGTTGATTTTATCGTAAAAATCTCTAGGAGAACTGTTGCCCTGTTTTAAATTTTCTAGCTCTTTCTGGAGCATTCTTTTAGACCGTTTGTCTTGGTAAGTAAAGTCTAATCGTTCTATTATTTCGTCGAAATTAAGAATGGTTCCATAGCTTGCTAACATAGCCTTCGCTTGACCAGTTATTTTACTTCGTAAAAGTGCTAATGCAGTGTAATATTTATTGAGATCGTTTTCAGTGTTTGCTTTTGAGAATGTTTTCATTGCATCCAAAGCTTCAGTACGCCACGTTGCGTATTCGTTCAAGTTACCACTAAAATTAGGTAAAGCTTTAATAAGTTCTGGTTGTCCGTCCTCTGTTGGTATATAGCTAGCTGGCTCTCTTATTTGGACACTAGGGTTCGTTAAATTGGCTTGCACTTGAGCAGTAATTCTAGCAGTCAGTTCGTGTAGCTGGTCTTGAGTTAAGGTTATAAAAGAGTCGCCTGTAGCCATTTCGTCTGTATATAAATTCCTTCTGTATTCGTCAAATTTATTTTTTAACTTATGCATAAACTACTTATTTTAGTTATATTTTACACTTAAAAAAAATTATTATTATTACGTTTTTTCCAATGATGTGGATACTTCTGTTGAGATTTTCTGCTTAACGCTTTTCCAACGATGTGGAAACTTTCGTTTAGAGTTGACTGATTAAAATTTTTTTTTTCCAACGATGTGGATATTTCTGTTGAGATTTTCAGCTTAACGCTTTTCCAACGATGTGGATACTTTCGTTTAGAGTTGATGAATTGTGGGGTTTCCAACAATCAGAAAGTTACTTATTACTTTTCACTTTAATTTATTGTAGGCCCCACGTTGGGCGCCAATTAATTTTATTATAAATAAAATTCAATTTTTTAAGAAGTTCAACTGCTCTTCTTTATTCTCAATTATCAACTGGCCCTTACTTAAAATATATTTTGCTCACAAGCTGAGCTTTACATGTCTTTTTCTTAGCTATACATTTATATTATTTTTCAGTTGCCTGCACAAACGCTGACGCTGCATATTATCATATCAGACATACAGTGTGTGTATGTCAGTATGCTAACTTATGTTTATTGTTTATATTTGAGCAGCTACCAGCAGAAATGCTGACACTGAATATTAGCATATCATACATATACTATATATATATATATGTTAGTATGCTAACTCTCGCAACTATCAAGCTTCGCGAAAATGTGCCCCAAACGATTTTCGTCAGTGACTGCTGTAGCTGACTGGTGCACAATTTGAACGAAACGCTTCGTGTTTTGCGAGTGGCAAAGATAATCTGTTGAAAATATAACATGAAATATACGATTTAGATTTTAAAGTTAAATACGCATAGATTAATTTATTATACAAGTATGAAAGTGTATTGCAGTACGTACCAGGAATTTTAATCAATTGATCAGAATATTGCATATCAGACAGTTGGTCTTAGGTGTGAAATTGAAGGCATGGTGGCTCAGTGATCTCAAATTGTGTCCAATCAATCATTTCGGTGTAAATGTTGCTGCTGTAGTTGATGTAGGGTTGGTGCTTGGGCCCACGAAATTGCCGAATTCGACCTGGCGCGTTTAAACGTGCTTGCAAAATTTTGCTGTATCCATCTGCACGCACCGTTGCATCCGGATCAGTTATCATAGAAAGTAATATATTTTCATGGTGAAAATAATAGGCATTGCTTTCGATGGTTGGTTTGATGGCTAACTGAACGTAGTTCGGCAAATCACGTATCCATGAAATGTACTTAAAGACATTGCGGCTGCCATGAATGGCAAGTGGCTGGCTTTTGACTAAAAACCAGAATGGCGCATACACTCTGACCACGAACATAGCAAGATCTCTTAATTTCTGGGACGGCTGCGCTTGCGTTACGTACCAGCGCAAGATGCGAGATGCTGTTGTAAGCCATCGCGCTGTACTGGTAGCACCGGGCTGTTCGCTGGCTAAATCCTTACCACAGTGGCCACTATCAACCGCAAGAACCATGCGGTATAAGTAACTTTGATCGCTTCGTATTAGCCACGTATCAATGTTTGAAGGCATTTCACCCATTGATATTGGCTCGAAATTCGGTAGCGGCTAAGAAAAAACATAAACAAAGCATAAATAAAAATTATACAAACAGAATGTTATTGAAATTAAATTTCAAACATACAGGAAAATCCATGCAGCAATTTATTCCAACACCGATATCTCCTGGCCACAGCCCAGGACCCTTCTGTTTTCCAAGCCATGTTCTAAGCAGAGCAGTAAATGGCAGCTCGTTGAAATGGAACAGACAGATGAACCATTGCAATGGTCTGCGCAAATACGATTCCAAATACGTTATGGCACCCCCTTTGTAGCCAGTGTTTGTGACTGTGCCATCACAACTGATCGCTACTAAATTGTCTAAATTGTAATTGTTTTTCTGCAAAAAATCCACAATTGCAGCTTGGATACCTCTTGCGGAACCTTCCGAAGGTGTAGCGTATCCGATAAATTTTGAATTTGGTTCTTTCAAAATTGTGATGTGCTCTTCAATTTCTATGACATTGCACGTCTTTAGAGTTCGCTCTTTTTTTCCATCGAATGAGATGCACGTTAGTAACTCATGGCATTGTGCGGCTGTTTTCGCTTCCTTTCGGAACTTTTGCCTTACACGGAAAACTTTATTTTTATCTATAACGATGTCTTCAAGTATCTTCAGCATTTGTTCTCGTACGTCAGCGAATACCGACTCCTTTGTGGCAATAGCATCTTGTAAATCCTTGATAAGCATCGAGGCGTGCAAAGCACCATGGCGGTTCGATGTATCGCTCCGATCTAGTGCAGAAGAAAAATACCTCAAGCGGATGTCGGATACTTACAATTGAACGCCTACCATCGGTGTATCTGCGTCCTCCAACTGACTACTTTCAAATTCGTAGT
This sequence comes from Coremacera marginata, assembly GCA_914767935.1. NCBI lineage: Eukaryota > Metazoa > Arthropoda > Insecta > Diptera > Sciomyzidae > Coremacera > Coremacera marginata. The sequence continues at coordinate 88,199,007 of OU612044.1, read as the reverse complement.
CCTCTTCACTGTCGGGTGTCGGAGCATACTCAGTTGCACTGCATGCAGCTGTAGCACCTGTGTCTGCAGTGAATACACTCGCGGAGTCATCATCATCACCCTTATCCGGCAATAAACGCAAACGAGCACCACATTGGTCAATAAAAAAACCTTTCACATTTTCTGGTATTTTGTGTTCATCGGCACACACGCACGGAAAATCATTTTCAATGGAGCACTTACATCGCGAAATACGGAAAAGGGTATCCCAATCGTTCGCATGGAACATCCGAGGGTTCTTTGTTTGAAAAGACGATTTCATAAGCAAGTCTGTAATCATTTTACGATTATATGTTCTGGACACTATTGGAATTTTTGCGTAACGCCACAATTTGGACACTTCTTCGAACACTTTTTCGGTGAATGCATTGCGTTTGATTTTTGAATCTTGCTGTAAAAACAACGCGTATTCCACAACATTTCTTTTTGTTGGCAACTTTGTTTTGTCAAGGTCGTGCATTTGGAAATTCATTTTGCTAAAACGTGATTTTTTTTTTTGTTCACAATGTACGCGAATGAAAATTTGATATAAATTATTATTATAAGAAATAATAATATTGACAGTTTGAGCAAAGGCTAAAAAGATCTTTGAACTGGGAATTTCGAACAAAATAAAAAAAAACGTGCCAAAAGAAGTCTTTGAACAGCGGCGATTTGTGCTTTTGCACACTAAGTACACGCAGAGAAATAAAACCTTTTACAGCATAAGAATTAAGTTTGCAGCGTTTGACAAAGTGTTTTGGAAACTTAAAATTGTTTGCGGTAAATTTTATTTGTTCTTGGTAAAGCTAAATTTAATTGCATTACACGAACATAAGCTTTTTCGTGCTCGATAAATGAGTTTTTTCGTTTGCTTATAATGAAATTGATTTTGTATATCTCTCAAAATAACGAGTGTCCGCTCAAAAATACGAATGCTCGATCAAAATGCCGACAACGATGTCTTCCACAAATCCTATTATTTGAAATAATACTTAAGCAACAAAATTCGTATAGCCTGTTTGGCTCAGAGGTAAAGCATCTGCTTGGCAGCCATAAGCTCCCGTGTTCGAACCCCGCTCTGGCCACGGTATGTTTTTAAAAATTTCTTTTTTTTTCATTAAACGTTTTCATTACATATTTCATTGCATATTTCTATTTATAGGTTGCCCGTAAGTACATGCCGCAAACAAAGTTCAGTTGACTAAATTTTCGTTTCATTTATTGATATTAAAGTGTTATTCTTTGCATATAATTGGTCGGAAGTGCTTCTAAAATGCATTTTTTCGATTTCACTTGTTCCCATGGTTATAATGATTTTTTGTGAGCTTTCGTTTTTTGGTATTTTTGTAACATGATGACATAGTAGGAACTGAGATAGATTGTGCAATTAGTCGAAAAAAAAATCATTTGAGGGAAAAAAAAATATAATAAATAATAAATATATTTGCATCATATATATCATATATCATATCTATTATCATATATATTACATCAACAAGCACACACATACATTTTTTTCCGGATCGGATGAAAAACACCAAAGATATAACGAAAAAATCAAAATAGCACCATAGGGACCACTTAAAAAAAAAAAAATTTTGTTTTGAAAATGTCTTTTAAATGTCTAGCGATTGAGTCGGTGTCAAAATAGGTTTATTTTTCTTCCATACAGGTGATACGGTCTAATGTACATTCCCAAATACAGAGTTGATCAGACTCCTTGGGAGATATGTTATTCTCTTTAACACTTCCTTGGAGGTGTTGACTAAAGTGGTGGGCGCCTTCGTCTTTATTTTCACTCGCATTATTACTCGTTACATTTTTATCTGTCTCTTTGCTCCTAATTTCTATATTGTTTTTGTCTTCAAGCTTCTCTTTGCTTCTAGTAATTACTTGTATATTATTTTCTTTATTTTCCAATGTGGGAATCATTGTTTTAAGAATTTCACTATCTATTTTTATGCGTGATAACGCATCGGCATTTGTATTAATCTTTCCTTGTTTATATACTATCTCGAAATCATAGTCTGACAAATCTAATCTTATCCTTGTCATCTTTGATAAAGGATTCTTGTGCGAAAATAATGAGTGGTCTGTGGTCAGTTACCACGATAAATTTTCTTCCAAATAGATATGGCTTAAAAAAGTTTATGCCCCAGTGTATCGCTAACAATTCTTTTTCTATTATGGGTTTGTTAATGTCATGTTTTTGCAATGACTTGCTTGCAAAGGATATTGGTAAATCGTGTCCTATCTCTCCTTGCGAGAGTAATGCACCAAGCGCAAAATCAGATGCATCTGTGGTTAGAATAAAAGGTTTCTCAAAATTTGGATATTGCAATACTGGCGGATTAATAAGTTTTTGTTTCAAGGTGTTGAAAGCTTTTTCACATTCTTCTGACCAGATGAAAGGTATTCCTTTCTTGAGTAAAGAGTTTAGGCATTTTACTATAGTTGCAAAATCTGGTATGAAACGCCTGTAGTAATTGCAAAATGCTACAAATCTTTTTACTTCATCTGCATTATTTGGTGTTGGGTATTTAATGACTGCTTCACATTTGGAGGGATCTGTTCTTATGCCTTTGTCTGTTATGAGGTGGCCTAAATAGATTACTTCATTTTTAAGGAAATGACACTTACTTGCATTTAGTTTTAAATTGTATTGTTTCAAACGTTCAAAGACTTTTATTAAATTCTGATTGTGATGGTTTAAAGAGCACCCGAACACAATTATATCGTCGACATACAAAAATGCTTCCGAACTTAAACCACTTAACGCGATAGTTAACATGCGTTGAAAACTATTTGACGAAATTTTGAGTCCAAAAGGCAAACGTTTAAATTGATAATGTCCGTCTTGTGTCGAAAATGCAGTCAAAGGTCTTGAATCTTGTTCTAAAGGTATCTGGTGGAATGAGCTTGTCATGTCTAATGTTGAAAAATATTTAGCTCTTCCTAGCATATCTAAAACATCTTCTAGTCTTGTTAATGGAAATTTGTCGTTAATTATTTTATCATTTAATTTTCTAAAATCCACTACCAAACGCCATTTCTTGTTTTCGTCATTGCTTTTCTTGGGTACTAATAATAGTGGTGCGTTGTATGGGCTAATTGAATGTTCGATAATGTCGTTGTTCATTAATTCACTTGATTTTGTATTTCGTTGTGTTGAGTATGTGGTAATCTGTAATTTTTTATGTAGACTGGAGTTGGATCTGATAAATGTATTCTTTGAGCGTAAAAATTGTTGGTTGAGAGTTCTTCTCCGTCAAGATGAAAAATAGATTGATATTTCTTGAAAATGTCTTTTAGTTCTATTTTAGCTTGTTGGTCCAAATTTAGTTCTGTAATAAGTTTTTTAAAGCTTTGTCTGTCGTCATTTTCATGGTTATGCGTCTTCATGATTGTGTAGTTGTCTAAGCTTTCTGTTTCTGGTTTAATTTCCTTTAAAGTTATTTCTTCGTCATTTATGTTTATTATTTTCACATGACATATACCTTTCGATGGAGCAATTGAATTTGCTAAAAATACACCTTTCTTTAGTTCTTGGTTTAAAATCAAACTATCTTCCTTGACATTTATTCTATGGGGAATATTGTTTCTGATCGTGGTGGTATTTTGAAATTGCTTTGAGTTATGGGTTTTGTGAATAATGGTAAAGTGTAATCATTTTGTTCAAATATTATTGTTATTGTGAAAGTTTCGTAATCAATTTTACACATGTATTTAATAAGAAAGTCTCTACCTATTATACCGTCTGTTGTAATAGGAAAGTCTTTGTCAACTATTTGGAATTCACATGATGCTTTGTCGTTATCACAACATAGAGAAAGGTCGGTTGTGCCCAATGAATGAATAACTTCTTTTGTAATTCCTGTTAGCTTACATTTATTTTCATAATTTATGTCTAGATTATCATTATCCGTGTTTTTGCAGATTGAAATGTCTGCACCTGTGTCTATTAAAAATGTAAGATTGCGTTTTGTTTGCGCGCATTTTAGAGTGATGTAGTTTGTCAACTTCTTTGATACAATATAAATTTGATTCTTACTTATTGTTGGCCGTCCGGAAGTTCCAAGTAGTCTTCCGGGCCGTCCTCGTTTCCCTGGACATTAACTATATTCATTTGTCATTATTATTGTTCCTATAGTTTGTTCTATTTGTTCTGTAGTTTCTATTATTCACATTATTCTGACTTTGAGTATTGTATGTTATTTCTGTTGCTGTTATAATTGTTTTGTCTGCCATTATTGTTGTTGTTGTGACTGAAATTTCGTGTGTTATGGAAGTTATTAGTGTTGTTTGAATTTCTGAAATTTTTATTTTGGTTATATGAGAAATTTCTATGTGTCTTGTTTCGGTTGTGGTTGAAATTGTTTCTCTGAGTTTGGTAATTTAAAACTCTACTACTTCCTTTGCTGGTGTTTTTCTCCAGTTAAAGTGCCAAATTTATAGCATCACTAAGGTCTGTAGGTTGTGCAGCAAAGATTGTTTGCTTGAGCTTGTCATCAATTCCATTTTTAAATATTGTTAGCGCATAATTTTCATTTACTTTTGCTAATGCAGTTTTTTGATCAGCTGTTGCGGATGCGCCTAAGTCTTTTATCTGTAATTTCGTTAAATCTGAAATTAGTCGTAACAGTTTGTCCTTGTAGTTCGTCACAGACATGTTTCTTTGCGTGAAAGATGAAAGTTGTGTGTACAGTTGTGCTGTTGCTATGTTGCTTTTGAATTAATTTTGAAGTTTAATTTTAAAGTCAGTAAAATTTTCAAATTCACTAGCGTAACCTAGAGTTGTCTTTACTGTTGCACTTAATTTTACACTGCTTACGAAGTCTAAAAGAATTTTCTTAGCTTCCTCAGTATATGAATTATGTAGTAGCTCAACAATTTTTATGAATGACTCTAATTCATTGTAAGTACCATTGAAAATTGGTATTACCTTTAAAGCAATTTCTAGATTAAAAGTTGCCATATTGCTTTTTTTGTCTAGTTCGTTAGTTTTTACAGAAGTTTTTTCTTTAAGTAGTTTTGTTATTCTGATTTCTATATCACTAAATCTATCAAATGTTTCTTTGAAATCTTTGTTTTCTTCATTCTTGCTTAACAAGTTTTTAAGAATCTTAATTTTTGCCAAATGTTCTTTTACATATTCTTCCGAGTATTCCCTATTAGGTGCTTTTTTTAATTTTGCATAGAGTGTTTCTAACTCTTTTAATTCCATATATTTATTTATTAAGACTTTTATTAGGATTATTCAACAATTATATAATTATGTAATTATCTCTTATTGTAATTAACATGTCTAGATGCAACGTTGGCATACTACTTGAGATTTTTTCTCTATAAATCCTACTTTTGCAATGTTTACTTTACAAATACTACATCGAAAACATTCGCGATGCCAATTTTTTTCTTTGTAGGATATATACATAACCTTACCTATGTCAATTATTTTATTTTGACATACTAGGCAATGCTTTTTAAAAAGAATACCATAGCATCCTTGGTATTTGCAAATGGTTCCAAATTGTAACATTTTAGTAATTAAAAAAAAAATTTGTTCTTTACATATATTGAAGAAATTTATTTATTATACATTGTTATTTAAATTTATGCTCCTAACAAGCTGTTTTCTAACATAATTTTTATAATGATGATTTATCCAATATATTAGTACTATTATTATGAAAAAAATTGAAATTAAACTTATTATAGTGTTTGCCTTGCTGCTACTGCTGCTACTGTTGTTGTTAGTTGTTACCGTTTCTTTGGTTCCGAACCATCCCATTTTTTCTACATTTGTCTCCCGTAGTTTGTCTTCTTATAAGCAATTTTTTGGAGGAGTTTTTTTTTCGCCGGTTGTAAGTGCTGCAATTCTGTAAAGTTCTGCCACTTCCTGTCTTGCTTTTACCCTTTTTCCGCCTCTTTTCCTCTTTTCTGGTTGAATTGGCGCGTGCTGGGTGTAATAACTTTTCACTTGTTCTTTGTGGTGGCTCTGTCTCTTTTTGTATTCTTCGATCGTAATCGCTTTCGGTCCAGCCGTCTTTGGTGTTGGCACGTATATTGGGGCTGCGTCTTGTATTTTTAACGGTTCTGGTTTATACTCAAATAATTTTGCTGCGTCTCGCAGGGTTTTATCGAATAATTCGTTGACATTTTTTTTTTCATCCATGCGTATGGATGCAGGGTGCAGGATTTTGATTGATTACAGGATTGGTATCAGTTTCGACAGGATTTCTAGATTTATTAGGATGATCGAATTAGTTGTTCAGGATCGAGGCGTGCAGGATCATAACTGACAGGATTGTAATTGTTAGGATTGCAACGGGCAGGATTAGGAGTTTAATTTTTTGAAAGATCGTCTTGCTTTTTAAATCTCACAGGATCGTTGTCCGCAGGATCGCCATGTAAAAGATATGTGTCAGGGCAGGGAAGGATATGTGTTCTAACTGTAATTTGCACTAACTGCCAACTTTGGCAAACTGAAAATTATGTCATTGCTGCCGCTCTTGGTATAATTAAAAAAAAGGAAAACCAACCAGTTTTTACGCTAGATTAATTCTAAGTTTTATTTAAAAATTTGTGTCTTATTTATATTAAAATAATACTACTCTAAAATCCCTACTTTCTTAAACTCCTCCTCCAATTTTAATTTCACTCAATACAAAAATACATTGAGTCAGTCGTTTATTAGTTTTTCTTCCATTCATTGGCTGATATTATCGTCGCAGCCAATAAGAAATTATGCTGCGCTTGCATTTACATAGCTGACTAGGTCAGTGTGACAGCAAATGCATTGATTGCATTACTCACGCTGGCCGTAGTAAAAAGTGTTGCGATTGAATGCAACATGATCAGCATTGGTACAACGTACGAAAGAATAAAAGAAAGAGAACAAATTATTTGGGTTAAATTTGTGTTATTACTAATTGTTTGGCATGTACGGTATAGTGGTCATGCTGTGCCACTACAAGTGCAAACAGGACATGGATAAGCAGGTTGAATCCGCCGGTTTGCAAAAATCTTGTAATTCCGCCTGCAAGATCTATATTTCTATCTCGTTTTGCAGCTGATACATCTGAGGATGATGTCCTTTTCTATATAAACTCAAATCTAAATCTCTTAAATAAAAATATTTCCGTTTACAAATTCAAGTTTTCTCAAGAACGCGTCACTTCTTCATTTAAAATAGCTCTGCCTGGTGATCTTTACAATAAAGTAGTCGACCAAAGTTTTAACTTTAAAACATGAATATGCTCCCAGGTCGCAACCTAGAACTTTACTTGCTTCCCTACCTGTTCGTGACATGAACCAAAAAAACAAGATTGCTGCCTTCAGTTCCTCATCCTGTATCAAAACGTTCGCGGCATTAACACTAAATTGATTAAATTATTTGTCATGAGTCACAACATTCGATATGATATCATAGCTATCATCGAAACTTGGCTAAAACCTAACACTTTAAATTCTGAAATTCTGTGTAATAAATTTAATATATATCGTAAAGTTAGAAACTCCATTCCTGGGAATTGCTCTAACGGTGATTGCGGTCACATCAACACATTTTTCACAAGAAGTAAATATCTTAGATGCTGCAGACATAGAATTTTGTTGTAATCATGTAAAGTACGGTTCCTTAAGTCTCTACATTACATGCTCATGTATCCCTCCCTTTTCAAACCTAGAAGTTTATAGCAAACATTTGCTTTCTATTACTAAAGCTTGCCTACAGCTGCATCCTAATGATCATATTTTAATAACTGTTGACTTTAACCTGCCCAATGTTTCTTGGAACTGCTGTTCCGAAAATTCTTTAATATTTTTGCCTTCATCTGAATATTCATTAAACAGTTACTTTTTAAACGGTCGCTTGAACAAAAATAACAGTGTGCTCGATTTGGTATTTTTTGATGAGAGCAATATTACCTCAGTGTCAAGGTCCGATCCTCTGGTTACTCCCGAAGATTCTCACCATCCGACCATAGAAATCAGTGTAAATTTTTCTAAACTATCTGCGCAGAAGCAAGCTAATCACCCGGTCTTCGAATTTAACTTTAAGAAAGCTAATTATGTTATTTTTAAAAATAGTTTGTCCAATACAAATTGGTCGTCTATACTGAATCTTAATACAAAATGTTTATCGTCACAGAATCTAGACGATGCGTTTAATACAACGATCATTGATTGCTTTCATAGATCTATTCCTCTAAGAAAAGCTTATATGATTTCGGGCCCTGTGTGGTATACTTATGAATTAAGAAAATTAAGAAACTTGAAATCGAAATATAATAAAAAATATCAAGTAACACATAACTTATGTGATTTTGGTCGTTATACTTCGACTAAATACAGTTACCAATAGCTGTGCAAGCAATCCTATAATATCTACCTGACAAAAGTAAAATTAAACATTAGGTCAGATGCAAAATCATTCTGGAGCTTTGTAAATACTAAACATAAGATTGATTCCTATCCTTCTTTTATGAAATATGTATAATAATGTTGAGTCCGATAATTATTATAGTATTTGTAACCTTTTTGCTGACTTTTTCAAGTCGACTTATTCATCATCTTCTTTTGCTAATGGTAACTATCCCCATAATGTTCAATCTGGGGATATTTGTCTCCCAATAGTTGATATCAATACAGTTTTATCATTCTTAAAAAATCTTAAAACTTCATATAAGAGCGGTCCCGACAACATACCTTCGTGAATATTAAAATACTGTTGCGAAGAACTAGCAGCCCCTATAACTTTGCTTTTTAATTCTTCTTTAAAATCTTGCTATTTTCCTGCTGTCTGGAAGTCCTCACTAATTATTCCGTTACATAAATCTGGTAGCAGGTCTTTAATTGATAACTTTCGTGGAATTGCTAAATGAAGTGCTTTGCCTAAACTTTTTGAAGCAATTGTTACATCACAATTATCATATAGCGTTAAGTCTTTGATGTCTCCATGCCAACATGGATTCCTTTCTGGAAAATCTACTGTTACTTACCTACTTGAATTTACATCAAAAACTATAGAAAATTTTGGAAAAGGTTTTCAGACTGATGTTATCTACACGGACTTTAGCAAAGCTTTTGACGTTGTTAATCACAAACTCTTTAATTTGAAAACTATCTCTTGGAGTTTCCCACTCAGTTGGTGTGGTGGATTGAATCGTATCTAAGTAATAGAACACAATCCGTTTTATTTAAACTTGTGAAATCATACGAGTTTCCTGTTACCTCGGGAGTGCCCCAAGGAAGTCACCTTGGGCCCTTTCTCTTTCTACTTTATATAAATGATTTGCCATCTGTAATAATGCATTCTAATATCTTGATGTATGCTAATGACGTCAAACTATTTCTTTCTTATAAAAATGAAAATGACGCCGTATTCTTGTATTCTTACAAACTGATCAACATTCTTCATACCTAGTGTAAAATAAATCACATGAATCTCAATATGCACATGACCTTCTCGCGTAAGCCATTGCTTAGGCATACTTACAAAATGTGTGATTACACATTAGAATCTCTAGTATGTTTCGTTGATCTTAGAGTTACCATGTACCCTAAGCTGCGCTTTCATATTCATATTAATAAAATAATAAATAGAGCAAATAGTACCCTAGGATTTATTAAACGGTGGGCAAAAGATTTTAACGATCCCTTTATAACTAAAACTTCGTTCACTTCTCTGGTGCGGCCTATCTTAGAATATGCTTCAATTATATGGTGCCCATGATACGGTTGTTACATTGACGACATTGAATCGGTTCAGAAAAATTTCTTCTGTTCTGTTTAAGTAATTTTTATTGCAGAACTAATTTTCACCTACCATACTATGAATATCGGTTACAGCTTTTGAATTAATGGTTACAGCTCTTGAATTAATTGAAATTAATGTGAGTTGGATTGTTAAGATTTTACATGGATATGTAGACAGTCCAAATTTATTGAGTAAAATTTACTTTAATATTCCTCTCCGTCCTAGAAGATCTTTGGAGTTACTTTACATGAACTTTTCTAGAACAAATTACTTGCAAAATGAACCACTGAGAAGCACTTGTGGTGATTTTAATTTTGTTTCAGATGTAATTTCCTTAAATGAATCCATGTACTCGATTAAACATAATATTCTAGACTATCTTCAGTACCGCAGCTGATGTGAATCATTCTCTACCAAGGGATTTAATTTTTTTCAAGCGATTTTTGGCAATATATTACTACCAAGCTGAATCAAATTAAACATGATTATCCAGACCAAGACCACGTCCGTCTCGCCTGGCATGTGCAGGAGCTAGGCCCCGTCCGTCACCCCTTGCATGTGTGAGATTCACTCTTTTTACAAAAATCTACACACAACAGAATAGAATTTGATTATCCAGAGCAAGACCTCGTCCGTCTTGCCTGGCATATGAGGAACCTTGATCGCGCCCATCTAGCCTTTCATATGTGAGTACGGCTCTGATCAATCTATCTATTAACTATCAAGATGACATCCGGAATATACATACAACCTTAAACATTCTAGCTTGGCAATTTGTTTTTTCTATTTTTATACTAAGTAAACTAAGTTAATATTAATTGTTATATTAAAATAATGCTATAAATGAATGTTTATAATGCTACTATGATTTGTAATTATGTGTACGTATATGTGTACAGTGATGACCTGTTAAATTTTTAAAATGCTATAAAACCTTAAGGCTTAGCATAAATAAAAAAAAAATTAACAATTAACCCTCCGATGGGTGAGAAAGTCCCTGGGGACCTTTTTCATTTTAAAACTGAAATTACTCCTTGTTGGTCCATGAGAGATATACTCGATCGATACTATACGTATTCCAAGGAAATTTTATGCAGAATCGTTTAAAAAAAAAAAAAAATCAAGGTGATCCGACCAATAGTTTAGGATTTATAAGGGTTTAACGGTGTTTAGTACGGGAAAGGGTGACAAGGTCCCTAGGGACCTTGTACTGAAATTGCAAGAAATTGTTAGTAAATGCAATTTATTTTGGCTTGGTTTTAATTGTTTAATTATTTGAACATATCACAAACGTGTTATTTGAATTTTAGGTATTTTCTAGATTATGCTTGGCCTTTCTTTGAAAACATAACATCCTTTTTGAATTTTGAATTATTTTATTGTTTGAACACATCACAAATGTATTCTTCGAATTTAAGGTACCTTTTGGGCTATTTTGATTGTGGCTTTGCTTGAAAATATAACAAACGGTCCGTCCCTTTTTGAATTTTATTGCATACGTAGAAAAAGAGTTTAAAAGCGGCTTCAGTTTCGCAAACCGAATCAGACAAAGTTTACACAGTGAGCAGAAAATATCGTGTACTAAGTTTTATACTGGGGAAACAGGGGGCGAACCTTCACATGGCAACGTGTCTGACCGCCTCAACCTGGCGAGGCCAGCATTATCCATGTCGAAATCGTCTCAAGTCGACTCAAACCGCCACGTGGTGTTCCCTGGGCAACGGCAAACTGGCATTCGTCAGTTTGAGGGCTAATTTGGAATGTCGACTAGAATGGAATGACGGCTAGAATGGAATGTGCGCAGGGTTTGGGTCCCGCCACATTACTACTGCCCAATGAAAACTAAACCAGCCTCGGATAAGAACCCCAATTACGTTGACGACCACCGCAAACGAAAAACGGACAATGATTTACTGATATGCACCTGGAATGTCCGGAGTAGTATGTAAGTACATAAAGAAAATACAATGGCAGATAGAAATTTAGATATTGCTGAAATGGTGGTACGTCGTAGTACACGCTACCAGAAAATGAGTGAGGAGATTTGCAGACTCCATTAGTGAGGAGGATGAAGTTGATGTTCCTGCATTTGATCTTGAAGGTGCGGAAGATTGCGTGACATATCAACCAAATTTTCATGTTGATGATTCTGATGCCGAAAGTGAAGCAGATGTAGAGATCAAAGAAGATATTAGTGATGACGACGATGATGAAGAGGAACAAACTGATGCTCCACAAACAAGTGACAATTACTTAATTTCCTAAGATGACACCAAATGGAGTAAAAATGCAGCACCGACTTTCCGCACTCGTGCTCATAACTTGGTCGACTTCACAAGGAGAAAACCGGGACCAGTAGGAACCACATATGATCCCTTTACCATTTTCCGGTCGATATTCACCGAATACATGGCGAACATCATAATACGCGAAATAAATCGAAAAGGCCGTGAAGTGGCAGCTGCATGGAATTTGGCAAATCCAACGAACACAAAAGAATGGAAAACAATCACTTTGAAGGAGTTCGATGCCTTTTTTGGCTATTTTGTATGCTGGACTCACCAAATCAAATAGTGAACCTGCTTCAGAGCTATGGGGCACAGCGCGCAGTCCAATATACAAAGCTGCATTATCGTATGATCGCTTCAGATGCATGCTACAATGTCTTAGATTCGACAATGGAAATACGCGAAAGCAGCGACTAACCAGAAGCAAAACTGCGGCTATTGATGATGTTTGGCAAATGTTACAGTCTAACTTGTCAACAGCTTACACTCCGCACGATGCACTGACCGTTGATGAGCAGTTATTCCCATACAGAGGCCGCACCCGCTTCACACAATACATTCCGTCGAAGCCTGCCAAGTATGGTTTAAAGGTATGGTGGTTGTACGACTCGGGAACAGGGGGCGAACCTTCACATGGCAACGTGTCTGACCGCCTCAACCTGGCGAGGCCAGCATTATCCATGTCGAAATCGTCTCAAGTCGACTCAAACCTCCAAGTGGTGTTCCCTGGGCAACGGCAAACTGGCATCCGTCAGTTTGACGGCTAATTTGAGCGGCGGGTCGATCCATAGACCTTAAACATGGAATGTGCGCAGGGTTTGGGTCCCTCCACATTATTACTGCCTAATGAAAACTAAACCAGCCTCGGATAAGAACCCCAATTACGTTGACGACCACCGCAAACGAAAAACGGACAATGATTTACGGATATGCACCTGGAATGTCCGGACCCTTTATAGGGAAGGTGCCATTATCCAACTGGCGGAGGCCCTCCAAACAATAAAATCTGACATCACCGCCATCCAGGAAATGCGATGGAAAGGGCAAGGCTGCTCTAAACAAGCACACTGCGATATCTACTACAGCTGCCATGCGGAGAAGCACGAATTCGGATGTGGACTCGTCGTTAGCCGGAAACTACGCCACCTTGATTCCCGGTTTACACCTGTGAACGAAAGATTGGCCACGATCCGCATCAAGGCAAAATTTTTCTACATCAGCCTGATTTGCGCGCACGCCCCGACGGAGGACAAGGACGAAGCCGTCAAGGATGCTTTCTACGCTAGTCTTGAGGACGTATATGACCACCTTCCGGTCCATGACGTGAAAATAGTCCTCGGCGATTTTAATGCGAAAGTCGGAAGGGAAGGCATCTTTGGCCCCACTGTCGGTCAGTTCAGTCTTCACGAGACCTCCACGAACAACGGTCTAAGACTGATCGACTTCGCCGCGGCACGAAACATGGTAGTTAGTAGCACCAGATTTAAGCACCTCGAAATCCACAAGGCCACCTGGCTGTCCCGGGATCAAAAAACGCGAAATCTAATTGATCATGTTGTAATCGACGGAAGGCATGCCTCTAGTGTTCTAGATGTGCGTACATTTCGGGGGGTCAACATTGACTCCGATCATTATCTTGTTGCAGCCAAGATCCGCATGCGATTATGCAATGCGAAGAACATACGCACAGGAATGCAACGAAAGCAAGATGTCGCTAAGCTGCAATTACAACGGACTTCCGAAGCCTACTCCGCTCAACTCTCGGTTAAGCTCAACCAACCAACCTCTGGACTCGACGACGCCGGCGGACTTTGGGCGCATATATCCCACTCCATGCGCGCTGCCGCTGAAGAAGTCATTGGTTTCCGGCGCCCGCAACCTCGGAACCAATGGTACGATCAGGAGTGTCGCATCGCGACAGCAGTAAAAAACGCCGCATACAGAAAAACGCTGCAGTCAGCTGCAACGCAAGCCTTGCTAGAAAACTACCGCGAAAAGAGGAAGGAAGAGAGGCACCTTTTCAGACGCAAGAAAAGAGAGCAGGAAAAGCGTGAGCGTGAGGAACTAGAGGTATACCAGGGCAAGAAGGATGCACGAAAATTCTATCAACAGGTTAAGCGTCTAACCCAAGGTTTCAAGCCCGGAGCATCCACTTGCAGAGACGAAAATGGAGATCTGAATACGGATGTGCGCTTAGATTGTGGAGACAGCACTTCTCCAATTTACTTACTGGCGACGATTCCACCAATGCCGCCCATCGAGAGCGCAGTTCAGTGCCACCAATCGACGATGACGGAGTGGAAGTACCACCACCTAGCCATGAAGAGGTTCGAGTTGCTATCCAACGACTCAAAAACAACAAAGCAGCGTGTGCTGACGGCCTGTCAGCTGAATTGTTTAAAACCGGCGGCGATGAATTGATAAGGCGCATTCATCAGCTCATCAGCAAAATATGGCTAGCAGAAAGCATGCCCGACGATTGGAACCTCAGTGTACTGTGCCCCATACTTAAGAAAGGAGACCCCACAATCTGCGCAAGTTATAGAGGTATCAGTCTTATTTCCATCGCATATAAGGTTCTCTCAAGCGTACTGTGTGAAAGATTAAAGCCGATTACAAAAACACTGATTGGACCTTATCAGTGTGGCTTTCGACCTGGTAAGTCCACCATAGACCAGATTTTCACGCTACGACAAATCCTGGAGAAAACCCACGAAAATCAAATTGACACACACCATCTCTTTGTCGATTTTAAAGCTGCGTTCGATTGCCCGAGAAGGGATTGCCTATACGCAACAATGTCTGAGTTCGGTATACATGCAAAGCTGATTAGACTTTGCAGAATGACGTTGAGCAACACACGCAGCTCCGTCAAGGTAGGAAATGACCTCTCCGAAACCTTCAATACCGAAAGAGGTTTCAGGCAAGGCGATCCACTGTCTTGCGATCTCTTTAACATCATCATGGAGGGGATCGTACGAAAGGCCGGTGTGCATCGTAATGGCACCATTTTCTACAAAGGCGTCCAGCTCCTTGCGTACGCTGATGATATTGATATTGTCGGCAGAACCAAGAGAGATGTTACCGCTGCTTTCGCCGCTATCGAAAAGGAATCAGCAAAAGTGGGTTTGACGATAAATGAGAGCAAAACAAAGTATATGCTGTCTACAAATAAGGGAGCGCGGCGTTTAGACTCCCACGTTTCATCCGGCAACTATAACTTTGAAGTAGTCAAGGAGTTCGTTTACCTTGGCACCGACATTAATACCAAAAACGAAATCAGCCTGGAGATAAAGCGAAGAACAATAATTGCTAATAGGTGCTACTACGGGCTCAGTAAGCAACTGAGTTCCAGAGCCCTCTCTCGATCGACAAAACTAACACTCTACAAGACGCTCGTTCTACCTGTGCTGCTTTATGGCGCTGAGGCATGGGTAGTTTCGCAAACTGACGCAGCCGCTCTGGGGGTGTTCGAGAGAAAAGTTCTTCGCAAAATCTTCGGTCCTGTTCGAGTCGGCGATGACTATCGCATCCGAATGAACCACGAGCTGTATGAGCTCTACGATGACATTGACGTAGTTCGGCGTATAACTGTGCAGCGACTACGCTGGCTGGGTCATGTCCATCGTATGAACGACGAAGCTCCAGCGAAAAAGGTGCTCGAGGCGAGGGTCGCTGGTCAACGACGACGAGGGAGACCATGCCTCCGATGGATGGACCAGGCTGAGGAAGCCCTAAAAGAGGCAGAGGCGCCTGGCGAGAGCTGATAAGGTCGGCTGAAACCCGGACACGGGTTGTTACGACCACCTAAGTAAGTAAGTAAGGTTGTACGACTCGAGATCATTTTATTCTTTCAAAGGAATAATTTACTCTGGTAAATTGCCTGACCAAACACGAGAGGTCAATCAAGGGCAGAATGTTGTACCTCAACTTGCGCAGAGTTATTTGGATGCAGGTCGCACAATTTATGCTGACAATTTCTTCTCATTGTTCGGCTTCAACGAAGGCGATGTAGCGCTGTGTTCATATGTGCCCAAGAAGAACAAAGCGGTAATTTTGCTGTCCACACAACATTATACCTGCGGTGTGGACATGCAAATGGGCAGTACCAAACATAGAGGAACGAGCGCTCAACAACTGCATAACCGCATATCCAAGGATACGGAACGCAATGGAAGCATTTGATGTAAAGGTGAGAAAATCAATTCTTATGTTCAAAAGCAGAATAACTACATATTTTTGTTCTTTTTCCTGTTTGTTCTTTTTAGATATTATCAAGACCTACAGAAGCAGAAGCAGCTGCACCGCCATTTGCGCCTAGACGAAACATACCTTCATGTCGCCTATGTCGTTTTGAGTACGGACGGCAGCGGAAAACTAGGTCCTATTGCAATTCCTGCAACAATCCAGATTGTGCAGAGCATTCTACACTCATGCATCGATCCAACACCTGCACAGAAAATATTTTGGACTCGGGGCAATCTACCCAACAATAGTTATTTAAGGTTTTTTCATATAAAACTCCAAAAAATTCGTAGTGTTAGTATATAAAAAACAGTTTTGGAATTCATTTAAAATTAATAATTAATAAATAATAAAACAAAACAAAAAAAAAAAAGATATTGAAAAAAACATTTTCCGTACAAAATTCCATGCAAATAGGTCCCTGGGACCTTGTATGTACTGCATATAAAGGCAACGGATGACTCACCCATTGGAGGGTCGCATGCTAGAGATGAACGGATCTGACGTTGCCAATAATATATTGAAAAGATCTTCATTTGTGCAATTGCGTGACATTTTTCTGGTGTTGCGCTCTCTATAAAATCTGTAATCCTTATTCCTTTTTTCCTGAGCTTCCTCCGATAGATCTCCAAGTAGTACAAAATGATATTTAATGACATCTTCTCAGTGATAAAGGATTTTGAGAACTGTTGCAGACATATTCCTCCATGGGTATTTCGTTGTATATACTTTTGCAGTTTCCTTAACGTAATCACCAAATTTTTTCGTATCAATTTGCATGCAATGATGCAAATTCTTCGATGATTATTTTAAACCTGAAAATAGGTTTAAATCAACTCCTGTTATTTCAGATGCTATTTCCGGATCTGAGAAGAATCTTCTTTCTGTGTTTCCATAATTTGTATTGCCTGAAACTTGTTTTGGCTGATCTATAACTAATCCATATTTTCGATATTCATCTTGGACATGTTTCTTTTTTAAACTCTGTAACTCTTTGTTGGTGTCGTTGTTTCTTGCTGATCCTGTAGGTCTGAATTCCAAATCGTATTTGATTTTCATTATGTGTTCCATAAATCGTATTCTTGCATGTAGTGGTGATAATCCGAATTCATATGCATCAGTATTATCTATTGATTTGTCTGAGGCTTGGTTTAATTGGCTTGATGTTGTTTGGCATATGATGCAGCTGGATGAACTCTTTGTTGTTTCAGTTTCAGTTTGTTTCAGTAAAAGCCTGGCCTACTTTTCCACCAATCATTGTAAGCACTAATTGGTAGCTTACTTTGATTTCCTGCCAGTTAATTTCTATTTGTAATGGATGAAGCTATGCAAATTAGGTTCTGGTATCGCTTAATTCTTAATGGTATCCTGGGTTTCCATTTTGAATTCAAATTTGATGGGCCTGCAGTATTTCGTGGAAAATGGTGTGCGATTTTTCCAAATATCCCTGATGTGTGTTGTACTGGTCGATGGCTCTGAGTCTTCCCAAATCTTTTGACACCATGAACATATCCGTGTCCAAGGTATTTTCGAATAACAATTGCTTGTATTGTTTTTGTCTGGAAGAACCATCACATCCAAATTTGCAAAAAAGAATTAACTTGCAGCTTCCATATTGCTTCAATTCATTTTCTTTAAATGATTGAAGCAAGCATTGTGCTGTGTGATCAAGTAATGATTGTAGAGTACCTCTGCCAAAATTGGTGAAATTGCTATGGTTTCGATAGATGGGCAAACAGTCCTTTTTAGCAGCAGTTATGTGATGATATGATGGATACAGATTTGAACCTTTTTCAATCGCACGCATTCAGAGTTCAGTATATTGGTGCTTTGTTAATTTCAAATCCAAAAATAATGCTAATGCCTCCTGGACTAGCATCATAAACTTTTTCAATGATTTCCAGTTTTGCATATTTTTTATCTTCTCGCAATTGATGAAGGAAAGTTTCTGAACATTTTCACTTCCGATTTCATCAGTGATATCCTTTAGCTTCCGCCTTTTAGATCTATCGCTGCAGTTATCAAGTTCTTGTTTTTGGTCTTCCTGCGCAGATTTTGTCGGTAGTTTTTGAAGTTCTCTGCAAAGAAATCTCGCATTCCAGGCATTTTTCGTTATGTTTTGTGAGGACGAAAGTCACTACCCTCGTTTTCGCCTAACATCCTTAGTCACTGTTCATTTTGCGTTAATATTTCGCATGTGACCTCTAAATCCCTGCATCAATTTTTCTTAATCACCTGTGAATTATTATTCTATAATAATATTATTTCATTATTATTATTGTGCCGTAGTGATCAGTGCTATACTCGCGTATATTTTCTAAGTCTTTTCGACGTTGCATCGCAGTGCTCAGCTTGATATTGTTCTAAGTCTTTTCATAGCATTGTGCCGTAGTAACCAGTGCTATAATCGCGTATATTTTCTAAGTCTTTTCATTGCATTGTGCCGTAGTGACCAGTGCTATACTCGCGTATATTTTCTAAATCTTTTCGACGTCGCATCGCAGTTCTCAGCTTGATATTGTTCTAAGTCTTTTCATAGCATTGTGCCGTAGTGACCAGTGCTATACTCGCGTATATTTTCTAAGTCTGTTCATAGCATTGTGCCTAAGTGACCAGTGCTATATTTGAGGATATTTTTTCTAAGTCTTTTCATAGCGTTATGCCGTAGTGACTAGCGCTATATTTTCTAAGTCTTTTCGACGTTGCATCGCAGTGCTTAGTTTGATAATTTTTCTAAGTCTTTTCATAGCATTGTGCCGTAGTGACCAGTGCCATACTCGCGAGTATTTGCTAAGTCTTTTCGACGTTGCATGGCAGTGCTCAGCTTGATATTTTCTAAGTCTTTTCATAGCATTGTGCCGTAGTGACCAGTGCTATATTTTCTAAGTCTTTTCGACGTTGCATCTCAGTACCCAGCGTGAAATGTTTTCTAAGTCTTTTCATAGCGTTATGCCATAGTGACTTGCGCTATGTACATACGTTTTCCCAAGCCTATTACGTCGTGACGTAGTGCCCAGCAAGAATTTATACTAACAAAGCGTCTCTTTTACGTGCCGACTGGACGTTCGCAGTACGTCGAGAATTCCTAAAGAAAACGAAGACTACGCAGGACAGTGCACACCGTATAATAAGTTTATCCTTTTCTCATTTGTTTAAATTAATAAAAAAACCGGTCATGAAGACCATAAAATTAGTGTAGGTGTAAATTAAGAAAAAACTGAAATAAAATACATGATCTGAAACCACGGAACGAGTAATTAATTCACACCTAATATATAAAAAAATTTTGTAGACGAACCCTGGACACCGGCGAGTGATACCTCGGCCTAAGAAGGTTCGTTACAGTTTATAAAATCTTTCTTTCATGAAGTTATACCGGCTGTAGCGCTTTTTTAAATTTTTGACGAAAACATAATTTCTCTTCCAAGTCCAATGGTATTTCGAAGTATTCTTTCTTTGAACGTAGCTTAAAACATCTTCCTGTTTTTTGTTTTTATATACTCCTCAGTCAATTCTTTATAACTGAATGTCTCCATGATTTTTGATCAATTTATTTTTTCCAATTGCAATGGCTGAGATATTATAGCAATTGAGATTGTATCCGAATATCACTTCCTTATAAGCCATAAGCCTTTCCATACCGTAGTGCTTTCCTAAGCCCTATATCAAGTATCAGTACCTGTGTCTATTTGCTATTTAATTTGTTTTTTGTTCTATTTGTTGGAATGAATGTAATGTTTTATGAATTTTGTCTTTTTTTTAAATGAAGTTTTTGTTTTTAAATAAAAAGTTAAGCTATTATACTCTTAAATTTAAAAAATGTACCTATGTATTATATAAATAAAAGTTTGAATAACTTATATGTTATCATAAAAAATTAACTGTTTTTCTTGGGTACAACTCTACAATAAAAATTTTTAGCTTTTTTTGAGCTACTTTTTTTTATTAGTTTTAGCTTTTTCTAGCTCCTTTTTTTATCAGTTTTAGCTACAACCTTAAACAATTTCTGGCAATACTGCTTACCATGAAGTAGCAGATGATTGAATTCAAAAAACCTAAAAAAAAATTAACAAATTTCAAGTTCGAGGCCTGAATTCTCCCACAAATTAAACAGTTATGATAAGAAATAAGAACGCAGTTAGATTAAGCGTATAGTTTTGGTTCTGTATCAATAAAATTTTTTTTTATTTTTGCCATTAAATAGTTATTAAAAATCAATAAATGAAATTTTAAAAAATGTGCCTCAAAAAACACTTAGGTGGCGCCCACTCAGTTTTTATAAATTTGAAAATTTTTTTCGTCCTTCGTGAACTTATAATATGCTGTATTCAGAATCTGCGTGCGGAGGGAGAACCGAGACACTTTTGCAAATGAGACAGTCTAATG
Organism: Coremacera marginata; assembly: GCA_914767935.1. NCBI lineage: Eukaryota > Metazoa > Arthropoda > Insecta > Diptera > Sciomyzidae > Coremacera > Coremacera marginata. The sequence continues at coordinate 88,178,307 of OU612044.1, read as the reverse complement.
CACATGTTTCATTCAGGTAGAATGAAATGGGTTAATTAAAAAAAACTAGGCATTATTTTAATTACCAGAACCTGTATATATAAAGGGTGGTTAAATTTTAAGGGCCGATGTTGATTTTGAATAAAACACAAATTATTTAGGAAATTATTGTCATTTCTTCTTATTGTGATAATACTGGTATGGTTCAATTATCTATGGAACAAAATATCGGCCAAATGGCCGCCGCGACCTCGGCGGCACACCTCCATCCGATTGTCAAACTTTTCGATGACGCTGAGGCATAAGTGAGGTTCTATGCCGTTAATGTGCCGAATTATCTCATCCTTTAGCTCTTGAATTGTTGCTGGCTTATCGACGTACACCTTTTTCTTCAAATAACCCCAAAGAAAGAAGTCCAACGGTGTCAAATCACATGATCTTGGCGGCCAATTGACATCGCCACCACGTGAGATAACACGGCCATTGAATTTGTCGCGCAAAAGAGCCATTGTTTCGTTAGCTGTGTGGCAAGTGGCACCGTCCTGTTGAAACCACATATCGTCCATATCCATATCTTCCAATTCGGGCCATAAAAAGTTCGATATCATCTCACGATAGCGAACACCATTCACAGTAACTGCCTGACGGCTCTTCAGCCACACTATCACGAACAGCAGCAATATTTTCTGCAGTACGAGCTGTACGAGCATGCAATGGTGTTTTCACGTCTCATACAGACCCGGTTTGCTCAAATTTTAGCAAGATTTTTCCGATTGTACGCACATTTGGACGATTAAATTGACCGAAAGAATCACGAAGTGCACGATATGCATTTTGATGTGAACGCCTATTTTCATAATAAGCATGAATAACTTAAACGTGTTGCTCGATTGTATATCTTCCCAGGGTTCAAATTGAGTTAGTCTCAAATTGAGAAATGTCAAATGAAATGGAGAAAAAACTTGACGCTTAGGTGTGGTTCACATTCAACATCGGCTCTTCAAATTTAACCACCCTTTATGTTTTGTATGTACCTGTCTTATAGAGTTGGCATAAAAAGGGTAAATAAAATTGGAAAATCCTTTAAATTGTATGCAATAAAATACCTAAAGTTTAAATAGATTACATCATTGCATACTTATAGGGATGCTCTGTCATATTTTTATTGGCATATTAATAAAGGAAATTAAATAAAAAATTTATCAAATTAAAACATCTTTGAAAAACAGAAAGATGGTCAAAGTTCAAAATGTTTAACTAAAACTTGCCATATGAGTAATTAAACAAGTAAAGAATAATTTTTTAAGTCCAAGCTTAAGTTCTAAACAGCTCTGGCAGAATATTAAAAAATAAAGTGTTCAGTAAGAAATCTAGTGATTGCTGTTTAGATCCTGACGACCTTAATAGCTTTTTCTTGGCAAGTGGAAACCTCACCTCTGCAAACAGTGATAGCAGTGTTGTACTGTCATTGTTGACTAGAAACTCAATGTCTCCCTCATTTGAATTTTCAACAGTTAGTGAAGACTATGTTGCAAATTGCATAATGTCGATAAACTCAAATGCTATAGGAATCGATGGAATACCCATTAAGGTTATAAAGTTAGTATTGCCTTTGGTCTTATCTCTATTAACTCACATTATAAACCATTGTTTGACTTGCTCCCGATTCCCTGATTTATGGAAGGCTGCCACGGTCTTGCCTGTTCCTAAATCTTCTACTGCTTTGTACCTAGTAAATATAGAACCATCAGTATTTTGCCAGCATTGGGTAACATCTTTGAGCGTATTTTGGCCAACCAAATGTATGAATACCTGAATATAAACAAGTTATTGTCTCCTTTGCAGTCTTGGTTTAGAACTGGCCACAACTGTTCTACAGCAGCGGTTAAAATTTTTGATGATATCAGAATTTCGTATGATCAGAACTTTCTGACGCTACTTTGCCTTGTTGACTTTTCTAAGGCATTTGATTCCGTTAATCATACCCTTCTCTGCTATAAGCTAAAAAACTACTTTAGATTTAGCACAACTGCGGTGAATTTAATATCGAACTTACTAGAGGGTAGGATGCAACGAGTATTGGTAAAAAACGTCTATTCATCATTAAGAACTGTTGTAACTGGAGTTACTCAAGGATCTATCCTGGGTCCATTCCTATTGTCTGTTTTTATTAATGATGTTTTTTCTGTCTGCAAATATGCAACTGTTCACGCCTATGCTGACGACATTCAACTCTATCTCGCTCGACCTACTGAACGTTTAGAAGTCTTGACTTATATACTGAGCTATGACTTGACTTTATTGAATAATTGGGCAGTTACTAACTTCCTACTTATTATCCAATAAAAACTAAAGTACTACCTATAGCTAGAAGTGATTCCTGCTTTATAGACATTCCTCCTTTATTCATTGGTTCTGATCAACTTGAAATTGTGTATAAAGCTAAAAATCTAGGATTTATAATTAGCTCAAAGTAGACTTGTACTGACCACATTAACAATAGGATAGGTAAAATTTACGGAACTTTACGCTACTTACGCACTTCTTCGGACTTCATGCCCATTTAAACTAGGCGTAGACTCGTTTTGCTATTAGTTATGCCATTTATAACTTTCTTCGACGTTGTTTATTGTCAGCTAGACACAATCACAGCATAAACTTCTGAAAGCATTCAATAGTTTAAATAAAGGATAGTTAGAGTAAAGGAATTCTGGGCTGTGGTTTACTTGAACATTTAAACATCCGCAACATTTTGTTTCTTCACAAAATTATTCACACTCAAAACCCTCATTATCTTTTCAGCAAACTTCAACTTTTTTTAGTCCCAACGGTCAAATAGCTTTGTTGTGCCTAGAGTTAATTACTTCAACAGTAGTAGGTTCTTTTTTATCGGCACCATTAGGCTTTGGAATGCACTGCCAAATTCTATTAAACAAATTACTGTACAAACCAGCTTCAAACATACCATCTTTAAGTACTTCAGTAACTTAATTCAATAAATTTATGCTTCGATTTCTTGATCTGCTTTTTACTTTACTAAAGTCTTACCTCACTTCTCTGTTATCTTTATTTATATTTATTGGTCTTTCTTATTATTTTACAATTCATTTAAATTCGCAGAGGTACTTTAAAATTTGCTTATATAATTTATTTTACTTTTTTGCATTTTAATCTTTTAATGTTGTTAATCTCAGTAGTTTTAAGTTAGTATTACTTTTTAAACAAATAATAATGTTAGTTTAAAATTTATTTTTATTAAACTAATGTCAATACATATTGTTGTACTATAAAAGGCTTTGTCTTATTGTACCCCAAAATAAATCTAAATAAATCTAAAAAAAATAAACTTAAAATTTGAACTGAAGACTTAAATATCTCAGAGAAGAAACATGACATACAAATGGTTAATACAGTATTAACAGAATGACACTTAATTATCTGTCAGATGAAATACAAATTTTCTAAAAGTTTCGAAAAAAGAAAAACTTTATCAACGTCTATTAAATGAAAATCACCCTGTATCTTAAAAATTCGACCTATTAGGGGAAAACTATGTATAGATGTAGAATCAGCGTAAAAAGCTTCTTCTAGATAAGTATTTCAGGTCTGATGATAATGATAATGATAATGATGGTGATGGTGATGGTGATGGTGATGGTGATGGTGATGGTGATGGTGATGGTGATGGTGATGGTGATGGTGATGGTGATGGTGATGGTGATGGTGATGGTGATGGTGATGGTGATGGTGATGGTGATGGTGATGGTGATGGTGATGGTGATGGTGATGGTGATGGTGATGGTGATGGTGATGGTGATGGTGATGGTGATGGTGATGGTGATGGTGATGGTGATGGTGATGGTGATGGTGATGGTGATGGTGATGGTGATGGTGATGGTGATGGTGATGGTGATGGTGATGGTGATGGTGATGGTGATGGTGATGGTGATGGTGATGGTGATGGTGATGGTGATGGTGATGATAGTGATAGTGATAGTGATGATAGTGATAGTGATGATAGTGATGATAGTGATAGTGATGATAGTGATAGTGATAGTGATAGTGATAGTGATAGTGATAGTGATAGTGATAGTGATAGTGATAGTGATAGTGATAGTGATAGTGAAAATATGTCGTTTTAAATTTGCATATTGCTGTGGACGGGCTTAAATTTTTTTTGCTTTATGGTTTTATATTTTTAATTGTAACTCACATGCAAAATTTTATTACTTTAAGACTATTATTTCTATTTAAAGACTTATTTTTTATGGGGCCGAACCACTGTGCGTCATGTCCTGCGATTCACTCCTGTGAACGAACGACTTGCCATAATCCGCATCAAGGCTAAAGTTTTTTTATTTATTTATTTTGATCTACCGGGTTAATACCCTTACAGATTATACTTCTTAATACTAGAAGAAAAAAAGAGATTATAAATATAAACATATGTGCAATTATTTGGTTAAAGAATAAAAAATTCAAGATTTATTAAATAAGTTAAGTAAAATCCAAGAACAGAATTTCTTGCAACTGTTTCTTGAATATATATCGACTTAGACTAAAATCAGTCTGATTAGCAAATGAGTTACTTTGTGATAGACACCTTGTAATCGGTTCATTAAGGCCGTAGTTTGTCCTATGGTGATAAATGTGGAAGAATTGATTTCCTCTGAACAAGTGACCTGGAATGTGAAAGGGTATAAGGTAATAACTCAGGAGAGTTAATTCTTCCATCAATTATATCTCTTATTAACGATAATATTGGCCATTTCTCTCCTTTGATAGCTGTTCATATTTTCCCATGAGTAAGTTCGACGTAAAGCGTTTTTGAACATTTCCGATTCTATTAATTGAATTTTTGTAAAATGGATCCCTGATTGTACTTCCGTATTCTTAAATAGATCTAACCAAGCTCAGAAATATTGTTTTAGACGTAATTAGGGTTTAAAAAGTCCATTGAGTATTGTTTTAAAAACCCGAATTGAGAGTTTGCTTTAGATGTTACGTACTCAAACTGAGTTTCAAAACTAAACTTAGTGTCATAGTATACTCCAAGGTCCTTAAATTGGTATTCTTTTACAAAATGTATATTGCTATCATAGCCGTAGTCGTATTTGAATGGAAAGTTTTTCCAGGTGATCTTTTCTTTTTAAATTCTTTTATGTCAGCCTAATATGTGGGCTTATAATAAATATAAATAAAAAAAAAATTATTTAGTGATATTCATCCATAAAATTCAAGGTCTAAGAATCCTTCTTTCTTGCTTTAAAATATGCAAACTTTTCAATAACTTCATCGAAGTCAATGTTGTTTCCTGCTGTTGTTTTCCTATATTTTATGTGTTCTATGTATATTAAGGGTACATAATAAAATTCCTACAGCTAAAACCTTATTAAATTTTTATTTTTTAATGTAAGAAGGCACCGCAGCATTCTTTCTAGATTTATTGACAAATTGAAGCATTGATACGGCAAGTTCTTTTAATTCTTTGGATTGCATTTCTTTGGTCTTTCTTTGTTGACATCCGATTGGCCTTTTTGGCTTATTTAACATATTAAGGGCTAGTTTTTTAGTGCTGGCTTAACTCTGTTTGAAGTTTAAACTTAGCTTAAGACCGGCAATACATTTAGAGGCATCCCAGAATCAAAACTTTTTTGTTCATTTTAAGTGACTCAAAAACATCTCAAAAATGTGTTTAAAAAAAAAATTAATAAAGATATCTTGAATATAAAGAAAGTTATAAGCTTGAAAAGGGCCCCGCGTGTGAGTTCGATACCATATAAAAATCAAGATACTACATCTGATTTTTTGTTATATCATTTATTTTATCTGCTCAAAACGGTATATTTAAGAAGGGGAACATTCCAAAGAATGATAACAATAATTATTTTGTGGGTGTATATAGTGATTTAATTAAATTATTAACACTAACGTCTTCGCATTATTTTTTTCGTATAACTTTAAAGTCGTTCTTCTCAAAACTACAGTTTTCAAAACTGCGGGTAACCTATCTCAAAAACTACTTGATCTATCCTTATAATATTTGGAAGGACATTTTCTAAATATCATCTTAACCAATATGAATGAAACTGATTTTTAAAACAGCCTTTTAAAATTGTTTTCTTCAAAATTTAAAACAAAAATAAGTAAGAAATGCAATTTTTTTTTCAGATACGTATAAATATAAAAGAATAACATTTTTTAAAATTCTGTCTCATTCAGACAGAAGATATTTTCATTACGTCTTAAAATTTCAACCTAAGAGCCAGTAGAATGCCCGCATTGCGAAAAGAGGTCTTTTACAGCAATCGTTGTAGATAGCGCCATCTTTGTTTTTAGAAAAAAATATTTTACCAAATTTGAAAATTTTTAAACCCTAAACAAATTTCTTCAAATAAAAACCATCACCTCAATATCACTCTTTTTTTACTCTCCTTTTAATGTATTGCCGGCCTTAACCCTTAAATGCACAATGCCACCGATTTTAACAGAAAATATATATTTTATGTAAATTTGAGTAAATATAAAAGCTGCGTTTTTAGTTTTTTAATTTATTTTTTTCTTAAAAAGTTATTTAAAAAAAAGTGGTTGTATCTTTAAAGATACAATGTGCATTTACCTACATCTCAATTTCCTATGAAAGCGTACCAAAATAAAAGAAATGTGTTATGAAATTTTTAATAATTCATTTATTTTAAAAACTTTAAATTATTTCAATACATTTTCTTAAGAATACACTGAAAACTAAAATAATAAGCAAAAACATAAATAAAATACAAAAAATACATATACATTTTTTTAATAGCATGTAATACAATAAATTACAATTTTTACGAGCTGTGATATTTATAAAAACAATTTTTTTCTGCAGTTAAACATAAATTTACTTTACATTTGGTACAATACATCCGTGTTTGTCCTGAGCAGTTAGGAAATTTGCATCTACCCTTCTTCTCAATCGTTGTCCAATGATCAATCCTATCCAATCTGGTGTCCTTCGAAGGCGGCATATGGTAATTAGGTTTGAGGCGTTTTTCTTGAATTTGCGCTTCAATTCGAGGGCGTCCGCGTGCTGGAGGTTGTACCGATTTAAAGGAGAATAAGGTATCAGCTATCTCTAATTTAAAATCAATCAATCTCATAGCCTTAAACCCTTGACGATTTTTATTTATTCGTTTGTATAAGAGCCAGGAATTTACAACTGTCATGTCCAAAAGGTGATAGAACACTCTATTTGTCCACTTACGGCTTTTCATGGCTATCTTATGACGGCCCATGGAGCTGTCCATTAAATCGACACCACCCATGTGCCGATTATAGTCTTTTATAATTTGAGGACATGGAATCATTTTGACGGTTTTGTCCTTTTTGTCAAATCTCTTAATGGTTAATGGATCTTTCGTTTCATTGACTATGCTGGCTGTTATCGGTTTTACTCCAACATAGGTAGATACTAAGTTGACAATCCTGTTGTCTTTCCAAGACAGAGAAGATACATCAATTCCATGAATATTACATATAAACTCTTGACTGGTACCACGCTCGAACTTTTGCATTACTTTTTCGTCGGGAAGCTTACAATTTTGTATTCTGTTACGTCGAATGGTACCAACTGAAAGTATGCCTAGTGTTCGCAAATACACTACTAATGCCACGGTAGTGTAGTAGTTGTCAAAATACATTATGTGGTTTTGAAATTTCGGTACTTCTCTTGCCAGTCGGACCACTATATTGGCCGAAGGTTGAAGATCCGGTTCACCAGGACCTGGTGTTTCCGGCGCTCCACTATATATTTCAAATTTATATCTATAACCTGTAGTATCACACATGACGAAAAGCTTAAAGCCCCATTTTTTCGGCTTGTTAGGTAAGTACTGCTTCATGTAGCTCCCAATTTTGGTAGAACACATTTGTTCATCAACACACAATCTATCTAATTTTGATACGCTGCCAAATGTTGTATTTAGAGTGTCAATAACAGGTCTAATTAGGTAAAGTCGGTCACGATTAGGATCATCACGGGATGGCTGATTTCTTTTATCATTGAAATGAAGAAATTTCCGAATTTTTTCAAAACGCCCAACGCTCATTTGCTTTTTCACTACATTTACGGAATGGTCATTTTTTTCCGACCAATAATCTCTTACATTGGGAAGGTTGTAATATGTCATGTAAAAAAGTATTCCAATATATTTTCGTAATTCATATACATCGAAATGAAATGGCTCCTCAAATCCAGCATATCTTATTGTTTCGTCAACTATATGTTGTTCCAAAGTCTCAGGAAACAAAAAGCTCCAAACTTGATATGGTGTTTCCAAATCCAATTTATTTTGTGGTAAACTACTGTCACCTCTAAATCTAACTTGCTGGTCATTAAACTGTAAGTTACCTTTCTTCCATATAACTTTCTCGAATTCAGAAGACTTACAATTTATTTTAATATTTCGAAATTCTGAGGGAAATTCATTCCAAGTATTTGTAAGTCTGGTAGATGAAATATTACCAGATGAAGTAGATGGCTTAGAATCAAGATGTTCGGTATTATTCGATTCCACGACAATCGAATATCCCTCATCAGTATTATCATTGATCATGTCAAGAAAGAAATCCTGAATGGATGTATTGAGGTCAATTTCATTCTGATTTATATCATTTTTATCAGTAATCATCTCTAAAAGCCCTGCCCTTTGAGAATTATCCTCCATCCCTTTCCACTCCTCCCCATTTAAATCGTCGCTTTCGTCATTAATGTCATCGACGCTGTCATCACATCCATATTCGCTATTACAAAGCAATTCACAGACGTCATCATCAGTCATCATAACTCTTCCAATTCGAATGAATGACGCCATGGCTAACAGTTTATGAAATGGTCGTTTGCGTATATTGAATTTTATTTAAAAAGTGTTATTTAAACAATAAACATTCATGTAAAAACGTAAATTTATTCTTTAGCTCCAAACAAGTGAACTTGCTCTTGCAAAGAACAAAATATTAATGAAAATGTACTAAAGCGTAGCACAAAAAGTTATGTTTAACAGAAATCAAAAGTATGCAGGGAGTGCACACTGTATCTTTAAAGATACAACCAATTAAAGTGACTCAGTGTGGTGCCGAATGATCGAAATGTTTTCGAACCAATTAAAATCAAAGGACATATTTTAAAAGTAGTCAGTATTTTTTTCTAATCAAAATTATTTTTTTCTGTTCTTGATATTAGACTGCTAAAAAGCGTGTTTATTTAATTTAAAAAAAAATTTTGACTTTGTGTTTCATTTTTTTTTTAAGTATGACAAATAGAAGTGAAAAAAAAAATTTATTTTTATGGCCTATAATATTCTAAATAATATAGAACCAATTTGAAATAAATCAAGCCAAAACTATAGCCGTATGATTTTTTTGAATGGTTGTATCTTTAAAGATACGCGGTGCATTTAAGGGTTAAAATATGAAAAAAAATTTTCAGTAAATTCGAAACGAAATTTAAACTTCGTTTAAACGGCCAATATTGGGAGGTTAAACTTTTGATAACTTCCCAAATATAACAGATACATATCAGTTTAGCAGTAGATGTTTAACAGATACATATCAGTTAAGCAGTAGCTTTTTAATAGATACAGATCAGTTTAATAGATTAAAGTTGTGATGTAATCAGTTCAGTTGTTTTGTTGTATTGCTTTTAAATATATTTCTGATAAGGTCTATGTTATTCCTCACATGAAATTCATACAATTTAATAAAATTCCAGCATGATCAACTTCGCACTACATTCACGACGTCAACGTAAATATGCATCAACAACAATAATAGTAAACATATGTTGAAGATGCTTCTACGCTGGCTTAACGCCGATAAGCTCTATGTATGTATATCAACTTAGCTTTAGGAATATCCCTATAGGAACAAACTAACTTGTTTTTAAAAACAACTAATTAAAAAACTAGTTTAAAATAAACCAGTATATGAACTACTTTTAATTATATTAAGGCGGCAACTACTCTGATGTTGACATGTTTAAATTGCAAATTTTTATTAGATTACAAGTTTATATATATTTAACCATGTTATTTCATCAAATATTATTAACTTCAGGCCATCAGTAATAGTTTTCAATTGGTTATTTAAAAGCAATTAAAAAAATAATTTAAATGTAACTAATTTAACAAGTAGTTGAAAATATATGCAAACGAAAGTCAATTGACTTATTTAGCGGACATCACCATACAAAATATGTTACTTCGTTCTATGGAAAAAAAGTCATAATTCCAACTAGTTGTGGTTGACAAAAAACTACTTTATCTACTACTTTTAAATTAGTTGATTTTCCTACAGGGATCTTAACAAAAAACTGCAACATCTTATAGATACACACACCGAGTGATGATATGAATAATTATCTGAATTAGAGTGGGAGCGTCTGTTGGGGGTAGTATGGGGTATAAGTCCCCCCCTACTAAAACATTCAATTGAAGTTCAAGTTGATAGCACCCCGCTAAATCTCCTCCGCTGGATTAACTTTGATGGTAGACCTCATTTTTTAATAAAAAAAACAGCTAATTAATTTTAGTATAAAACTGAAACAACATTTGCTGTCGACCTGTAATGCCATATGAAAGGCATAAACAAAAATGCTATTACTACGCCCAAACCTCTTCATATATTCTAACCCTTAAACCTTCACCGTACCTAAATTGATATAGCCATCATAAATATAGATTTTACACTTGCTTAAACAATAACAACACACACACATATACAAAATATGTACGTTCACTTGCTTAAACACATCTACACACAAATTATGTATGTACACTTGCTTAAACAACCCTGTAGGAAAATCAACTAATTTAAAAGTAGTTGATAAAGTAGTTTTTTGTCAACCACAACTAGTTGAAATTCTGACTTTTTCCCATAGAACGAACTAACTTATTTTGTATGGTGATGTCCGCTAAATAAGTCAATTGACTTTATTCTGCATATATTTTCAACTACTTGTTAAATTAGTTACATATAAATTATTTTTGTAATTACTTTAAAATATCCAATTGAAAACTATTACTGATGGCCTAAAGTTAATAATATTTGATGAAATAACATGGTTAAATATATATATAAACTTGTAATCTAATAAAAATTTGCAATTAAAACATGTCAAAATCAGAGAAGTTGCCGCCTTTATATTATTCAAAGTAGTTTATCAATCACTTGTTTTTAAGTAGTATATCAATTACATCATATATAATGCAATAAAAACTATTTAGAATTGAAGTGGATGCCGCCTTAATATACTTCAAAGTAGTTCATACACTGATTTATTTTAAACTAGTTTTTTAATTAGTTGTTTTTAAAAACAAGTTAGTTTGTTCCTATAGGGAATAACAACACACGCACACACATACACTAAATATGTACCTCCCCTTGCTTAAACACACATACATACACACAATACGTATACGTGCTGACGTCATCAGCTCCCTTGCTCCCTGAGTTAGAGTCGCTATATCGTACCTACTGACATATGTTTTTATCAAGAAAAGTAAATGTATAAAATTCAAAATAAATATAAAACGTATGCATTATCGGACCAAAAAGACACAAGCGATGCCAAAACTTAACAAATTTTATATAAAACAATTTTAAGAATTGAGAGTTCCCACTGTTCTATAAACAGTACCAAACTACCTGTTCAACTTTGTTCAATTTATTCCAAGTCTAGGCTGCTGGTCCTATCCATTTTCTTGCACTCGACATTTTTATATTCTTCTACAAGGTTATGTTAATATCCTACCTCTCTAAAAGATAAGCTGTTGCTTGTTTCATTTTTGTTTTGGAATTTTTCGTATACTCAAATTTTTGATTAAAAAAAAATCAATCAAACGTCAAAAAATCAATAATTTCTTCACGCTCATAATTGTTGCCACATAATTTATACTTAATCCGTCTTTTTAAACTAACACTCATAAATTGCTTCTTTAGTTAAACTCACATAAGTTTTGACCAAGGTTTGCAGTTTGTCAAGAAAGTGTTTTGACATAGTGAAATTATTGTATTTTTTACTTTTGTCTTAAAAAAAAACTATCTTAATATATTTGTTTTGATTATTTTTATTTATTAATTTAGTATTATTTATTTAATTACAAAGATTAGACTGGTGAAAAAAGTGAAAAAAGAATCAGCAGCAGCAAAAGCAACAACGAAAACTTAAAATACTTGGAAATTTTACTGTCAAGAAAGTGATTTTACATTCAAGCCTATTTTTATTAAAACTGTACTAAAACTATTATTAAAATAATTAATATTTGTTATGATCCCCTCTGAAGTTACTACTGGTAACCTATTTCTAATAGAATGTATTAACTTTTTTTCGTCATATGTGAAGATGTTATTTTTGTGGTAATCAACTATTTTGCCGAACTAAATGGCCTACTGAGAACTCAATTTGTTTGTAGTTAAAACTCATCTGAATTTTATTTTCAAAAAGTGCTGTTATTTAAATGAAAGTATTAATTATGTTTCTATTTTTACATTGTATCTTAATTGTATCCTCCCCTCTATTTCATTTTTAATATCGTTTCACAAATTGAAGTTTATGATTCTTTCGGCATTTGTTTCATGTTTGTTTTTCTTTCGCTTCCTCATTGACTCATTGAATAACTTTGAAATTCTATCCTATGCTTGCATTTGTGCAGCTAATTGGGTTAGCTAGCCAGTGAACGCAATGACGAAATGTTAGCCATGACAAAAGAAAGAAAAACAATATTTGTCGATACATAATTATAACTGGTGTGTTGCGGTTTCGTGATACCACTACACATATCTCATTGGAATTTTATTCCATTCTTCTTCAATAGATCCGGCCTCTGGGCTGATGTATCTAGCACTTTCTCACAATTGAAAAGGAGTCACATATTCACTGTGTGCTTATTATGCTTCGGATAATTGCCCTGTTAGAATTTAGTTTTTTTTTTAATATCCAAATTTTCGAGCGCTGTTAGTTTAATTTATCTCCAAAACCTTAAAATATTGTTTCGCTGGCATTGTGCCTTCAATGAACACAATATCACCAAGCCCTCTGCTTGATATATACCACCATACCATAACAAATTTCACTGCAGGAATAGTATTTCGTTTTGCCAATGCTTTTAAGAGCTGACTCCATACTGTATTGGGCCTGTTATTATGAAATAATCTCAATATGACATTATCTCAATAGGATATCAATGTACCTTATCCCGAACGATACTCTTCAAGGATATGCATTTCTTTCTGGGTATTGTCTCACATATTCATGCGAAATAACATCATCGATCTCTTCCTTAAACATAATAGCAAGAGCTATTTTCATTCACTGGTATTGTCAAGAACCGTTCCCTTCTTTCCGAAAGAATGCGTGGTCGACCGATTGATGGATGGTTATGCAGTCTTTTCTCATTTTCAGCACGGTTTGTAATGTTATAAACTGGTTGTCTTGTACCGAAAAACATTTCAAATAACTCTTTCACGGTTCTTCCAATGAAATAATTATAATAAATTAACTGAAATTAACAGTGGCGGCCATGGCGTAGTAGGTAGAGTGTGTGGCTCATACGGCAGAGAACCCAGGTTCGAATCTTCCATCTGACGCAGAAAGTTTTTTCAATTGAATTAATTTTTCTGTTCGGCCGTGAACTCTCTGCAGACAATGGAAAACTTCAGAGAGTATAAAACTGCCAAAAAAAGCTTCTCAAGAACATAAGCCGTTCGGAGTCAGCATAAAGCTGGTAGGCCCAGTTCTCGATCATTTGAGTTCAAACATTTCACAACACACACAACACAACTGATCATAAGAAGCTCGGTCAAAGTCCTTTCAAGGGCTGAAATTGCCATTTCGTTTTTGTTTTTTTTTAGTTAACTGAATTATATAAAAATATGTCCTTTTACCAGGCGTTATTATTTTCGTTTGTATTTAGTTTTATTCGTATTAATATCCACTGTATAGCACGATATCTAAAGCGCTACAAAAGACAACACAGATAATAATTTGCTGTATTTGCTTTAAAACATGAGCCCTCTGCTTTAAAACATCTCTTAAGAAAATAAAGCCCAATGACGGTAAATTATTTCAAAAGCTTCAATATAGTAAAATTTCAAACTGATTTCAGTTTTTATTGTTGCTTTTGCTGCTGCTGATTTTTTTATCTCTTTTTTCACCACGACATTTTTGTCATTGAATAAATAATACTGAATGATTTATGTCTAACTAAGTGCAAGCCTATTTAGACGAGTGTTGAACATAGGTACTTGGACCAATACTCAACTGATGTACTGTTTGATCACCGAATGAATGTTTTGCTATCTTACAAGGTACAAACCTATTAAGTAGTTACAATATGGCGGTTCTTGGGCAGGAGCAAGCCGATGACGTCACGCCCGCACCCCAACACCACCAAGTGGTGGCTTTTTTAACTAATCTGCAAGTTTGGGGTATGTCTTTGCTTTAAGCTTTTAAAATTGGCAAGTTTGGGGTATGTTTTTGCTTTAAACTTTTAAATTGGCAATTTTGATGTATGTCTTTTAAGCGTTGATCATAATTTTATACACTACATTATCGGTAATGGTAGTCGAGCGAGTTCTTATCAGTGTTTGCATGGTTTGTTTTTTCTTAGCCTTCGAAGTCGTTATGCCAATGACTCAAATTCTGCTGGTTGACTTTAGCTGAAGTGATATGACTTGCTATATGAAAATATATGCATTAATATGGGTTGAAGCAATTTAGATACGGCGAATGTTGAAGGGTTAAATAAATTTTTGTAAATTTAATAAAGTTGGTAAGTATTAGGTGGGTGTCTTTGTTTTGAGCTTTTAAAATTGGCAAGCTTGGGGTATGTCTATGCTTTAAACTTTTAAATTAGCTAGTTTGGGATATGTCTTTGCTTTTAAGGGTTGATCATAATTTTATACACTACATTATCGGTAGTGGTAGTCAAGCAAGTTCTTATCAGTGTTTGCATGTTTTGTTTTTTTCTTAACCCTTGCATTAGTTACAGCAAGACTCAAATTTTGCTGGTCAACTTGCTTTATGAAAATATATATATTTATTTGGAATGAAGCAATTTAGGTACGGTGAAGGTTGAAGAAGTTAAAGAAATGTTTATAAATATAATAAAGAATACTTCCGAAATAAGGAAAGTATTCGGTGGGTGTATTAGATTTGCATAAGTAGTTTAAGAATTGGATAACAAATATTTAAGACATAGGCGTATATATAAATATCTAATCGTCAGTTGGGGGTCATCGGGGGTACAAGCCCCCGCTTAATAACCACCGGCCAAGTCACTTATATCCAGCAACTTCTCCGCCGCTGTATTTTATTTTAAGTAAGCGAAATACACCGCAACTAAGAAGAGTCAAGAAGTTTCTAGAAGCTTCGAGATGCAGAAACGTCGAGCTTCTAAACGTCAATTTAGAAGCCGACTTATGTTATTGTATGCCGATGACGTCACCCATCCCGATACGGACTTTAATTTTATTTAATTTCAATTTCAATATTAATTTCAAGGTTAAAGTGATAAGAGCCAAGCTTCATAGTAAGCGCCCTCATAACCCGCAAGTTTAAGATAAGGCAGCAGTGTAGAAGTTCAACATGTTTTTGTGGTACTTCTTAAATAAATAAACAATTTTTGTGGTCAAGTGCAAGGGCAAAAAAAAAAAAAACAAAAAAAAAAAGATAAGAATTTAAGGTTGATATGTCAAACAAAATTAATTTAATCTTTAGTTGTTAAAAGTTCTTTCTATCGACTACAAGTGCGCTTAAAGTTAATTCTTAAACGAGATACAAATGAATTGTTTCAAACAATAAATTAACGTTCAATATCAAAATAAATAAACAATCAGTACGCTTAAAGATAATTATTAAAAAGAGTTACAAGTGAATTGTTTAAAACGATCAATTAACATTCAATATCAAAATAAATAAACAATCAGTGTAAAAGACAATTAAAAGTGTTTTAAAACAATACTTAATCAATACAGTGATTTTAAAAATCAATGAACATTAAATAAAAAAAAAAAAATAAAAAATAAAAATGGATCAATTTAAATGCAACAAATGTGATTCCACTTTCACAAAAAAATCTAACCTAAATCGGCATATTCGGTTAAAACATCAAAATCAGCAATCACAACATTTTAAATGTGATACCTGCAAAAATTTTTTTTCGCGAAAGGATAATTTAAAAAATCATCAAAGAACCCATCATGCGGCATCAAGCTCAACAGCAGCAGCAGCAACGGCAACAACATCATCATCATCATCAAATGGGGTTCCAAGTCTTCGGGCTATGGAGAAAACAATTCCGTATCTCTATTGCAACAAGTGCAAGAAAGAGATAGTAACTAAGAATTGGGCTTATCACATCAGGACAAACGAACATAAGAGAAATATCAGTGAAATTGTTAACGAGAACCTAACAAGAATCACCTCAATATTTAATGAGCGGATAGAATCATTTATGATTAAGAATCATAAGGAGGGTTTATTGCATCCCGAAGAGTTTTTAGCAAACATCAGTGATATAGTTTTAAAAACACTTGAAGAAATGTTGGAAAAACACACCAACTTTAAATTTAATATGGAATTGTTCTGTGAATACATCAACATGAGTGAAGGTGAGGCAACAATAGACCTCAAATCACATCAAACGAAAATGATCATGGTGCAACAGGCTACAAATTTGTATGAGATTTATGTTACAAAATGCCATAATTTAATTACAAAGATGTCAGAGTTTCAAGAACGTGATAGTGGTTGGACACTCATAAGAATCTCTCATTTGGAAATAAACGTTAATCAATACAAACCAATTAAAGGGTCACAATATATTAGATTACCAAAAATACTGGGAGATAAAAAAGCTTGTATAAATGTGCAAAACAATGACGAATACTGCTTTAAATGGGCAGTAATCTCAGCCTTATATCCTGTTAATGATAGCTCAAAGAGATGTTCTAGTTATAACATCATAGATATAGCTGCAATTGAAATAACGCTAGCCAATAGCATCACTCTCAATTTTGAAAGTCTTGTCTTTCCAATGAGAGTGAAAGATGTAAAATCCCGAAATAAGCATTAATGTCTTTGGATTCGACGAAGACCTTAAAAGTATCGTGGGACCCTATTACTATACAAAGGAGGAGAAAACCACTCATCTTAACCTACTTTTGCTACAGGAAGGAGAAAAATTTCATTACATCTTGATTAAAAATATTTCAAGGTAAATATCATATTCATACATTTTTTTTATTACTTGCTTACTTGCTATACACATTTTTAACATTTAAAGATCTACAAACTTTTTTTATTTTTATTTACAGACTTTTACGCAGTCAACTAACAGGACATGAACACGGAATGCATTTATGTAATGTCTGCTTGCAGTTTTTTGAATCCGAATACAAATTGCAGCGTCATCGCAAGGAATGTAGCAGAATTGTTACCAAAGTGCCGGATTCAGAAAAAAGTACAGTTTATTTTCAAAATTTTAAACATAAGTTAGATATACCGTTTGTTATATATGCAGATTTCAAGTGTTTCCTAATACCGGAAAACATTCAGCCCTCGGGATCTGTAAAAACTATACAAACACATAAGCCGTGCGCATTTAGTTATTGTATTAAGTGTAGTTTTAATAATTCTTTAGATAAGTTTAGATTATATACAGGTGAAGATTCCCCTCAAAAATGTATTGCTTCTTTAGTTGCCGATGCTAGAGAAATTTATAATAATTATCTTAATAAAGTTATTTCAATGTTTTTCCTCACCCCAGTAGAATTAAATATTCAAAATAATAGTAGTGATTGCCATATATGCGAAAAACCGTTGGGAGTTGATAGAGTAGCAGATCATTGTCATTTAACAGGAAAATATCGAGGCCCAGCCCATAATGATTGTAATTTAAACTTCAAAATTCATTCCTATATTTTTGCACAATCTTTCTTCATATGATTGTCATTTATTCATTAAAGAACTTTCAACGATTCCTGGAAGAATAAACGTAGTACCAATTAACAAAGAAATATATGTATCAGTTTCTAAACATATTCATTTTGATGACGGTGATAGCGTTGAACTTAGGTTTTTAAATTCATTTAGATTTATGGCTTCAAGTTTAGAGAGTTTAGCTAAAAATTTATTGATTTCAGATTTTTATGTTCTAAGGTATGATTTTACCCATGAAAACGAATTTTATCTTATGAAGAGAAAGGGAGTATTTCCATACGATTATTTTAATTCCATTAATCTACTTCAAGAGGAATGTTTACCTTCAAGAGATAAGTTTTTTAATAAATTAACGAATGAAGAATATAGTGTTGTTTTAATTAATCTAATTTCAAAGACTACTTGGAACTATATCTCAAGACAGATGTTTTATTGTTTACTGATGTATTTGAAAATTTCAGAAAAGTATGTAAATATATTTACAATTTAGATCCTTGTCAGTATTATACAGCACCCGGGCTATCTTGGAGTGCAATGCTAAAATATACTAGAATTGAGTTGGATCTATTAACTGACATTGATATGATTAAATTCAAAAATAAATAAAATTCAATAAATTCATAAATAAATTCATTCAAAACGGGATAAGAGGAGGCATAGTTCAGTGTTCAAAACGCCATGTTAAAGCAAACAACAAATATATGACTGATTTCGATAGTGGGAAGCCTTCAAATTATCTCATATATTTAGATGCTAATAATTTATATGGATGGGCTATGTCTCAGTATTTACCCGAAGGAAAGTTTGAATGGGTTGAAAATATTGATTCGTTTAATTTAAATGAATGTAAAGATGATTCTGACGAAGGTTTTATTTTAGAAGTAGACTTAGAGGTTCCTTTTGAACAACATAACTTACATAATGATTTACCGTTTTGCGCTGAAAACAAAAAAAGTCCTACGGGTAAACATCAAAACCTTATTATTGATTTATATAATAAATCAAATTATATCATACATTACACTAACTTACAACAATGTTTAAGAAATGGCTTAAAGCTTAAACAAGTACATAGAATTTTAAAATTTAAACAATCTCCGTGGCTCAAGAAATACATAGATCTAAATACTTTTCATAGAACAAATGCTAAAAATGATTTCGAAAAGAACTTTTTTAAATTACTAAATAATGCTGTCTATGGTAAAACCATGGAAAATGTAGAGAAAAGGAAAGATGTAAAAATTGTATGCCAGTGGGAAACTGTTGGAAAAAGATTGGGAGCTAGAAGTCTTATAGCTAAACCGAATTTTCATAGCTCTACAAGGTTTACCGATAATATGGTAGCTATCTAACTGGATAGAGTACATATCGAATTTAATAAACCTATTTCTGTAGGCTTTGCAGTTCTCGAAAAGTCTAAAGAAAAAATGTATGATTTTCATTATAATTATATGATTCCAGAATATAATGAAAACTTGAGTTTGTGCTATATGGATACGGATTCATTCATATATTCAATTAATACCGAAGATTTTTATAATGATATAATACCCGATATTAATTTAAAATTTGATACATCTGACTATAAACCTAACAATCCATATCGTATAGAACAAAAACATAAAAAGGTATTAGGTTTAATGAAAGATGAAAATATTGGGAAGATAATGAGAGAATTCATTGGACTAAGATCTAAAATGTATTCTATAAGTGTTGAGGGTGACAATGATATTAAAAAAGCAAAAGGTTTATAAAAATATGCATTAATGAATCTTAGTATTAATGATTATAAAAAATGTTTATTTGATAAGAAAATTTATTATGATAAAATGTTTACTTTTACAGATAGATATTATATATACTCAAGAAATGCATAAAATAGTGTTAAGTTATTTAGATGACAAGCGATTTATTAAAGAAAATGGTGTTGACTGCATGGGGTCACTATAGAATTAATTAAGAAAATATATTTTTTAATCAAAACTATTAAATAAATAAAAAATAATATTTATAAAAACAAAATCGTTTATAAATTCTTTATTTGTATATGGAAAAATTAATTGATGAAATATTTAAATTATTCTCTTAATTTCGCTGGTTAGAGGTGAGTATTCAATTAAACGATCGTGAATTACCAAACAGTAGGCAGATGTTTTATCTGGAATTGGTTTGAGCGATTCGGTATCAAATTCAACTCGTATATCAAAATTTTAAACTTTAACTGCCTCATTTTGGTGTGTTACATCAACAACAATTAGCGGAGCAATAGCATTGAATGTACTGACATCTAACAATGGTTGAGGTTCCCGCATATAATAACTTTGTTGAAATTTTTCATACTTGTTATTCATACTATTATAGTGGATAATTAAATCCATACATATATACATTGATAATTTCCAGTTAAACTAAATTTTTTTTCAGATCACTCCTTTTATAGTTCTATTAAATAGTTCTACAATTGATGCATTCATGATGCTGTATGTAGATAACAAAATGTATACATATACTTTAAAAATAAAAGAACAGCTAAATCATATTTTGTAAATAATACAATTTTTTGTTTTAAAATTTTTATTTTCAACGTTGGCTTTAAAATATTTTGCGTTCAAGTGTAAGAGAAAGTGATAACATTTGCAGGCATAAACAAGTGTGTTGCTAAAGACTTTAAAATATGTCGGAAAAATGATAAAAAATTTGCGGTCAAACAAATGAACGCTGCTAAGAGACTTTAAAATAAGTTCAATAAAAATGATAAAATTTGTGCGCACATACAAATTGTTTACTTTAAGGTTCTAAAATATTTAGTTGCGGTCAAGTGCAAGTGAAATGAAAAATGTTGGTCTTATAATCAACAATTTCTTCCCACGATATTGAGGTTGAAATGGGAATAAAAGATTCTGAGAACACTGGCTCACCATCAGTTTATTTCAAGGTATATTAAAACAAAGTTCAACTCTATCACCGTCAAAATGGAATCTCTAAACACAGCGTTTAAGAAGGCTCAAATGGGACGGTCGATCCTCTCCCTCAAGGAAATGCCTTTCGGTAAAAAATATAGGATTACTTCCATTCGGTGGGTTGAAACACCCTACTTGAAAAAGGCCCGGTGCCCGGTGCTGGATGGGAAATATTATCTGTACATGCCAACCTTCTTCAACTTTGAGGAGGAACATCTTGAAATAATCAACGAGGAGAACATGAAATAATCAACGAGGAGAACAGCTATTTGAGCAGGGATGCCACGAAAAATGGCAATTATGAATTGAATATTCATGATGTAGGTAAATTAATGTGCGTTTATTTATAAATATTTTTTATTATTTAACATATATATAAATTTATAATTATATTAATAAATTTTTTTATTTTTCTTTTCAGCATGAGATATCGTAAGGTGGTGTGAGCAGGGGGAGGAATACGATGAATTCTCGACAGATCAACAACAACAGCCCCAACCCCAGAAGAATTTTAAAATTGTTATTATATTATTAATAAAAAGTAACTGCAAAAGTAAAGTAAATGAATTTGTTAATTTGATAATAATAAAAAAAGATCATGTTTAGTAATTATAATTTTCCAAATATAAATAAATCAAGTATATATTTAAAATATGTTTTCTTATTTTATTAACAGGATCATCATCATCATCATCATCATCTGATGGTGACATCAAATGAATTAAATGTCGAGGAATTTTTCTCGATTTTCGTTGCTATCAGAGCTTGGAGAAAATGTATTAGAATCATGCTTGCTCTTTTCAAATAGTGTGCTGGTAGCAATATTATTATTCTTAAAAGAATTATCTTAATACATTTAATTTTTAACTATCTTTCTCTTAATAGTTGATTGAATTATTTCATATAATGGTTTTGATATAGGTTTAAAAGTTTTTCCAAAAGCTTATTACTTATAACATCTCCGAGCTGAAGACTTTTATATTTCTTTTTCGAAATATTTCGAGTTTTAATAAATTTATTGACTAGGTTTTGTTCTCTTATTCATATTGAAAGTTGGTCTGGTAAACAGTATATACCAGTTTAGCAGTTTAGTGTGATCAGTTTAGCAGTTGTTGTTCTTGTTGTTGTTGTTGTTGCTGTTGTTGTACTGATTTTTAAATATCTATACTGTTTCTTTTATAAGCTATTAAAAACATCGAAACCTTTTCTATAACGACCATTAATCATAGAATCATCTTTATTAATGACTAAAAAACGATATTTTTCTCTCCAACACTTTGAACATAACTCGTGGAAAGTCTTAAAAGACATATCAGGACCAACATGATCATTTTAAATGTGTCTTGTTTTCATTTCCTCCTGTTTAAACATTATAATCATATTGGCATTATCACGAATTTTGTTGTTTTGGTATACGTGTATAAGTTTGACATAAGTAAAAAGATATCAATGTCTTTGTGACGATCCATACAGAAGTAAGATCGTATATGATTTTTGTTTCTCACAAGCTACATCGTTGCATATAAATTTTTAGTTTGGTTGTACTTTATCTGGGTATATGACGTCATCATTATGCGAGAAATATTGAAAAAAAATGTTCATAAGTTCACTGCGGATATGTTTACACTGATGTAACAGTCTCCATACCGGTGTTCGGGAAACTTCTTCAGCAACAACTCTCCGCAACTCTTTTAAACTGTGTGTAGTGTTGCTCGCAGCTCGGATTATTTCCGCTGAACGCCGTTACAGAGAATTTTTTTTAAGTTGGCAAGTAAGTTGGGTTGCGCGAGGCATTCCGGTCCAAATTTTTTTTCTATTGTTAAGGTCTTGTAAACTGAATACACAATTTTATTAATCTCTACACTTCAAAAGCAGCAGAAGGAATAATTGCAAGTGGCGTTATAAATATGAAACATCATTAAAAGTAATATTTAGCAATAAACAATGTACCGTTATTAGAATAGACTTCGCTCTTGCTCACTATTGTTGTTGTGCATAGATGACCAAATTCGCAAAACATTCTCTTTTGCTTAAACTGGCCGTTACAACAATATTTCAAATTTTGAAGTGGCGTTATATATATGAAACGTACCTTAGTTAGAGGAGATATTCTTTTTTGTATATGCATATTCTTAAGACATATATGAAGTAATTTATAAAAAAAAAAATTAGATAAAGGGTCCCTTAAAAGGGCTAGTCGAACACCTCACAACTTTTTGCTGACTTCAGCATCTTTCTTGCTACAAAGGCGAAATGACGGTACTACAGTGTTTAGTACTCTCACGGTTACGTGGCTACGTAAACAGTATTAAAAAGATATGTAAAATCTTCAATATTATATGTACATTCTATTCTTGGCTTAAATTTTCAATAGTATACATCCTGGTTTGAGGCAATTGTAATTTCGTTGACATCCCTATTTGATACATTTGTAATAATACAAAATTTACGATTCTCGCCACACTAAAATTTTAATTATTTATCCTGTCTACACCATATTTTGCTCAAATTAAAACAAGGTTTTAATTCTTACTAACATTTTTGTTTTTTGTTTGTTTTAGAAAACTGTCAGTGCACAAAGACAATGAAGAACAAACCAACCTTACGGTTATATTGACTGTATCATCAATGGAAGTTTTGGGTATTTTAAAAGATTTAGCAAGCTTACTAAATATAACACCTATCCCATCGTATACACTCTTAAAAGATAATGTTTCACCTAGCAAGGAAGATGTCTTTATATTGACGAAAGATCAAAGGTCCTTTGATATTCAAGCCATTTTGAATGGATCAATAAAATTTTGCCGGAACTGTGGATTTTCAAGTGCAAAAATATCGATACCAGCACCTTTAAAAAATATTCACAATCATGGACAGAATTTATATAATTTGAGAGATTCATCTGGATACCTGCATTTTTGTAGAAAAGCATGTCTTACTCATTTTATGCGTAAAAACATGCTGATCACATTAAAAGAGCCGCATGTCAAAGAATTGATTCACAAAACCACGTTACAAAAACCTTACAAAAATATGTCCGTTATATCAAAAAAAGTTGGTTTTAAAAAGTCTCGTTTTAAATATTTCAACTTAAATTGCCTTGCACCGCGCGCTCGTTCTAAAAGAAATTATAAAGGAAACAATACTATTTTATTTGAATTAGATACTGCAATGTCCCCCAGCTATATCCTAACTCTAAGAAAAGGGGAAGAAAACAAAATCGATACTATTCGACACTGCATACTATGCAATGAAAAAGGAGATGATGTTTGGAATGGCGCTTCAAGATTATTAAACATTGATGCAGAAAAATGGGTTTGTTGTAAACTGATAGAAAATTATCATAAGTTCTATGAAACATAATAATATAACACATTTTAACAAATATTAAAGTTGGTGAGGTGATATAACGTTCCAAACGGATATAAGGTCCATGTACTTATGTCTACTTAGCAAAAGGACATAATGTACACGAACCTTAAGGCGTTTTCAGATTGAACCGCGAGATTTTTAATACAAATTGTTTAATTTGTTATACATTCATTTAAACAATTTATTATTTTATGATAAAATGATTTGCCCTTGTACGGAATGTTGATCTATACTTGTTGCTTTAGCTCGTCAAAATCTCAAACGTAACATCGTATTATTTGTTGAATGGAATCGTTTTACGTATTTCTCAGAGCTTTACAAGCCTTGTATACGTATATAAATGCTTGCGTTACTAAAAAGCTTTCAATCTGCTGGCATACTGCAATTACTTATGGTGGTGTTGCTTTGTCCGCCTGATGCGCATAGAAAATAAGACGAAGATTTTATATTAGTTAATATTTAATTTTTCAAAAACGCAGCGCTGCTATAAGGTGTGTTTCATAAATATAACGCCACTGCGAAATTTGAAATATTTTTGTAACGGCCAGTTTAAACAATACATAATGTTTACCGAATTTGGTCATCTATGACCATATAATATATATATATATATATATTAAATTACTGTTCCATTGGCTCCAATAATATTGTAAATGCAATTTAACATACTTGCAATTAATTTTTTTAATGTGTTTGAATCAATTTACTCCATTCTTCGAAAATTATTGATTTCCGATCTTTCACGTTGCCAAATTGTCTGTTATCTTTATACACCTGGCGTACAAGTACTCCCCATAAATTCTCGATGGGATTACAATCTGAAGACTACGCCGGCTACTCCCATAAATCAATGTTATTGGCCTGAAATCATCTCGATTTACGTAGATTGCCGCATTATCTTGCTGGAGAACTAGTTGTGTCTGTCCGTTTTTTTCCAAAAGTGAAGTCAAAATGCTCTCCAGCACACGAGTGTAGTCAGCGCTCTTCATGCTTGAACTTTTAATTTCAGAAAAACCACCCCACATCATCACTTTCTCTCCACCAAAACTTCTTTTTGAAAACGGAAGTGGTTCAAGGCGTATGTCGTATTAATAATGTCAAAATCCATCCTGGCCATCAAGATTCCATTTTTTCTCATCGGAAAAAACGGCATGTCAAAAACTTAACGTGGGACCCTTTTTTAAAACATTATTGAAAAGCTGACTGATAGTCAATTTGTTCCTATGTTGCTTCTTGCAAATTCCAATCTCGTTTTCTTATGTTTGCTAGCAAGAGCAGAAACACATTTCATAAGTTCACTACGGATATGTTTACACTGATGTAGCACTCTCCATACCGGTGTTCGGTAAACGTTATCAGCAACAAAACTCCGCAACTCTTTTAAACTGTGTGTAGTGTTGCTCCCAGCTCGGATTATTTTCCGCTGATCGCGGTAAGAGGATTTTTTTTTGTCCGAACATTTTGTTTTGCCGTAATTTTGAGGTCTGTTAAAAAAATGTTGAATCACTCTATGGCTGCGATTAATTCTACGCCCGATTTCCTGAATTCCATAGCCTTCTTTTTTAAGAATTTTTATTTTTCCCATTTTTTCGCAAGTGTGTTGCGTTGCACGAGGTATTCCGGTCTAAATTTTTTTCTATTGTTAAGGTCTTGAAAAATAGCTACACAATTTTATTAACCTCTACACTTCAAACGCAGCAGAAGGAAGAATTGCAAATGGCGTTATAAATATGAAACAGCATTAAAAGTAATATTTAGCAATAAACAATGTACCGTTATTAGAATAGACTTTGGTCTTGCTCACTATTGTTGTTGTGCATAGATGACCAAATTCGCAAAACATTCTCTTTTGTTTAAGTTGGCCGTTACAAAAATATTTAAAATTTCGAAGTGGCGTTATATATATGAAACACACTTTATATAAACCATTTTATAATTTAAATTTTCACTTAAGCTTAAAATTTATAAACATAAGTTCTTTACTGGTGGAAAAATATTCATATTGCGAAATATTTATTTCAATTTATTAAACATAAGATGAAATTATATTCCAATATTAATAAATATTTTCCGAAATATTTATTTCAATTTATTAAATATAAGATTGAATTATCTATATTTTTAACCAACAATAAAATGAACAGGAACAACAAATTCATCAACAAATATATCAAACAATAATTTCTACGTCCTCACTTACGATACTATGGAAACTATGGTTTTTATACCCCAACGCGTACTGCGTAAGGGGAATATTAACTTTGTCATTCCGTTTGTAACGCCAAGAAGGAGGCGTGGCAGGTATAGAAAAATATATATATTTTTGATCAGCATCATCTACTGAGTCGATTTCCGTGTGTCTCTCTGTCCGTCTGTCCGTCTGTCGACACGATTACAGCCGCAATTTTAAAGCTATCGCGATGAAATTAAAAATATAAGTTTATTTTTAGAAAAGGAAGATCAAGTTCGAAAATGGTCAAATCGGATGAAAACCACGCCTACCTCCCATACAAAGTGACTTTATATTAACCGTAAAATGTCTTTAAAATCCACAAAAATTAAAGAAATGCCTTGAAATTTGGCAGGTGAGGTTTGCTCTTCAGTTTTAATCCTGGCTATGAAATTTGGAAAAATCGGTTGAAAGTAAAATCTCTTAAAAATCTGCTCAAATTAAAGAAATGTCTTGAAATTTTGCATATAAGCTTTGATATATAACATATACTAGCACTTTGATATTTGGCGAAATCGAATGAAAACCACGCCTACCTCCCATACAAATTGGCTTTATTTTAAACGTTAAATCTCTTAAAAATCCACAAAAATTAATGAAATGTCTTGAAATTTTGCACTTTAGCTTTGATATATAATATGAACCGTCTATGTGTTATATGGCAAAATTGGATCAAAAACACGCCTACTTCCGATACAAAGTGACGTCATTAAAATAGGAAAACTTTTGTTAATATATAAAACTGAATGCCATCATGTATGTCGTGGCTTAAGACTTCGAATATACTTCAATATGGCCGCGGGGGGTATTTTAGCTTCGGTACTCTGCCGAAGCTCCACCCTTACTAGTTCTTACTTTATTTTTGATTTTTGTTATGTAAAAATAAAAACTAGGTGTCACAAAATTAATTGATATTAAAAAGCAATTAATTGTTAGCTCAATTTAATTTTGAATCTGTTATAAATAAAACTTCTTGTGCAGTGGGTTTATTAAGGCATTTATTTGATATTATTTTTCTGGGTGTACTTTTTTTTGTACTTAATATCTATTCCATGTACTTCTTTTCTAAAGTACGTGCGTGTACTTCTTTTTGCTGCGAATATATACGTCACATTAGTTTTATACATTGAATAAAAAAAATTGTGTAAAAATTTAAATTTTTATTGGTTTCTTATTATTTTTTGTTTTACAGTAATTCTACAGACGATTTCAGCATTGACAACTTACACCTGCCGTGTAAAGGCTTAAGTAAGTTGGGTTATCCAAAACCTAGGGTAATAGTTCATGAAACAGACAACCATGAACTTTGTGCTACCACAACACGGTCCCGTTAACATTTTAGCAAGTAAAACGTACGGGGCATCCGGTGTGGCAACACGAACATGGAAGCTGCTTCACAAACACAAAGCATCACCCAGTGCCCTGCTGATTAGGAGCATTATGAATTTACATACTGCCCGTAATAGCAGTACCAGTTTAGACTTCCGTAGCGACGCACTTCCATCCATCTACTGGTGGAGTCGAGACCTACCCAATCTTGCATATTAAGACAGATATGCCAGCCCGGTCGTACCATTGCGCGACCCCGCCAGTCAATCTAGACCTGTGTAGCATTCACACAACCACAACCAGTACGAGACTCCCCGAAGGGCCAGCCCACGACAGTCATCTGGGCAACTCGATCCCGTCAGATGAGGATCCACAACATCCCCGCAAGAAGACCAAGAAGACACAAATGCAATTATGAAAAAGTGCCTTCTTATGCATGACTGTGCTCAATGAGCACTTAAAGGCTAGTCTAACAGTTTGCAGGTGCCGACTCAGCTGGAAACTGTTGCACATTCGGAAAGTCAACATCGTTGCCGTTCGGAAAGTCAACATCCAGACACAGAGTATTGGCCATTGTTCTCAGGGACTGCCGTGCTCTCAGTATGAGAACCCTTAGTTATATCAACCATGTCAACACTTCCCTCAGTGACTGCCGTGCCAGTTTGAGGGTGCGAGTCAAACTCTTGACAAGCAACACTTTGGAAAGCCGAAGAGCTTACACTTTTATGCACGCATGCCAACACTTCACAACCATAGTTTCATCCGAATTAAGGTCTCCATGCGGTGGATAGATAGGGTATTCCCCATCTGACGGGTAAAGACTGTCCCCGTGCTAACAAGTTTTAAGGTCAATTGCTATACCTTCGCAGGCTTGTTTCATATCGATATACCGAATATGACCTGCTACCAAGATGGGCGCCACCCCGAGCACTTGGTTGGTCCTATCAGTTTTTACGTTTGCAGGACGTATCCTACAAACAACCCTCCTCCTTTATCCTGGCTTGGGACAGGCAGGCGCAACCCTGGCGGAGTTACATCCTGTAAAGGTTGATAGCCTTCCACATAAAGGAAGGACGATGGAAGTTGGTGGACGACCCTCAAAAGTCGATAGCCAGTGGAAATCGTGGAGGGCTGATAGCCAGAAACCGAGCGGTAGCAAACCTTTGCCTACAGTAATTTTTGTTCCAATTCACAGTAATTTTTCGTGCCTAAGACAGTGCCCAGCAAACATTTGGAAGATAAATTGTCCGCCTTTCGCCGCGGCGAAGCGAAATCAGTACTTTTAGAAGATATTTAGGTGAGATTCCCTTTGCGCGAAAATAAAGCGATTCGCTATCGTTACTTCTGGGTGCTACATTTTTTTTTTTTTTCAAATTTAAAACACCACAGTTTCGCCCTTTTTTGTCTAGGCGAAAAAAAGCAATATCATTGAAGCATTTCAAAAATTTCTGCTCAATAGGATGCAGAGAACTGCAACGAGTCTATGATTCGAACGAATGACTCCATCAAAAACCGAATGCGAGTGCGTGCGGTTGCGTACAACAACCACCACTTCCACGCGAATCATCCTCATAACAGCAATGAGCGGCTCATAAGAATGCCGTTCAATGATTCTAATGATTCTAGAGTCATTCCTTATGATTCCAGAGTCATTAAGGAAAATCGCGTGCAATGTTACCGCTGACATATTTTATTATATCTTCTATATATATAAAAATAAGTTGCATTGTGTATGAAATTGATGTTCTCTGTAATGCGTGAACCGATTTTGTTTCTGGAAATTTCCCATAAAAGGTGACGTCAATACGAAGGTTTTTATGTATAAACGGTCTTTGTATGTGTATGAGTTCATGACTTTTATAGGAATTTGAACATGTATTTGTGCGTATATGGTGTATATGGGAAAATATTTGCAAATCCTTATATCTCTGTAAATAAAGGTACTACGGTATTGGAATTTGGTAAAGATGTGGGTAGGTTCATTTGCGTGGCACTATAAATAAATAACTATATCTCGGTAAACATGGGTACTAAGGTATTGGAATAAAATAGCAAGAAATACTCAAGAGATTTGATTGCCAAAACAGCAATCGATGTTATTTTATTTAAAAAAAAGGTTTTAAAGCCACGCTTTGGGAAAATATAGCCGATTTGAACGAAAAAGATATTATATTTTATTTGTATTAGATTTAGATGAGAAAAACAAAAGTGTCCATGCCTACCTGCTAACATTGAAAAACAAAATTAGTAGTGGACGACTGAATCGACTTGAACAAAATAGGAATCAAACAATTCTGATTGCATTTAGATGACACTATTTAGAACGCCCACCATATTGAAAAATATAACAAGAAGAAAACGGCTTAATCGATTTGCGGTTTGCAGATTTGCAGTTTACCAAGTCTGCCTGCCCCGCTCACCTTATATCAAAAAAACATAGTAAGACGTGAACAACTGAGCCAATTTCAGCAAGAATGAAATCAATTTTCAAAAGAAAGTAAAGTGGAAGGGAAAGTATTGAATTCCATCCCTTCCACTTTTATACCCAGAAGGTATATGCATGTAATTGGATCATTCTCCAGAAGTGCTTCCAGAATGTTTTCAAAGGAAGATTTCTTTGAGGCATTCTATGAAAGGAGTGATCGTTGCTATTAACCAACCGAATACTTTTGTTGAGTATAATCTATCCATATACATAGAAATTAATGTATTTATGTGTGTGGGCGTGTATGTCAGTTATAGACTTCGAAACCGCTAAGCCAATTTCTATGAAAATTTCAGGGAAAAGTCTCGAAAGTGTCGTGAGTTTGGTGCCTATCGAACCAATGGGCATGCATTAGACAAGAGCATGCCACCTCCATTTGGAGTTATAGGTCGCCCTGCGACGGAATCCGGTATTTGAATAAGGAAAAATCCGTCTTTTATTAATAAATTAGATTGAATTAAAATGTAAATTTCAAATTTGGCCTTTTTGCAATTACGCGGTATTGCAAGTGGCTGATACGCAGTATTACACTCCCAATGAAGATATATTGTTCTTTCCTTGCCTCAATCATTTCATTATTATCTTTAGCTGACACCTTCCATTTTTAATAAAACAAAAACTACATTTGTGAAACAGTGCAGGTAATTTGATCATCAAGGTAAATAAATTAATGTATAAATTGCTTAAATAAATAAAATTTAAATATTTCTCCGAGGTA
This sequence comes from Coremacera marginata, assembly GCA_914767935.1. Taxonomy (NCBI): domain Eukaryota; kingdom Metazoa; phylum Arthropoda; class Insecta; order Diptera; family Sciomyzidae; genus Coremacera; species Coremacera marginata. Next base: position 88,147,254 of record OU612044.1, on the reverse strand, counting down.
ATATTCTAAAATCATAAGTTTTTAATAGCTTTAATTTTTCACCTGTCGTTCCATTTTTTGGATTTGCCAATATGTAAGCCTGTTAAAAAAAGTGCCTGGCGAAGCGGGCGGGGGTTCAGCTAGTATAATATATAAAGTTATTATTGTATACACACAGAGAAAAAATATGTTTATATATGTTTGGTTTTAAAATATGTTCAGAGGGATCCATCTAATGATTAAGAACTTTCCTTCAATAGCATTATTTTTCTATATAAAAAGATATTAGTTGTGTCCATCATTAAGGTGGGACATGACATTCGCGGCAGAGGAAACAGACCTTTTTTTAAAAATTCATAACTCAGTCAAAAACAAACATTTTCCCAAAAATTTTTTTTATTATTGTAGAGAATTGAACAAATTACATGAAAAAAAAATTCAAAAAAATATATTTTTCACTCCAACATGGTTTTATAGAGCTCCAAACTGGCGGCAGAGAAAAAAACGGGGCCTCGTGGTTGCAGCGCTGGGAGTTGCAAAAATTGTCCGATCTGGAAAAAAATGACTTTTTTAAATCTTAACAAAATTGGTTATCGTATTACACAAGCTTTTTTTTAATTTTTTTTTTTCAATTTTTGGTGATGTTCTAAATTTGAAAGTGTGTTTTTTCGAAAAAAATATTGACTTTAAAAATTCAAAAAATATAAAAAAAAAATTTTAAAAAAAGCTCGTGTCATACGATCAAGTTGTAAACGAATTCGCCTTTACTTTACGTTTTTTTAAAAAAAATTAAAAATCAAATTTGTAAAAAAACAGGACCTGCCTATCTGGTTTAACAACGCCTCGGCCTCTGAAGTTGCCGTCACTAAAAAGTGCAAGCAGGCAACTTATTGTAATTTTTATGCCGTCACTTAAAAAGTGTGTAAAAGATATGTGTCAGGGCAGGGAAGGATATGTGTTCTAACTGTAATTTGCACTAACTGCCAACTTCGGCAAACTGAAAATTATGGCATTGCTGCCTCTCTTGGTATAATTAAAAAAAAGGAAAACCAACCTGTTTTTACGCTAGATTAATTCTAAGTTTTATTTAAAAATTTGTGTCTTATTTATATTAAAATAATACTACTCTAAAATCCCTACTTTCTTAAACTCCTCCTCCAATTTTAATTTCACTCAATACAAAAATACATTGAGTCAGTCGTTTATTAGTTTTTCTTCCATTCATTGGCTGATATTATCGTCGCAGCCAATAAGAAATTATGCTGCGCTTGCATTTACATAGCTGACTAGGTCAGTGTGACAGCAAATGCATTGATTGCATTACTCACGCTGGCCGTAGTAAAAAGTGTTGCGATTGAATGCAACATGATCAGCATTGGTACAACGTACGAAAGAATAAAAAAAAGAGAACAAATTATTTGGGTTAAATTTGTGTTATTACTAATTGTTTGGCATGTACGGTATAGTAGTCATGCTGTGCCACTACACCCTTACCCTTAAGCGAAAAATTATTACTTGAAATAATTTTTTAAGATTGGAGGAATTTAGAAAAAGTTAACATTTTGGGATACTTCTTTACATATGTATAGATAAAATGTATTTGATATTGCATTATTATCATAGTTTTTGCTATTCTTAATGAAATCTTAATGTAATTATAATTTATAATTAATATATAATTTTGTCATATACATTTTATATAAATATTAATTGCAATTATTATTAAATTTCTTAAGTAAATTGTTGTGTAACTCCTTACTTTTACCTCTTATATCTACTATGGAATTTACTCCGTTTCTTTTGATGATCTTGTACGGACCATGATAAGGATTCTGAAATTTTTTCCTAGTTTCTAATCTTACAAATACTAAGTCTCCTATTTCTAATGTGCTTTCATTTTTATTTCTATCATAAAATATCTTTCTCTTATGTTTTACTTTTTGTATTAAATTTCTAGCCTTATCTATAGATGTTTTTAATCTTAGCCTTAACTCATTATTGTAGTTTTCTAAATCATATACTTTGGTTCCTTCTTTTAGAACATCGCTAGGCAGGGTCGGTAATTTTCCGAACACAAGCTCACATGGTGAGTACGTGGAGTCAACGTGTGGGGTAGTATTATATGCAAATGTGTAATACGATACCCATTTGTCCCATTCGAAATCATCCGCAAAAGAAAGTAAATATTCATTAAGTGTTCTATGATTTCTTTCAAGTGCGCCTATTGTTTGGTGATGATATGGGGTTGAAAACACTTGACGCGTGTTTAATAATTCACACACATTTGACATTAAGTTGTTTGTAAATTCTGTCCCTTTGTCAGGCTTAAGTGTTTTAAAACATCCGTACTTTAGTATGAACTGTTCTACCAGTGTTGAAGCTACTGTCTTGGCGTCTTTAGCTTCAATGGGATGCGCTACAACAAATTTTGTGAGATCGCATTGCATTGTTAGTATATATCTGTAGCCGTTCGAAATCTTAAGTGGGCCTACAGTGTCAATTACTACAGTATCGAAACTTGTTTGTGGTGTGTCAGTGATTATCATTTTCTATTTAATGTGTCGAGTAACTTTATTTTGGTTACATTTCACGCAGTTGTTTATAAATTCTTTAACCATCTGTCTCATATTCTTCCAGATGTATCTTTGTTTTAATTTTTCAGTTTTTCTTATTCCCATGTGTCCTGATGTACTTGAAGTGTGAAATTCGTCAATTAGTTTATATTTTTGAAGCATACTATGTATTTGTTGTGGAGCTCTGTATATCAATATCTTTATGGGCGAGGATCTATTCAGTTTCAACTTGTTATATTTGTCTTTGAATGCATTCATATAAATAATTTCAAATATGTGTTCTTTTTCACAAAGGGCTAGCTCCTTTATATGTGATTTCGTCAATGAACAATGTAGTTTCTCCATCATCGAATCTAGTTTCGAAGGGTCATCGCTACATGTTATGTGCACTTCATTATCATTTATATTCATAGTAACGTTACTGTTTTTATTTATTATAAATTTTAATTTCAGCAAATTCTTTACGTCATTAAAGGATGTACATTCCCAAATACAGAGTTGATCAGACTCCTTGGGAGATATGTTATTCTCTTTAACACTTCCTTGGAGGTGTTGACTAAAGTGGTGGGCGCCTTCGTCTTTATTTTCACTCGCATTATTACTCGTTACATTTTTATCTGTCTCTTTGCTCCTAATTTCTATATTGTTTTTGTCTTCAAGCTTCTCTTTGCTTCTAGTAATTACTTGTATATTATTTTCTTTATTTTCCAATGTGGGAATCATTGTTTTAAGAATTTCACTATCTATTTTTATGCGTGATAACGCATCGGCATTTGTATTAATCTTTCCTTGTTTATATACTATCTCGAAATCATAGTCTGACAAATCTAATCTTATCCTTGTCATCTTTGATAAAGGATTCTTGTGCGAAAATAATGAGTGGTCTGTGGTCAGTTACCACGATAAATTTTCTTCCAAATAGATATGGCTTAAAAAAGTTTATGCCCCAGTGTATCGCTAACAATTCTTTTTCTATTATGGGTTTGTTAATGCCATGTTTTTGCAATGACTTGCTTGCAAAGGATATTGGTAAATCGTGTCCTATCTCTCCTTGCGAGAGTACTGCACCAAGCGCAAAATCAGATGCATCTGTGGTTAGAATAAAAGGTTTCTCAAAATTTGGATATTGCAATACTGGCGGATTAATAAGTTTTTGTTTCAAGGTGTTGAAAGCTTTTTCACATTCTTCTGACCAGATGAAAGGTATTCCTTTCTTGAGTAAAGAGTTTAGGCATTTTACTATAGTTGCAAAATCTGGTATGAAACGCCTGTAGTAATTGCAAAATGCTACAAATCTTTTTACTTCATCTGCATTATTTGGTGTTGGGTATTTAATGACTGCTTCACATTTGGAGGGATCTGTTCTTATGCCTTTGTCTGTTATGAGGTGGCCTAAATAGATTACTTCATTTTTAAGGAAATGACACTTACTTGCATTTAGTTTTAAATTGTATTGTTTCAAACGTTCAAAGACTTTTATTAAATTCTGATTGTGATGGTTTAAAGAGCACCCGAACACAATTATATCGTCGACATACAAAAATGCTTCCGAACTTAAACCACTTAACGCGATAGTTAACATGCGTTGAAAACTATTTGACGAAATTTTGAGTCCAAAAGGCAAACGTTTAAATTGATAATGTCCGTCTTGTGTCGAAAATGCAGTCAAAGGTCTTGAATCTTGTTCTAAAGGTATCTGGTGGAATGAGCTTGTCATGTCTAATGTTGAAAAATATTTAGCTCTTCCTAGCATATCTAAAACATCTTCTAGTCTTGTTAATGGAAATTTGTCGTTAATTATTTTATCATTTAATTTTCTAAAATCCACTACCAAACGCCATTTCTTGTTTTCGTCATTGCTTTTCTTGGGTACTAATAATAGTGGTGCGTTGTATGGGCTAATTGAATGTTCGATAATGTCGTTGTTCATTAATTCAGTCACTTGATTTTGTATTTCGTTGTGTTGAGTATGTGGTAATCTGTAATTTTTTATGTAGACTGGAGTTGGATCTGATAAATGTATTCTTTGAGCGTAAAAATTGTTGGTTGAGAGTTCTTCTCCGTCAAGATGAAAAATAGATTGATATTTCTTGAAAATGTCTTTTAGTTCTATTTTAGCTTGTTGGTCCAAATTTAGTTCTGTAATAAGTTTTTTAAAGCTTTGTCTGTCGTCATTTTCATGGTTATGCGTCTTCATGATTGTGTAGTTGTCTAAGCTTTCTGTTTCTGGTTTAATTTCCTTTAAAGTTATTTCTTCGTCATTTATGTTTATTATTTTCACATGACATATACCTTTCGATGGAGCAATTGAATTTGCTAAAAATACACCTTTCTTTAGTTCTTGGTTTAAAATCAAACTATCTTCCTTGACATTTATTCTATGGGGAATATTGTTTCTGATCGTGGTGGTATTTTGAAATTGCTTTGAGTTATGGGTTTTGTGAATAATGGTAAAGTGTAATCATTTTGTTCAAATATTATTGTTATTGTGAAAGTTTCGTAATCAATTTTACACATGTATTTAATAAGAAAGTCTCTACCTATTATACCGTCTGTTGTAATAGGAAAGTCTTTGTCAACTATTTGGAATTCACATGATGCTTTGTCGTTATCACAACATAGAGAAAGGTCGGTTGTGCCCAATGAATGAATAACTTCTTTTGTAATTCCTGTTAGCTTACATTTATTTTCATAATTTATGTCTAGATTATCATTATCCGTGTTTTTGCAGATTGAAATGTCTGCACCTGTGTCTATTAAAAATGTAAGATTGCGTTTTGTTTGCGCGCATTTTAGAGTGATGTAGTTTGTCAACTTCTTTGATACAATATAAATTTGATTCTTACTTATTGTTGGCCGTCCGGAAGTTCCAAGTAGTCTTCCGGGCCGTCCTCGTTTCCCTGGACATTAACTATATTCATTTGTCATTATTATTGTTCCTATAGTTTGTTCTATTTGTTCTGTAGTTTCTATTATTCACATTATTCTGACTTTGAGTATGTTGTTTTTTTTGTTTTTAAGTGGTCCCTATGGTGCTATTTTGATTTTTTCGTTATATCTTTGGTGTTTTTCATCCGATCCGGAAAAAAATGTATGTGTGTGCTTGTTGATGTAATGCAAATAAATTTGCATTTTTTTTTTTCTCAAATGTTTTTTTTTTAGACTTATTGCACAATCTATCTCAGTTCCTACTATGTCATCATGTTCCAAAAATACCAAAAAACGAAAGCTTACAAAAAATCATTATAACCATGGGAACAAATGAAATCGAAAAAATGCATTTTAGAAGCACTTCCGACCGATTATATGCAAATAATAACACTTTAATATCATAAAAAATTGTTTTTTAATCTTCCAAATCTTTTCGAGATTCAAGGTAGCTGTAGCGCTCGAATTAATTTTATTATAAATAAAATTCAATTTTTTAAGAAGTTCAACTGCTCTTCTTTATTCTCAATTATCAACTGGCCCTTACTTAAAATATATTTTGCTCACAAGCTGAGCTTTACATGTCTTTTTCTTAGCTATACATTTATATTATTTTTCAGTTGCCTGCACAAACGCTGACGCTGCATATTATCATATCAGACATACAGTGTGTGTATGTCAGTATGCTAACTTATGTTTATTGTTTATATTTGAGCAGCTACCAGCAGAAATGCTGACACTGAATATTAGCATATCATACATATACTATATATATATATGTTAGTATGCTAACTTTCCCCCCTCTTAAATAGCTACGTCCCGAAGCTAAAGATCCAGACGTGATAAAGCTTCCTTGTATAGCTGCTCCTGGACAGATTTGTGATATTCAGAACGACATTGCTGCCACATTTGAAAGCCTTTGAAAATTAAAAAACTTATGATGCATATTATTAATAATATAAAACATGTCCAAAGGATAGGATGAGATTCTATTTCTAACTGGAAAGCGCTGATTTCGTCAATGTTGTTAAATTGTAATTCTTTATTTGTGGCTTGCTTTTCACTGATAATTTCGTAGTCAGATTCGTGGTGGTATTTTATATAATCAAGAATCTCGTTGGTAGGATTTACATATGTTTCATTATCAATGATGATAGTTCTATCGAATAGGATTAAGTATGTTCCATTCAAGCTTTTGTTGAAAACAGTATGTTCTTCTGAAATTAGAATAGCTCCATCACGTATAATTTCCATCGGTTTGTTTTTTTCTTGTATTCTTGTGCAGTTGGCCTGTTGCTTATTTAATAATTGAGATAAACATGTACTAGTGTTAGTTATTTTACAATAATTGTTACTTTATTCGACTTTACAATTTTCAATGTTTAAAAATGTATCATTACATCTTACAATTTTGTTCTCTAGTTCTAATTTTCCATTTTTTTGGCTTATTGCTCTAACAATAAAAAATTTACAATTTCTTAATATAATAGGGTATTGTATATGTATAACTATAATGTCTTTGTTTTGTAAAATTTTAAATTTAGATGCGTCCATTAGGTCTAGTAGCGATACGGTAGCATGTTCATGTTGAGTTATGTCTTTTATTTCGTCTAAGTGTAGTAACGTTGAGCTTAAGGTACCTGTCCTTGCTAGTGCTATTGCGTTTATTATGTTTTGTAAGTCGTTTACTGCTAATTTATTTCGCTGCATTAAAAGTGCTCTGTATTTTCCATTACCATCTATTTTATTTAGTCTATCCGATATATTTTTAATACTTTTGAATATTTGTGAGTTTATATTATATTGCTTATGGTTATTGTCAATAAATTTATTGATTTTTTTCTCTACTGCCAAAAAATCTTCATGGTCTGGAGATCCAGCTAGCCATTTCCAGGCCGTTCCTAATTCGTCGATAGCTCTTTTGGATTTTCTGTAGTCTTTCAGTTGTCGCAACAGGGTTTCTATTAAGCCTACTTCCATTTCTATGTCATAATCTTTATTGTTATGTATGTAAAATTGAGTTTCTTTTAGTATAATTTCAAAGTAAGTTAAGTTGGTTATGTGATACAAGTTTCCATAAGTGCTGTAAATAGCAGCATTACCGTCTTCTATCAGTGCGTAGGGATCTCGAGTTACATCAATTATTTTCCCGTCGTTGATAGGTAAAAAAATGAGGAGGATAAACAACATTTTCTGTAAGAGAAGATGTGCATTAGTTTCGAATATTATCTTTATGAATTAATGCAAGTTTAGATGACTGCGCATTTCTTGTGGTCACTGTATTTCCTTTGTCCTGTAGAACTGTTCTCTTTCGAAATCTATTAGTTTAATAGATAATAGATAATAGATAATAGAAATAAGATCTTATTTCGTCTATTTTCTTTAGTGTAAATTATTTCGCCTTCTTTGAAAGTTCTTGGTTCTCTACCTTTGTTTCTTCTTAATGTTTTTTCTTGGACTGCTTTTATCTTCTCTAAAACTTCATCTTTGTATTGGTTATTATTATGAAATACTTCTATTGGCTTTTGATTAATTGTGTGAATACTTTCATTATATTTCCTAACAGCGCTAAGCATGGCATCTTCTATGTTTATTTTAGGTTGGTCAACTTTAATAATTCGTATTATTTCTAGCAATGTTGAATTGACCCTTTCTACTGTTCCGTTTGTTGTTGAGTGAGCCACTGCCGTCTTTATATGGGTTATACCCAAGTTCTCTAGTGGCAGTGAAAATAGTGTTGTGTCTAGGGATTTTTCGTTATCTGTCACTATATATTTTACTTTTGGGAATAAGTTAATGGCTTCGAAAATTCTTTGCCTCATTTCAGGCAAATCTGTTATTAAATTTGATATTAAAAATTTTGAATGAGCATCTAAGATATTAACGAATCTCTTTTTTTCTGCATGGAATATGTCAACATGAAGTGTTTCTCCCACCTCTAGAGGAGTAGGAGTCTTTCCTATAATTTTTTTTACTGGTTTTCGTTCATATTTCGTTAATTTACAAGTTTCACAATTTGCATTTATTCTTTTAACCTCACAGAGTAGTTTTGGCCACCAATACTTCTTTGTAATTTGTTTAGCGACTTCGCTTGCTTGGCGATGTGCTCTTTCATGTTCTTTTACTATCATGTCAATTTGCTCGTCAGGTGCCGTAAGATCTTCTAAGAGTATGTCTGTGTACAAGATTTTTATGTTTGGAAAATTGTTTACTAAATCGTTTTCAATTTTATTTAATGTTTCCGCGGTGCATTTTATTGCAATCGTATTTTGGTGAATAAGTTTGGCGAGTTCTTTGACTAAATATTCATTATTACTGAATTTAATTATTGATCTCCAATATGTTGGGAACGTTTCTACTGTGAATGTTCTATTTGTAATGTCGTGTTTTTCTAATATAAATTGATTTTTAAAAGAATTTATGGGAATGTGCAATCTTTTTATTATATCTTTTTTCGGTGAGCTGTCTGATGAATGAATGGTTTTGATAGAGTCATTGTCTGATAAAGAAATAATTTCATCGTTTGATAATACGTTTAGTTCCTGCCTTGAAAGGGCGTCGGCAACTATATTTTCTTTTCCTGGATTATATATAATTTCAGGTGAAAATTGATCAATAAAAGATCGCCACCGTCTAATTTTTGCATTGTAGTTTTTGTCATTTAAAGCAAATGTTAAGGGTTGGTGATCTGTGTATATTTTCACCCCTTGTACACTTTGCAAATAATTATTTAAATTTTTGAACGCCCAAACGATCGCTAACATTTCACGTTCATTAGTTGCATAGTTTTGTTCAGTGCTAGAGAGTGTTCTAGATATAAAGGTTATTGGTTTTCCATTTTGGCTGAGCACAGCGCCTATGGCATTGTTACTAGCGTCTGTGGTTAACTCAAAAGGCTTGGAATAGTCTGGTTGTGTTAAAGAAATTGTTTCAGTTAGGAGTTGTTTAATTCGATTAAAAGATTCTTTTGCAATTTTATTTAATTCTAATTTTACACTTTGACTCTTGTATTTTGATGTGGTGCCATTTTCACCTTTGAGATATGTTGTCATTGGTTTTGCTATATCAGCATAATTTTTTATAAATTTGCGATAATACCTAGCAAGGCCTAAAAAAGAACGCAACTGCCTCAAGGTGGTTGGTTCTGGGTATTCTTGTATGCATTTTATTTTTTAAGGGTCTACTTTAAGGGCATTATAGCTCACTACGTAGCCTAAAAACTCGACCTCTCTCTGAAAATATTTACTTTTGTCTTCAGATATTTTCATGTTGGCTTTAGACACGGCTTCTAAGACTTTTTCTATATGAGAGAGGTGTTCTTCGCAAGTTTTTGAGAAAATGACTATGTCATCTATATAAACATAGCAATAACCGTCCTGTATGCATTGCCTCAGAATATCATCCATGGCTCTTTGGAAAATGCTTGGCGCATTTTTCATACCAAAAGCAATCCTGGTAAATTCGTATTTACCATTATTAACACTAAACGCTGTTTTTGGAATATCCTATTCCTCTATGAGGATCTGATGGAATCCAGACTGCAAGTCTAATGTAGTAAAATACGAAGCTTTTCCTAAATTTGATAGTATGGCAGACGTATCCGGTATGGGATATCTATCTGTTTCTGTAAACGAGTTCAATTTTCGGAAATCTACAACTAATCTTTGTCTATGTTTTCCGTCATTCTTGACAACCATAACAGGGGAGTTGTATGGGCTATATGACTTACGGATAACGCCATTTTTTAATAATGTTTCTATTTCATTATTGACAAATTCCGTTACACTAAAAGGAATAGTATATTGCTTAGACCATATGGGTTCATTTATTGTTGTTTTTATTGAACATTTTATGTTTATGTTGTAAGGTAAATAACTTTTTTCTTTGTCTTTTACAAAGACTCCTTGATATTTTTTAACTAAATTTTCCAAATTTTCTTCAATGTGTTTGGGTGTATTTTTTTCAATGAATAAATTATTTATGAATTCAATTCTATCAAAATATATTTTTTCACTCCCTGTTCTGTATGAAAGTAAATTTTTACATAAATCAATATTTCCATCGATTTTTCGCAGTGTTTTCATGCCTATTATTGCTTCATGTTCATTAAGATCGTCTAGTTCTAAAAATTTCACGTATGTGTTAAATATGCAAATAACATGATAATATTCTATTAAGCTTGTACCATGCACTGATTGAACTATACTCTTATTTTTAAGAATTTTTGGGTTCGTCAATATGCCTGGTTTCACATAGTTATGTGTGGCACCAGTGTCAATTAACATTCTAAGCCTATTCCCCGTTTCTTTATCTAACCTTTGGATGAACGGTAATCCTGGCCTTGGTCTAAAAAATCCTCTTTTTCATTTAAGTTATGGAAATTATTCTGGTTAGAAGATCTCCAATTTCCTGATTGTTGTCTGTTATTAAAGGGATTATTAAAATTTCCTACAGCATTTTGTCTGTATTTAAAGGGATTATTAAAATTTCCTACAGCATTTTGTCTGTGTTTTGAAATGCCAGAGTCTATTTCCATAGGCTCAGGTTTTTGGAGGTTATTATTGTTTTTATTATGATATTGCTGGGGTTGTACATAATTTTGTTGTGTCCGTCCATGGTTTTGATCTGTGTGTCTGTTATAATTATTATAGCTTCTAGGTCTGAAATGCTTGTCAGCGTCATTGTATCGCATGGCTAAATGAGGTTTTTCCATTAATGCTTCCTCTGCAATGGCTATAGCTGTCGGGAGATCACTAGGCCCTAACGAGTAGACAACATTACTGAGTGAGTGATGTAGTCCGTTAATAAAAACTTTTAATGCACTATGCCTTGCCTCAGCGTTTAGTTCTAATGTAGTTCTTGAGTCTGTCCCGTATGTCATAGTATTTTTATTAGTTATCAATGTTAGTATGACGTTGATTTTATCGTAAAAATCTCTAGGAGAACTGTTGCCCTGTTTTAAATTTTCTAGCTCTTTCTGGAGCATTCTTTTAGACCGTTTGTCTTGGTAAGTAAAGTCTAATCGTTCTATTATTTCGTCGAAATTAAGAATGGTTCCATAGCTTGCTAACATAGCCTTCGCTTGACCAGTTATTTTACTTCGTAAAAGTGCTAATGCAGTGTAATATTTATTGAGATCGTTTTCAGTGTTTGCTTTTGAGAATGTTTTCATTGCATCCAAAGCTTCAGTACGCCACGTTGCGTATTCGTTCAAGTTACCACTAAAATTAGGTAAAGCTTTAATAAGTTCTGGTTGTCCGTCCTCTGTTGGTATATAGCTAGCTGGCTCTCTTATTTGGACACTAGGGTTCGTTAAATTGGCTTGCACTTGAGCAGTAATTCTAGCAGTCAGTTCGTGTAGCTGGTCTTGAGTTAAGGTTATAAAAGAGTCGCCTGTAGCCATTTCGTCTGTATATAAATTCCTTCTGTATTCGTCAAATTTATTTTTTAACTTATGCATAAACTACTTATTTTAGTTATATTTTACACTTAAAAAAAATTATTATTATTACGTTTTTTCCAATGATGTGGATACTTCTGTTGAGATTTTCTGCTTAACGCTTTTCCAACGATGTGGAAACTTTCGTTTAGAGTTGACTGATTAAAATTTTTTTTTTTCCAACGATGTGGATATTTCTGTTGAGATTTTCAGCTTAACGCTTTTCCAACGATGTGGATACTTTCGTTTAGAGTTGATGAATTGTGGGGTTTCCAACAATCAGAAAGTTACTTATTACTTTTCACTTTAATTTATTGTAGGCCCCACGTTGGGCGCCAATTAATTTTATTATAAATAAAATTCAATTTTTTAAGAAGTTCAACTGCTCTTCTTTATTCTCAATTATCAACTGGCCCTTACTTAAAATATATTTTGCTCACAAGCTGAGCTTTACATGTCTTTTTCTTAGCTATACATTTATATTATTTTTCAGTTGCCTGCACAAACGCTGACGCTGCATATTATCATATCAGACATACAGTGTGTGTATGTCAGTATGCTAACTTATGTTTATTGTTTATATTTGAGCAGCTACCAGCAGAAATGCTGACACTGAATATTAGCATATCATACATATACTATATATATATATATGTTAGTATGCTAACTCTCGCAACTATCAAGCTTCGCGAAAATGTGCCCCAAACGATTTTCGTCAGTGACTGCTGTAGCTGACTGGTGCACAATTTGAACGAAACGCTTCGTGTTTTGCGAGTGGCAAAGATAATCTGTTGAAAATATAACATGAAATATACGATTTAGATTTTAAAGTTAAATACGCATAGATTAATTTATTATACAAGTATGAAAGTGTATTGCAGTACGTACCAGGAATTTTAATCAATTGATCAGAATATTGCATATCAGACAGTTGGTCTTGGGTGTGAAATTGAAGGCATGGTGGCTCAGTGATCTCAAATTGTGTCCAATCAATCATTTCGGTGTAAATGTTGCTGCTGTAGTTGATGTAGGGTTGGTGCTTGGGCCCACGAAATTGCCGAATTCGACCTGGCGCGTTTAAACGTGCTTGCAAAATTTTGCTGTATCCATCTGCACGCACCGTTGCATCCGGATCAGTTATCATAGAAAGTAATATATTTTCATGGTGAAAATAATAGGCATTGCTTTCGATGGTTGGTTTGATGGCTAACTGAACGTAGTTCGGCAAATCACGTATCCATGAAATGTACTTAAAGACATTGCGGCTGCCATGAATGGCAAGTGGCTGGCTTGTGACTAAAAACCAGAATGGCGCATACACTCTGACCACGAACATAGCAAGATCTCTTAATTTCTGGGACGGCTGCGCTTGCGTTACGTACCAGCGCAAGATGCGAGATGCTGTTGTAAGCCATCGCGCTGTACTGGTAGCACCGGGCTGTTCGCTGGCTAAATCCTTACCACAGTGGCCACTATCAACCGCAAGAACCATGCGGTATAAGTAACTTTGATCGCTTCGTATTAGCCACGTATCAATGTTTGAAGGCATTTCACCCATTGATATTGGCTCGAAATTCGGTAGCGGCTAAGAAAAAACATAAACAAAGCATAAATAAAAATTATACAAACAGAATGTTATTGAAATTAAATTTCAAACATACAGGAAAATCCATGCAGCAATTTATTCCAACACCGATATCTCCTGGCCACAGCCCAGGACCCTTCTGTTTTCCAAGCCATGTTCTAAGCAGAGCAGTAAATGGCAGCTCGTTGAAATGGAACAGACAGATGAACCATTGCAATGGTCTGCGCAAATACGATTCCAAATACGTTATGGCACCCCCTTTGTAGCCAGTGTTTGTGACTGTGCCATCACAACTGATCGCTACTAAATTGTCTAAATTGTAATTGTTTTTCTGCAAAAAATCCACAATTGCAGTTTGGATACCTCTTGCGGAACCTTCCGAAGGTGTAGCGTATCCGATAAATTTTGAATTTGGTTCTTTCAAAATTGTGATGTGCTCTTCAATTTCTATGACATTGCACGTCTTTAGAGTTCGCTCTTTTTTTCCATCGAATGAGATGCACGTTAGTAACTCATGGCATTGTGCGGCTGTTTTCGCTTCCTTTCGGAACTTTTGCCTTACACGGAAAACTTTATTTTTATCTATAACGATGTCTTCAAGTATCTTCAGCATTTGTTCTCGTACGTCAGCGGATACCGACTCCTTTGTGGCAATAGCATCTTGTAAATCCTTGATAAGCATCGAGGCGTGCAAAGCACCATGGCGGTTCGATGTATCGCTCCGATCTAGTGCAGAAGAAAAATACCTCAAGCGGATGTCGGATACTTACAATTGAACGGCTACCATCGGTGTATCTGCGTCCTCCAACTGACTACTTTCAAATTCGTAGTCCTCTTCACTGTCGGGTGTCGGAGCATACTCAGTTGCACTGCATGCAGCTGTAGCACCTGTGTCTGCAGTGAATACACTCGCGGAGTCATCATCATCACCCTTATCCGGCAATAAACGCAAACGAGCACCACATTGGTCAATAAAAAAACCTTTCACATTTTCTGGTATTTTGTGTTCATCGGCACACACGCACGGAAAATCATTTTCAATGGAGCACTTACATCGCGAAATACGGAAAAGGGTATCCCAATCGTTCGCATGGAACATCCGAGGGTTCTTTGTTTGAAAAGACGATTTCATAAGCAAGTCTGTAATCATTTTACGATTATATGTTCTGGACACTATTGGAATTTTTGCGTAACGCCACAATTTGGACACTTCTTCGAACACTTTTTCGGTGAATGCATTGCGTTTGATTTTTGAATCTTGCTGTAAAAACAACGCGTATTCCACAACATTTCTTTTTGTTGGCAACTTTGTTTTGTCAAGGTCGTGCATTTGGAAATTCATTTTGCTAAAACGTGATTTTTTTTTTTGTTCACAATGTACGCGAATGAAAATTTGATATAAATTATTATTATAAGAAATAATAATATTGACAGTTTGAGCAAAGGCTAAAAAGATCTTTGAACTGGGAATTTCGAACAAAATAAAAAAAAAACGTGCCAAAAGAAGTCTTTGAACAGCGGCGATTTGTGCTTTTGCACACTAAGTACACGCAGAGAAATAAAACCTTTTACAGCATAAGAATTAAGTTTGCAGCGTTTAACAAAGTGTTTTGGAAACTTAAAATTGTTTGCGGTAAATTTTATTTGTTCTTGGTAAAGCTAAATTTAATTGCATTACACGAACATAAGCTTTTTCGTGCTCGATAAATGAGTTTTTTCGTTTGCTTATAATGAAATTGATTTTGTATATCTCTCAAAATAACGAGTGTCCGCTCAAAAATACGAATGCTCGATCAAAATGCCGACAACGATGTCTTCCACAAATCCTATTATTTGAAATAATACTTAAGCAACAAAATTCGTATAGCCTGTTTGGCTCAGAGGTAAAGCATCTGCTTGGCAGCCATAAGCTCCCGTGTTCGAACCCCGCTCTGGCCACGGTATGTTTTTAAAAATTTCTTTTTTTTTCATTAAACGTTTTCGTTACATATTTCATTGCATATTTCTATTTATAGGTTGCCCGTAAGTACATGCCGCAAACAAAGTTCAGTTGACTAAATTTTCGTTTCATTTATTGATATTAAAGTGTTATTCTTTGCATATAATTGGTCGGAAGTGCTTCTAAAATGCATTTTTTCGATTTCACTTGTTCCCATGGTTATAATGATTTTTTGTGAGCTTTCGTTTTTTGGTATTTTTGTAACATGATGACATAGTAGGAACTGAGATAGATTGTGCAATTAGTCGAAAAAAAAATCATTTGAGGGAAAAAAAAATATAATAAATAATAAATATATTTGCATCATATATATCATATATCATATCTATTATCATATATATTACATCAACAAGCACACACATACATTTTTTTCCGGATCGGATGAAAAACACCAAAGATATAACGAAAAAATCAAAATAGGACCATAGGGACCACTTAAAAAAAAAAAAATTTTTTTTTGAAAATGTCTTTTAAATGTCTAGCGATTGAGTCGGTGTCAAAATAGGTTTATTTTTCTTCCATACAGGTGATACGGTCTAATGTACATTCCCAAATACAGAGTTGATCAGACTCCTTGGGAGATATGTTATTCTCTTTAACACTTCCTTGGAGGTGTTGACTAAAGTGGTGGGCGCCTTCGTCTTTATTTTCACTCGCATTATTACTCGTTACATTTTTATCTGTCTCTTTGCTCCTAATTTCTATATTGTTTTTGTCTTCAAGCTTCTCTTTGCTTCTAGTAATTACTTGTATATTATTTTCTTTACTTTCCAATGTGGGAATCATTGTTTTAAGAATTTCACTATCTATTTTTATGCGTGATAACGCATCGGCATTTGTATTAATCTTTCCTTGTTTATATACTATCTCGAAATCATAGTCTGACAAATCTAATCTTATCCTTGTCATCTTTGATAAAGGATTCTTGTGCGAAAATAATGAGTGGTCTGTGGTCAGTTACCACGATAAATTTTCTTCCAAATAGATATGGCTTAAAAAAGTTTATGCCCCAGTGTATCGCTAACAATTCTTTTTCTATTATGGGTTTGTTAATGTCATGTTTTTGCAATGACTTGCTTGCAAAGGATATTGGTAAATCGTGTCCTATCTCTCCTTGCGAGAGTACTGCACCAAGCGCAAAATCAGATGCATCTGTGGTTAGAATAAAAGGTTTCTCAAAATTTGGATATTGCAATACTGGCGGATTAATAAGTTTTTGTTTCAAGGTGTTGAAAGCTTTTTCACATTCTTCTGACCAGATGAAAGGTATTCCTTTCTTGAGTAAAGAGTTTAGGCATTTTACTATAGTTGCAAAATCTGGTATGAAACGCCTGTAGTAATTGCAAAATGCTACAAATCTTTTTACTTCATCTGCATTATTTGGTGTTGGGTATTTAATGACTGCTTCACATTTGGAGGGATCTGTTCTTATGCCTTTGTCTGTTATGAGGTGGCCTAAATAGATTACTTCATTTTTAAGGAAATGACACTTACTTGCATTTAGTTTTAAATTGTATTGTTTCAAACGTTCAAAGACTTTTATTAAATTCTGATTGTGATGGTTTAAAGAGCACCCGAACACAATTATATCGTCGACATACAAAAATGCTTCCGAACTTAAACCACTTAACGCGATAGTTAACATGCGTTGAAAACTATTTGACGAAATTTTGAGTCCAAAAGGCAAACGTTTAAATTGATAATGTCCGTCTTGTGTCGAAAATGCAGTCAAAGGTCTTGAATCTTGTTCTAAAGGTATCTGGTGGAATGAGCTTGTCATGTCTAATGTTGAAAAATATTTAGCTCTTCCTAGCATATCTAAAACATCTTCTAGTCTTGTTAATGGAAATTTGTCGTTAATTATTTTATCATTTAATTTTCTAAAATCCACTACCAAACGCCATTTCTTGTTTTCGTCATTGCTTTTCTTGGGTACTAATAATAGTGGTGCGTTGTATGGGCTAATTGAATGTTCGATAATGTCGTTGTTCATTAATTCACTTGATTTTGTATTTCGTTGTGTTGAGTATGTGGTAATCTGTAATTTTTTATGTAGACTGGAGTTGGATCTGATAAATGTATTCTTTGAGCGTAAAAATTGTTGGTTGAGAGTTCTTCTCCGTCAAGATGAAAAATAGATTGATATTTCTTGAAAATGTCTTTTAGTTCTATTTTAGCTTGTTGGTCCAAATTTAGTTCTGTAATAAGTTTTTTAAAGCTTTGTCTGTCGTCATTTTCATGGTTATGCGTCTTCATGATTGTGTAGTTGTCTAAGCTTTCTGTTTCTGGTTTAATTTCCTTTAAAGTTATTTCTTCGTCATTTATGTTTATTATTTTCACATGACATATACCTTTCGATGGAGCAATTGAATTTGCTAAAAATACACCTTTCTTTAGTTCTTGGTTTAAAATCAAACTATCTTCCTTGACATTTATTCTATGGGGAATATTGTTTCTGATCGTGGTGGTATTTTGAAATTGCTTTGAGTTATGGGTTTTGTGAATAATGGTAAAGTGTAATCATTTTGTTCAAATATTATTGTTATTGTGAAAGTTTCGTAATCAATTTTACACATGTATTTAATAAGAAAGTCTCTACCTATTATACCGTCTGTTGTAATAGGAAAGTCTTTGTCAACTATTTGGAATTCACATGATGCTTTGTCGTTATCACAACATAGAGAAAGGTCGGTTGTGCCCAATGAATGAATAACTTCTTTTGTAATTCCTGTTAGCTTACATTTATTTTCATAATTTATGTCTAGATTATCATTATCCGTGTTTTTGCAGATTGAAATGTCTGCACCTGTGTCTATTAAAAATGTAAGATTGCGTTTTGTTTGCGCGCATTTTAGAGTGATGTAGTTTGTCAACTTCTTTGATACAATATAAATTTGATTCTTACTTATTGTTGGCCGTCCGGAAGTTCCAAGTAGTCTTCCGGGCTGTCCTCGTTTCCCTGGACATTAACTATATTCATTTGTCATTATTATTGTTCCTATAGTTTGTTCTATTTGTTCTGTAGTTTCTATTATTCACATTATTCTGACTTTGAGTATGTTGTTTTTTTTGTTTTTAAGTGGTCCCTATGGTGCTATTTTGATTTTTTCGTTATATCTTTGGTGTTTTTCATCCGATCCGGAAAAAAATTTATGTGTGTGCTTGTTGATGTAATGCAAATAAATTTGCATTTTTTTTTTTCTCAAATGTTTTTTTTTTAGACTTATTGCACAATCTATCTCAGTTCCTACTATGTCATCATGTTCCAAAAATACCAAAAAACGAAAGCTTACAAAAAATCATTATAACCATGGGAACAAATGAAATCGAAAAAATGCATTTTAGAAGCACTTCCGACCGATTATATGCAAATAATAACACTTTAATATCATAAAAAATTGTTTTTTAATCTTCCAAATCTTTTCGAGATTCAAGGTAGCTGTAGCGCTCGAATTAATTTTATTATAAATAAAATTCAATTTTTTAAGAAGTTCAACTGCTCTTCTTTATTCTCAATTATCAACTGGCCCTTACTTAAAATATATTTTGCTCACAAGCTGAGCTTTACATGTCTTTTTCTTAGCTATACATTTATATTATTTTTCAGTTGCCTGCACAAACGCTGACGCTGCATATTATCATATCAGACATACAGTGTGTGTATGTCAGTATGCTAACTTATGTTTATTGTTTATATTTGAGCAGCTACCAGCAGAAATGCTGACACTGAATATTAGCATATCATACATATACTATATATATATATGTTAGTATGCTAACTTTCCCCCCTCTTAAATAGCTACGTCCCGAAGCTAAAGATCCAGACGTGATAAAGCTTCCTTGTATAGCTGCTCCTGGACAGATTTGTGATATTCAGAACGACATTGCTGCCACATTTGAAAGCCCTTGAAAATTAAAAAACTTATGATGCATATTATTAATAATATAAAACATGTCCAAAGGATAGGATGAGATTCTATTTCTAACTGGAAAGCGCTGATTTCGTCAATGTTGTTAAATTGTAATTCTTTATTTGTGGCTTGCTTTTCACTGATAATTTCGTAGTCAGATTCGTGGTGGTATTTTATATAATCAAGAATCTCGTTGGTAGGATTTACATATGTTTCATTATCAATGATGATAGTTCTATCGAATAGGATTAAGTATGTTCCATTCAAGCTTTTGTTGAAAACAGTATGTTCTTCTGAAATTAGAATAGCTCCATCACGTATAATTTCCATCGGTTTGTTTTTTTCTTGTATTCTTGTGCAGTTGGCCTGTTGCTTATTTAATAATTGAGATAAACATGTACTAGTGTTAGTTATTTTACAATAATTGTTACTTTATTCGACTTTACAATTTTCAATGTTTAAAAATGTATCATTACATCTTACAATTTTGTTCTCTAGTTCTAATTTTCCATTTTTTTGGCTTATTGCTCTAACAATAAAAAATTTACAATTTCTTAATATAATAGGGTATTGTATATGTATAACTATAATGTCTTTGTTTTGTAAAATTTTAAATTTAGATGCGTCCATTAGGTCTAGTAGCGATACGGTAGCATGTTCATGTTGAGTTATGTCTTTTATTTCGTCTAAGTGTAGTAACGTTGAGCTTAAGGTACCTGTCCTTGCTAGTGCTATTGCGTTTATTATGTTTTGTAAGTCGTTTACTGCTAATTTATTTCGCTGCATTAAAAGTGCTCTGTATTTTCCATTACCATCTATTTTATTTAGTCTATCCGATATATTTTTAATACTTTTGAATATTTGTGAGTTTATATTATATTGCTTATGGTTATTGTCAATAAATTTATTGATTTTTTTCTCTACTGCCAAAAAATCTTCATGGTCTGGAGATCCAGCTAGCCATTTCCAGGCCGTTCCTAATTCGTCGATAGCTCTTTTGGATTTTCTGTAGTCTTTCAGTTGTCGCAACAGGGTTTCTATTAAGCCTACTTCCATTTCTATGTCATAATCTTTATTGTTATGTATGTAAAATTGAGTTTCTTTTAGTATAATTTCAAAGTAAGTTAAGTTGGTTATGTGATACAAGTTTCCATAAGTGCTGTAAATAGCAGCATTACCGTCTTCTATCAGTGCGTAGGGATCTCGAGTTACATCAATTATTTTCCCGTCGTTGATAGGTAAAAAAATGAGGAGGATAAACAACATTTTCTGTAAGAGAAGATGTGCATTAGTTTCGAATATTATCTTTATGAATTAATACAAGTTTAGATGACTGCGCATTTCTTGTGGTCACTGTATTTCCTTTGTCCTGTAGAACTGTTCTCTTTCGAAATCTATTAGTTTAATAGATAATAGATAATAGATAATAGAAATAAGATCTTATTTCGTCTATTTTCTTTAGTGTAAATTATTTCGCCTTCTTTGAAAGTTCTTGGTTCTCTACCTTTGTTTCTTCTTAATGTTTTTTCTTGGACTGCTTTTATCTTCTCTAAAACTTCATCTTTGTATTGGTTATTATTATGAAATACTTCTATTGGCTTTTGATTAATTGTGTGAATACTTTCATTATATTTCCTAACAGCGCTAAGCATGGCATCTTCTATGTTTATTTTAGGTTGGTCAACTTTAATAATTCGTATTATTTCTAGCAATGTTGAATTGACCCTTTCTACTGTTCCGTTTGTTGTTGAGTGAGCCACTGCCGTCTTTATATGGGTTATACCCAAGTTCTCTAGTGGCAGTGAAAATAGTGTTGTGTCTAGGGATTTTTCGTTATCTGTCACTATATATTTTACTTTTGGGAATAAGTTAATGGCTTCGAAAATTCTTTGCCTCATTTCAGGCAAATCTGTTATTAAATTTGATATTAAAAATTTTGAATGAGCATCTAAGATATTAACGAATCTCTTTTTTTCTGCATGGAATATGTCAACATGAAGTGTTTCTCCCACCTCTAGAGGAGTAGGAGTCTTTCCTATAATTTTTTTTACTGGTTTTCGTTCATATTTCGTTAATTTACAAGTTTCACAATTTGCATTTATTCTTTTAACCTCACAGAGTAGTTTTGGCCACCAATACTTCTTTGTAATTTGTTTAGCGACTTCGCTTGCTTGGCGATGTGCTCTTTCATGTTCTTTTACTATCATGTCAATTTGCTCGTCAGGTGCCGTAAGATCTTCTAAGAGTATGTCTGTGTACAAGATTTTTATGTTTGGAAAATTGTTTACTAAATCGTTTTCAATTTTATTTAATGTTTCCGCGGTGCATTTTATTGCAATCGTATTTTGGTGAATAAGTTTGGCGAGTTCTTTGACTAAATATTCATTATTACTGAATTTAATTATTGATCTCCAATATGTTGGGAACGTTTCTACTGTGAATGTTCTATTTGTAATGTCGTGTTTTTCTAATATAAATTGATTTTTAAAAGAATTTATGGGAATGTGCAATCTTTTTATTATATCTTTTTTCGGTGAGCTGTCTGATGAATGAATGGTTTTGATAGAGTCATTGTCTGATAAAGAAATAATTTCATCGTTTGATAATACGTTTAGTTCCTGCCTTGAAAGGGCGTCGGCAACTATATTTTCTTTTCCTGGATTATATATAATTTCAGGTGAAAATTGATCAATAAAAGATCGCCACCGTCTAATTTTTGCATTGTAGTTTTTGTCATTTAAAGCAAATGTTAAGGGTTGGTGATCTGTGTATATTTTCACCCCTTGTACACTTTGCAAATAATTATTTAAATTTTTGAACGCCCAAACGATCGCTAACATTTCACGTTCATTAGTTGCATAGTTTTGTTCAGTGCTAGAGAGTGTTCTAGATATAAAGGTTATTGGTTTTCCATTTTGGCTGAGCACAGCGCCTATGGCATTGTTACTAGCGTCTGTGGTTAACTCAAAAGGCTTGGAATAGTCTGGTTGTGTTAAAGAAATTGTTTCAGTTAGGAGTTGTTTAATTCGATTAAAAGATTCTTTTGCAATTTTATTTAATTCTAATTTTACACTTTGACTCTTGTATTTTGATGTGGTGCCATTTTCACCTTTGAGATATGTTGTCATTGGTTTTGCTATATCAGCATAATTTTTTATAAATTTGCGATAATACCTAGCAAGGCCTAAAAAAGAACGCAACTGCCTCAAGGTGGTTGGTTCTGGGTATTCTTGTATGCATTTTATTTTTTAAGGGTCTACTTTAAGGGCATTATAGCTCACTACGTAGCCTAAAAACTCGACCTCTCTCTGAAAATATTTACTTTTGTCTTCAGATATTTTCATGTTGGCTTTAGACACGGCTTCTAAGACTTTTTCTATATGAGAGAGGTGTTCTTCGCAAGTTTTTGAGAAAATGACTATGTCATCTATATAAACATAGCAATAACCGTCCTGTATGCATTGCCTCAGAATATCATCCATGGCTCTTTGGAAAATGCTTGGCGCATTTTTCATACCAAAAGCAATCCTGGTAAATTCGTATTTACCATTATTAACACTAAACGCTGTTTTTGGAATATCCTATTCCTCTATGAGGATCTGATGGAATCCAGACTGCAAGTCTAATGTAGTAAAATACGAAGCTTTTCCTAAATTTGATAGTATGGCAGACGTATCCGGTATGGGATATCTATCTGTTTCTGTAAACGAGTTCAATTTTCGGAAATCTACAACTAATCTTTGTCTATGTTTTCCGTCATTCTTGACAACCATAACAGGGGAGTTGTATGGGCTATATGACTTACGGATAACGCCATTTTTTAATAATGTTTCTATTTCATTATTGACAAATTCCGTTACACTAAAAGGAATAGTATATTGCTTAGACCATATGGGTTCATTTATTGTTGTTTTTATTGAACATTTTATGTTTATGTTGTAAGGTAAATAACTTTTTTCTTTGTCTTTTACAAAGACTCCTTGATATTTTTTAACTAAATTTTCCAAATTTTCTTCAATGTGTTTGGGTGTATTTTTTTCAATGAATAAATTATTTATGAATTCAATTCTATCAAAATATATTTTTTCACTCCCTGTTCTGTATGAAAGTAAATTTTTACATAAATCAATATTTCCATCGATTTTTCGCAGTGTTTTCATGCCTATTATTGCTTCATGTTCATTAAGATCGTCTAGTTCTAAAAATTTCACGTTGTGTTAAATATGCAAATAACATGATAATATTCTATTAAGCTTGTACCATGCACTGATTGAACTATACTCTTATTTTTAAGAATTTTTGGGTTCGTCAATATGCCTGGTTTCACATAGTTATGTGTGGCACCAGTGTCAATTAACATTCTAAGCCTATTCCCCGTTTCTTTATCTAACCTTTGGATGAACGGTAATCCTGGCCTTGGTCTAAAAAATCCTCTTTTTCATTTAAGTTATGGAAATTATTCTGGTTAGAAGATCTCCAATTTCCTGATTGTTGTCTGTTATTAAAGGGATTATTAAAATTTCCTACAGCATTTTGTCTGTATTTAAAGGGATTATTAAAATTTCCTACAGCATTTTGTCTGTGTTTTGAAATGCCAGAGTCTATTTCCATAGGCTCAGGTTTTTGGAGGTTATTATTGTTTTTATTATGATATTGCTGGGGTTGTACATAATTTTGTTGTGTCCGTCCATGGTTTTGATCTGTGTGTCTGTTATAATTATTATAGCTTCTAGGTCTGAAATGCTTGTCAGCGTCATTGTATCGCATGGCTAAATGAGGTTTTTCCATTAATGCTTCCTCTGCAATGGCTATAGCTGTCGGGAGATCACTAGGCCCTAACGAGTAGACAACATTACTGAGTGAGTGATGTAGTCCGTTAATAAAAACTTTTAATGCACTATGCCTTGCCTCAGCGTTTAGTTCTAATGTAGTTCTTGAGTCTGTCCCGTATGTCATAGTATTTTTATTAGTTATCAATGTTAGTATGACGTTGATTTTATCGTAAAAATCTCTAGGAGAACTGTTGCCCTGTTTTAAATTTTCTAGCTCTTTCTGGAGCATTCTTTTAGACCGTTTGTCTTGGTAAGTAAAGTCTAATCGTTCTATTATTTCGTCGAAATTAAGAATGGTTCCATAGCTTGCTAACATAGCCTTCGCTTGACCAGTTATTTTACTTCGTAAAAGTGCTAATGCAGTGTAATATTTATTGAGATCGTTTTCAGTGTTTGCTTTTGAGAATGTTTTCATTGCATCCAAAGCTTCAGTACGCCACGTTGCGTATTCGTTCAAGTTACCACTAAAATTAGGTAAAGCTTTAATAAGTTCTGGTTGTCCGTCCTCTGTTGGTATATAGCTAGCTGGCTCTCTTATTTGGACACTAGGGTTCGTTAAATTGGCTTGCACTTGAGCAGTAATTCTAGCAGTCAGTTCGTGTAGCTGGTCTTGAGTTAAGGTTATAAAAGAGTCGCCTGTAGCCATTTCGTCTGTATATAAATTCCTTCTGTATTCGTCAAATTTATTTTTTA
Organism: Coremacera marginata; assembly: GCA_914767935.1. Classification (NCBI taxonomy): domain Eukaryota; kingdom Metazoa; phylum Arthropoda; class Insecta; order Diptera; family Sciomyzidae; genus Coremacera; species Coremacera marginata. The sequence goes on along the minus strand of OU612044.1, from coordinate 88,122,315 downwards.
ACTTATGCATAAACTACTTATTTTAGTTATATTTTACACTTAAAAAAAATTATTATTATTACGTTTTTTCCAATGATGTGGATACTTCTGTTGAGATTTTCTGCTTAACGCTTTTCCAACGATGTGGAAACTTTCGTTTAGAGTTGACTGATTAAAATTTTTTTTTTTCCAACGATGTGGATATTTCTGTTGAGATTTTCAGCTTAACGCTTTTCCAACGATGTGGATACTTTCGTTTAGAGTTGATGAATTGTGGGGTTTCCAACAATCAGAAAGTTACTTATTACTTTTCACTTTAATTTATTGTAGGCCCCACGTTGGGCGCCAATTAATTTTATTATAAATAAAATTCAATTTTTTAAGAAGTTCAACTGCTCTTCTTTATTCTCAATTATCAACTGGCCCTTACTTAAAATATATTTTGCTCACAAGCTGAGCTTTACATGTCTTTTTCTTAGCTATACATTTATATTATTTTTCAGTTGCCTGCACAAACGCTGACGCTGCATATTATCATATCAGACATACAGTGTGTGTATGTCAGTATGCTAACTTATGTTTATTGTTTATATTTGAGCAGCTACCAGCAGAAATGCTGACACTGAATATTAGCATATCATACATATACTATATATATATATATGTTAGTATGCTAACTCTCGCAACTATCAAGCTTCGCGAAAATGTGCCCCAAACGATTTTCGTCAGTGACTGCTGTAGCTGACTGGTGCACAATTTGAACGAAACGCTTCGTGTTTTGCGAGTGGCAAAGATAATCTGTTGAAAATATAACATGAAATATACGATTTAGATTTTAAAGTTAAATACGCATAGATTAATTTATTATACAAGTATGAAAGTGTATTGCAGTACGTACCAGGAATTTTAATCAATTGATCAGAATATTGCATATCAGACAGTTGGTCTTGGGTGTGAAATTGAAGGCATGGTGGCTCAGTGATCTCAAATTGTGTCCAATCAATCATTTCGGTGTAAATGTTGCTGCTGTAGTTGATGTAGGGTTGGTGCTTGGGCCCACGAAATTGCCGAATTCGACCTGGCGCGTTTAAACGTGCTTGCAAAATTTTGCTGTATCCATCTGCACGCACCGTTGCATCCGGATCAGTTATCATAGAAAGTAATATATTTTCATGGTGAAAATAATAGGCATTGCTTTCGATGGTTGGTTTGATGGCTAACTGAACGTAGTTCGGCAAATCACGTATCCATGAAATGTACTTAAAGACATTGCGGCTGCCATGAATGGCAAGTGGCTGGCTTTTGACTAAAAACCAGAATGGCGCATACACTCTGACCACGAACATAGCAAGATCTCTTAATTTCTGGGACGGCTGCGCTTGCGTTACGTACCAGCGCAAGATGCGAGATGCTGTTGTAAGCCATCGCGCTGTACTGGTAGCACCGGGCTGTTCGCTGGCTAAATCCTTACCACAGTGGCCACTATCAACCGCAAGAACCATGCGGTATAAGTAACTTTGATCGCTTCGTATTAGCCACGTATCAATGTTTGAAGGCATTTCACCCATTGATATTGGCTCGAAATTCGGTAGCGGCTAAGAAAAAACATAAACAAAGCATAAATAAAAATTATACAAACAGAATGTTATTGAAATTAAATTTCAAACATACAGGAAAATCCATGCAGCAATTTATTCCAACACCGATATCTCCTGGCCACAGCCCAGGACCCTTCTGTTTTCCAAGCCATGTTCTAAGCAGAGCAGTAAATGGCAGCTCGTTGAAATGGAACAGACAGATGAACCATTGCAATGGTCTGCGCAAATACGATTCCAAATACGTTATGGCACCCCCTTTGTAGCCAGTGTTTGTGACTGTGCCATCACAACTGATCGCTACTAAATTGTCTAAATTGTAATTGTTTTTCTGCAAAAAATCCACAATTGCAGTTTGGATACCTCTTGCGGAACCTTCCGAAGGTGTAGCGTATCCGATAAATTTTGAATTTGGTTCTTTCAAAATTGTGATGTGCTCTTCAATTTCTATGACATTGCACGTCTTTAGAGTTCGCTCTTTTTTTCCATCGAATGAGATGCACGTTAGTAACTCATGGCATTGTGCGGCTGTTTTCGCTTCCTTTCGGAACTTTTGCCTTACACGGAAAACTTTATTTTTATCTATAACGATGTCTTCAAGTATCTTCAGCATTTGTTCTCGTACGTCAGCGGATACCGACTCCTTTGTGGCAATAGCATCTTGTAAATCCTTGATAAGCATCGAGGCGTGCAAAGCACCATGGCGGTTCGATGTATCGCTCCGATCTAGTGCAGAAGAAAAATACCTCAAGCGGATGTCGGATACTTACAATTGAACGGCTACCATCGGTGTATCTGCGTCCTCCAACTGACTACTTTCAAATTCGTAGTCCTCTTCACTGTCGGGTGTCGGAGCATACTCAGTTGCACTGCATGCAGCTGTAGCACCTGTGTCTGCAGTGAATACACTCGCGGAGTCATCATCATCACCCTTATCCGGCAATAAACGCAAACGAGCACCACATTGGTCAATAAAAAAACCTTTCACATTTTCTGGTATTTTGTGTTCATCGGCACACACGCACGGAAAATCATTTTCAATGGAGCACTTACATCGCGAAATACGGAAAAGGGTATCCCAATCGTTCGCATGGAACATCCGAGGGTTCTTTGTTTGAAAAGACGATTTCATAAGCAAGTCTGTAATCATTTTACGATTATATGTTCTGGACACTATTGGAATTTTTGCGTAACGCCACAATTTGGACACTTCTTCGAACACTTTTTCGGTGAATGCATTGCGTTTGATTTTTGAATCTTGCTGTAAAAACAACGCGTATTCCACAACATTTCTTTTTGTTGGCAACTTTGTTTTGTCAAGGTCGTGCATTTGGAAATTCATTTTGCTAAAACGTGATTTTTTTTTTTGTTCACAATGTACGCGAATGAAAATTTGATATAAATTATTATTATAAGAAATAATAATATTGACAGTTTGAGCAAAGGCTAAAAAGATCTTTGAACTGGGAATTTCGAACAAAATAAAAAAAAAACGTGCCAAAAGAAGTCTTTGAACAGCGGCGATTTGTGCTTTTGCACACTAAGTACACGCAGAGAAATAAAACCTTTTACAGCATAAGAATTAAGTTTGCAGCGTTTAACAAAGTGTTTTGGAAACTTAAAATTGTTTGCGGTAAATTTTATTTGTTCTTGGTAAAGCTAAATTTAATTGCATTACACGAACATAAGCTTTTTCGTGCTCGATAAATGAGTTTTTTCGTTTGCTTATAATGAAATTGATTTTGTATATCTCTCAAAATAACGAGTGTCCGCTCAAAAATACGAATGCTCGATCAAAATGCCGACAACGATGTCTTCCACAAATCCTATTATTTGAAATAATACTTAAGCAACAAAATTCGTATAGCCTGTTTGGCTCAGAGGTAAAGCATCTGCTTGGCAGCCATAAGCTCCCGTGTTCGAACCCCGCTCTGGCCACGGTATGTTTTTAAAAATTTCGTTTTTTTTCATTAAACGTTTTCGTTACATATTTCATTGCATATTTCTATTTATAGGTTGCCCGTAAGTACATGCCGCAAACAAAGTTCAGTTGACTAAATTTTCGTTTCATTTATTGATATTAAAGTGTTATTCTTTGCATATAATTGGTCGGAAGTGCTTCTAAAATGCATTTTTTCGATTTCACTTGTTCCCATGGTTATAATGATTTTTTGTGAGCTTTCGTTTTTTGGTATTTTTGTAACATGATGACATAGTAGGAACTGAGATAGATTGTGCAATTAGTCGGAAAAAAAATCATTTGAGGGAAAAAAAAATATAATAAATAATAAATATATTTGCATCATATATATCATATATCATATCTATTATCATATATATTACATCAACAAGCACACACATACATTTTTTTCCGGATCGGATGAAAAACACCAAAGATATAACGAAAAAATCAAAATAGGACCATAGGGACCACTTAAAAAAAAAAAAATTTTTTTTTGAAAATGTCTTTTAAATGTCTAGCGATTGAGTCGGTGTCAAAATAGGTTTATTTTTCTTCCATACAGGTGATACGGTCTAATGTACATTCCCAAATACAGAGTTGATCAGACTCCTTGGGAGATATGTTATTCTCTTTAACACTTCCTTGGAGGTGTTGACTAAAGTGGTGGGCGCCTTCGTCTTTATTTTCACTCGCATTATTACTCGTTACATTTTTATCTGTCTCTTTGCTCCTAATTTCTATATTGTTTTTGTCTTCAAGCTTCTCTTTGCTTCTAGTAATTACTTGTATATTATTTTCTTTACTTTCCAATGTGGGAATCATTGTTTTAAGAATTTCACTATCTATTTTTATGCGTGATAACGCATCGGCATTTGTATTAATCTTTCCTTGTTTATATACTATCTCGAAATCATAGTCTGACAAATCTAATCTTATCCTTGTCATCTTTGATAAAGGATTCTTGTGCGAAAATAATGAGTGGTCTGTGGTCAGTTACCACGATAAATTTTCTTCCAAATAGATATGGCTTAAAAATGTTTATGCCCCAGTGTATCGCTAACAATTCTTTTTCTATTATGGGTTTGTTAATGTCATGTTTTTGCAATGACTTGCTTGCAAAGGATATTGGTAAATCGTGTCCTATCTCTCCTTGCGAGAGTACTGCACCAAGCGCAAAATCAGATGCATCTGTGGTTAGAATAAAAGGTTTCTCAAAATTTGGATATTGCAATACTGGCGGATTAATAAGTTTTTGTTTCAAGGTGTTGAAAGCTTTTTCACATTCTTCTGACCAGATGAAAGGTATTCCTTTCTTGAGTAAAGAGTTTAGGCATTTTACTATAGTTGCAAAATCTGGTATGAAACGCCTGTAGTAATTGCAAAATGCTACAAATCTTTTTACTTCATCTGCATTATTTGGTGTTGGGTATTTAATGACTGCTTCACATTTGGAGGGATCTGTTCTTATGCCTTTGTCTGTTATGAGGTGGCCTAAATAGATTACTTCATTTTTAAGGAAATGACACTTACTTGCATTTAGTTTTAAATTGTATTGTTTCAAACGTTCAAAGACTTTTATTAAATTCTGATTGTGATGGTTTAAAGAGCACCCGAACACAATTATATCGTCGACATACAAAAATGCTTCCGAACTTAAACCACTTAACGCGATAGTTAACATGCGTTGAAAACTATTTGACGAAATTTTGAGTCCAAAAGGCAAACGTTTAAATTGATAATGTCCGTCTTGTGTCGAAAATGCAGTCAAAGGTCTTGAATCTTGTTCTAAAGGTATCTGGTGGAATGAGCTTGTCATGTCTAATGTTGAAAAATATTTAGCTCTTCCTAGCATATCTAAAACATCTTCTAGTCTTGTTAATGGAAATTTGTCGTTAATTATTTTATCATTTAATTTTCTAAAATCCACTACCAAACGCCATTTCTTGTTTTCGTCATTGCTTTTCTTGGGTACTAATAATAGTGGTGCGTTGTATGGGCTAATTGAATGTTCGATAATGTCGTTGTTCATTAATTCAGTCACTTGATTTTGTATTTCGTTGTGTTGAGTATGTGGTAATCTGTAATTTTTTATGTAGACTGGAGTTGGATCTGATAAATGTATTCTTTGAGCGTAAAAATTGTTGGTTGAGAGTTCTTCTCCGTCAAGATGAAAAATAGATTGATATTTCTTGAAAATGTCTTTTAGTTCTATTTTAGCTTGTTGGTCCAAATTTAGTTCTGTAATAAGTTTTTTAAAGCTTTGTCTGTCGTCATTTTCATGGTTATGCGTCTTCATGATTGTGTAGTTGTCTAAGCTTTCTGTTTCTGGTTTAATTTCCTTTAAAGTTATTTCTTCGTCATTTATGTTTATTATTTTCACATGACATATACCTTTCGATGGAGCAATTGAATTTGCTAAAAATACACCTTTCTTTAGTTCTTGGTTTAAAATCAAACTATCTTCCTTGACATTTATTCTATGGGGAATATTGTTTCTGATCGTGGTGGTATTTTGAAATTGCTTTGAGTTATGGGTTTTGTGAATAATGGTAAAGTGTAATCATTTTGTTCAAATATTATTGTTATTGTGAAAGTTTCGTAATCAATTTTACACATGTATTTAATAAGAAAGTCTCTACCTATTATACCGTCTGTTGTAATAGGAAAGTCTTTGTCAACTATTTGGAATTCACATGATGCTTTGTCGTTATCACAACATAGAGAAAGGTCGGTTGTGCCCAATGAATGAATAACTTCTTTTGTAATTCCTGTTAGCTTACATTTATTTTCATAATTTATGTCTAGATTATCATTATCCGTGTTTTTGCAGATTGAAATGTCTGCACCTGTGTCTATTAAAAATGTAAGATTGCGTTTTGTTTGCGCGCATTTTAGAGTGATGTAGTTTGTCAACTTCTTTGATACAATATAAATTTGATTCTTACTTATTGTTGGCCGTCCGGAAGTTCCAAGTAGTCTTCCGGGCCGTCCTCGTTTCCCTGGACATTAACTATATTCATTTGTCATTATTATTGTTCCTATAGTTTGTTCTATTTGTTCTGTAGTTTCTATTATTCACATTATTCTGACTTTGAGTATGTTGTTTTTTTTGTTTTTAAGTGGTCCCTATGGTGCTATTTTGATTTTTTCGTTATATCTTTGGTGTTTTTCATCCGATCCGGAAAAAAATTTATGTGTGTGCTTGTTGATGTAATGCAAATAAATTTGCATTTTTTTTTTTCTCAAATGTTTTTTTTTTAGACTTATTGCACAATCTATCTCAGTTCCTACTATGTCATCATGTTCCAAAAATACCAAAAAACGAAAGCTTACAAAAAATCATTATAACCATGGGAACAAATGAAATCGAAAAAATGCATTTTAGAAGCACTTCCGACCGATTATATGCAAATAATAACACTTTAATATCATAAAAAATTGTTTTTTAATCTTCCAAATCTTTTCGAGATTCAAGGTAGCTGTAGCGCTCGAATTAATTTTATTATAAATAAAATTCAATTTTTTAAGAAGTTCAACTGCTCTTCTTTATTCTCAATTATCAACTGGCCCTTACTTAAAATATATTTTGCTCACAAGCTGAGCTTTACATGTCTTTTTCTTAGCTATACATTTATATTATTTTTCAGTTGCCTGCACAAACGCTGACGCTGCATATTATCATATCAGACATACAGTGTGTGTATGTCAGTATGCTAACTTATGTTTATTGTTTATATTTGAGCAGCTACCAGCAGAAATGCTGACACTGAATATTAGCATATCATACATATACTATATATATATATGTTAGTATGCTAACTTTCCCCCCTCTTAAATAGCTACGTCCCGAAGCTAAAGATCCAGACGTGATAAAGCTTCCTTGTATAGCTGCTCCTGGACAGATTTGTGATATTCAGAACGACATTGCTGCCACATTTGAAAGCCCTTGAAAATTAAAAAACTTATGATGCATATTATTAATAATATAAAACATGTCCAAAGGATAGGATGAGATTCTATTTCTAACTGGAAAGCGCTGATTTCGTCAATGTTGTTAAATTGTAATTCTTTATTTGTGGCTTGCTTTTCACTGATAATTTCGTAGTCAGATTCGTGGTGGTATTTTATATAATCAAGAATCTCGTTGGTAGGATTTACATATGTTTCATTATCAATGATGATAGTTCTATCGAATAGGATTAAGTATGTTCCATTCAAGCTTTTGTTGAAAACAGTATGTTCTTCTGAAATTAGAATAGCTCCATCACGTATAATTTCCATCGGTTTGTTTTTTTCTTGTATTCTTGTGCAGTTGGCCTGTTGCTTATTTAATAATTGAGATAAACATGTACTAGTGTTAGTTATTTTACAATAATTGTTACTTTATTCGACTTTACAATTTTCAATGTTTAAAAATGTATCATTACATCTTACAATTTTGTTCTCTAGTTCTAATTTTCCATTTTTTTGGCTTATTGCTCTAACAATAAAAAATTTACAATTTCTTAATATAATAGGGTATTGTATATGTATAACTATAATGTCTTTGTTTTGTAAAATTTTAAATTTAGATGCGTCCATTAGGTCTAGTAGCGATACGGTAGCATGTTCATGTTGAGTTATGTCTTTTATTTCGTCTAAGTGTAGTAACGTTGAGCTTAAGGTACCTGTCCTTGCTAGTGCTATTGCGTTTATTATGTTTTGTAAGTCGTTTACTGCTAATTTATTTCGCTGCATTAAAAGTGCTCTGTATTTTCCATTACCATCTATTTTATTTAGTCTATCCGATATATTTTTAATACTTTTGAATATTTGTGAGTTTATATTATATTGCTTATGGTTATTGTCAATAAATTTATTGATTTTTTTCTCTACTGCCAAAAAATCTTCATGGTCTGGAGATCCAGCTAGCCATTTCCAGGCCGTTACTAATTCGTCGATAGCTCTTTTGGATTTTCTGTAGTCTTTCAGTTGTCGCAACAGGGTTTCTATTAAGCCTACTTCCATTTCTATGTCATAATCTTTATTGTTATGTATGTAAAATTGAGTTTCTTTTAGTATAATTTCAAAGTAAGTTAAGTTGGTTATGTGATACAAGTTTCCATAAGTGCTGTAAATAGCAGCATTACCGTCTTCTATCAGTGCGTAGGGATCTCGAGTTACATCAATTATTTTCCCGTCGTTGATAGGTAAAAAAATGAGGAGGATAAACAACATTTTCTGTAAGAGAAGATGTGCATTAGTTTCGAATATTATCTTTATGAATTAATGCAAGTTTAGATGACTGCGCATTTCTTGTGGTCACTGTATTTCCTTTGTCCTGTAGAACTGTTCTCTTTCGAAATCTATTAGTTTAATAGATAATAGATAATAGATAATAGAAATAAGATCTTATTTCGTCTATTTTCTTTAGTGTAAATTATTTCGCCTTCTTTGAAAGTTCTTGGTTCTCTACCTTTGTTTCTTCTTAATGTTTTTTCTTGGACTGCTTTTATCTTCTCTAAAACTTCATCTTTGTATTGGTTATTATTATGAAATACTTCTATTGGCTTTTGATTAATTGTGTGAATACTTTCATTATATTTCCTAACAGCGCTAAGCATGGCATCTTCTATGTTTATTTTAGGTTGGTCAACTTTAATAATTCGTATTATTTCTAGCAATGTTGAATTGACCCTTTCTACTGTTCCGTTTGTTGTTGAGTGAGCCACTGCCGTCTTTATATGGGTTATACCCAAGTTCTCTAGTGGCAGTGAAAATAGTGTTGTGTCTAGGGATTTTTCGTTATCTGTCACTATATATTTTACTTTTGGGAATAAGTTAATGGCTTCGAAAATTCTTTGCCTCATTTCAGGCAAATCTGTTATTAAATTTGATATTAAAAATTTTGAATGAGCATCTAAGATATTAACGAATCTCTTTTTTTCTGCATGGAATATGTCAACATGAAGTGTTTCTCCCACCTCTAGAGGAGTAGGAGTCTTTCCTATAATTTTTTTTACTGGTTTTCGTTCATATTTCGTTAATTTACAAGTTTCACAATTTGCATTTATTCTTTTAACCTCACAGAGTAGTTTTGGCCACCAATACTTCTTTGTAATTTGTTTAGCGACTTCGCTTGCTTGGCGATGTGCTCTTTCATGTTCTTTTACTATCATGTCAATTTGCTCGTCAGGTGCCGTAAGATCTTCTAAGAGTATGTCTGTGTACAAGATTTTTATGTTTGGAAAATTGTTTACTAAATCGTTTTCAATTTTATTTAATGTTTCCGCGGTGCATTTTATTGCAATCGTATTTTGGTGAATAAGTTTGGCGAGTTCTTTGACTAAATATTCATTATTACTGAATTTAATTATTGATCTCCAATATGTTGGGAACGTTTCTACTGTGAATGTTCTATTTGTAATGTCGTGTTTTTCTAATATAAATTGATTTTTAAAAGAATTTATGGGAATGTGCAATCTTTTTATTATATCTTTTTTCGGTGAGCTGTCTGATGAATGAATGGTTTTGATAGAGTCATTGTCTGATAAAGAAATAATTTCATCGTTTGATAATACGTTTAGTTCCTGCCTTGAAAGGGCGTCGGCAACTATATTTTCTTTTCCTGGTTTATATATAATTTCAGGTGAAAATTGATCAATAAAAGATCGCCACCGTCTAATTTTTGCATTGTAGTTTTTGTCATTTAAAGCAAATGTTAAGGGTTGGTGATCTGTGTATATTTTCACCCCTTGTACACTTTGCAAATAATTATTTAAATTTTTGAACGCCCAAACGATCGCTAACATTTCACGTTCATTAGTTGCATAGTTTTGTTCAGTGCTAGAGAGTGTTCTAGATATAAAGGTTATTGGTTTTCCATTTTGGCTGAGCACAGCGCCTATGGCATTGTTACTAGCGTCTGTGGTTAACTCAAAAGGCTTGGAATAGTCTGGTTGTGTTAAAGAAATTGTTTCAGTTAGGAGTTGTTTAATTCGATTAAAAGATTCTTTTGCAATTTTATTTAATTCTAATTTTACACTTTGACTCTTGTATTTTGATGTGGTGCCATTTTCACCTTTGAGATATGTTGTCATTGGTTTTGCTATATCAGCATAATTTTTTATAAATTTGCGATAATACCTAGCAAGGCCTAAAAAAGAACGCAACTGCCTCAAGGTGGTTGGTTCTGGGTATTCTTGTATGCATTTTATTTTTTAAGGGTCTACTTTAAGGGCATTATAGCTCACTACGTAGCCTAAAAACTCGACCTCTCTCTGAAAATATTTACTTTTGTCTTCAGATATTTTCATGTTGGCTTTAGACACGGCTTCTAAGACTTTTTCTATATGAGAGAGGTGTTCTTCGCAAGTTTTTGAGAAAATGACTATGTCATCTATATAAACATAGCAATAACCGTCCTGTATGCATTGCCTCAGAATATCATCCATGGCTCTTTGGAAAATGCTTGGCGCATTTTTCATACCAAAAGCAATCCTGGTAAATTCGTATTTACCATTATTAACACTAAACGCTGTTTTTGGAATATCCTATTCCTCTATGAGGATCTGATGGAATCCAGACTGCAAGTCTAATGTAGTAAAATACGAAGCTTTTCCTAAATTTGATAGTATGGCAGACGTATCCGGTATGGGATATCTATCTGTTTCTGTAAACGAGTTCAATTTTCGGAAATCTACAACTAATCTTTGTCTATGTTTTCCGTCATTCTTGACAACCATAACAGGGGAGTTGTATGGGCTATATGACTTACGGATAACGCCATTTTTTAATAATGTTTCTATTTCATTATTGACAAATTCCGTTACACTAAAAGGAATAGTATATTGCTTAGACCATATGGGTTCATTTATTGTTGTTTTTATTGAACATTTTATGTTTATGTTGTAAGGTAAATAACTTTTTTCTTTGTCTTTTACAAAGACTCCTTGATATTTTTTAACTAAATTTTCCAAATTTTCTTCAATGTGTTTGGGTGTATTTTTTTCAATGAATAAATTATTTATGAATTCAATTCTATCAAAATATATTTTTTCACTCCCTGTTCTGTATGAAAGTAAATTTTTACATAAATCAATATTTCCATCGATTTTTCGCAGTGTTTTCATGCCTATTATTGCTTCATGTTCATTAAGATCGTCTAGTTCTAAAAATTTCACGTATGTGTTAAATATGCAAATAACATGATAATATTCTATTAAGCTTGTACCATGCACTGATTGAACTATACTCTTATTTTTAAGAATTTTTGGGTTCGTCAATATGCCTGGTTTCACATAGTTATGTGTGGCACCAGTGTCAATTAACATTCTAAGCCTATTCCCCGTTTCTTTATCTAATCTTTGGATGAACGGTAATCCTGGCCTTGGTCTAAAAAATCCTCTTTTTCATTTAAGTTATGGAAATTATTCTGGTTAGAAGATCTCCAATTTCCTGATTGTTGTCTGTTATTAAAGGGATTATTAAAATTTCCTACAGCATTTTGTCTGTATTTAAAGGGATTATTAAAATTTCCTACAGCATTTTGTCTGTGTTTTGAAATGCCAGAGTCTATTTCCATAGGCTCAGGTTTTTGGAGGTTATTATTGTTTTTATTATGATATTGCTGGGGTTGTACATAATTTTGTTGTGTCCGTCCATGGTTTTGATCTGTGTGTCTGTTATAATTATTATAGCTTCTAGGTCTGAAATGCTTGTCAGCGTCATTGTATCGCATGGCTAAATGAGGTTTTTCCATTAATGCTTCCTCTGCAATGGCTATAGCTGTCGGGAGATCACTAGGCCCTAACGAGTAGACAACATTACTGAGTGAGTGATGTAGTCCGTTAATAAAAACTTTTAATGCACTATGCCTTGCCTCAGCGTTTAGTTCTAATGTAGTTCTTGAGTCTGTCCCGTATGTCATAGTATTTTTATTAGTTATCAATGTTAGTATGACGTTGATTTTATCGTAAAAATCTCTAGGAGAACTGTTGCCCTGTTTTAAATTTTCTAGCTCTTTCTGGAGCATTCTTTTAGACCGTTTGTCTTGGTAAGTAAAGTCTAATCGTTCTATTATTTCGTCGAAATTAAGAATGGTTCCATAGCTTGCTAACATAGCCTTCGCTTGACCAGTTATTTTACTTCGTAAAAGTGCTAATGCAGTGTAATATTTATTGAGATCGTTTTCAGTGTTTGCTTTTGAGAATGTTTTCATTGCATCCAAAGCTTCAGTACGCCACGTTGCGTATTCGTTCAAGTTACCACTAAAATTAGGTAAAGCTTTAATAAGTTCTGGTTGTCCGTCCTCTGTTGGTATATAGCTAGCTGGCTCTCTTATTTGGACACTAGGGTTCGTTAAATTGGCTTGCACTTGAGCAGTAATTCTAGCAGTCAGTTCGTGTAGCTGGTCTTGAGTTAAGGTTATAAAAGAGTCGCCTGTAGCCATTTCGTCTGTATATAAATTCCTTCTGTATTCGTCAAATTTATTTTTTAACTTATGCATAAACTACTTATTTTAGTTATATTTTACACTTAAAAAAAATTATTATTATTACGTTTTTTCCAATGATGTGGATACTTCTGTTGAGATTTTCTGCTTAACGCTTTTCCAACGATGTGGAAACTTTCGTTTAGAGTTGACTGATTAAAATTTTTTTTTTCCAACGATGTGGATATTTCTGTTGAGATTTTCAGCTTAACGCTTTTCCAACGACGTGGATACTTTCGTTTAGAGTTGATGAATTGTGGGGTTTCCAACAATCAGAAAGTTACTTATTACTTTTCACTTTAATTTATTGTAGGCCCCACGTTGGGCGCCAATTAATTTTATTATAAATAAAATTCAATTTTTTAAGAAGTTCAACTGCTCTTCTTTATTCTCAATTATCAACTGGCCCTTACTTAAAATATATTTTGCTCACAAGCTGAGCTTTACATGTCTTTTTCTTAGCTATACATTTATATTATTTTTCAGTTGCCTGCACAAACGCTGACGCTGCATATTATCATATCAGACATACAGTGTGTGTATGTCAGTATGCTAACTTATGTTTATTGTTTATATTTGAGCAGCTACCAGCAGAAATGCTGACACTGAATATTAGCATATCATACATATACTATATATATATATATGTTAGTATGCTAACTCTCGCAACTATCAAGCTTCGCGAAAATGTGCCCCAAACGATTTTCGTCAGTGACTGCTGTAGCTGACTGGTGCACAATTTGAACGAAACGCTTCGTGTTTTGCGAGTGGCAAAGATAATCTGTTGAAAATATAACATGAAATATACGATTTAGATTTTAAAGTTAAATACGCATAGATTAATTTATTATACAAGTATGAAAGTGTATTGCAGTACGTACCAGGAATTTTAATCAATTGATCAGAATATTGCATATCAGACAGTTGGTCTTAGGTGTGAAATTGAAGGCATGGTGGCTCAGTGATCTCAAATTGTGTCCAATCAATCATTTCGGTGTAAATGTTGCTGCTGTAGTTGATGTAGGGTTGGTGCTTGGGCCCACGAAATTGCCGAATTCGACCTGGCGCGTTTAAACGTGCTTGCAAAATTTTGCTGTATCCATCTGCACGCACCGTTGCATCCGGATCAGTTATCATAGAAAGTAATATATTTTCATGGTGAAAATAATAGGCATT